>OU795040.1:70237526-71437526 GCA_917208275.1 Patella pellucida
ATCCACAATACCTAATCTAAACAGCTGTTCTTAATCCAAACAATTATTTATATTATTTTAAATTTGAACAATTATTCATATTATTCTTAATCTAAAACAAGTAATTCTTAATCCAAGCAATTATTCTTAATCCAAGCAATTATTACTAATCTAAGCAATTATTCTTAATCTAAGCAATTATTCTTAATCTAAGCAATTATTCTTAATCTAAGCAATTATTCTTAATCTAAGCAATAATAAAAGCAAGTATTCTCAATCTAAGCAATTGTTGTATTTAAGCTAGAAAAATTATTCACATCATTCTTAATATAACTGTTTTTTTCAGTATTAATACCCATTATAAATGACAATATTATTATTATTAAACAATTATTTTTAATCTAAACAATTGTTCACATTATTCTTAATGCACCACTTATAAGGAGGAACCATGCCGGAAACTGGCGGAAAGTCCCAATGAACTTACTGGGCCAATGCATGGATCGAACATCCGACCTCCAGATTAGCGCACCAACTTTGCTCCCTTTAGTACTTAAATTAAATTAAAGCTGGAAAAATAAGATATAGAACACACAGGATAGACGGACAGACAAACTGACACAGTCCATTGCATTATCCCTCCATAACTTTGCTTGATATGTAATACTATTTACGTGGACGCAAAGAACAAGTGATTTTAATTAGAGTAAAACAGAAGTTAAACATTTATGACCCTGGGATAGAAATACTGAAGCAGAAAATTATCTTATTCACAATTAAATATTGGTTAGGTGTATTATATACCATACATCAAATATTCTATAAGCATACCCATTTTTCCGTGCATTGAGATGTCGAATAATAATAGAAAGTTTAAATGACTTGTTTGGGAATTGAAATTTACTAAAATTATGTCGACTTTGCAACTGAGAGCAAGTGCTTTCAACCAGTTGCAAGTGCGTTTATGTCAATCAAATCAGCAATTCAGATGAACTGAATTTGGAGCGCTCGTGTTAACTCAAAACTAATAATTTATTGAGCATGTGATCTTTACAATGGTGAATAGAAACGCACCCCAAAAAAGGCATTCTATTACTGCTTTAGTGTTGACATCGTCTCTCAAAAAGTGGATGCCCTATTTCACTTCAATTTTGCCTATTTATAAAGTCACATGACACTAAGAGCGCTCATGTCGACGGCAAATATTTGAAGCAAGTTTCAGAAAGTTAAACTGGGGCGCTCAGTTCGACATCAGTTGAAGCCAGCTGCTCTCAGGTGTAACGTTGACACAAATCACGCTTAAAAGTTCAAACTTTTTGAATTTTAAATATACAATGTTTCAAGTTTAATAAATTAAATTCAACCTCCATATAAAGGCATCAGATTTCAAACAGACTCAAACACCATATAAATGTACATTGTTTCAACAAATGCATGAAGGTTGAAATGAGAATGCATTTTCATACTAAGGAAGAATGAACCAATTCGAAACATTATGTTTCATAAGAACATCCACCATTGTACAAATAAAAGATCTATTGAAATATTCTTATATTGAACTAAGAGAAATTAACCTCATGCCACACTTTTCAACAATTTTAAATATTTTCTGGAAACTAATTTATCAAATTTATATGTAAACATCATACACAAAGTAACTTCAATTATCAAAACACCAAAACTAGCCTAGTTACAGCAACATATTTTGAACTTGACGATAACCACAATGTTTACAACTGCATCTAAAACCTAGTTTCTTGTCAGACATTTTTTCAAGAAAATAAAGGGGAATAACTCTTATTGATATTTAAGCAGGTGTCTCCAGACCACAATTAACATTCATGTGTCAACAAAATATTCAAATTCATACGTAATAAAAAATAGATGCACCTCGTTATTTTTCATATTTAATTATGGTACGGTATTCAACTTTATGTCAGTAATATTCCTACAAATTTATGTGTTTTCATAAATATGATAGAATGAAAGCATGCCTACCCGTAGAACATATTTTTTGGTTGTTTTTTTAGGCAACCAGCCATGTTGTAGAAAATCATAGCAAGGTGTGTGTGAGTACAAGCAATTTGCAGGTAAAGGATCTCGGATTGCAGTCCCTGTTTTTACCAGCTGCCATTTTATAGAATCACATAGTAATACAGATTCTCTGATTGGTCCAACAACAAAATTGACCAACTAGTGATTGGTTCTTGCTGCATAGCAGGCAAATGTTCTCGGATTGCTGTCTCTGAATTCATCAGCTGCCATTTTAAAGAATCACATGGTAATACAGGTAATACAGGTAATACAGGTGCTCTGATTGGTCCAAAAACAAAATTGCCCCCTCCCCCTGGAGATTGGTAACTGCAACATTCATAGTGATTTATATATGATTTCAGAGCAACAAGTAATTCTGTTCCTCTGCTGGTGGATGTTTTATGTCCCCAGTAGCTTTATAGTTACATATACAAATTCTTCGAATTTTGTCTAATGGTTTGGGTTGATCGTACTTGGTTTTAGTTTATTTGATGCAAACATCAATTGCTGTTCCTGTTGCAATTACATATATACGAGAATTTTTGTTCTAAGAATATGGGTGCAATCAAAAACTGTTTTAAAAATGCCTAAAAAAATTGTCCTATTGTGCTAGACTTTACTATGCGTTGACCAATGGGATTCAAATATTGAAAACATGCCCTGATTCACCCATACATGACAGGTTATAGCAAAATGGGTCGCAAGTATTTTAAATAGGCTAAAAATATCTTTTTCATGATATAACAAAGAAGGCAAAAGTTTAGATTTGACAATTAAAGCAAACTGATTTTTTGATATAATTTTAGCCTTTTTTGTTCATTTAACATATTCAATGACTTTTGACTTCAAGCTCATTTTGCTGTAACGGGTCACACATAAAAATCCTGGGACCTGTTTCACAAAATTTTAACTAAGATAAAATCAGATTTTAGTAATTTGATTGGGTAATATTAGATTGATTTTAGTGCTTAGCCAATCAAAATTGAATATCCATTAAAATTTGAATTTTATCTTAAGTTAAGATTTTTAGAAACATGGCCCTGTCAATTCAAATTTTTATACCGATTACTAAAGTGACAGTTAAAGTTTAACATGAGACCAACTATAAACCATGGAGGTTTAATTTACTCATATACGGTAAATTATACGATCCAAGGTACACAACTCCATCCTTCTCTTCAGCTTCACTAATAGCAGGTACTCTCTCTCCAGTAGGATCATGGAAACTACGAATTATCTCCCCTTGATTGTTCAATTCAAGCAGAAGACCATATTTGGGCACGAATTTAATTAACGTTTCCTGTGAAACAATCTGAAATAAACAACAAACAATGTATGAATTATAAATACAATATTCACAAATAAAAAGATAACCAAACCAGGGAGAACATTAATCTTCAAGGGAGATAATCTATGAAAACTTTTTTGTCTCATCCGAGTGACTAGACAAAAGTCCTTGTCAGGCCCACCATCCTTCACCACTAACAAGGGGGAACCACGCCGGAAATCTGAATGAACTTTCTCGGCCAATGTAGGGATCTAACACCCGACCTCCAGGCTAGCGAGCCAGCCTCTTACCCACTTAGCCACTGTGATCCCTGCAATGGTCAGAGAGGGATTTCTTGGGCCATTGCTTCAGGAATCCTGCACCACTGACAAGGGGGAACCACGCCAGAAAATCTGAATGAACTTTCTTGGCCAATGTAGGGATCGAACACCCGACCTCCAGGCTAGCGAGCCATCGTCTTACCCGCTTAGCCACTGTGATCCCTGCAATGGTCAGAGAGGGATTTCTTGGGCCATTGCTTCAGGAATGTAGATTGGTTGATGGAATTCAAACTAATCAAAATTTTCATTAACAACAAACCTTTGTTATTATTTTTCGTAACCATGGTTTATCTGCTGAGTAATCTAAGAAACTGAATTTCCCATCGTATCTAGCCCCAGCTAGTCCAACCCAGTAGGTACCTCGCGGTGTTCTCCGTATATTGTCAGGTAAACCAGGTAAATTCTCAGCAAATATTTCCATTTCACCTCGCTTTGATCCTTGTAAATGATACCTGAAATGAAATGAAATAAACTTGTGTCTAATGCCTACTTTTCTGCACCGACTGGGATATTGCTATGACCTACTCTTATTTTCAAATGCCAACTGTCAAGGGTTCTTTTACGTGCACGTCAACATTTACACAGGGCCTCAGTTTTGCATCCCATCTAATGATTATATGGTGTCCCTTGCCAGGCCCTCTGTCCTGCACCAATGACGAGAAACCACGTCGGATAATCCTGATAACCTTTTGTGGCCAACTTAGGGATCAAACACGGACCTACCCTTATTTTCAAATGCCAATTGTCAAGGATTCTTTTACGTGCACTTAAACATCTACACAGGGCCTCAGCTTTGCATCCCATCTAATGATTATATGGTGTCCCTTGCCAGGCCCTTAGTCCTGCACCAATGACGAGAAACCACGTCGGATAATCCTGATAATTTTGTGGCCAACTTAGGGATTGAACATGGACCTCCAGGTTAGCAAGCCAGAGTCTTACTCACTGAGCCAACGTGGCTCCCACATGACTAAAGATGTTATAATGAAACCCTACTTACTTCCATATTCTATATTTAGTTGTTTCACAGACGAGTAGAAAATCTTCGTTAGATGATAATTGAACACCGTTAGCAAAACTCAGACCACTGACTAACTGTTCAACTGATTTGTCTTTAGGATTAAACTTTAATAATCTATAAATATATTCAATAATCTATAAATATATTCAATAATCTATAAATATATTCAATAATCTATAAATATATTCAATAATCTATAAATATATTCAATAATCTATAAATATATTCAATAATCTATAAATATATTCAATAATCTATCAATATATGTTTAATAATCTATCAATATATTCAATAATCTATCAATATATTCAATTATTCATAAATATATAATCAATGTTGTCATTATGGGAGATTAAATAAAGAGCTGCCAGTTCTCACTAGATAATGTAAAGGCAATTTGCTGAAAATTTCAAATTGATCCACAATGAATCAAGAATTTAGCAATTGAATTTTATGCCTAGCCTTGATCGTCATTACTACGATAAAAAACATATTCTCGATTAATCGTTAAGCAGAAGATCGGATCCTTATCCAGTAAATACCGAAAGCTAGTGTCAGTGAAGACATCGAGAGTTGGTTATGGCCTGGATAAGTTAATTAATGTCTAATTAATAATTTAGAAAAAAATTTCAGGCCTAAAGAAGACCTGAAGTTGACAGATTTAGCTCTTTCATAATGTATGTTTAAAGAGTGTGATGATATTGTAAAAGTTTTTCGTCCGATTGAATCAAAGCCTGGAGATTATCCGGTGTTACTATATGGATTCTGTTTCAATCTGAACACATTTTGGCTTTGATTAAGCCATCAGAAGCAAAATTTTATCAAAAAAAGATGCAATATCTGCACAGTTATCATGAATTTCTTACCTGCCAGTATCATCTGCTTCAACGATAGCATAGCGATTGTGTCGTCTGCCCCATTTGGTACTGGAATCGGTAAAATATATCGTATCATCCTGAGCAATATCTAGATCGTTAAAAAACTTGGCTCGAGTTCCACTAATCATCTGAGTTGAAAGAACCAAAGAATGGACATCTCCTGAAGAAATATAAGAAATCATTTTGGTAGGTGGCAGATAAATTGAGTGGAAAGAGAGAAATGGGGTTCACGGCTGGAAAGAGAGAGAGAGAGAGAGAGAGAGAGAAATAAATGGGGTTTAAAGCCCACTTAACACAACAAGGTCACTTTAGGTTTAGGACTACTATATGGTTCTATTTTTTTTTTCAATAATTAGCTTGCACGTAGCGACTTCAGTACTGGAAGGAAACCAGGGGACATGGAGAAAACCCACGAGGTTGTGGACAGGCGACCCGACTCCTTGCCACGTACGACCGAAGATTTGAAACCAACCAGTTGACTTAATGACAAGCTTTATGATACAACGCGCACACTAACCCTTCAGCCATCCACCACCCATTGATAGGTGGAACATTAAATAACTGGAAGGGGGTTACTGTGTTGTCATCATCACACACCCTCCATTTTTTTAACTGACACCAACAGCAACTGACCAAACCAAGTGATTGCAGAAGGCCTGCAACTTAGGGGTGGGGTGAAAATTTAACAGAATTCAACCGTTAATGAATTAATCAGATTTTGTCATTTTTTATTGGGCGTTTGTTTCACTGCTCATTTTCATTTATGGATGTTGATATTTTAAATATATTTCTAATTAAATATCATATTTATTCCTAATTAAATACCACCCCCTGAAAAGTTAGAGGGAGGCTTATATCACTAGCATCTATCTAAGCAGAAAGCAAAGACCTGTAAAACAGAATTATCATATTATAACATACCTGTGGCTACGTTAACTCTAAATAGACCCAAGTATGCGTCGGCTACAACAAGATATCCATTGCGATCTAGTCTCATACCTAATGGCCGCCCACATGTCGGTTCATCCTCAAAACCACCTACAAAATAAAAAGATATGTCCTGAAATTCGCGATTCGTTTTATTTTTATGTCAGAAATCCAATTGGAGAGAGAGAGAGATTAACAAGCTTGGTCATTTCGAGGCTAACATATGGAAAGCGATGTAAGAGTAGGCCATAGCACACGATATTGTGTATGCACATCATCAATAGCCCAGTCTGAGCAAAACAGTAGGATGTTAAACCCCATTTCATTTCATTTTATTTGTTTGACAGTAACTAGGTCATTTTGGGAGTAACAAATGGTTAAATTTTATTTCAATAATTCACTTCCACGCTGGGGTCTTTAGCTGTGGGAGGAAACAGGAGGACCCAGATGTTTACAGGCTAATGAATACTGGGCAATATTTCAAAAATCCTTACCACAAGGCGGTTCACCAAGTTGAGCCAAGACGGTTATTTTTCCTTTGTGAATGTTTAATATTTTACCATCCATGGTTCCAGTGTAAACATGTTCTAAAAATAGAAATCAATAAAACTATTAAAGCGCCTTATGTAACAATGAAATCTGCCTATTGCAGAGCGTTTTTCTAGTTTCAAGCGTTATGTAAATTGTGATTTAGATGTTTATTCACATGGTTTAGATATTGATTGGATTAGATCCAGACCTCCATAGACAAGCCTGGAAATAAGGCACCTGTCACTGACAATGTCAGGCACAGATTCAGGCTTTGTCAGGCACCAAACCTCTGGTACCTGTCATTTTGTCAGGCACTGATTTGTCTTTTTTATTGATACTATTAATACATGGTCGGCACTAAGTTGAAAATGTCAGGTACTATTACATTAGTGCCTGACATTTTGTCAGGTACATTTAAAACCGTTATATCCAGGCCTGTCCATAGACTATATTAAACGCCAATATGGCTGTCCAAACTGAACAATAGGGATGTCCAAGGGAAAATGGTAACCACTATTTGTGGTCTGCTATAATTACATGTTTGCTATTTGTTTTCCATTTGCACTGAGTTACTGCCACTGAATCATACTGACTGTGTCATCCATTTTAAATTATTTAAACATACATTTTTTAAGAGCTAAATCTGCCTATTGTATGTCTTTCTTTAGGCCTGAAGTGTTATCTAAATTATTAATTAACTTATCCAGACCATAATTCACTCTCAATGTCATTGTTGGCCTGCAATATTTACTGGATTAGGATCCCATGTTCTGCTCAACTTTCATTTATGATTTAATCATGAAATGGATAATCGAGACTATGTTTCTTATCGTACCGACTTTAGTAATGGTGATCGAGTCTTGGCCGAAAATTCAATTGCAAATCCTCGGCTCAGTGTGGATCAATTTGAGTGAAATTTTCAGTGATTTCCCTATATATTAACTAGTTTTTAACTTATTGTATTATAGTGAGCTCTTTATCTAAGCTCCCACAGCCTTACCTCCATCTACACATATTGATTCTGGTCCATTCACTTCTCCTATATACACACGTTGAGCACTTCGTAACTTGGTGTTGGGAGTTAATGCCCCTGTTAACTCTGGAGCTTTTTCAACACTGAAACAAAATAATATTACTTAGGTTCACTTCATTATAAATGTATATGTTTCTAAGATTTCATTTCCTAATGATTTTAAGCTGCTGTTACTTATAATTATCAAACTTATAGATTAGTCTGTTCTGGGCGTGAGGCACAATCATCGAAATTAAAGAAAGAGAAGAGAGATTTGTTTTAACATTCGCTTGACAAAGACTATAGTACATTTGATTTCAATAATTCACTTTCATATAAAGATGTTTAGCAGTGGGAGGACCAGGCGATCCTGAGAAAACCTACGAGGCTAGTCATATAACCTTTCTCCTTATCACATACAAGTGGGGGATCGAAACCACGCCACTTGATTCAGTGACATACCTTATGATATAAAGCACCCCAACCCCAGTCGAGTATTCCTTAATATTCAAAGCAAATATACCATGCGTATTATACCAGAACGTTTAAGGTTCTATTGTAGAAGGAAACAAAGCTTTAGGTTGTATTGTAGAAGGAATGGAAGCTTTAGGTTGTATTGTAGAAGGAATGGAAGCTTTAGGTTGTATTGTAGAAGGAATGAAAGCTTTAGGTTGTATTAGAGAAGGAATGAAAGCTTTAGTTTTTTTTAGAAGGAATGAAAGTTTTAGGTTCTATTGGAGAAGGAATGATATGTAGTATAATTATACCTGAAAGCTTTAGGTTCTATTGGAGAAGGAATGACCAGTAATATAATTATAATCAGTAGAATTACAGCAAGAATAACTGATGCTAAAAACTCACACCAACTGGAAAAAAGGAAAACAAAAATTAGTAGCCTACACATGTATACATTTAGACCAACAATAAAACACTGAGATAAAGAAACCTGTATTAGTTCACACATACATGTATAGTATGTTTGGAGAAAAAAATCGGACACGTCCGGAATATACGGCCCAGATCCCAACACTGATGTATACATGTAGGCCTACCATTCAAATTTCTGGTCAATGTTGAGATAATGACTGAGTTTGTCTCTCAAGAGTTCAAGTCACTCGGTCATTACAATCACTGGCATGCATGTTATCTGTATCAAGTTAAGGACCTGTGAGGTTCAAGTTTAAAATCAACCTCATCTCATGGCATGATGAAAATTACACTGACCGTGATCTTCAAGAGAATACAATTACTGTTTATCACTGAGCGACTTTTCGGCTAGCCCTCTCTAGTCTAGTCTTTATCAAGCAATGATAAAATATGAGGGGACATTTTTATGTACATGCATAAACAACACTTTTTTAATCATGCAGTATGGAAGGTTTATCTTTAGGTCTTAAATGTTATGTAAATTATTAAAGGGACAATAACACTCTTGCTGGCTTGACAGATCCAGAAAAAATTAGCCTTATTCTAAGTACTAGATGACATGTTTAAGTAACCTACCTGTTGTGTAAATTATCCATCACAACCTATTTAACTTGTCCAGAGGGTTCGAAAATATGTTTAAATCTAAGTTGCATTTGAAAGTGCTTACGTAAGGCGTTTCAAACCATGTTACGGCATGTAGTTGAATTTTTCCAATTTTTAAAATTAGGTGTGTTAAGATGAAATTTGTATCATTTTTTAATTGAAATATTGTAAAATAGTACAAATTGTTGACCAGAATAAAGATTGGAACATATTATTCAGTTACAACAAGAGTGGTATTGGGGCTTTAATTAATTATACTTTATTAATTAATTGATCTAGACCATAATCAACTGAGATATTTAGCGTATTGGAATTATAAAGATTAGAGAATCCAAGTCGGAACATCGTCCAGTAATAACCAGTAATTGTTTCCTGTGTATTTTCGGTTCAATTATTAAATGCCTCTGAAATTAGTTATGATTCCAAAGTTCATTAATTAATTGTGGTCTGAGCCCACAAGACACAAGACCCGATCGGGAGGTCGTAGCCCAAGTGCATAATAACTTTACTACCAAAGCTTGGTCAGTTTACCCGCTCGATCTTTTAGAGTCTGCACTTGTAGTAGTATCTCTGTCATTTGTGGAATCAGGTTCTTGTTGCTCATCTGTTCGTCTTTGCCGAACGTTACTTCGCTGCTCTTGATACATCTTTATTTTTGTTTACAAACAGGAAAGATGAGAGTTATCCCCCTTGGCGCACTAATGGGAGGTAACTGCAAAATATCTGGACGCAGACCACCATTAAATCAATTGTAGTTCGTCTATTTATAGCAATTTTCTCTGTAATTGCATTTTTGGGGGGTTTTGGGTCTAGAATGGAAGAAAAGGGTTTGAATTAACATATTCTGCCAGGTTTTGGTAAATATTCACTATTTTAAGGCGGAAGGATAACGGAGTTATCAGGTTGGTTACTACGGGGATATGTCCGGCGAATAGTTACATATTTTTAGTATGCTTCTTCACGTTTGTCAATTTAAAAACAATGCAATTCGATTTTTAGAATGCCATAGAGAAGTCTTATTTGTATCTCGTTTGAAACATACGGGGCAATATCTCCCTAAATCGTTCAGAGCTGGACTAGGGTATATTAGACTCTTCGCAAGACAATTAATGTCACAACATTGTCTTAGTTCAAGAAGTATGCTATTTGTAATATTAATATAGGCTCATAACACCTGGCTCCAGTGGATGAAAAAATACACTTACCTAAAGCGACTTTTCTCAATCACAGATTTTTCTAGTGGTTGCTTTGGTTTCATTTCAGTGATACAGCTGAAACTCCAAATTTATGAAATTATATTTTTTTTATTTTCATATATTTTGTTTCTTCACTCCAGTCATAATAAAAGGACCTTCGGCATATGAAAAGATTGAAGAATGAATTTTATAAAGTGTTTATCAACTTATGCAACAAGCACAAGAATGTTCAGGTACCGTATAAAATAAATTTTAAATACATGATCATGAATGGATGGAGAGGGGGAAAATTTTACGAGGAGCGACCATTGCGTAAAATCAGCGTTTTTCGAAATTTGGTCAGAGAAATCCCATATAAAGCAACTTGGTTGCTCCTCTTACGGTTTTTCCCCCTCTCTCCCACAATGCACATTGTTTTCCAAATTGGCAATTCATGTATAGAATGTGTTAAAGATACATTATGCAAGTGCTAAATCAGAATCTGACTATTGCAAGTCTTAATTAAGGCTTCAGATGTTGTAGAAATTATAAGTTATATCTTTATTTAAATAACAAGCCAAAAATCAACTCTGTAGACCCACGGATGGCTCGGTTACAGCTTGGATTTAAAAAGGATTTTGCTGATTGGTTAAATCAGATATGGCGCTCGGTAATGAGATTACTAACTGTTATGTTTACATCATTAGTTAGATAGGCTAAATGATAGAGTGTACTTAGCGAGGCCGCTGTTGAGCGATATTCTGCATGCCTTTGAAACTATACTTGATAATTGAGATTATGTAGGTGGTGGCAACGCCTGTCAATCAAGCGATCGACCAAGGTGAAGACACATTTGGCCCCCATTTCTAGTCAAATATTACAACGCTACTTGTGAACTGTTAACGCAAGAATGGCCAACTCTCTATAAAAATCTCCCATACTGTATCTTTGACTATTTTTATTGCACAACTGACACACCCATACTGTATACTAGAACTCTCTTTATAATAAACTGTACCGGTATATGTGATTGGTGGATAGATTGAGATACCGGTAACAAGATGAATTGCACAGCGTTCCTGGTGCTGGCAGTTACTCAGGATTTTTAAGTGTGGTTTTCTCCTTGTCATTGGTGCAGGACATGGCATGTAATGGTTAGTTGTTTGGATGGGACAAAATCACATTGCGACAATCCTACACGGACATATTAGGCAATTCACCCTAGTAAGTGGTACGGTACGGAGGTCGTGGCAAGTAACATATAGTTGTTTGGATAGAGCGAAAATAGTCAGAATGCGATCACCTTATGGATAGCTTGGACAACTGTGGGCTGGGTATGTTTTGTTGCCAGGTAGTTCAACCTTCTGGAAAAATGTCATAAGATTTTTCTTTTTATTTGATGGGTAGCCATGTGTTAATGGAGAAAGGTTGTTACTTTTCAGCATAGTCGTTCGGATTGCATGAAAATCAAAGGTCCTGTGTAACATTGGCATGCACGTAAAATATCTCTTGGCAGTTGGAATTCAGTGTAAGAGCAGGTTGTAGTGCCGCTGTCTGGTCAAACTTTCCCTCATAGGACACTGTATGGCGTATACCCGTCTTCATTAGCCCAGTTTAGGAGCAGAACAGATAATGGGTCTCCGACAGGAACAAGAATAACTGTACCGATTCCGTCAGCTTTAAGGAAGAAAGAAGAATTTTCTAAACTATTAACGTTAGCAACTCGGTTTGTGTGACAGAAATTTATGTTATATTTGATATGACTTGATTTTATCGTTTGGTTTATTAATTCTGGTTAATCAGCCATAGAAATCCCGACCAATTCACTCTTATAAAACTCTCAGTGTATGGACCAAGGATTTGGTATGTGTGGGGAAATGCCTATTCATAATGAGTGGGTTGGATCTAAATATAAAGGTCACCTGCATATTTTGCGAAGGTCACTAGATGTTAACGGGGCTAGCACTAACCCTAATCGTTACCCACTATCCTTGGCAACAATCACATGTCGTTTCCCTGTTTACATCTTGAAACCATAACAAAATCTTGTAAGTGTCCTTAATTTTTAGATCTGAGGCAATGAGAGTGATTTCATTCATTAGGCAGAGATATTTTGATTAAGAGCATACTTAGCCAGGACTGCATTTTAAGTAGCATACAGTGGGGTTAGGTAGTCCAGTAGTCTAAATATGGTATGATCATTGAGTCAACGAGTATTGTTTTGAGCCAAAGCGTGTATATGCCGGGAGGGGGGGGGGGGGTGAATGGCCAAATGGTTAGCACATATCATAATGTCAAAATGACCTAGTTTGTGTTGAGTAGATGTTACTCTTTGTGTATATGCCACTTTTTTCCTGCCCAACCTTATCAGTTTTCTTTGGGTCCTCAATGAAAAAACTGGTCATAGGTGTATTTACCAGCTGGGGAAACCAGAAAACCAACAAGCCTCGCTCGCTTTACTTGATGCTACTGCCACCCCCCCCCCCCTCCATGATAATGAAACAGACACATCGACCACACCCCCTCCCCAGGATAATGAAACAGACACATTGTTTGTTATAAAATGTTTATCAATCAATGAATATGGGTGATATATATTTACACATATTAACAATAATAGAAATTTGAATATACATGAATGAAACACTACAAAGAGAATAGCTGAGAAAGAAAGAAATAAAAGAAGAATTAGAATGACCTTTGGGCCATCCAAAAAGTAGGTACGCTTGAAGGGGGGGTCACGCCAAAAACGTACAGGTGCGTAAATTCAATGGAAAAACGTGCGTACAGGGGGAGTCTGAATTTTACCCACTTTGAGCGTACATACTTTGTGGTGGTGGTTTGGTGAGTTCCGTGCTATCTCACTAACTAGAGTCAGAAGTTCAATCCCAGCACAGTTATTTCACAACAAAGTAAAATCCTTTAACACAGGCTGTATACAATGCTCTTACTTCAGTTATATTCTACTTTAAAAATTCTAACTTTCCATTAAAGGGACAATACCACTCTTGCTGGCTTGACAGGTTCAGAAAAAGAATAGGCTTATTCTAACTACATGTACTAGATGTTTAAGTGTTCTACCTGTTGTGTAAATTATCCATTACATGACATCCTATTTTACACAAACCATGTAGTTGAATTTTTCCAAATTTTTAAATTCTGTGTGTTGAGATGAAATTTATATCATCAATTAATTGAAATATTGTAAAATAGTACAATTTGTTGACCAGAATAATGATTGGGGCATATTATTCAGTTACAACAAGAGTGTTATTGAGCCTTTAAGGAATTATGTTTTGCAACAATCTGATCAGAACGCAGATCCTGTTTCGTTTCGTTTTAATAGTTCAAAATTTCGTTTTACTGGTCTTTACTTCACTAGAATCTGGAAGAGTTGTTATCATTGACATGTAGCCAATGAAACAGTCTGTTACTGTGAGTTTTAGGCCTTTTGATGCACAAACTGTGGGTAAACCAATTTGACTTTCCATTTAGGAATTATGTTTTTCAATATAAAATTAATCTGTTTCTAAATTTTAGCCATAAATTTAACTCTTCAGTATTTCAATGAAGTAAAAGTAGCACCTACACCTATTTCTGTCATCAACTGAAACTAAAACTAGAGGGAATTTGTCATCGATAATTGTCACCAACTAAAACTAGGGAGAATTTCTTATCGATAATTCAAGAAATCAAATCTTTAACAATACTTTTGTGCACATAAGTATATCTATTAATAGATCTAATGAGAAGAGAGAATGTAAAAGAATTGCTAAATGGTACATTAGAATATATCTATGCAATAATGACCATAAAAACTACAGGCGTGGACACATTAGCCGAATCAATCAGCGTCAAAAATACGCTTAGTGTGTGCACTGCATTTAGCCAAATTTCTATTCGGCCGAAAGATTCCCCAAATGTAGTGTGTCTGCTTCGCCGAAGCATTTGCCTGAACTCATTAGCCAATCACTACTTATCATCCACTCATATCGAGAAGTCACATGATTGTTTGAAGACATGGTCGCCGACCGACATATTTAAATATGTGACATGAAAAGGTGATGCAACTGAGTTGGGCAAAGCATTCACCTAGTGTGTCCACCTATTCATCTGAATGCGCAGATTGGCTCAACTAACGTGTCCACTCAACAAAACAAATTAGAAAATATCATTAAACAAATCTCAAATATAGTAAATACAAGAAATCTAGCACTATGAAGATTTTCGCAGAACTGAATTTTCAATGATTCTAGAAAAAATTGTTTATTTGGCAATATTTAGTAAAGAAATTATAGGTATTTCATTACAAAAAAACCCAAATCTTTCTGCTCAATTCTACATCAAACCTCTTTTTTGATTCAGTTAATTTCTGTAAGGTGAAACTTATGGGATTCCCAATAAATTTTATAGTGAAGCCCCTGGCACATTTTAAATTTACTAATCTGGGACCTGTTTCTGGAAATCTCAACTAAGATAAAAATCAAAATTATAGTAGATACTTCAATTTTGATTGGCTTAGTACTAAAATCAATCTTATATTATCCAATCAAATTACTAAAAATTTGTGTTTTATCTTAGTTAAATTTTCGTGGAAAAGGCCCCTGGTACCTAATTTGTCAACATATGGAATACAATTAATGCTTATTACTGAGCGACATTTCAAGTATGTTTCTCTAGTCATTAATGTGACCTGTATTTTCCAGTTCAATTACTAAATGCCATGAAAACAATTTAAAAATGTCCAAGGAGAAAAATATATAAACATTGTTTCTGGTCTCTATTAATAAATCTGAAAATATGTGAGCTGCTTCCACAAAAGCAGACTCTTGGTCATTTTTATAAAAATTGAGTTGGCAGCATATTTGATTAGTCCACAGTCTGAGCTTTCCAAAAATGCAATTCTTTTTAAATTTGTCGTATCATCTGAAGTTGAGCTCGGCTCATTCACAGCAACGAGAAGGCATAGAGTTTATTCTTTTGTGGCCGAAGTACAAAATGAAGTTGTGCTACAAGCACCTAGTTTCGTGGGAGCGGGTCAGTTGATATTTAAATAGCTATAAAATCTTGTATATGTTTTAGCATCTGTTTTATACAGCGTCGTCCACCACATTCTTCTAGTTTAGCTTGTAAACCTTCCACTCTGAAACAAACCAAATAACATATACAAGGATAATCTTTAAGAGGGAGAGAGAAGTGGGGTTTAATGTCCACTCAACTGGGGTTTAACGGGACTAACATATGGTTAAATTTTATTTCAATAAATCGCTTGCACGTAGGGGTCTTTAGCAGTTGAAGGAAACCAGAGTGCCAGGAGGAAACCCACGAGGTTGAGAAGGCGAAGAAACAAGAAAGAAAACAAAAAGCAAGCCTGGAAATAAGGTACCTGTCACAGACAATGTCAGGCACAAAACCTCTGGTGCTTATCTTTTTGTCCGGCACTAATTGTCTTATTTATTTGATATTATTAATACATGTCCGGCACTAAATTGAAAATGTCAGGTACTATTTCATCAGTGCCTTACATTTTTATAGGGTTCAAAACCGTTATTTCCAGGCCTGACAAATGGGTTTTAATATTATTCACTCAATACTTTTACTAAATGCCAATATGATTAAAATACAGATCTATATTTCATTTCATTTTTTTTTTAGACTTTTGATGGCCAACACTACATGAAGATCTGACAAGTTGTACCGGAACGTCGTGTCAAGGATCGTTCGAGCAGCTTTTGACCCTATAATGTCAGACATTGATTAATCAATCAGTGTTGACGTTTCTAGTGGTTCACCCACAGTTCCGCGCATGGCATGCAAAGAAGTCGCCATAAAGACGAGTAAAACGAAATTTTGAGTTATAAAAAATGAAACAAATAGGATCTGTGTTTTAATCAGATTGCGTAAATGCAGAGAAATAGGGTTTAATGTCCACTTGACACAAACTAGGTATAATTTCAGGACTAACAAATAGATTAATTTTTTTTCATTAATTCATTAGAGGTCATTAACCTTGGGAGGAACCAGAGAAAATTCCCAAGGCTGGACAGATGATTTTACTCCTTGTTACATACAAGCGGGGCATCAAAATCACAACACTTGACTCAATGACAGACCTATTACGCAACCCGTACACGTTAAACTAGCAAAGGATTTGAATACATTTTTTTGTTTTTCATTATTTCAGTGTTATAAGATAGGTTGCCAGGCAATAAAACATATGCCCACAGCAGCTTAGTCATCTGTTGAACACTTGTGTATCAATTTAAAATCAATCAGATATTAACTTTAGCCTCTAGAGCGTCCACAAGATTTTTCAAAGTGATCAAAGGCCGTAACTCTGGCAGTATGGACAGACAGACAGGGGCCACAACAATTGAAATGTGGTTATATAACACAACTTACTTGATGTCCCCAATCATTGGTTTCAAATCGATTTTAGGTTTCAGAAGATTCAGAGGGTCAAAGGTCACATAAACTTTAATTTTCTTCACAGTTTTTATATTCAGTACATTAAACTCAACTCTAGAAATAAATTATATAAAGATCATTCACATGAAACTCCAAATTTATAAATATCGACTACCCTATAATATATAGATATTATATAGACTGTATAAATCTATTGTAAAGAGAGAGTGAGAGAGAGAGAGAGAAATGGGTTTAACGTCCACTCAACACAACTAGGTCATTTTGGGACTAACATATGGTTTAATTTTATTTCAATAATTGGCTTGCCTGTAGGTGTCTTTAGCAGTGGGAGGAAACCGAAATGCCCGGAGGAAACCCACGAGGTTGAGAAGGCGCCCCTAACTCCATGCCACATACGCTCACACCAGGGCTCGAAACCACAGCCCCAAGCCAGAGGTGGCCGAGCAGCTAGAGGTCAAAGCGCGGCACTCTAGACCACTAGGCCATCCCACCCACCCACCCCCAAATTTATAAATATCGAGTACCCTAAAATATATAGATATTATATAGACTGTATAAATCCATTGTACAGACTATTTAGACAATCTTCTCCAAATTCCAACTGCCAACGGATCTTTCACGTGCACCCAAATAACTATGAGTGACCTCTGTGTTTATCTTACCTATACTGTTGTATATCTACCATAAACTGGTCATCTACTCGACAAACATCATTTATTATATTCTCTACTGTACAAATAACATCTGATACCACATCTAATAACTATAATATAATACACATAACTATGATATAATACACATAACTATAATATAATACACATAACATCCAATACCACATCTAATAACTATAATATAATACAAATAACATCCAATACCACATCTAATAACTATAATATAATACAAATAGCATCCGATACCACATCTAATAACTATAATATAATACACATAACATCTGATACCACATCTAATAACTATAATATAATACACATAACATCTGATACCACATCTAATAACTATAATATAATACACATCTAATAACTATAATATAATACACATAACATCCAATACCACATCTAATAACTATAATATAATACACATCTAATAACTATAATATAATACACATAACATCTGATACCACATCTAATAACTATAATATAATACACATAACATCTGATACCACATCTAATAACTATAATATAATACACATAACATCTGATACTACATCTAATAACTATAATATAATACACATAACATCTGATACCACATCTAATAACTATAATATAATACACATAACATCTGATACCACATCTAATAACTATAATATAATACACATAACTATAATATAATACACATAACATCGGATACTACATCTAATAACTATAATATAATACACATAACATCTGATACCACATCTAATAACTATAATATAATACACATAACATCTAATACCACATCTAATAACTATAATATAATACACATAACATCTGATACTACATCTAATAACTATAATATAATACACATAACTATAATATAATACACATAACATCCAATACCACATCTAATAACTATAATATAATACACATAACATCCGATACCACATCTAATAACTATAATATAATACACATAACTATAATATAATACACATAACTATAATATAATACACATAACATCCGATACCACATCTAATAACTATAATATAATACACATAACATCCAATACCACATCTAATAACTATAATATAATACACATAACATCTGATACCACATCTAATAACTATAATATAATCATATATCAACATCATTTCGGGACTAACAGATGGTACAATTTTGTTTCATTAAAGATACATTCGTGGAGATTAGCTGGGAGTTCTGTCTATAATAGTTAAAATCTAGATGATGTATAGGGAAATTGCTGACGATTTCAGTCAAATTGATCTATTCTTAACCGAGAATTTAGCGATTGAATTTTGGGCCTAGCGTTGATCATCATTACAACTGTCGGTACAATAAATAATATAGTCTCGATTATTCATTTTTTTATTTAATCATCAATGAGAGTAGAGCAGCAGATCGGATTCTAATCCAGTAAATAATGCAGGTTAACAATGACATCGAAAGTTGATTTTGGTCTGGATAAGTTAATTAATGCCTAATTAATAAAATTATGATCACATTTCATGCCTAAATAAAGACCGGCAATCAGCATTTTTAGCTCTTGCATAATGTACATGTATGTTAAATTTGCATGTACGTAGGGGTCTTTAATGAGCAGTTGGAGACAACCTGAGAAAATACACAAGGTTGGGTATGTGACCTTACTCCTTGTCACGTACAAGCTTGGGGGTTGCAACCACACCACTTGACTCAATAACAGACCTCATGATTTAAAGTGCATGCAGTGGACCACCCAAAAGTAAGTGTAAAGTTCAGACCTATAGCTGGGTATGTAGGATGTGGTTGGTCGGGGTACGATCTATTAATATCTCATCTCAAGATAAACTTCCATTTTAACCAACTTCAAATCGACGTCCAAGAAAATTTTTCACTTTTTACCCTACTAATATCTCTTCTCAAGATAAACTTACATTTAAACCAACTTCAAAACTAACAATAAAAAGGGAAAATGTCACAATTTTTACCCTACTCAAAAACCTGAAAATGCCTCATGGCGCCCATGCATCTTGGATATTTAAATTTCCCCAAGAGTGCCAGGGTGGCATCATCCTGATTTTGAATCTACATTATATGGAATATATATACTCCATCAAAAAACAACAGGTGGACTATATATAAAAATGCAGGAGGACTGCACTACACGCAAAACAAACAAACAAAAAATCTACAAGATAAACCTGCGGACAAGACAGAAAATAGACTTTGCAAAATCTAAACAATTATCAAATCAAGTGAATGGATCCGGGGGCCAGCTGTAAGCGTCCACTGCGCTGTACAGTCCCGGGCCTGTAAGCTACTCCCACAAAACCAGCCTCTTGATCATTTTTATCAAACTAGAGCTGGCAGCATATTTGAATAATCCACAGGCTAAACTTTCCAAAAATTCAATTTGTTTTAAATTTGTTGTATCATCTGGAATTGAGTTTGACTCATTCATAGCAACAAGTAGGCATACAGTTTATGCTTTTGTGCCCGTAGTACAAGCGCCTGGTTTCGCCGGAGCGTGTCACATTGACACATATTTCCAGGTTTGCCGACCTGCTACCAGACTGATTGTAAGAATGGAGAAGAGTTTAAAACTGACCGGAGGACCAGGAGAAAACCCATGAGGTTGGACAGGTGATCCTTCTTATCACGTACAACCAGGGTTGTAATAATAAAACTTACCTGTGGTAATCTTGTTTGTCCTAGGAATTGAGATAATAACGGTTGTGAATTCAGGTTCTCCACAGCTAACATTTGACCCAAACGAAACCATGGTGATGATGAATCTGGATAAACAAAGGTAGGTTGTCAGGTAACGAAACATACACCCACAGCAGCTAAATCTACCAAACACTTAATCCAAGATGTCGCTGGTTTATTCTCTTGCAGGTATAATAGGAGTGAGAGAGAGAGAGAGGGAGAAATGGGTTTAGCATCCACTCGACACAAACTCGGTCATTTCGGAACTAACATATTTATGCTCCAATTTATTTTCATAATTCGTTTCCGCGTAGGGGTCTTTACCAGTGGCAGGAAACTGGAGAAAACCCTCGAAGTTGGACAGGCAACCCTACCCTTCTTCACATACAACCAGGGAATCAAAACCCTGTCAGTTGACTCAATGACAGACCATTCATGCTAACCATTTACCTATAACCCCACCCACTTGCTGTAATAGGAGCAGTTGGCAGAGGAAGTTGGGGTAGAGTTAGCAAAGAGAGTTAAGGCACAGAGAGAGAGTAATGGTATTTAACTCCAATCAACACAACCTAGATCATTTTAGGACTAACACATGGTTCAATTTTATTTCAATTATTTGCTTGTGCATAGGGTCTTTAGCAGTGGGACCCAACGAAAACCCACGAGATTTGACAGGCAACCCTACTCCTTGTCACATACAACTGGGGAATCGAAACCATGCCAGTTGACTCAATGACAGGCCTTATGATACAGTACGCACATGCTAACCCTTCAGCCATCCACACCCCCTCATGAAAATTAAACACTGTGTATAAATTTTTGTTACCTTGTAATTGAGAACTTATTTTTATTCCACGTATTTGATGTTGATTGTCGGTTATTTTATAATCTACGATAAATTCGATGGTATCTTGTAGGAAGAAGAAGGTGGCTTGAGTTGCTGTATAATTCTCCTCCACTATACACCAGTGATGTAATCTTCATATGTAAAATAAATAAACAGTATTTATTAAAGAGAGAGAGAGAGAAATGGGGTTTAACGTCCACTCAAAACAACTAGGTCATTTCGGGACTAACATATGGTTTAATTTTATTTCAATAATTCACTTGCACGTAGAGGTCTTTAGCAGTGGGAGGAAACCGGAGTGCCCAGAGGAAACCTATGAGGTTAAGAAGGCGCCCCTTAATCCATGCCACATACATTCACACCAGTGCTCGAAACCACAGCCGCAAGCTAGAGGTGGCCGGCCAGCTAGAGGTCGAAGCGCAGCACTCTAGAACATTAGGCCATCCCAACCCTCCAGTATTTATTAAACATACAAACATACATTATATAAGAGCTAAAGCTGATTTAAAGAAAGAGAGAAAATTGAAAAAGGTCAACATGATTTGAAAAATGTAGGCCTAGTATTGATAGATCAACATTAGTTAAACATAAACATGTACATTGTATGTGGTGTGGTCCTCCTGTTAATGTTCTTTTTTAAACATACATTATGCAAGATGTAAATCTACTTATTGTAGGCCTGAAATGTTATATGAACTGTTAATTAGAAATTAATCAACTTTTCTAGACCATAATCAACTCTTAATGTCTTCACTAGCCTGCAATATTTACTGGATTAGGATCAGATTTGCTGCTTAACTTTCATTCATGATTTTATCAGTTAATTCCCTTTACATTATCTAATTTATACCTGTTAATAGTGAGAACTGCCAGGAGCTCGTTATCTAATCTCCCATAATGTATCTTTAAAGATTATTATGGAATATTTAGAAAAGGAGTTGCCAGTTCTCGCTATAATAGCTTAACCATAGGTAATGAAAAGAGAATATGTTGAAAATTTTATTCAAATTACTTCGAGCGGAGTTATTGTAGATTGCAGTGTAGTCATAATTGTCGTCACTGCTACTGGTTCAACTTGTACAATTGTGTACACTATGATTTAAGTTGTGTACAAGTTGAACACTATTAGCCAAAATTAAACCATAGTTATGAATAATTCAACACAGAAGAGAAATAAGGACTATATACGCCAAGATAAACCATACCAATTTTCCAGTGCAAGGACGTGTGATAAATTCGTAGCCAGATAAATTTTCTAAAATAAGAGTGGAACCAGTGTGACTTGCAATTAAAACGGCAACGCCCCAAGTTCACAAAGCGAGAGAAAGAGAAATTGGGTTTAACGTCCACTCAACACAAATAAGTCATTTCGGGACAAACATATGGTTTAATTTTACTTCAATAATCCGCTTGCGCATAGGGGCCTTTAGCAGTGGGAGGAAACCCAAGTGCCCGGAGGAAACCCACAAGGTTGAGAAGGTGCCCCTATCTCCATGCCACATACGCTCACACCAGGGCTCGAAACCACAGCCGCAAGCCAGAGGTGTCCGGCCAGCTAGAGGTCAAAGCGCGGCACTCAAGACCACTAGGCCATCCCTGTGACAAACAGTAACTGTGTAAATGTACCTTCAAGCTATTAGCCGTACACATGTATGATGCAATCCATTATATGTCCATATAAGGCATTGGGGTGAGAGTTGTGAGAGATAGCCAATGAGAAGAGAGGGAGAGGGAGCTGGGCTGTTGTCGTGGCGTGGTCGAGGAGTAAGAATGGAGACACGACTGGGATGAAGAGATTGTAGTAATGTTAGTTGGATGTATGAACAGTAATAAAGTTTGTTCATATCTAAAACACCTTCTTGAGTTGGAACCAACGGTACGACATTTTGGCGTCGCCTATAGTTACGAAGGTGTGGAATTTACTGTGTGAACGAGACTGAAGAACCTTCCTCGCAAAAACGATTTATGAACAGTCGACGAAAGGCGTAGGCCTAGACCAAGACATGTGATTCGTAATTCGCTCGCCGCCGATCCAGGATTTTGACTATTTGTTCAACGAATAATCAGTAACCTGTGAGTTAGGCCTACGATGTGTTATATTTCAAATATTTCCAGTGACTTCTGAATTGATGATTCGAAACATTTATTGTCAGTCAACTGCCAGTATTACAACGTTCTCTCGTCGAATTGCCAATCCACCAAAGAAGTGCTTGGACATTTTTTCTCGTGAAGTGCCAGTGTAAAGTAAGGAACCCTAGTATCTTATATAAATTCAATTTATATAAGGCAACCACAGAACACTCGTGTGTTTTATGAACTTCATACCTAAATAAAATATTCAAGTATTTTAGTTTGGATTTTTATAGACATTTTTATTTTGTTGTTTATTGATGTCATATTCACATGTCACGTAAACAATATGAAGATTGTGTTACTAATAATTGTAATGGGGTAATTTGACTCTATAATATGTATATGTTCATATTTGCATGTATGCTATTAAATTGATGATTATTTCTCTGTATATTGACGGGACTGTGTGTGTGCCATTTGTTTAATAGATTTTAATTGACGCTTGATATTCAGTATTGTTTTCATCACTATTTAATCCTATATAATTGTGTGTCTTATCAGTTAATTTTCTTTTTCGCTTTTATGTCAGTTAAATTTTCGTACTTTTTGACATATAGTGATACCTGAAATCTTTTAGGCTAGTGACCGACCTTCAATTTTTGTTATTCGAATAGTAATATTTTGGCTTTAATATTCAAAATGTCAGTCAACGAAGAAGACCAGGAACTTACTGAGGTTGAGAAATTACAAAACATGATGGAAAGCAGTTTACTACTGCATAAACAAGAACAGGACAGGTTTAGAAGAGAATTGACAGATCTCCATCAACGCTTAGCAGCTGAACAGTGGCACCACCAACCCAACCAACCCAACCCATACACCCAACCACAATCAAATATAAACCCGGTCAGAGATCATTTATATATTTATTCTAAAGTAAAGGAGTTTACTGGGACATTTTCAGGTGCAGAACCTGATGTTGATATTTATTTAAAAGACTGGTTAAATAAAGTTCAAAGAGCACTGAACAGTCCGCTTTATACCGCTCATGCAGGTCAAGTTCTGTCCTTATTACTAGAAAAACATGCAAAAACCAGCTGGGAAACTATGCCTACGGATAAACAACATAACTATGAAGAAATTATTGCCATGTTGAAAGATAAGTTTGTTAGTCCTTTAGATCATCATACAACTGGAATCTTATTTAATGAAGCTAAAATGAAAGACACAGAGACATTTGAAGCTTTTGCCTCCCGGTTACAAATTTTGGCAAGAGAATATTATAATTTTGACTCTAGTGTTTTAGAAGCTATTGTTATTGATAAATTTTTATCTGCTATACCTGACTCTGTTAGAAAATATATTTTTGAGCACACTCAGCATAAACCGAAATTTCTCAAATCTTTACAAAAAATTATCCATATTGCTAAAACTAAGACAGCATTGGAGAAGATTGACAGTCCAACTGTATCCTCTAACCGTACATACCAAGAAGACTCCGACATGCTCCAGCGTGCACCACGATTACACTCCAGCCATAACCCCAGCGATTGTCCATCTCCACAATCCTCCACCAAACGACAGCATCACCAATCAGGACATCGATCACCTTCGCCAGCAAACTACATGTATGCATCACGCTCCAGATCAAATCACCGTCAAAGATCGCCATCCCCATATAGAACTAATTACGACCAGCCTTATGACGACCACTACAGCGCATCAAAATCGACACGTTATCAATTCCCACCAAACTCGGTTAGCCATTCTCCATCCAGGAAGTTCTCGAACAGTTAAAGTTATTCACCCGCCTATGACTCAACCAGACGATTTCGGACCCCATCTCCTCGCCGATGGCAGTATCAGGGTCCTTCACCAGCTTATCAATATCCGGTTTATTCTGGTCATGATTATTATCGACGCTCATCGTCTCCAACACACCAATGGCTGCGTGAAGATGTTAAGCCGAACACTCAAAATTTCCCGTATCGCTCAGAAAACAACACCAGACCTGGTCGTATTATCTGTCAGATTTGTGGTGGAATTGGGCATATGGCAAGGCAGTGCCCCACCCCCAGGTCACAGACTCAACATTTTTCATCAACATGCACCAATGATCAAGATCGGTTTGAAGAGACAACAATCCCCAAATCTCCTCCTCTACGAATAACTACCAAAATAATTGGACAGAATACCAAGGCCCTGCTTGATGGTGGTTCAGATGTTTGTCTACTTGATACTAAGGTTTTTCTGTCACTACCATACAATAAAAGATATGCAGTCAGTACATCAACAACTACTTTACGCGTCGCTAATTCATCAAAATTTACCATCTATGGTGTTGTATCCCTACCAGTTGACTTCCAAGGTAGATCTAACATCCAGACTTTTTATATTGTCAACGACCTATCCGAGAACTGTATCCTTGGTCGCAATTTTTTGGAACATAATGACATTGTGATAGATTACGGAAAACGGAAAATAGTTCGGGACGATACAGTCATTCCAGTTTTAGAAGACAGCAGGGCGCCTACAGTTAGCCGTGTATCGTTAATATCGGATGTATCTATAGCACCCGGTGAGCAGCTTATCCTTCCTGTGGGAATGAACATTACCTCCAACATTTCTTTTGACACAATCCTTGAACCATTATGTGGACTATCAGAAAAGACTGATGTTATAGTTGGCTGAACTTTAACCAGAGTTCAGGATAAGCGGGCAATGCTTATGATGTTTAACTTAGGGGATAAACACATTACTCTTTGTAAGGGCGATAATGTAGCTTGGGCTACACCTGTTACTAACGCTTCCACAGTTTATCGGAATGTTAAACCTCTTTCTACAGAATCCGAGGAGCCTATCCATAATTGTTATATTCGTACTGATTCTCCCAAACCACCAAGTCATGTTACGCGGATATTGGATCGCATTTCAGCCAACGATAACCTTTCTGAACAACAGAAACACCAACTATCCGACTTAATTGCAGAATATGAAGATCTTTTTGCTAAACCTGATAGTCAACCTGGACTTTGTGACAAAATTCAATATACCATTGACACCTTCACCGATCGACCAATCAGAGAACCCCTTCGTCGAATTCCTCATCATCTAAAGGAAGAAGTAACGAAAATGATCGATGTTATGCACAGAAATGGTATCATAGAGGAAAGTGAAAGTCCATGGCGATTTCCAATTGTTCTGGCAAAGAAATCTGACTCAACACTCCGACTTTGTATTGATTTTCGCAAACTCAACCAAATCACCAGAAGAGATGCCTACCCTATTCCCCGCGTAGATGACACACTTGATGCACTTGCCGGAAGCTATATCTATTCAGTCATCAATTTATCTCAGGGATATTTCCAATTACCTTTAGATCCTGACAGTAAAGAGAAGTGTGCCTTTGCCTCACCAGATGGAGGATTATACCAATTCCGCAGAATGCCTTTTGGACTAGTGAATGCCCCTGCAACTTTTACCCGACTAATGGAGCTCGTATTGAAAGGTTTGCATTGGCAAATTTGTGTCTTGTATCTCGATGATATTGTAATTTTTTCCAAGGATTTCACTCAACACATGATTGACTTGAAAATCATTTTCACTCGACTGAAAGATGCCAACTTGAAACTTAAACCCAGCAAATGTCATTTTGCCAGCACACAGATCAAATACCTTGGACACGTCATATCCAATGGCGGTGTTAAACAGGACCCATCCAAAATTCAAGCTGTTGAAGAATACCCTGTTCCAAGAAACGTTACAGATGTTAAGGCTTTCCTTGGTCTCACCGGATATTATCGTCGCTTCATTAAAAGTTATGCAGAAATAAGCAAACCTCTCAACAGACTCACGGCTAAGGCAGTACCTTTTGTCTGGTCAGAAGACTGTCAGACCGCTTTTCTTCATCTCAAACAATGTTTGATCACTGAACCAATCCTCAGTTTTCCTGATTTTACAAAACAATTTGTGGTCCAGACCGGTGCCTCCTTAATATCCACCGGTGCCATATTGTGTCAAGTAATCGATGGACGAGAGCACGTCATACAGTATGCATCAAGATCACTATCTAAAGCTGAACAAAATTATTCAACCATTCAAAGATAATGTCTTGCCATTATCTGGGCCTGTAAAGTTTTCAGATCATATCTGCTTGGGAGACAGTTTCAATTAGTCACCGATCACAAACCCTTGATATACTTAAAGAAGTATAGCGGCACTAACTCCAGATTAACGCGATGGAGCCTTGATATGGAAGAGTTTGATTATACAATTTCACATCGGTCAGGAAAACAAAACGCCAACGCAGATGCTCTCTCAAGAATTCAGCCATCTCCATATTCAGATGTTGTCATTGAATCTCCTAATCCACTAAGTACGAATGCTGTTTCGAATCTTTCTAGTATGACCTCCAGTGGTGTATTCGTCTCTATATTGTCCTCACAAGTCCTGGAAATTGCCCAACTTCAAGATCCTGTTATCCAGTCAGTATATAAATACGTACTCGGTAAAAGAAAACCTGTTTTTACCCAAGATATACAAGTCAAACCATATCTGAAAGTTTTTGACCAACTCAGAGTGAAACGTGGAATGCTCTATAAGAGAGATGAAACACCTGATGGTAGAAACCAAGGTCTTCTTATAGTTGTACCCAAATCCATCATTAACGTTAAACGATTCTGTAAAACTTGTCAATTCTGTGCATTACGGAAATCACCTACTCCGAGTAGACAGGCCCCACTTCATCCTGTTATAGCAGAAAGACCATTCCAATTAGTTTCCATGGATTTTCAGGGTCCACTCCCACGATCAACTCGTAATAAACGTTATATTCTGGTTCTCCAGTGCAAGTTTACAAAATTTCTAGAAGCCTACGCTTTACCTAACCAAGAATCTAGAACAGTCGCAGATGTCTTGATAGATCGCTTCATCCCGCATTTTGGAATACCAGAAACAATCCATACTGACCAGGGATCTTGCTTCATATCTAAACTGATGAAAGACCTATACTCATTACTTCATATTAGAAAAACGGAAACACCAGCATACACTCCAAGTTTCAACGGACAGGTTGAAAGGTCAAATAAAGTTATTGCAGAATCATTATCAGCAATCGTTAAACAGTGTTCATCTGGTAAACTATCAGAATGGGATCGTTACCTCCCACTCGTCTGCTTAGCATATAATACCACTAAACATTCATCAACTAAACATGTCCCAGCAATGTTAGTCTATGGAAGAATTCCAAGAACCCCACTTGACGCTATATTTGGGACCAACAATGGACCAGCTTACCAAACCGTTGATCATTATGCTAAACAACTAACCGATAATCTTAGAACTGCTTTTCACGAAGTTCATCGACATACCGAATTAACAGCAGTCAGACAAAAGTCTTGGTTTGATAAGAAAGTACGCGGACAAGCCTATGAAGTTGGAGATAATGTATTTCTACGTCGTATGATATTTGATGAAGGTGAATCTAAGAAATTTGCGGATCGTTGGAAAGGTCCATATACCGTCATAACAGTTTTGGGAGAAACAACTTATGAAATATTTGATGAACTCAAAAATCATAAAATTATAGTTCATTATAAAAACCTGCAACCGGCAAATAAGAGAGATGAACCTGAAAGTGAACTTAAAGAGGCTGCCCCTGGAAGTGAACTAAAAGAGCCTGTTGAACACAATTCACTTAAAAAGTCTGAAGTCACTCGCCATAAAACATTTGATCCAGATGAGGATATGTTGCTTTTTGCCTATGAGGCGTCATCACAACCTAACATTAGACCAGAACTTCCACTTCCACAACTACCACAACCTCTATTACCCGCACAGCCACCTGATCCTCCTAAGCAAACTCAGCGAACGAAAATACCACAACCTACACCGTCTACATCTACACCACGTCCTATATTACGACGATCTAGTCGTAAACCAAAATCAGTAGTCAGATTTGACCCTTCTTCTTAATACAGGTATCACTAATGTGGTTTAATTTTCTGTATATTATATTATTTGTCGAAATCCTAGGTTAGGTATAGGCATATTTAGTTCATTATCTTATTGCATAGTACAGTAATTAGTTTTTGTTTTAAATGTACCAATGCCAGGAGGCATTGACTTTTAAGGGGGGGAGGTGTGACAAACAGTAACTGTGTAAATGTACCTTCAAGCTATTAGCCGTACACATGTATGATGCAATCCATTATATGTCCATATAAGGCATTGGGGTGAGAGTTGTGAGAGATAGCCAATGAGAAGAGAGGGAGAGGGAGCTGGGCTGTTGTCGTGGCGTGGTCGAGGAGTAAGAATGGAGACACGACTGGGATGAAGAGATTGTGATAATGTTAGTTTGATGTACGAACAGTAATAAAGTTTGTTCATATCTAAAACACCTTCTTGAGTTGGAACCAACGGTACGACAATCCCCCCCCCCCCCAAGTTCACAAAGCATTCTTAGACCTAAATTAATAATTTACTAAAAGCTGTTCTCCTTATTTTAAGTTTTGTGTTTCTAGATCAAAGATATTTCTCATAAAACAGTGATAGAACATTGAGTAAAGTCTAATAGTAAATGCAGGAGGACTGCACTACACGCAAAACAAACAAAACAAAAATCTACCTGCGGACAAGACAGAAAATAGACATTGCAAAAACTAAACAACTATCAAATCAAGTGAATGGATCCGGGGGCCAGCCGTTAGCGTCCACTGCGCTGTACAGTCCCAGGCCTGTTTTGTGAATTCAGGGCCTGAGCATGGCTCCCGTAGCCTGAGCATGGCTCCCGTAGCCTGAGCATGGCTCCCCGAGCCTGAGCATGGCTCCCGTAGCCTGAGCATGGCTCCCGTAGCCTGAGCAGCCCCGTTTAAAACTGTTAATAAAATCTTACATTTCCTGATGTTGTAAGGTTAATTTGAGTTGTTTAACTTGAGCCTGGTGATCAATAAGTTTATCATGATCGTGATGATTTCGTAGTTCGAGTTTTTGTAGGTCTTTCTGTGTTTCTGATAACTCATCTTCTTTCTTCATCTTTACACTGAAATAAAATTAAAATTTCTTAGGTGATTGATTGAAATGGGGTTTAACGTCCTACTGTTATGCACTTAACCAGAGCTAATTGAAGACGGGCATACGCCATACAGTGTGCTATGAGGGAATTTTGCCCGGGCAGCGGCGCTAAAGCCTACTCTTATATCGAATTCATACTGCCAAGGGATCTTTAACGTGCACTCCAATGTGTACATGGGACCTCGGTTTTTCGTCCTATTCGAGCGACTAGGCAGCTGTCCTTGTCAGGCCCTCCTTCTGCATCACTGACAAGGGGAAATCACGTCGGAAAATCGAGATGAACTTTCTCGGCCAATGCAGGGATCGAACACCCGACCTCCAGAGAAATGGGGTTTAATGTCCACTCAACACAACTAGGTCATTTCGGGACTAACATATGGTTTAATTTTATTTCAATAATTTGATTGCACGTAGGGGTCTTTAGCCGTGGGAGGAAACGGGAGTGGCCGGAGGAAACCCATGAGATTGAGAAGGCGCCCCTATCTCCATGCCACATACGCTCATACCAGGGCTCAAAACCACAGCCGCAAGCCAGAGGTGGCCCGGCCAGCTAGAGGTCGAAGCGTGACACTCTAGACCACTAGGCTATACCAACCCCCCACCCTGCAATGTACACCCACACTCTGCAAGAGATGAAGAGAGAACAAGGGGCACTAATCAAGTAAGTTCTGGACTAAAATGTGGGAATACAGAAAGGAAAGGAGATATTTGGGATACGCATGTAAATATATTCTTAAGTTTCCTCAAAATCAGACAAAAATTGTGACCTCTACAATAACTCTACATACTTTTACACTATTTGCGTACAAGGAGCAGCCATCTTGTCAGACAGATTTACTTTAATGCACCGTAACTAAATATTTTCAAAAACTATTAAATTACCTTTCAACTTCTGCAAGCTGCATTCTTTTCTCTTCCATAACTGAAAAAATCCACAAAGACTTGAAAAATATTGCTACTATTATACAAGAGATTGTTCCAATGTGACATGACAGCATATTGCGACTATTATACAAGAAATTGTTCCAATGTGACATGACATCATTTTGTCCTTACTAACAGTGGCATTTCTTATTTTATTTCCAACTATCAAGGGTTCGATAACATCCATGCCCACAAGTACATGGATGAATCACATTATTTTTGTCTTATCCGAATCACTAGGCAACTTTCCTTTTAAGATTTGCAGGAGCCACTCAAATGTGATGATTTGGCGTGCAAAATACTGTTGGCTCTTCTTTGATTAAAAAGTGAAATGAAATAGTTTGACATCCTGCTGTTCTGCTCCAACTGGGCTAATGAAGACGAGCATAAGCTATACTTTTGCTCAAACAGCCGTGCTCTGGCCTACTCTTATATCGAATTACAACTGTCAAGTGATCTTTTACGTGCACGCCAAGTCCCTTGCCAAGCCCTATTGTCCTGCACCAGTGACAAGCAGTAACTACAACGGAAAATCATGATGAACTTTCTGGGCCAACGCAGGTTAATGAGCCATCTTCTTACCCACAGGGCCATGAAAGATTTTAGCCAAGATTACATGTGACCAATTCCTGTGAATACTGGAAAGAATTGAACCAATTATACAATTTTACTGATATTCCTTTAGGAAACCCAAATTTCACAATATTGAGAGAGAGAAATTGGGTTTAATGTCCACTCGACACAAACTGTTATTTTTGGTCGAACATATGGTTTCATTTTATTTCAATAATTCGCTTGTTCGTAGGGGTCTTTAGCAGTGGGAGGAAACAGGAGGTTGGTCAAGTGATCCCACTCCTGGTCATGTTCAAGCGGAGAATAGAAACCAAGCCACTTTACTCAATGACAGTGAGAGAGAGAAATGGGGTTTAACGTCCACTCGACACAACTAGGTCATTTCAGGACTAACATATGGTTTAATTTTATTTCAATAATTCGTCTGAGCGTAGGGGTATTTAGCAGTGGGAGGAAACCGGACTGCCCGGAGGAAACCAACGAGGTTGAGAAGGCGCCCCTATCTCCATGCCACATACGCTCACACCAGGGCTCGAATCCACAGCCGCAAGCCAGAGGTGGCTGGCCAGCTAGAGGTCGAAATGCGGCACTCTAGACCACTAGGTCATCCCAACCCCCAACATAAATAAGATCAGAGAAGTTAACTAATGTTGATCAATCTATACTAGGCCTACCTTTTTTCAAATCATGTTGTCGTTTTTCAATTTTCTCTCTTTCTGTTAAATCAGCTTTAGGTTGAGCTTGTAAACGGGCGATTTCTTTATCAATGTCCATGTGAACTGAAAGAAAACAAATAATTAACATTACGTTGATTTACAATTACATTCACATACCGATAGATCTTTTATTTCTGGTCAAATGGAGTCTCGTATTTGCGAAGGAAAATAAGGTACATCTGTAGAGAATAGAGAGTAAGACATATGAATTTAACGTGCAAACACTATTCCAACTGCCAAGGGACAGTGTACATAAGACCTTGCTTTTTTGTCCAATACGTTGTCCCTTGCCTACACCACTGACAAAGAGGAACCCCGCTGGAAAATCCATATGAACTTTCTCGACCAAGTCAGATATTGAACACAGGATCTCTGGGTTAGCGAGGCAAAGTCGTAAATCACTAAGCCATGGTGGCTCCCGGGCCTACATTAGTACGTTGTTGTTTAAATGAACTTTTTCGTCCAAAGCAGCAATAGAACACAGGACCTCCAGGTTAGCGAGTCAACGTCTAAATCACTAAGCCACTGTGGCTCCGTCCCAGGCCTACATCAGTACATTGTTGTATAAAAGAAAGAGAGAGAGAGAGAAATGGGGTTTAACGTCCTCTCGACAGACTAGGTCATTTTGGGACTAACATATGGTTTCATTTTATTTCAATAAGTCGCCTGCACGTACGTAGGGGTATTTAGCAGTGGGAGGAAACCAGAGGACCCGGAGAAAAACCACAAGGTTGGACAGGCGACCCTACTCCTTGCCATGTATAACCGGGGATTCGAAACCACACCAGTTGACTCAATGACAGGCTTTATGATACATCGGGCACGCTATCCATTCAGCAATCCAACCCCCTCGGCCCTCGCTGTTGTTTAAAAGATATACAACACATATTTTACCTTTCTCTGCATCAGCACATTGTTGGGCCATGTCTGTCGTATGATCCAATATCTCGGATACAGCTTTCTCTAATTGTATACTTTCTTCCTATAATAATAAAGATGAACAAAAATATTTTAAAAATAGAAAGTATTCTCTCAAAAATTTAGTTTAAAATATTGAAGCTTTCGGAGTGGTTACCACATAAAAATACTGTCTGAGTGGCTTATTACATATGATTTACCACATATAAATACAGTCAGTGGCTTATTACATATGATTTACCACATAAATACAGTCAGTGGCTTATTACATATGATTTACCACATAAACACAGTCAGAGTGGCTTATTACTTATCATTTACCACATAAATACGGTTTGAGTGGATTATTACATATGATTTACCACATAAATACAGTCAGTGGCTTATTACATATGATTTACCACATATAAATACAGTCAGTGGCTTATTACATATCATATACCACATAAATACTGTCTGAGTGGCTTATACTTATCATATACCACATAAATACAGTCAGAGTGGCTTATTACTTATCATTTACCACATAAATACAGACAGAGTGGCTTATACTTATCATTTACCACATAAATACAGTCAGAGTGGCTTATTACTTATCATTTACCACATAAATACAGTCAGAGTGGCTTATTACTTATCATTTACCACATAAATACAGACAGAGTGGCTTATACTTATCATTCACCACATAAATACAGACAGAGTGGCTTATACTTATCATTTACCACATAAATATACAGTCAGAGTGGCTAATTACTTATCATTTACCACATAAATACAGACATAGTGGCTTATTACATATGTTTTACCACATAAATACAGTCAGAGTGGCTTATTACTTATCATTTACCACATAAATACAGACAGAGTGGCTTATTACTTATCATTCACCACATAAATACAGACAGAGTGGCTTATACTTATCATTCACCACATAAATACAGACAGAGTGGCTTATACTTATCATTTACCACATAAATACAGACAAATTGGCTTATTACTAATGAGTTACCACATACAGTCAGTGGCTTATTACTTATCATTTACCACATAAATACAGACATAGTGGCTTATTACTAATGAGCTACCACATAAATACAGTCAGAGTGCCTATTTAGTTAAATTGACTTTACCTTTAATCTTTGATGAAAAGTTTTCTCAGTTTCACATCGTAAGCTTTTCCACTGTTTTTTTGCGAGTCGTCTGCACGCCTGAGATAAACCAACAATCTCTTTATGTAACTCGCCTCGCTGTAAATAGAAACAATTGTAAGTAAGATAGGTTGCCAGGCAATCAAACAAACACCCACAGATATTTATTCATTTGTTCATTGTAGATGAGTAGGCTACCCACCCATTAAATAGAGAGAGAGAGAATGCATCCTCAGTCTGGGTAAAACTTGTGTGCTATCTGTTGGACACTTACCATGAATTAACAGAGGGAGAGGGAGAGGGTGAGGGGGAGAGAGAGAGAGAGAGGGGGAGAGAATAAAAACACAAACCTGAGGTGCATCTCTGACCAAAGCGAACAACTGAGGTTCACATCTACTGACTTCGGCATTCAGCTCCTCCAATTTATCAGTCTCTCTATAATAACAAATTTTACACATTTTTAACTTTTCTTAAACTCTTATAATAACAAATTTAACACATTTAAACTTTTCTTAAACTCTTATAATAACAAATTTAACACATTTAAACTTTTCTTAAACTCTTATAATAACAAATTTAACAAATTTAAACTTTTCTTAAACTCTTATAATAACAAATTTAACACATTTAAACTTTTCATAAACTCTTATAATAACAAATTTAACACATTTAAACTTTTCTTAAACTCTTATAATAACAAATTTTACACATTTTAAACTCTTCGTTAACTCTTATAATAACAAATTTTACACATTTTAAACTCTTCGTTAACTCTATAACAATTTTAACATATTTAAACTCTTTGTTAACTCTATAACAATTTTAACTTATTTAATGCTTTCCGTTTACTCTATGACACATTTTACACAGTCTAAACTTTTCATTAACTATATAACAAATTTAACACATTTTAAGCCTTTTTATTAACTGTAATAACAAATTTTACACTGATTAAATATTTCATTCTCTCTATATATGATAACCAATAACGCATAAAAAAAATCTATAAATTCCAATTTTTCTCATTTCTCTATTAATATATAAGCTTACTCATTAAAACATTGAGGTCAACAGTCGAAGGTACTGCTGAATTATCGGGATAAAATCTCGGGCCAATGGGAACAGGCTGAGTAGGGAGTCGTTAAGTCCTCCAAACAGTTAACTAACATTTTAAAAAGGCAAAACAACAGAAACCAGATACTGGTTTAAAACCAATTTCATTCTGACAGGCATGTCTGAGTGATCATCATTACTGAAGTTTTTGTTAAGACCACATAATCCTGGTCAAAATGTTGCTCTGTAGAGTATGTACTAACAGAATGGTATTTACTTCGTATTGTGTCCATTGACTACTATCAATGATGGTTACAATGTTCAACTGTTGACATCATAGAATCTAAACACTCTACAAACAATACACCTACTGATCTTACAAATGTTTCTACAGAATCCTGTTTCTAATATCATTAGAGATTATTAGAAACAGTAATAAATCCACTGGTTGTTACAATGTTCTATAGAATAAATACTATTTATACCAGACCAACTGTTTGTTACAACTGTTTCTATACTGGTTGTAATAACCCAACTGTTTCTATACTGTTGTAATAACCCAACTGTTTCTATACTGTTTGTAATAATAGACCTATTGTTTGTTACATTGTTCAACTGTTGCTATACTGGTTGTAATAATAGAATTTTTTTGTTGTTACAATTGTTTCTATACTGTTGTAATAAAAGACCTACTGTTTGTTACGCTGTTCAACTGTTGCTATCATAGAATCTAATATTTCACATTCCGGTACTTTAATTACTTTAGCTGCCAAAACTTCCTGTAAAACTTCCAGGTTTACTTTCTGAAATAAATAAATGTAAACAATTACAATATAATGTTGATGTATACAATTACAATATAATGTTTATGTGGACATTTACAACATATTGATGTAAACAATTATAATATAATGTTTGTGAACAATTGTGACACAACGTATATGTAAACAGTTACAATATGATGTTTATTAGTCCGATAAAAATAATAAATGACCTAGAACAAATTGCAACAGAATTTTTGTCGATGGAATTTGGTAGAGGGGTACCTGAGGGTCTCCCAAACAAAAATCGACCAAAATAAAAAGATAGGTTTTTGAGATATTAGCATAAATCCAATATGGCCGCCATTGGCACCTGAAAACTCCAATATCTCGGGAATGGTTGAGTTTGGAAGGTGTATATGTATTACGGGTAGATAGGAAAGTGGTACAGATGACACAGAAAAACAGAGCTAAGAGACGTTCCTGTGACGTCATACCGTCATGCGGCCAATAATTAGCATAAATCCAATATGGCCGCCATTTGCATCTTAAAACTCCAATATCTCGGGAATGGTTGAGTTTGGAAGGTGTATATGTATTACGGGTAGATAGGAAAGTGGTACAGATGACACAGAAAAACAGAGCTAAGAGATGTTCCTGTGACGTCATACCGTCATGCGGCCAATAATTAGCATAAATCCAATATGGCCGCCATTTGCTCCTTAAAACTTCAATATCTCTGGAATGGTTGAGTTTAGAGGGTGTAAATATATTACGGGTAGATAGGAAAGTGGTACAGATGACACAGAAAAACATAGCTTAAAGACGTTCCTGTGACGTCATACCGTCATGCGGCCAATAATTAGCATAAATCCAATATGGCCGCCATTTGCATCTTAAAACTCCAATATCTCGGGAATGGTTGAGTTTGGAGGGTGTAAATGTATTACGGGTAGATAGGAAAGTGGTACAGATGACACAGAAAAACATAGCTAAGAGACGTTCCTGTGACGTCATACCGTCATGCGGCCAATAATTAGCATAAATCCAATATGGCCGCCATTGAAACTTGTAGGGTAAATGTTTTACGTGTAGATATGAAAGTGCTACCAAAGAACTAGAAAAAACGATGCCGGTGACGTCCTTGTGACGGGTAACATTTGGAATGAATCCAAAATAAAAAGGCAGGTTTTCGTGTATTTTATTATTGGTAGAGGGGTACCTGAGGGTCTCCCAAACAAAAATCGACCAAAATAAAAAGATAGGTTTCAAGATATTAGCATAAATCCAATATGGCCGCCATTGGCACCTCAAAACTCCAATATCTTGGGATTGTGATTGCTTTATAGGGTGTAAATGTATTAGGGATAGATATAAAAGTGCTACCAAGTAATAAAAAAAGCAAAATCTATGACGTCATAACGTCATAATCCAACAATTGGAACCTTAAAACTGCAATAAAATAAAACTACAGGTTAGTATATTTCTAAAGCTGTACTACTAAACTGCTTACAAGAATTCTATGTTGCATGTTCTCAACAAAGCAATGATGATACCTGCTGGGAATATCAGAATGAGTTATGTTACATTTCACTCCATCACCCTCTTGCAAAACCCCCCAATTTCTGAACGTCATAGACTGACCTAGGCGTTCATTTCCTTCCAAAATATGGAATAAGCATAAAAATACCATTCATCTTAATTATGTCCCCGTCAGACCGGGTCGCTTCCTTGCTGCGCTTCTTCGACTAGAAAATTTACTAGGTCGCCGGTAAACGTAAACACAACGCGAGAAAATGTCCCAAAAATTTACAAACTTGAAAGAAGTTTCTTTCTATACACCGTCAGACCGGGTGGCCATTTACTACGCTGCTACAGTGAAGGAATATGGCCACAGAGCCCGTCAACCTCGCCATAAGCGTGGTAAAGTGTGGTGGAAACGCCAGATATCGCGCTGTTGTCTCGATGGTCGCAAATGATCGCCGAGTCACGGCGTTTATTTTGGGCATGTTCAAAACAAACGCCAAGGTTCTGCGATCTGCCCTGGAAAGATGAGTAAAAATACATTTTTTTTATCAAGTTTGTGATACTTTGGGACATTTTCGTTTGTTGTGTTCACGTTTGCGCATTTTCTGATCGCTGTACGATCGCTGCAGAGCAATAAGGACGCCATCCGATCTGACTAGGCCATCTCAGTCTGTCGAGGGTATTAGATCGCAGAATCTTGGCGTTTGTTTTGAACATGCCCAAAATAAACGCCGTGACTCGGCGATCATTGGCGACCATGGTGACCACGCTTATGGCGATCCTAATGCGCTCTAATATCCAATAATTAGTTAAATGACTAAAGTATTATTAATAACCACCCTTCTAGAGACACATGGACAGAAGCTCTAGAACTAGACCTGCCAAGTTTGTTAACTAATTCACCCGACACGAACGCAAAGATTGAAAATCTTAGTTATGGGCATATTGGGCTTTCGGGCGAATTGAATTTTTTTTTATCCGATCCGTCTAAAAAAAACTTTTTCTGCTGAACATTATATGGGGGGGGCATCACTCGAGTCTAGAATTGACTGGGCCGGTGTGCTGGGTGCGGGCCGGAATTCGAAATCCTGCAAACGGATTCAACAGACACTGTCGCCCGAAAATTTACTAATTATTAAGTCACCTGCACCCTGTTTGTTGGGATACGCCAGAAACGTTTGCCGATGGTTCGTAACTCAAAAAGCACAATTCAATTTTAAGGCGTCAGAAAAATTTGATGATAGCTGTTCTGCTGGCTGAATAAGTCTGCGAGAAGATTTCCTGAAACTAGTGTTAAACATTCCTTTTATTAACTCGTTATTTTCAGAGATGAAAGTACAGAATTGGGATGTCGGGAATAGTCTCAAATTGCGGGAAATAGCCTCCTATTTCCAAAAATTCAAAAATGTTTGTGTCCCGTACATTAATTAATAATATAACGATATGATAATTTCGGAGGGCGATGGTTGTAAGGTCGGCTTTTTGGCCTAAATTAATCGATTTATGACGGCCATGTTAACCAAGAAAAGAGTACTTTTAACAAGTTAGGAGTGCTACAGGAGGACTCCTAAATATGGGTCATAGTTAGGAGTAATTCTTAAAGTAAAATGTTTTATAAATAGGTCTTAAGAAAATTTACAAAGTTAGCAGTAATTTTTGACAGTTAAGAGTTGGTTCCAACTCTTAGAATTTGTATAAATACCGCCCCAGGTCTATCAGAATCCAAGTAAAATATTCCTGTTAAAACCTTTACAAACTGATGACATGTACGTACATAGATATTCAAGAAATATATGAATTGTTTGATAAGATGATACAAGAATACATTTTTACCCTGTAAACTCAACCATCCGCGAGAAACTAGGTGTTTATGGCTTCAATGGCGGCCATATTGGATTAATACTAATTATTGGACGTATGACGTACACGACGTCACGGTGACATCATATGGCAATGTTTTTTTTTATAATACTTTAATAATTGGTCGCACTTTCCTATCTACCTTACCAGTAACACATTTATACCTTCCAAGGTCATCCATTGCCGAGATGTTGGCGTTTTAAGGTGTCAATGGCGGCCATATTGGATTTATGCCCATTTTTTTCCGTATGACCGTCTGACGTATGAATTTGTGCTAACTATGACGTCACAAGAAAGTTGCCTGGCATTGTTGTTATAGTTCGTTGGTAGCCTTTTTCTATCTACTCGTAATACTTTTAACTTTCAAATTTATCCATTCCCGAGATAACAGAGTTTTACGTTTCAATGGCGGCCATATTGGATTTATGCTAATTATTGGCCGCATGACGGTATGACGTCACAGGAACGTCTTTTAGCTATGTTTTTCTGTGTCATCTGTACCACTTTCCTATCTACCCATAATACATATACACCTTCCAAACTCAACCATTCCCCAGATATTGGAGTTTTAGGGTGCAAATGGCGGCCATATTGGATTTATGCTAATATCTCGAAAACCTATATTTTTATTTTGGGCGATTTTTGTTTGGAAGACCTTCAGGTACCCCTCTACCAAATTCCATCGAGAAAACTTATGTTGCAATTTGTTCTAGGTATCCACTCCATTTGGCTTATCTTTACCCGACTATATGTGAACAATTATAATATGATGTTTGTGCAAACAATTACAATATAATGTTTATGTGAACAAATTACAATATAATGACTGTGTGTAAACTATTATAATATGTACCAGCATATGGAACCAATTTATAATACAAACGTGTGTATACAATTACAAATATATGTAAATAAATATATGTAAACAACTATATGTGAACAAATTTATGTAAATAAATATATGTAAACAACTATATGTGATCAAATTTATGTAAATAAATATATGTAAACAATTACAACTTTGTAATAAATTTTACCTCTCTGATAACAAGACTACTTCTTCTAGCTGCCTCGATATAATTAATCGACATCTTCTCACAGAATATATCAAACGTCCACGGACCACACATAGACTATAAAAACAAAATGTAGTTTAACATCCAGTTAACACAAACTTGGTCATTTCAAGACAAACATATGGTCCAATTTTATTTCAATAATTTGCTTGTGTGTAGGTGTCTTTACCCCGCCAAAACAAGGAGAGATGAGATTATTTCGGTATTCTTTTTTTAACATTGAAAAGTATTCTTTACACATATATATATGTAGATATAAAAACAAAATGAAATGAAACGGGGTTTAACTTCCAAATGTAGACGGGCATACGTTATACAGTGTTCTTTGAGGGAAATTTTGAACGTTAAATGGACATACACTTTACATAAACTTGTCAGGCCCTCAGGCCCAGATCACAACCTATTATAGCAAGAACTGTTCGCTCTTTTTTATCTAATCTCATCTAATGTCCTTTTAAACCATTCAGCCAACCCCCACCCCAGAGAGAGAGAGAAATGGGGTTTAACGTCCACTCGACACAAACTAGGTCATTTCGGGACTAACATATGGTTTAATTTTATTTCAATAATTTGCTTACACGTAGGGGTCTTTAGCAGTGGGAGAAAACCAGAGGACCCAGATAAACCCACAAGGTTGGACAGGCGATCCCACCCCAGTTAAAATATCAATTGACAATATCCAACCTTAGACATAGAGAAAGACAATGAACTGCTATTGGAACTGGTGTGAGACATAGAAGCGTTATTAGATGTTGAAGGCGGTACAACGGAAACTGTGTTACTCGTATTGACATCGGACGTATTATTGGTCGACTGATGATCTACACGGTCGCCATTTTTAACATCATGTGACATGGTTGTTGTTACGGTAACATCTGTTTTTAACATGGCTTCCGGCATTGGTTCGTCATCAATATCTAAATCTGTTCTTGGTGAAACTAAAATAAGGAAATGAATGGATTTTATCACAAGATACAATGGATGCACAATTACTGAGTTTGATACTTAGCGACACTCTCGTCATTATCATATCATTATTTGCTTGATAAGTAATGAAAGTGGCTGATGGCTGGCTAATGGCCAAAATTCCTGAAAATATTTTTGTAACCTGGATGAGCGGCAAAAGTGCGATTAACAAGCGCCAGAAACATGAGGCCTAAATGCCGAAGGTGCGAGTTAAGCTAGAGGGGTCCGGGGGCATGCTCCCCAAGATATTTTTTGAAAAAATGGAAGGCTGGGTGCATTCTGGTGATATCTGAAACTAAAATTAAGACATATCGGGGGGGGGGGGGGGGGGAGGGGGTAAATTTTGAAAGATTTAAAAAAAAAAATTGATATTTTTACAGAAATCTCAAATTTCAGAATTCCGGGTAAATCTGGAAGACTTTCATCTCTGCTTGATAAAAATGAGAGTGTCCTCAGTAATTGTGTATCCACATAATGGTACCTTGTATTAATATGTTCAATTACTAAATGCCAATCAAAGAAGAATGGATTTTATATATAAGGCTTTTTAGTGAAAACGAACAACTGTGTCTCTTGTTGGTATGGGTCACATAACTCTGACAGCAACTTGAGCATCCAGAGAGTACACCAAATTGTGCTGACTGATTAGAGGCCCAAAATTCACAAAGCATTCTCAGACTTAAGTTAAGAATTAATTCAAAATTGGTATACTTATTTTAACTAAAATATAGGTCTTTATAAAACTTTTGTTGTTTTAATGTATCAAATACATCAATAATAGTAAGTACAGGAGGACCACACTACACACAAAACCAAATTCTACAAGATAGCAGACAAGACAGGAAATAGACATTGCACAAAATAAACAAATATCAAATCAAACTATGTGCAAAGTTGTATGTTTCTGGATCAAAGATTTTTCTCATGAACAGTGATTGAAAGTTGAGTAAATTCTTAACTTAAAGGCTCAATACCACTCTTGTTGTAATTGAATAATATGTCCCAATCTTTATTCTGGTCAACAAATAAGTACTATTTTACAATATTTCAATAAATTGGTGATACAAATTTCATCTTAACACACCTAATTTAAAAAATTGGAAAAATTCAACCAAATGATTTAAAAAGCCTAACGTAAACCTTTCAAATGTGACTTGGATTTGAACATATTTTCGAACCCTCTGGACAAATAAAATAGGATGTAATGGATAATTTACACAACAGGTAGGACACTTAAACATCTAGTACTTAGAATACTATTATTATTTTTTTTCTGGGGATGTCAAGCCAGCAAGAGTGTTATTGTCCCTTTAAGTCGGAGAATGCTTTGTGAATTCAGGGCCTGGTGCTTTTTGGGGAGCAATTTCGTGTGAATACGATATCTTTTTTGGGAGACGCTAATTCAGGTGTTTTCAGAATTTCCGCTTTATATAATTGAGAATTTTGGGGAATACTAACCCTAAGCTTGGATCTAATTTACATTTTACCCCTTTTAAAAGGGTTAGGGTACAGGTTAGTATTCCCCAAAATACTCATTTATATAAAGCAGCCATTTTCGAACCTCCCCATCCGGGCTTATAATTAGCATCTACCATTTTTATTACCTGACTTTACACTGGATTTATTGTGATTCAGCCGTGGACAGTCTGTTTCATTTGATCCAGCAGACGACATCTCAGCACCCTGTTCAACTTGAGCATACGTCATTTCAGGTTCTCCCATCACCATTTTTTCTTCTTGCTCAGTTACTTTCACATTTTCTCCAGTATTTTCATATGTAGATGTTTGCAATTTAGACAGCGAATCGGTTCTATGCTGCTTGATTCGTGCCTTGGCTTCGGCTTGCGTGGCATCCAAACTCTCAAGTCTTCGTTTTAGACTTGGGTTTTCCTTTCTAACCGGATCAGACGTTGAACGAGAAATGTTAGGGTCGGTTTCTGTTTTTTCTGTTTTACTTATTACATTTTCTTCTGGTTTCCCATCTCTCAAGAGAAAGACGTCATTTTGCGTATCCGCATCAAGGACGTCAATTCCACTAACGTCAGCATGTGAGACAATTGACAAGCTCGGCAATCGTGCTGATGGATGTTTATCGACTACCTGCTTTTCTATTTTTGGCATAGCTTCGTTAACTATTGGCTTCTCTGGCATAACAACGGAAGTACGAACTTGACCGTCGTTCGATGACGTTGCCTCCGGCGTTGATTTGGCGTCCGTCATATTCATGCTGTCATTGAAGTCCAAAAAAGAATCAATGGCCGAGGTTCCAAAACAAAGACCTGCTGACTGTCCAACTGGTTGATGCATTTGGTTGAACTTCTCTTCAGCTTTTGTGTAAAGACTTTTATCTTTAACTTCTGAGTGTACTAATGGATTTGTGACAGCCGTTGAATTGTCCAAAGACGTTTTAGATTGAGAATTTATGGTGGTTTCCGCATCTTGATTTAAGCTGACATGCGGCATTACATTTGTTTTAGACTCTATTAATTTTTTATCTATTTTTAAACCAGCAGAAATTTCAGCAGTTTTGTCCTTGAAAGAAATTTCATCGTCTTCTTCTTCGTCCTTATTTGGAAATAGTGACATATCCAGCTTGGAATTAACATCAAACAAGAGATGCTTATTTTCTTTATCATCACTGATCGGTTGAACAATGGTTGAAGCAGGACGAACAGAAACAGGATTTTTCAATCCCATCGAAATCCGAATATTTTCTTTTTCAGAATGATCGGTAAAACCTGCGATGCCGTCCACGCAAGTTAATTCCATGTTTGCTGATACCCCTGATGAAAATCTTCGAGTAACATCAGAAAGGCTCTGTCTCTTGTCCAACGTCAAATTTTTCGTGAGTACATCTGTCAGATCCATGCTGGCACCAGGTTCATTTTGTGAAAACCGTACTGTGGAAGTTATGTCTGCTAAACTTTGACGTTTTTCAAGGGTTTGGTTTTGAGGTAATACTTCTGTAAGTTCCATGTTGGCGTCGCTGTCAGACGGAACTTGAATAGTTGGTATGGCCAAAGCAGAATTTGATTTCTGACCTGAAATAATTCGATACAAACAAAAATTATTTATCAAATAATTCTTCAGATGGTATAATAAAATTTATTATTTTTATTGAGAAACATCATCGAAGGAACCATGACATCCTAGAAACAGAACTATGTCATCCTAGAAACAGAACCATGTAGTCCTAGAAACAGAACCCTGTCGTCCTAGAAACAGAACCCTGCCATCCTAGAAACAGAACCATGTAGTCCTAGAAACAGAACCATGTCATCCTAGAAACAGAACCATGTAGTCCTAGAAACAGAACCATGCCATCCTAGAAACAGAACCACGTTGTCCTAGAAACAGAACCACGTTGTCCTAGAAACAGAACCAAGTCGTCCTAGAAACAGATCCCTGTCGTCTTAGATACAGAACCAAGTCGTCCTAGAAACAGAACCATCTATATTCTGTACTGGCGTAAAGAAGGTAATAAACAATGTCGACAGGATGAATAAAAAGACAAAGTTATCCTCAGACTTTGGAAATCAAAAACTTAGTTGTATTTCATTTATTATAACACTTGACAGTGACCTTGACATATTTACCTGGAATTATGTTTGTGGGTAGAACGTCAGTCATTTCCATACTGGCCTCGCGTTCATTGGTCGTAGTTATAAGACCCTGGTTATTCTGACTTTCATTTTGTTCTGCAAGGGCTTCCCCTATAATTCCTGTAAAACCCATCGTTATTTCACCAAAATCTTCATCTGAATAAAAAAAATTCATGAGTAGAGATTAGATTGGGGATAGAGAGAGAGAGAGAGAGAGAGAGAGAGAGAGAGAGAGAGAGAGAGAGAGAGAGAGAGAGAGAAAGAGAGAAAAATGGGGTTTTACTCCACTGGACACAAACTAGGTCATTTCGAGGTTGGAGATTGGGGACAGGCTTTAACATGTGCATGTTGGATTGTAAGGTCTACTATTGAGTAGAGAGAGAGAGAGAGAGAGAGAGAGAGGTCATTTCGGGACTAACATAATAAATAAATATGGTTTAATTCTATTTAATAATCTGCTTACGCGTAGGGGTCTTTAGCAGTGGGAGAAAACCGGAGGACCGAGGGAAAACCCACAAGGTTAGTCAGGCGACCCTACTCCTTGTCACATACAACCGGGGATTCGAAATTACGACTACAAGTGGGGTTGAGAGGCAAATGGATTAGCATGTGCATGTTTATAGGTCATTGAGTCGAGTGGTGGGATTTCAATTCCCTGGACGCTTATGGCCGGATCCATTCACTTGATTTGATAATTGTTTTTTTTTTGCAATGTCTATTTTCTGTCCGCAGGTTTATCTTGTAGATTTTGGATTTGCGTGTAGCGCGGTCCTCCTGCACTTACTATTACAGGGGGTATCGGGTGGCAAAATGAATTGACATATGCACGTTAGGTCATAAGGTCTGCCATTCAGACCAGTGGTGTGGTTTTAATTTTCAACTACAAGGGGGATTGAGTGGCAAATGGATTGGAATGTGCATTTTAGATCATAAGGTCTGTCATTGAGTCAAGTGGTGTGGTTTCGATTTTGAGTCCCCACTTGTACATCACAAGGAGTAGGGTCGTCCGTCCAACTATCTTGAGTTTCCACCAGGTCCACTGCTAAAGACCCTAATGTGCAAGCGAATTATAGAAACGAAATTGAACCATTTTTTTGTCCAAAACAGAAATAAACTAGTTTGGGTCGAGTGGATGTTAAACCCAATTTCCCTTTCTCTCTCCCTAAGAGTGTGCGGAGCAAGATAAATAAAATTACTACATGTTACTCTCATAATTTAGGGAATCACGTGGCTAAGTGGGTATGGCGCTGGCTCGCTAGCCTGGATGTCAAGTGTCCGATCCCTGCTTTGGCCGAGAAATTTTATCTCGATTTTCCGACGTGGTTGCTCCTTGTCAGTGATGCAGAGTGGAGTGCCTGACAAGAGTAGGCTCTAGTGCCGCTGCCCGGGCAAAATTTCCCTCATAGCACATTGTATGGCGTATATGCTCGTCTTCCATTAGCCATGTTAGGTGCAGAAGAGTAGGACGTTAAACCCCATTTCAATTCAATTCTACTCTCATAATTTACCTGCATCAAACATTAACCCAGCACCACCACGTCTAGGTTCTGGTACCGCATTACTGGAAACACTACAACAAAAAAAATACAACAATTAATCAAGCACTTAACAGTACTGGGCTACTGGCATTGAAAACAACAAAAACATGGAAATATTATTCATGGATATGGCCATAACTTAACCAACATGTTCTTTTATAAAAGTCTTACGATTATGTATATGGCATTGTAACATGCTTGAAAGTTAACCTCGCATTTTGATTGGTCAATGAGACACTGTCTATTGAACAATTTAACCTCTGGTTTAAAAATTTCTTTTAAAATCCTAAATGGCATGTTACAATGTCAATAAACAACACTTCCTGTTTGGCATTTAGAGGGGTGTTATTGTCCAATAGACATGTCCGGAGATCATTAGGACCCAAGATGCGTTAGTTTACCTCCTAATTAATCATTAATCTATATTTAACATTTCTACTGACACATTGGGGCCTTAATCTCTATAATGAAACTTTATTCTGGCTAGTTCAGACTTTCATCTCTAAATTAAACATTCATTCTGACCTGATGGGATTAATTTTCTAAATTAAACTTTATTCTGGCTAGTTCTGAGTTCGGACTATAATCTCTAAATTAATTTGTTTTCTGTGATCCCAGAAGTTATATAAAAATTAAACAGATTTATATTTACTCAAATCCTGATGCCAGATGCGATAAGAAAGACAAGGCTGTTATTTTATTCTCAGGAGGTTGTTGATGTGTTGCTAGGATACTAGTATCATGGTTGTCATGACGAACAGACATATCTCCACCACAACAGGCTGTCATGTCCATATCCTCCACATCTAATCGCGTGTTGTTAAATGCAGACATCTGGTCCGAAGTCTGGAGACCATAACTCTAATTAAAAAAATCAAAAAAAAATCAAACAATAACACATGGCGGTAATGGACAGTTTCATGGTTCTCCACTCTCCTGAGAATTTAAGAGGTTTAACGTCCTATTGTTCTGCTTCGAACTGGGCTAATGAAGACAGGAATACATCATACAGTGTGCTATGAGGTAAGTTTTGCCCGGGCAGCGGCTCTACGGCCTACTCTTATATCGAATTCCAACTGCCGAAGGATCTTTTATGTGCACGCAAATGTGTACACGTGAATTTAAAATTTAGTGTACTAAAAATAGACACTCCACCGAGTCGATAGAACAATTTCAAGGTTAATATAAGTAGATTTATGAAATAAAACTCTAAATTGGCAATAAAAAGAATTATCATCATTGGCGAATGTCTAGGAAGGTCACTGAGTGAGCATTCTCCTAGCTACAGACTAATAATGTCTACACTGAATCCTGACAAATAAATTGAGAGAGAGAGAGAGAGATGGGGTTTAACGTCCATTCGACACAAACTAGGTAATTTCAGGCCTAACATATGGTTTAATTTTATTTCGATAATTTGCTTGCGCGAAGGGGTCTTTAGCAGTGGGAGGAAGCCGGAGGACCCAGTGAAACCCCACAAGGTTGGACAGGCAACCCCTACTACTTGTCACATACAACTGGGGATACGCAACCACGCCAGTTGACTCAATGACAGGCATCATTCGGCCATCTAACCCCCCATGTGTTGCAGGAGGGCCAGACAAGGAAAGTGTGCCAACTCCTTCAGATGGGATGTCACGTACAAACAACCGTGGATTCGAAACCACGCCAGTTGACTCAATGACAAGCTTCATTATACAGCGTGCATCCAACCCCACCCCAACCAAATTAATTGGTGAAAGTAAAAGTACCGTATTTTCCGGTGTATAAGGCGCATGCGTAGATAAGGCGCAGGGCGACTTTGGCAGGGGTGTTTCAGGGAAAAAATAATATGCGTGGTTTAGGCGCACCCCTTCCCAGCGCCCCATGAAACTCGTGCCATACCATACATGACTCAAATCCACTGCGATCTCCCTAAACTGGGTCAAACTCTATTGTTTACAGTTATAATAATTACCAATGTTTAGCCGAATCAAGCTATATATTTATGAAATAAATTGCTTTTGTTACATTTGTTTCTATTAATTATAACATACAATTGATTATTTCATAACTTTTAACGGTACGTCTGTTAACTATAGAAATAATTTTTCATGATCAGCTACTCACGACTTAAATCTTGACTACCGGTTAAAGAGAAACAACAAATCCATGTTTACTCGTAAGTTATCAAAACAACTGACAAACAATCGATAGCATCTGTTGCCCCGCCCACTACACGCGTCATGACAATACCCAGATTGTAGCCATTTAGATCTATCAGTAAAATAATACATTATAATTTGTAATACCAATCAAGGAAACAATGATTTTGTTAACTACACTCAACTTCGTAAAGAAAACTGTAACAACTCACTGGTTGATCACTAACTATACCGGTAATTTATAACAATGGGTCAATCACTGAATCCATGTTGAATGAAAAACTGTCGGTAACTTAAAACGGTTATATGTTTAAATTATAAGACAGTATTGCACAAAGAAAACACCCAGTGTATACATGTATAAAATATGAGTGAACATTCATCATGTCTGAAATAGCCCCTTATCACGATCACCCCTTTAAATAAATTTCTTTTTTTATACTTGAACATATAAATGCAACGAACAAACTGCATACCGTATTTATACATTAGACGATAAATATCCTAAATAATAATCCTGTTCGTTTTCCAATAATTATCACAGAAACAAATATTAATTTGCATATTTTCCGTGGACACTTTCACTGAACAACAAGTTCTTGTGAATGAAATCTAGTCCCGACAGAATTTAGATTATAGTAACTGAGGTGAGAATTATTAACATCAAAGGGTGATGTGTGAAGGAAATCGTGCATTATCAATTCCTTTTGATGACACGTGTGAATCCAGTAATTAATTAGTAATCTTGACTGACAGCTTGTAGCATTAAGCCAGACTGTTTGGTGCCGAAATGAAAGGCCATCAAAGTATTACCCCACTGGTAGTGTTAATGTACATGTGAAAAGCAAGGTTGAAGGTGACTTCAGGCTATGTGTACTTGAAATCCCAACATGAAGTTCTTCTTCTTCTTCTTCTTCTTCTGAGGGGGTTTAACGTCCACTTCCACCTAGGGTGATATCGTAGACAATTGTTTCCTAAGGAAACTTGCCAGAGGCGGCCACATGTGAGGCCAAGTCCGGCGTAATCTAAACGAGACATAGTGTCTCTGCAGGGAGCGCCCAAAGTTTCATCCAAATGAAGCGTCCGGGTATGCCAACATGAAGGCATTTAATTCATTTGTGGTTTACACCCGATACATGTACTTGTTACTTATTTATCAGAATGGAAATGGCTATTTCGGTGGACAAATTTTTCGCCCACGATAAGACTACCCGGTATGTGTGTAACTTTGAAAATTTCGTAATTTGAATGAGTTTGAAATAGTCGATTGTAGTGGACGTCATGAAAAACGTTGAAATAGCATATCAACAATAATTTTGCAAATATTTTAATATGGCTAACATTAAACAGCTATAGGCCCATACTGTTAGCACTGTCGTTTATGACTAACAGTATACTGAATTGTGGTCTGTAAAATGGCCGCCATTTTTTTTGCGCGGGGAATGCCGACATCATCAACTTCAGACAGAAGCCAATGTTGACACGGGGGAAAAGCCTAGATTTGCTTATTACTATCTATAAGGCGCACCCCTTCTGTAAATGAAAATATCTGGTAAAAAAAGTGCGCCTTATACACTGAAAAATACGGTAATACATACTAACCATTGAGTCATTAGCTGAGAGAGTTTGTATTGGTCCTTTAAGTAGTTGATCAAGACCTGAAACAGAACATCATTTCAATTCATTGTTTTATCTCTAGAAATTAAAATCAACATGTCATGTAGATTCCAATCAATGGTTAGTAAAGATACAGATTCACTGCCAGATCTATATGAGGAGAGGTCCTAAACTATTCCACTTATCAAAGTGAAGTGGAGAGAGAGAGAGAGAAATGGGGTTTAACGTCAACTCAACACAACTAGGTCATTTCGGGACTAACATGGTTTAATTTTATTTAAATAATTTGCTTGCGCGTAGGGGTCTTATAGCAGTGGGAGGAAACCGGAGTGCCCAAAGGAAACCCACGAGGTTGAAAAGGCGCCCCTATCTCCATGCCACAAATGCTCACACCAGGGCTCTAAAATTTATATGAGGAGAGGTCCTAAACTATTCCACTTATCAAAGTATATTTTAAACACAGTAGAGAGAGAAATGAAATGGGGTTTAATGTCCTACTGTGACTGGGAAAATAAAGACAGGTATACACCATACAGTGCGCTATGAAGGACATTTTGCCAAAGGATCGTTTACAACTTGACAATGTAAACACAGGACCTCAGGTTTTTACAGCCCCATCCGAGCAACTAGACAGCTTTTCTTGTCAGGCCCTCCCTCCTTCACCACTGACAAGGGGGAACCACACTAGAAAATCCTGATGAATTTGCTCTACCAAAAGCAGGAATCAAACACCCGACCTCCAGGCTAGTGAATGAAAATTAAGATTGATAGTTGCTGAGGAAGAATATAACCCTCGGCTATTACCTGATATGTGTCCAACATCATCCTCCGTTCTGAAAATAATAAAAAAAACTTGATTCAATTGATCGAAACTAAGTTAACATGGTCTACAATCAGACAATGTAATCGAATCACTTTTGTGTTTATAGTTTGTTCTGGGTTTAACAGAAAAACAGACAAGCCGTGAAGTGTTAATAGAATCCGAAACAATTTTCCAGTAAATTTTTAACTAGACTTTGTTGTGAGACTTGACCTCCTTTTTTTGTCATGCTTTAAAATAAAAAATTGCTGATAGAAAACTAATCGTTAATGGAACTAATTGTTGATAGAAAACTTAGAAATAGAAAAAACAAGCTAATTAATAGAACTTATTGTTAATAGAACTTATTGTTAATAGAACTTATTGATAATAGAACTTATTGTTAATAGAACTTATTGATAATAGAACTTATTGTTAATAGAACTTATTGTTAATAGAACATATTGTTAATAGAACTTATTGTTAATAGAACTTATTGTTAATAGAACATATTGTTAATAGAACTAATTATTAATAGAAAACTAATTATTAATTGAAAACTAATTATTAATTGAAAACTAATTATAAGAACTTATTGTTAATAGAAAACTAATTAACATTAATAGAACTTATTGTTAATAGAAAACTAATTAACATTAATAGAAAACTAATTAATAGAAAACTAATTAATAGAACTGATTATTAATAGAAAACTAATTATTAATTGAAAACTAATTATTAATTGAAAACTAATTATAAGAACTTATTGTTAATAGAAAACTAATTAACATTAATAGAACTTATTGTTAATAGAAAACTAATTAACATTAATAGAAAACTAATTAATAGAAAACTAATTAATAGAACTGATTATTAATAGAAAACTAATTAATAGAACTAATTAATACTAGAAAACTAATTAATAATAGAAAACTAATTAATATTAATAGAACTTATTGTTAATAGAAAACTTGCAAAGAGAGCTTATTATTAATTAAACTTGTTAATAGAAAACTCATTAATATTACTAATTGTTAATAGAAATCTTGTTAATACAACTAATTTTTAAAAGAAAAATCGTTAATACAACTAATTATCAATATAATTGATTAGATCAGTCTTTAGAAGATTTCATAAAAGAAACACAATGTGTTGTTTTAATGTATCTAAGATTAGATATTTTATAAATCAAATTTGTACTCACAACTCCACTGTATCATCTGCATTATCTGAAATAAAATTTACACAATTCAATTCTTGAATTATTTTTCTCTCGAAATGTCTGTGTTAAGTGATAAAACTCTTATAGCAGAACTTTTGTCAACTGAGAGCATCGAGTGTTTCAGCAAATGGGAGCAACTAAGAGAATCCGGCGTTTGGCAACTGGGAGCAACTAAGAGCATCCTACGTTTGGGCAACTGGGAGCAACTGGGAGCAACTGGCTTCAACCGAAAAAGGCCCACCTGAGTACCTTTTACTCTTAACAACTTAAAACAACTTGTTTCAGTCTGTTGATGTGAGATGCACATGTTTAACAATCTTACAATTCATGTAAGATCGAAATGAAACTCGTTGTTCCTTGGAAAAATACGCATTGATTGACTGACTTTTATTTTTGACAATAAGTCAAAATTCCAAGATGGCTGTGATGACATCCTGCTTAATTCCTGGTCCATGCGAGTAAATTTTAGAAATGTCAAGATTACAGTACCATTTTTAGTATCTGGGCTGTCCTGCCAAACTCTGGGTGAATGTTTTGGAAATTCTCTGAAAAAAATTGAATTGATTCATGTTTTAACAATATGTGGAAATATTACATAAAATTAGGTTGCCAAGCAACTAAATATATGTCAGACATTAGTTTTTTCTCAAGCAAGCTTAATTATTTTTTAAGGTCAAGAGAAACACCTCTAAAAAATTTTTTGATGTCTCCAGCTATCCAATCTCTTTCTTGGTAAAAATATTTTCTGAAAATGCGCCCACCCTCAATCAGGACACAATATACAGTACAGAGAGCATTAACAACAAAAACACATATAAGATCAAGTGAATGGTTAGTCGTAACATCCACTGTGTTGTACAGTCCAGGGCCTGTAGTGAGAGACAGAGAGAAATGGGATTTAACGTCTACTCAACACAACTAGGTCATTTCGGGACTAACATATGGTTTAATTTTATTTCAATAATTCGCTTCCGCGTAGGGGTCTTTAGCAGTGGGAGGAAACCAGAGTGCCAGAAGGAAACCCACTTAGTTGAAAACGCGCCGCTATCTCCATGCCACATACGCTTACACCAGGGCTTGAAACGACAGCCGCAAGCCAGAGGTGGCCGGCCAGCTAGAGGTCATAGCGCAGCACTCTAGACCCCCTAGGCAACCCCAACCCCCCCAGGGCCTGTACGGCTGTAGTCACAGACTTCACTCAAAATGAAAAAAAGTATGTTTACAAGAAAGTTTTCTACAACATTACATAACATACGTCCGCTGAACAACCTCATCTAGATACAGAGATAAATCTTTTTAAAACAATACAAACAGACAAGATGAATGGACAAACAAGAATTAAGTGGGTATATAAAGACAATGTTATCTAGGCATTTAACATCAAATCTTTGTTTAAAAAAATCGTTTAAAATTATCTAATAGCATTTAAAATCGTTTAAATCATCACTGAAGACACATCTGTTGCGTCGCTATATGTAATGAGATGACACAGAATATTGTTCAGACTTTGCAGAATTGACTTGAGCGCTATGAGCATACTACACAGTGTGGAATAGCGCTATATAAATGTTATTATTATTATTATTATTAATATGTGCTTGTGTCCAGTTTAATGCTGACTGATTAATTTTGAATGAATGAAATGGGGTTTAACATCCTACTATTATGCACCTAACCTTGGCTAATTGAAGATGGGCATACAGCAACAGGGTGCTACATGTACATGTATGACGGAAGTTTTCGCCCCGGCAGCGGCGCTACGGCCTTCTCTTATATCAAATTCTAACTGCCAAGAGATCTTTTACGTGCACTCCAATGTGTACACGGGACCCCGTTTTTTGTCCCATCCAAATGACTAGGCAGCTGTCCTTGTCAGGCCCTCCTTCTTCATCACTGACAAGGGGATATCACGTTGGAAAAACGAGATGAACTTTCTCGGCCAATACAGGGATCGAACACCCAACCTCCAGGCTAGCGATTAATTTTGATAATGAATGTCTAATATACAAGTGTTTAATTTCCTGACTACAGTTCAAAAATGAATCATTATACAGTAGAACTTGTTCGGACAGGCACTCCTAATCAGCGAACACTTGCTTCAAGGAGCACCCAAAAAATGTTTGTGGTAGGGGTTGGGGCAATATTGGATACCTCTAGTCAAAGAGCACCTCCATTATGCAACCATTTTTAAATTTCCCTTGGGTGCTTGGTTAATACAAGTTCTACTGTACATTAATAAAGTGATCCAGAAATTAAACACTTGTAAATTGGACATCCATTATCAAAACTGAACGGTCAGCTTTAAACAGGACACAAGTACAAATTAGATGTAGATGATTATTGGTGAATTTAAACAATATTTTCAAGTTTTTAAACAAAGATTTGATATTGAATGAACGTGAAAGAAATTAGTGCTAAATACAAAAGATTAAATGATTCTCCGGTTACATTGAAAACATAATGTGAACTTACTTGATACTACATCTCTCAGCAAAACTGACTCTTCTTGATATTCTTTTACCATTGACAAATACATCACTCTAAATAAATATAAATATTCTATAATACTCTAAACAAATATAAATATTCTATATCACTCTAAATAAATACAAATATTCTATATCACTCTATATATAAATATAAATTTAAAATCACAATCTATTATTCTATAAGCTTATCACGCTAAGTTTTTTATAACTATATAATAATAACTTTCTCATTGAAACTGTAATAGTAGGTTCGTTCGTTAGTTCGATTCCACCCAGGGTGATTTGGTAGACATAGAGAATCTCCTACGAGTGTTTTTGATATTTTTTGGTATCAAAAAACACGAGTTGGAGATTTTATTTGTCACCCAATCCTTTCTTACATGCACAAATAAATAAATATAATTCTTTGGTATAGATTTCACTTTTACTGAACCTAATTACATTACAACGTAGTGATACATCATTTTTTGACAGCAGTTTAGCTATTGTATAGTCCTATATACTGACCCAGTTTTTTCCTTCAAGATCAATTAAATAAAAGCAGTTTTGTTTTTTTTAAAAATTAAAGTCTATCTTTACTTAAACAGTGGTTTCTTTAAAATAAAAGAAAGTAGTTTCTTTTTGATTGACCAATCAAATTTATGTAAAGCTATATCTCCACTGTGTAAATATCACAGTAGATTATGTAATTTATCACACAAGCGATATTTACTGGGTGATAAAGTTGGATATCAATATTGAAAATTTCTATTCTGTAAATGTATCACTCTAAAAATTCATTGACCATACTGATTACATTTACCATACTGATTACATTAGACATACTTATTATAGGGGAAAACTATATGATAAATATTTACCCTCTCCTGAACCTGTGTGGCATCCAGTTCTGTTAAACATGATCTTTTGATTTTCAATATCTAAAAACAAAGATGGGGTGTCAGGTAATAAAACATATACCCACAACAGTTAAATAATCACAGCATTACATTTTTAATTTTACGTCACTCTAAGATTTAGTGAGACAATACTTGGAACAAAATCTATAGACTAAGCATTTGAAGACATGTTAAAGCTATCACATTTTTAATTATTATTGAAACACATAAATCAATATTTCTTGTTAGTGCCAATATAAAACAATTTTATATTTCTGTACATTTACTAACCGAGTACTCATCAGATAATCAGCCCACAAGCTGGTCGGATAGCCGTGGCGATAGAGAGGCGGCTTCTCACCTATGCAACGAGGGTTCAATCCCAGCTCAGGGCATGAACTTTATCGTTGTAAGTGAGAGGGATATTCGGTCTCCCGTCCGATCAGGCAGGTTTCCCCCGCGTTCTTCGGTTTCTTCCTGCAGTAATGATCGAAATCATTCGCACGATCTGTGCCAAGGGCCAAATTTGAAAAAGGCCTCAGGCCTAATTTGCTACCCTTGTAAAATGACGTGATTATTATTATTATTATTATAAGTTCACAAAGCCTTCTCAGACTTAATTTAGGAGTCTAATCAAAATTGTTTGTCTTATCTTATAAAACTTTTGGCGTTTTGTTGTATCGAATACATCAATAAGAAACTACCTTATGTGCAAAGTTTTGTGTTTTTGGATCTAAGATATTTCTCATAAACAGTGATTGAAAGTTGAAAGTTGAGTAATTTTTTTACCAAACGTCTAAGAATGCTTTGTGAACCCAGGCTGATAACTTTAGTTGTTCTTGTTACATGTACTTGGAATAGTTGAAACACTGTGTATTAATTTCAAGTCAAACAGACTGACAAAAATTACCCCCCCCCCTCCCCCGTAAAAAAAGAAATCCACTTGACACAAAAAGGCAATTTTAACAGGTCATTTTTCATTTATAAATGAAATTGGTTTAACATCCTACATTTCTCAGATATTTGACTATCCTGATCTCTTTCTATTGTCAAACTAAATGTCATTTGAATGACATCTTTACAATGATGGAATGATGTAAAAAAAAAAAAAGCAATTACCCCTGATGATCGCCGTCCATCTTTTTTCCTGTAATGTAAAATTTTTGCAATTTATAAACAATCAGCCAACTAATAAATAGTTATCATGGAAAAGGATTTATAAATAAAACAAAAACCAAGTATGAACAATTCAAACCATAAGACAGAATTCGACGTCCTAAAAGCGTTATAGGCAAAATAGTGTATTCAAGCAAAATAGTGTAATCAGCAAATGGACTGCTCTTTGTGTACAAAAAACACGACAAACAGTGGTAACAGGTGTTTGGAAGAGTAAGCTTACATGTATTATTAGTAACAATCTTAATAAAATACACCGGCCTGTTTCACGGAATTTCAACTAAGACAAATCCAAAATGTTAAAAATTTGATGGGATAATATTAGATTGATTTTAGTGGTATGCCATTGAAGTATCCATTAAAATTTGGAGTTTATCGTTAGTTAAGATTTTGTGAAACAGGGCCCAAATCTATATTTCAGGGTTTTTTTTGTACTTTCGATGGCGTCTACTACATGAAGATGTGACCAGTTGTAGTGGGAGGTTGCATTAGGAGTCGTACGTGTGGTTTTTGAATCTATGACGACAGACAGGTTATTATTGATTTGATTAACCAATCAATGTTGATACTTCTAGTGGGATACCCACAGTTCCGTGCGTCACACGCCAATAACTCGTCGAAACAGATCATTTCCTTGGCGAGGCCCTCCATCCTGCATCACTGACACAGGGGGAAAACAGCATGATGAAAAATCTGGATGAAGTTTCTCGGCCAATGTAGGGATCAAACACGGATTTAAACTAAAATATAATTTGTGTTTTCAATGTCGAAGACTTTGGATGATATTGAGTTAGACTTAGCTACTTTCAAATTCCCCTTTTGGCACCTAAATTGGTTGCCTGCCAGCATAAAAAAAAAGACATTTACCCCAAGCCTTTGGTCAGGTCATTTTCTTCTTCAGACATGTTTTCCTAAAAATAAAAAAATACAAAATGCTAAGTAAGCTTAGTTATAGTTTAGTCTGCAGTCTGCACATATAATTTATAAATTATGAAATGGGGTCTGACATTCCAATTTTCTGGACAAATGAAGAGAGGCAAGCAGGAAGTTTTGCCAGCCTTTAATTTTATATCAATTTTCAACTGTCGAGGGTTCTTTTATGTGTAAGCATATCATTCAAACGATTAGACAGCTGTCCTTGTCAAGCCATCGCAGCTCCCTATTTGAATTACATTTCTATGTGTTTCAACTAGGCTAGACCTCGAGGGATATCGACAAGCCAAGCAAGAAATGGCCATCTATCACTGTCAGTAAACACTGACAGAAATGAGGGGGTAGGATGGTCGAATGGTTAGCGTGTGCGGTCTGTCATTGACTCAACTTGGTTTTGATTCCCCGGTTGAACGTGACCAGCGTTAGGGTCACCTGACTAATCTTGTTGTTTCTTTCCGGGTAGGCAACCCATTTTCCTCCCACTGCTAAAAACCGAAAATTACGCACATGTGAAATATTGAAATAAAAGTGCACCAAATGTACGTCCCGAAATGACCTAGTTTGTGTCGAGTGGACTTTAATAAGACTTCTCTCCCTCAGCTAAAAGTGATAGGCCTACACTAATGACTGTCACTGTGTGAATGAATGAATCGGATCCTTCGAATTCATTAACATACTCATTTAGTCATTCACTCATAATTGATTTGATTGTCGGATAGCCGTGGCGATAGAGAGGCGGCTTCTCACCAATGCAACGAGGGTTCAATCCCAGCTCAGGGCATGAACTTTATCGTTGTAAGTGCGAGGGATATTCGGTCTCCCGTCCGATCAGGCAGGTTTCCCCCGAGTTCTTCGGTTTCTTCCTGCAGTAATGATCGAAATCATTCGCACGATCTGTGCCAAGGGCCAAATTGGAAAAAGGCCTCGGGCCTAATTTGCTACCCTTGTAAAATGACGTGAAATGACGTGATTATTCAATGATCATCTGACAGAAAATATTGGGTGACAGAATCGTCAGATCTAAATGTTATAATTAACGATAATTTCTCAACCTTCGATCTTTATGAAACACATTATATTGAATAAATGATAAATCTGTTTAAAAAGATTACATACGGTCGTTAAAGTATAAACGATGAGAAAATAAATCTTCTTTCAAAACAAAACATTCGAAGTGTCCGCCATATATTCACGCATGCGCACTGTAAATATCCGGTAAACAATAAACCCGATTAACTCACAAGAGTGCTTGGGAATGCATTAAATGTTTTGTTTGATTAGTATTACTCTAACTGACCGAATCTTTGTAATATATATACAACAAAACTTGTATTGGTTTCGATTCTGATGTTAATGACTGCGCTATTATTCATGTTTATCCAATCCACGCGAATGATTTGACCAATACTTTGGAATTTGACGCGAGTAAGTCACCCCCTGATATGGTCGTTTCATGTATAACTCTATGGGTGTTTCAATTGTTATTTTGCCACCCACTCCAAGGTATATTTCAGATTTACCGTGTTGTTATTGTGTATTACTCTAAAAAAGACTCTATTATGTAAATGTAGATTGCTCTATTTTTAATGATAATTTGTTTTTGTATACATGTTTTACTTTCATTACATCAATTTAATGCTGTTTGTTTGTTTTAAATACTATATATTTTCATCTTTTCTTAATGGGCGAATTGCTACAATAAAATCTCATTTGAATTTATCTTAAAGGGACAATCCCGAATTAAACAGGGGCTCAAAAATAAAAGTCTAAGAATGTATGAAAATAAAACGCCAGAATATAGGGGAATAGTGTATTTACCTTGTCTCAAAATTTCAACTCAAAATATTGAGTAGTTTGGACGTGAACGCCAAAACTGCTTATCCGGACACGTAACCCTTTTAAGATTTCGGATCAATTGTTTCGTTGGGTGACCTTATAACCGATTACGGTTACTTGAGAGGGTTATGCAGAGAATAACCCATGTGCCGTAGGCCTACTTGATAGAGAAAGGCAAATTTCACCTACACTTTTTTCTCTTTTTTTTTTAAATGTTTGGTTTAATCTAGATACCACAAAATACACCTTGGGGCACCGGTCTCAAATTCCAGACGAAGACTGACGGATTTAAGTCGTTTGAAAACGTATCAAAAATACTGCAGTAGTTGCTCGGCCATGGACTCGAATATTTTAGGGGTTATTGACACAAAACAAATCAGTTTTATTCCCAAAACAAATATCGGGATTAGCCCTTTAACTCAGCGATATCAGTCTATATTGAAGCGAACGTTAAGACCCATGGAGATTAAGCCATACGAACGAAACTTACTGCAGGCAAACTTTGGCGTTTCGATCGTTTGCTTTGAGTGTATTTCGCCGAATATGTATTCCTTATCTTGATGCGAAAATATCAGGCATTATACATGAGATACATCCTCCTATTGCAGGTCGTTCTTCATAGGCCTTAATGTTATACAAATGAATAATTAGATCGGCTCACTCCGATTTTGAAATAGATTCGTCCATTAGATGAACTAATCAATCTGATTAAAATATAGATCTATATTTCGTTTCGTTTTTTCATACTTTCTATGTCCAACATTACATGAAAATCTGACAAGTTATAGGGGGGTTTCACGTCAGGGTAAACGAGAGACTTTTGACCCTATGACGCCAGACATTGATTAATCAATCAGCGTTCACGTTTCTAGTGGTTTACCAATAGTTTCGTGCACCAAAACACCAAGAACTCGCCGTAGCAGACTGTTTCATTGGCTAATCCCCCACTTCAACCAAAACACTTCAATGATAACAACTCTTCCAGATTCTAGTGTAGTAAAGTAAAATGAAATTTTGAAAAATAGAAACGAAACGAAAAAGGATCTGTGTCTAGATCAGGTAAATGATTTAATTTAAAAATGAAGAATCGTAGCTAAGACCCTAATGACCAGTTACGAACAATGCACACATCTTCGCTCAAAATAAAGTAATTGAATACAATTTGCAATATATTCATTTTGCAATATCTGTTTTTGATGTAGTATAGCGAGAACGGTCAGCTCGATCAGGTAGATAATTCAGGGGGGTAGAACACATCAGGTATAAATAAAATGAAATAAATTTCTACTTGGGATAAATTGAATTAGAGTTTATTTACAACTGTTAACAATCTTTAATATCATACAAGAAAAAACTATTTGTACAGGTCAAACGATAGCCCAATCGAGCAAAAATGAAATGAAATGGATTAAAAACGTCTTAGTGTTCTGCACTAAACTGGGTTAATAAAGAGGGGCATACGCCATGCCGTATGTCATGACGGAAATTTTGCCCGGGCAGCGGCCCTATGGCCTACTCGTATATCGAAATCCAATGTATACACGGGGCCTCGGATTTCTGTCCCATCCGAACGACTAAAGAGTAGTATATAGGCGGCTGTCTTGTCTGGCCCTCCGTCCTGCACCTCTGACTAGGGGAAATCCCGATGAATTTTCTCAGCCAATGCTGGGATCGCACACCCGACCTCCAGGCTAGCGTGCTAGCGAGCCAGAGCATGATTTTTCACGAGGAACAAGATTCCGCCCAATATTTGTATGGGTGTGTTGCGGGGGACAGTTTCTCCCAGTGTCACCGGGAAATATTGGACTGTGTGTAACATGCTCGAGTCGAGTTTTAGCATGTCTGACACACGGTATATATTTGACACTGGTTAAGCATTCAGTACAGAAGTACTGACGAAAATAAAGTTTACAGCTCGCTTATATGATTTAATGTATGTTAGAATAAAGTAAATGTGGATAGGTGTTTTTTGTTTATTTATTTATGTATATAAATAACATGAGGTAAAATATTTGATATGTTTTAACACAGGTTGAGCATTATGATTTGGATTATTATAATGTTGAAAACCGCTCTGAAACCGTGCGATTTTTTACCATTTGTGATGTGGCCCAATAACTCAAGTGGGCGCAAAAACCCCCAAACCATGACGCAAAGCTCGCCATTGCGTCCCTCTCACTCAGCCCCTGGTAGGTTGATATCTCATATCTCGCCGACCGTGTCAAGGCTCGTAAATTATTTTATACACCCACATTTAAAGTGAAAGTATAATTTCATTCTCCAACCCACCGTCAAGATTCCACGGGTCAAGAATATTGACATATATTCTTCGTTTATTCGCAGGGACCGATTTTATGCAAGCTAGTGATTTTTTGGCACAATAAATGGGTCTAAAAGCTCATATTAATGCACGCGTGTACCATATCGTTTTGGTCGCAAAACCAATGAACAAAAAAAAATATATCCTAATTTACAATGCGACATTAAATAGTATAATGGCTTATTTACAAATGATAAAATACCCCCCCACCCCCCCCAAAAAAGGTTTAGAATGGACGAACCAGGCGTAACGACTGCCATTCAGTTTGGGCTGTTTACGTATTTCACCGAATATATTTAATTAGAAAATACAATATTTAAAAAAAAATGAATATAAATCGCTTTATATATACCAATATTACATTAATATGAGCTTTTAGACCCATTTATTGTGCCAAAAAATCACTAGCTTGCATAAAATCAGTCCCTGCGAATAAACGAAGAATATATCAACCTACCAGGGGCTGAGTGAGAGGGACGCAATGGCGAGCTTTGCGTCATGGTTTGGGGGAGTCCAATATTTCCCGGTGACACTGGGAGAAACTGTCCCCCGCAACACACCCATACAAATATTGGGCGGAATCTTGTTCCTCGTGAAAAATCATGCCCTGGCTCGCTAGCACGCTTGCCTGGAGGTCGGGTGTGCGATCCCAGCATTGGCTGAGAAAATTCATCGGGATTTCCCCTAGTCAGAGGTGCAGGACGGAGGGCCAGGCAAGACAGCCCTCTATATACTACTCTTTAGTCGTTCGGATGGGACAGAAATCCGAGGCCCCGTGTATACATTGGATTTCGATATACGAGTAGGCCATAGGGCCGCTGCCCGGGCAAAATTTCCGTCATGGCATACGGCATGGCGTATGCCCCTCTTTATTGACCCAGTTTAGTGCAGAACACTAAGACGTTTTTAATCCATTTCATTTCATTTCTGCTCGATTGGGCTAGCGTTTGATCGTACAAATAGATTTTTCTTGTATGATATTAAAGATTGTTAACAGTTGTAAATAAACTCTAATTCAATTTATCCCCAGTAGAAATTTATTTCATTTTATTTATACCTGATGTGTTCTACCTCCCTGAATTATCTACCTGATCGAGCTGACCGTTCTCGCTATACTACTTCAAAAACAGATATTGCAAAATGAAGATTGTTGATAAACATAATTCCTTAAAGCCCCAATACCAATCTTGTTGTGAATGAATAATATGCCCCAATCATTATTCTGGTCAACAAATTGTACTCTTTTACAATATTTCAATTAATTGATGATATAAATTTCATCTCCACACACAGAATTTAAAAATTTGGAAGAATTCAACTACATGGTTTGAGTAAAATAGGATGTCATGTACTGGATATTTACACAACAGGTAGAACACTTAAACATCTTGTAGTTAGAATAAACCTATTTTTTTTCTGAACCTGTCAAGCCAGCAAGAGTGGTATTGTCCCTTTAATGAAAAGTTAGAATTGTTAAAGTAGAATATAACTGAAGTAAGAGCAGTGTATATGCAAGATGTTGTGTCAAAGGATTTTATTTTGTTGTGAAATAACTGTTCTGGGATTGAACTTCTGACTCTAGTTAGTGAGATAGCACGGAACTCACCAAACCACCACCACAAGGGAAGGGGGCCATCCATAAAGTATGTACGCTCAAAGTGGGTAAAATTCAGACTCCCCCTGTACGCACGTTTTGCCATTGAATTTACGCACCTGTACGTTTTTGAGGTGACCCCCCTTTCAAGCGTACCTACTTTTTGGATGGCCCGAAGGTCATTCTAATTCTTCTTTTATTTCTTTCTTTCTCAGCTATTCTCTTTGTATTGTTTCATTCATGTATATTTAAATTTCTATTATTGTTAATATGTGTAAATATATCACCCATATTAATTGATTGATAAACATTTTATAACAATGTGTCTGTTTCATTATCATGGAGGGGGGGTGGCTGTAGCATCAATTAAAGCGAGCGAATCTTGTTGGTTTTATGTTGGTACTCTGGTTTCCCAAGCTGGTAAATACACCTATGACCAGTTTTTTCATTGAGGACCCAAAGAAAATTGATAAGGTTGGGCAGGAAAAATGTGGCATATACACAAAGAGAGATGGGGATTAACATCTACTCAACACAAACTAGGTCATTTTGACATTATGATATGTGCTAACCATTTGGCCATTCACCCCCCCCCCCCCCACATACACGCTTTGGCTCAAAACCATACTCGTTGACTCAATAATCATACCATATTTAGACTACTTGACTACCTAACCCCACTGTATGCTACTTAAAATGCAGTTCTGGCTAGGTATGCTATAAATCTGAGTATCTCTGCCTAATGAATGAAATCACTCTCATTGCTCAGATCTAAAAATTAAGGACACCTACAAGATTTCGTCATGGATTCGAGATGTAAACAGGGAAACGACATGTGATTGTTGCCGAGGATAGTGGGTAACGATTAGGGTTAGTGCTAGCCCGGTTAACATCTAGTGACCTTCGCAAACTATGCAGGTGACCTTTATATTCAGATCCAACCCACTCATTATGAATAGGCATTTCCCCACACATACCAAATCCTTGGTCCATACACTGAGAGTTTTATAAGAGTGAATTGGTCGGGATTTCTATGGCCAATTAACCAGAATTAATAAACCAAACAATAAAACCAAGTCATAACAAATATTTATTTTTCATATTCAACTACATCACCCACACACACAGTCTCTAATATAAATTTCTGTCACACAAACCGAGTCGCTAACGATAATAGTTTAGAAAATTCGCCTTTCTTCCGTAAAGCTGACGGAATCGGTACATTTATTCTTGTTCCTGTCGGAGACCCATTATCTTCTATTAAAACAATGTTATTTGTATCAAATTTGGGCATGTTTGGCTTCTGGTTTTGTTTCACGCCCACTATATAAGCGCGTTTCTTTTGTCCTTTAATAGCAACTAAAACTTTATCTCCGACAGTCCCGACACTTGTTTTATTGTAAACGTGAATAACTCGCGCCGGTTTTCCTGACAGTCGAGCAGCTTTACCCAGAGCGCTGTTATCCACTACTCTCATTCTGGCCAACTTTCTGATCTCGTGCAGACATGATGTTGTACTGAAATGGAATGAATTAAACTTATTAAAGGTATTAGTAACAAATAAATGAAATCAAATGGAAAAGTGGATAAGGGGCTGGTTCGCTAGCCTGGAGGTCGGGTGTTCGATCCCTGCATTGGCCGAGAAAGTTATCTCGATTTTCCCCTTGTCAGTGATGCAGAAGGAGTGCCTGACAAGGACAGCTGCCCAGTCGTTCGGATGGGACGAAAAAACGAGGTCCTGTGTTCACATTGAAATGCACGTAAAAGATCCCTTGGCAGTTGGAATTCAATATAAGAGTAGGCTGTAGAGCCGCTGCCCGGGCAAAATTTCCCTCATAGCACACTGTATGATGTATGCCTGTCTTTAATTAGCCCAGGTTAGGTGCAAAATAGTAGGACTTAAACCCCATTTCATTCATTCATTCATTCCTCTATCCTGCACCAATTGCAAGAAGAAAACCACACTTAAAAATCCTGAGTAACTGCCAGCACCAGGAGTGCTGTGCGATCAATTTTGTTACCGTTATCTCAATCTATCCACCAATCACATTACAGACAAGTATTTCATATACTGGTACAGTTTATTATAAAGAGAGTTTTAGTATACCGTATGGGTGTGTCAGTTGTGCAATAAAAATAGTCAAAGATACATTATGGGAGATTTTTATAGAGAGTTGGCCATTCTTGCTATAACAGTTCACAAGTAGCGTTGTAATATTTGACTAGAAATGGGGGCCAAATGTGTCTTCACCTGGGTCGATCGTTTGATTGACAGGCGTTGCCTACCCCTACATAATCTCGATTATCAAGTAAAGTTTTCAAAGGCATGCAGAATATCGCTCAACAGCGGCCTCGCTAAGTACACTCTATCATTTAGCCTATCTAACTGATGATGTAAAAATAACAGGTAATAATCTCATCACCGTGCGCCATATCTGATTTAACCAATCAGTGAAATCCTATTTAAATCCAAGCTGTAGCCAAGCCATCCGTGGTTCTACAGAGTTGATTTTTGGCTTGTTATTTAAATAAAGATATAACTTATAATTTTTACAACATCTGAAGCCTAAATTAAGACTTGCAATAGTCAGATTCTGATTTAGCTCTTGCATAATGTATCTTTAACACATTCTATAATCAAAATTCATTTTATACCGTACCTGAACATTCTTGTGCTTGTTGCATAAGTTGATAAACACTTTATAAAATTCATTCTTCAATCTTTTCATACGCCGAAGGTCCTTTTAGTATGACTGAAGTGAAGAAACAAAATATATGAAAATAAAAATTTCATAAATTTGGAGTTTCAGCTGCATCACCGAAATGAAACTAGTTCCTTTATGAACTGTCTCTGAGCGAACGATGTCTCGCTAACAGTTCCTCACGGGCCTTATTATCAACTAGTATGAAAATAAGGCTTTTCTCCATCTCGGTTCTAAGGCTATTTTAGATCCTTACCGTCTACTTTGCACCGTGATTCTTCTTTGATCGCCAAAAGAAAACATTTCCTGAGTCCTGACACAACCGACACAAATGTATAATAATTCAACACTATTTTCATGTAGAATTCGACGTTAGAAAAAGATAAACAAAATCGTTCAAATCTGGCCGCCATGTTTGTTAACTGACGTCAGCGCAGACCGGTCTTTTTCTAATATCGAATTCTACACGAAAATAGTGTTGGTTTATTATAAATTTGTCTCGGTTGTGTCAGGAAATGATTTCTTTTGGTGATCAAAAAAGTTTCACGGTGCAAAATAGACGGTAAGGATCCAAAATAGCCTTAGAACCGAGATGGGGTAAAGCTTTATTTTCATACTAGTTGATAATAAGGCCCGTGAGGAACTGTTAGCGAGACATCGTTCGCTCAGAGACAGTTCATGAAGGAACTAAAATGAAACCAAAGCAACCACTAGAAAAATCTTAGTAACTATACTTGTTACCTTAAACTGTGTTTAAGGTAACAATTGGTACAGTCTAAGACCCCTTACGCAAGTTGAAATAGGTTCAAACGCAAAATTGTCAACACATATCATTACATTAAAATAAGTAATTCCATCACAAATAGTGAAGACTGCACCATTAAAAGAGTTACCGAACAGTTTTTCTCTGCATAGCGCTGTTTATGTTGTAGGCCTAATGACGTATTACCCAACTTTCGGCCATGACGGTCGGCCAGTTGAAATTTCGCGTAGGAGATGGGTTTCATCAAATCATATAATTATGCGGTAAGGCCTCACCTTTATTTAAAGAAGAATTGATTTATTATATGTTAAGCTGCGTGCAGTAGTGCTTTGGGTCAGTTTATTTGTAAATTAAGCGAGCTATAGGCTAGTAAACTTTTTGTAGTCATTTGACTAAAAAACTTGCGCAAAGGAACTCTGTAGATAAAACCACTACTGCGACTGGAGTAAGACGGAAGACAGCAGTAGTGGAACCATTTCTAGAAAAATCTGTGATTGAGAAAAGTCGTTTTAGATAAGTGTATTTTTTCATCCACTGGAGCCAGGTGTTATGACATCATACTTGATTGTTCAAATGAAAGAGCCTATATTAATATTACAAAGAGCATACTTCTTGGACTTAGACAATGTTGTGACACATTGATTGTCTTGCGAAGAGTCTGATACCCCAGCCAAGGGCAAGTCGCGTAGACGTTACATATTTCGGTAACAGTCTTAAAAAAGGGGATCTAATTTGACAAGTTACACCTTTGTTTCGATCCAATTCACTAAATTCAAATATTTGCAAATAAAGAATCTAGGACCTAGGTGATAGAGTTTTAAATAACTTACAAGCTGAAAATAAAAATTAAGTTAGTTTTGTGGCCATCTTTAATCTAGAGTTATCTGCCTTGATTAGTTATACTTGATTATCCAGTCGATATGCACTACAAATCCAAATTTTTAGGTACCGTAAGCGTATTTTTCCATCCACTACTGGAACCAGGTGTTATGACGTCATACGTGGGTCGTGGGTTAGGATGTCGAATGTCGAGTGTCGAAATCTCGGAGCTTATCGGGTAGGGGTCTCAAGATAGTACGTAAAACTGGACCGCCGCAAAGGCGTTTTCCATTTATTCCAGTCTGCGAATACAGCAACCGTTGTTCTTAGTGTTTAACGTCCGCTTCCACCGAAGGTGATATCGCAGACCAGTCTTATTTTTCATTATTTTATCGCACGGGTCTTTCCTGCGGGGGGACACTGGAGAACCCGGAGTAAACTCACGAGGTAATACAGCCGCATACGTATTTAAAAAATTAAAATACTGTAGGATCTAATTGAAAGGCAGGGCCGGCGGAGGCAATTCTCGGGGTGGGGCTTCCATCCTAGGTCCTTATAGGCGAGGGTGCAGATCCCACAATAACATAGAGAAAAAAGTACATGCCTAAGAGGATACCACCCCCCCCCCCCAAAAAAAAACACCGGGCCTAAAAGGGTATGTAGGTAATATTTCAGTCGAATTGATAAAGTGGTTCAAAGGGCTAATCCCGATATTTGTTTTGGTAATAAAACTGCCTAATTTTGTGTTAAAATCCCTTAAAATATTTGAGTCAAGGGCCGAGCAACTACTTAAGTATTTATGATACGTTTTCTTCAAACGACTTAAATCCGCCAGTCTTCATCTGGAATTTGAGACCGATGCTCCAAGGTGTATTTTGTGGTATCTGGATTAAATCAAACTTTTTTTTATAAAAATAATGTGTAGTTTAAATTTGCCTTTCTCTATTAAGTACACGTGGGTTATTCACTGCATAACCCTCTCAAGTAACCGTAATCGGTTATAAGGTCGCCCAACGAAACAATTGACCCGAAATCTTAAAGCCCCAATACCACTCTTGTTGTAACTGAATAATATGTTTCAATCTTTATTCTGGTCAACAATTTGTACTATTTTACAATATTTCAATTAAAAAATGATACAAATTTCATCTGAACACACCTAATTTTAAAAATTGGAAAAATTCAACTACATGCCGTACCATGGTTTGAAAAGCCTTACGTAAGCACTTTCAAATGCAACTTGGATTTAAACATATTTTCGAACCCTCTGGACAAGTAAAATAGGTTGTAATGGATAATTTACACAACAGGTAGGACACTTAAACATCTTGTAGTTAGAATAAGGCTAAAAAAAAATTCTGGACCTGTCAAGCCAACAAGCGTGTTATTGTCCCTTTAAAAGGGTTACGTGTCCGGATAAGCAGTTTTGGCGTTCACGTCCAAACGACGCAATATTTTGAGTTGAAATTTTGAGACAAGATAAATACACCATTCCCCTATATTTTGGCGTTTTATTTTGATACATTGATACAGACTTTTATTTTTTGGCCTCTGTTTAATTCGGGATTGTCCCTTTAATGCAATCAATGCCATTTCATTTACAATACTACTCATAGATTCTGCTCCCCATTAGCCTACTTCATAACCATATCTCTCAACCAATGTCAAACAAGTCTTCTGCTGGCTCAACTCTAGCCACCCAGCCCATAATTTCCGGGTTAACACCAGCTCTCGCAGGCCTCTAGGACCCCATAATGATATGGATATTGGGCGTGCGTGCTCATATACACATGGTAGGGGAGAGTGAGGACCAATGGGCATATGGGACCGATGGACCACCCCTTGTATCAGACATGTGAATGGCAAAATCGAATTCTATCGGCCTCCATTATGTAACCATGACCTAGCCTGCAATACATTGTTGAGTTGCCTAGAGTGCTATGAACAAATTGCCTTACATCCTCACCATAGTAAAAGTTTGTTTTTTTTTTATATATTTTGCAATATTTTTCATATCCCAAATTAATTAAGTGTCATCAAGATGTGCTTTACACCAACACATATGCCTAGTAGTTATCTAGACTTTGCACTTCCAATTAAATACCACAGTGACTGACTCGACTGTTAATTAAGCTAAATATATATATGAATGGTGTAGGGACCGATGGACCACCTGCGGGTCGGTTCCTATGGGCATGGCCCAAGGGCATGGCCCATGGGTCCCCAGGGACATGGTTCATAGATATTGATCATATTGTGATGAAAATTGTGCGTATGATATGATAGGTTTCTAATTTATTATCTAGAGTTTTATAATGCCAAGAAATAGAACGGGAACAACAGACTGGAGAATGTTTGATGCCGGAACAATGTCTGGAGATATAAGGGCCCCATACACGATCCAACATGTTTGATCAAATATGTTTGATCAAACATGTTTGATGGATATTTGATCGTGTATGTGTAAATTTGATGGCCAAAATTGTTTGACGTCAAATGTTTGATGGATCTGATTCTGTTGATATTTGTCCAACATTATAAACTATAGGTCTTCAAAAGTGTTCCCAGTTGCCAAAAATCGCGCGGAGTTATTGAAAGTCTGTCAGTCATAAAAGGTCTCACAAGTTCCAAAAGTTCATCAAATGACTCTACGTCCATCCGCAAAAAATTTCTAAAATCACTGGGCTTAGTACATCGCAATTCATTCAATAATTTAGAATGGCCAAACTTTTTGCGCTGCAAAAAACAATTTTTGACCCACCTTATTTTTTTCTGTTTTTTTTCTCGCAAGGCTAAAGCAAGGGCTAACGCTGTTGGTCCATCCATTACGAACTCTTGGCACAAACTAATGTTTGACAAACAAGTTTGAACGTGTATGGGCAGCGTCAAGCTGACAAACATGTTTGATCCAACGTGTTTTATCAAACATGTTGGATCGTGTATGGGCCCCTTAAGTGGGGAATCAAAACAGGCTACTTGACTCAATGATAGATCTTATACATGTAGATCTAAGGCGCATGTTTTAACCATTTGCACACCTCCCCTCCCCCCAGCCCCTCGCTGCTTACTACATTGGTATTATCAAGAATGGTGATAAAAATGGTGGCTTTGAAGTAATTTTGTTCATAAGAGCCCAAAAGCACACCACCTGGGCATTCATCGAGACAATAGTCGAAGATACTGACAATATGACACGCTGAAATATAGTAGCAATGGTTCCCCCGAACCAATAAAAAGAAATACCATAAAAAAAGAACCCAAGGAATTATCCGCCTTGATATTTCCATTGATGGCTATGATATTGAATAGGCCGGTTATTATGATCTTACTTCAACACAAATGCGCCAAAATTATAATTTTTATTTATTTTTTAATTAAATTAAGTGAAAGCTCTAAAATGTATGTGTATCTTATTGTAACCATCAAACGGCCCATTGGTCCCCATGAGGTGGTCATTGGACCCAAACTGGTCCCGCAGTGAATATTCGCACAGATTGCATCGGACCTACACCAGTAGGCCGGATTGGCCATCCTGGGTGATGTCAGAAAAATGAGTATAATTCCACTCTGTAAGTTTATAGGTTAGTATCTGATGAATGAAGTAGCAAAGATTAGTATCCTCGTTGATTTGTAAATAAAAGAAAATCGGCCCGTCGCACCCCACTCTCCCCTACTGTGCGTCATACGGCATCAGCAGTCACCACGCACATAAGTTACTGTTATCAATTACAGACAGTTGACAGAAAGGGAGATAACTCTTTCTTCGCCGTTAATGGATATCCGAAATTCCTTGTTCACCCTCGGCACTTATGTTTTAGGTGTTTTTGTTTAAATCAAAATTCAACCAAAACACTATTCTTTGCCAAAGAAGAAGGCATGGAGTTTTTTTTAAACCAATATTTAAACATGCATTATTCAAGAGCTAAATCTGCCTAGTGCAGGTCTTTATTTGGGCATGAAATGTTTTCTAAAGTATTAATTAGACATTAATTAACTGATCCAGGCCTTAATCAACTTTGGATGGCATCAGATTGCTCCGATATTAAACAGATTTAAACGTTTCAGCGGTAAATCAAATATGGCGCGTCTAGACGCTTCGAGTCGTAGCTTTGATCAACCAGGACCGTGGTTGAAATTATTGCACAGGTCGGTCAAATCTTTAAATGCCTATTTCTTCGCTTGCAATAGAGTAATTTGAATGAAATTTTCAAATTATTCCTTTTACATCATCTACTTTCGAACTAGTATAGCAAGAATGGCTAGTTCTTATCTATATCTTGAATAATGTAACTTTAATTTATGCCAATTTACGAAATATTAGTATAACTATAGTAGGCCTATTTACTCAACAATTATGACGATTTCATAGCCCCTCAATTGAGTTGGTATCCAGACCACTCGGACCAAAGACCACTCGGACAAGCGAAATGTCTTCCGTATTTGACAAGAACATAAAAAAATATTCTTTTTTTATTACATCAACAATTTAATCAATATTTTAATATGCCCGATGCCTTTGTACGGGTCCGTACATAACAGCAAATATTCATATTTATTACTTCTGATGTCAACTGTTTCGTAGCCTGGCTGTTTCGTACTTAGTTCATTCGTACCATCAACTTTTACAAGCATAACCCTCCTCCTTTTGCACCCGGGCTTGGGACCGGCGTTGGCAGAGTTATATTGTTTTTTTTTTTTTTTTTTGATGTCTATGATCGGTGCGAGTTTGGTCCGAGTGGTCTTTGGTCCGTATGGTCACTGGTCAGGTATTCATTTAGTTATAGAAACCATTTGTCCTGGAACTCTGGGATTTATGTTCCTGGTGTTATAAGCTTTCCAAAATTGTATTGTTTGTATAGCTTCGAGGATCTTGCAGCGGAATTGTGTTTCTAAGCAAGTAAGGCATTTTGGCGTACGCAACTAAAGTGACGAAAATTAAATGGTAGCTGCAGGTAGGGTGAGTCTGTCGTTCAGATTGACATTTTGGTTGTAAGCCTAATCGCCATTTTAGCACCGGCCTGACTTGGTGGTACATAGGATGAATTTAAAGAGTCAATTCCATAATATTTTGAAGAATAAAACTGCTAAATATGTTGTTAAGATTCCTTAATATTCTCTACCTCAGGGCTGAGCAACTGACGTTTTCAAACAACTTAACCCGTCAGCCTCCACCTGGAAATTGATATCGGTGGCCCAAGCTGTATTATGTGGTGTCTGGATAAAAACTAGACATTTATTTTATAGAAATTACCCTTCGTTATCAAGTACAGCACATGGGTTATTCTCTGTATAGACCTCCAAGGAACGGGAATCGATATTCAGGCCTCGAGTTCACAAAGCATTCTCAGACTTAAGTTGAGAATTTACTCAACTTTCAATCACTGTTTATGAACAACATCTTTGATCCAGAAACACAAAACTTTGCACATAGTATCTTTTTTGTGTATTTAATGTATTAAAACAACATTTTTTTTTATATAAAGAGCTTTATTTTAGTTAAAATAAGGTGAACAAGTTTGAGTAAATTCTCAACTTAAGTCTGAGAATGCTTTGTGAATTTAGAGCCTGGTCACCTGATTGGGGATTACTATGTATGGTTTATACCCGAAAGGTACCGGCGATGACAAATTAGAGAGCGAGAGAGAGAGAGAGAGAGAGAGAGAGAGAGAGAGAAATGGAGTTTAACGTCCACTCGACACAAACTAGGTAATTTTGGGACTAAAGTATGTTTTTCAATTATTATTTCAATAATTCGCTTGCGCTTAGGGGTCTTTAGCAGTGGGAGAAAACCGGAGTGCCCGGAGGAAACCCACGAGGTAAATTAGGTGCCCCTATTTCCATGTCACATACGCTCACACTAGGGCTCGAAACCACAGTCGCAAGCCAGAGGTGACCGGCCAGCTAGAGGTCGAAGCGCGGCACTCTAGACCACTAGGCCGTCCTAACCACTCGATGACTAATTAAAATTTCTTGCTTGAATATAGCTTCTTTATTTAGGGTAAACTAACGGGTAAATTTAAAACCACAAAAAACTTCACTCCAACAAATAATTAATCGTACCATATGAACATTGAGGTCGTCAGACAAAAACCAATTGACAATACCGCTGATACATCTCGAAACAACAAAACGATCTTTTGGGTTTGCAGCACCCTACTTGTGGAACTCCCTCCCCACTGTATTCGAAAGATATCATCGCTGGGTGTTTAAACAACAGATAAAGACTCTGCAGAGGCGGACCGCCCCCCCCCCCAAATCCCTAAATAACAGTATAAAAAAAATATGCGCCACAAATCACCCCGATTTTTTCAAAATTTTTCTCAGGGGACCACCACGCCCCCCCCCCCTAACTGGATTTCCTGGATCCGCCTATGAGACTCTGTTTTTCACAACTGCTTTCCAAAGCCAGTCTTAAAAGAATTTGCCTTGCCTAATAGAAACTTTAATTAGAATTGTTGTGCGAACATTAATTTAGATATATTATTATTATTATTATTATTATTATGTGTATATTCAAACATGGATAAAAGGACAAAATAGAGATCTTGGTGATATCACACATTTAGGGAAACTTTACTGAACTGTACGTAGTAATGTTGTCATCCATCTGTACGTGGTAATGGATTTTTTTTCATCAAAATCAAATTAAAATTGTGACCTCTACAGGGTCCACAACCTTTTTTTTTTTTTTTTTATTTGCAGTGGTAATGTTGTTGTCCTTAGTGTTTAACGTCCGCTTCCACCAAAAGAGATATCACAGACGAGTTGTCTTTTTTAATTTTTATTATCTTAGCGTACGCACGGGGGTCTTTCCAGTGGGAGGAAACTGGAGTACCCGGAGGAAACCCACAAGGTTGAGAAGGCGCCCCTATCTCCATGTCGCATACGCTCACACCAGGGATCGAAACCACAGCCGCAAGCCAGAGTTGACCGGCCAGCTAGAGGTCAAAGCGCGACACTCTAGAGCACTGGTGTGCTTATATATCCAACCCACCTACGTGGTGATCCTAACAGACGGTTTAAGAAACCTGACAATTTTTTTTTCTTTTGGACGGCGGTGACACTGGCGGTCGCTGTTCCGGTCGCTGTTGCGGTCGCTGTTCCGGTCGCTCTTGCGGTCGCTGTGGCGGTCGCTGCGGCTGAAGATGGAGGTGGAAGTGCTGCAGTGTACATTGTAATCCATACCGCCAGATCCGACCCCAAACCATCAAAGTCTGACAAAACATCCGCCACAATGCGCTCAGCTTTCAAGTGGTGACCCTGAAAACAAAGATAACACAACGATAGTTTTTAAAAATTGCTTAGCATGAAATGGGGTTTAACGTCCAACGCTTCCTTCTGCACCTAACCTGGGCTAATTGACAACGGGTACACACCATACAGTGAGCTATGAGGGAAATGCTAATGGTTCTTTTACGTGTACGCAAATGTGTACACGGGAACTCGGGTTTTCGTTTCATCCGAACGATTTGGAAGCTGTCCTTGTCAGGCCCTCTGTCTGCATCACTTACAAACGGAAACCACATCGGAAAAAGATTGCTTAGACGTACCTATTCAGTCTTTTAAAATTTGTAATTCCAAATGGACCTAGTTTGTGTAGAGTGGACTTTAACATCCATTTCTCTCTCTGTTGAAAATTACACCAACATTTTGTTTTATTATTCGGTTGCCATCTTGAATGGTTTTGATCATTCCAGTCTCACAGTTTCAAAATAAACAGTACTTGTTATCCACGCTACCAATGTTAAAACGAAATGAAATGGGGTTCAACGCCCGAATTTTCCGAAGACTGGTATACGCCCTTTAGCGTGTTATGGGGAACACTATTATTCTGACAACTGTGCCACAAGCTACTCTTTTTTCGAATTCCAACTTTCGGGGGTTATTTTACGTGCACGTCAATATGTAAGCGGGACCTCGGTTTTTCGTCCGTTTCCGAAGGCCTATATCCTTACTAGGCCCTCCGGACAGAGGGACTCACGTCGGAAAATCCCCAAGAAATCTTTCTCGACCGACTAACCAACACCCGGACGAATCTGATACCCCGTGGTGAGCGAGTCAGCGTCTTACTCTCCTGGCCACCCTGGCTCAAATATCCCAAACAGAGTTGTCTTCCCCTGCCTTCCACACTCGAATGCTGGATAGCGAGACTTGCGTTGAGAATGCCCTGGCTCGCCAATGTGAAAAAAATTAAAACAAACCACCAAAACAACAGCTCTCGGAACTATAATGCGTTGGCCGTATGTAGGATTTTAAAAGTGGGGGTGCAGCAGAGTGGTTAGGCGCCACTATAATATCTAAGTTACTAAGCGCCATATTTCATGGGCGGCACATGTTTATGGAGGGCATAAGAAAGTTTGGATCAGGCCAAACGAACTAGGTACGTATTGGCGTGTGGGCGCTCTTAAAACCGACCGACTAATCAGTGCCTTAAGAGCATCACTGTGTGATCATAATTGAAAGATTGTCATTTTTTTTTTAGGGGGAAGGGGGGCATTTCTCGGAGCCCCTTCTTTTCTGGGGGTGCAATGTGACTCGGGGCGTGCTTGATAACTGTCAATCATTCCAAATAAGGTAGGACGCAAAACATGGCAAGAAAGCCCATTTTATTGTGAAGTTCGCAAATTGTTTAGTCTCTGGTGCTGGTTACAGGTTTACTCAAAGTTTTTTTTATACAGATGGAAACAAAAGTGTTGGTTTACTAAAAATTAATACTTTTATATAAATAAATCGAAATGTAAAATAAATAGAAGAGACTTGGCCAGTCTAAGTGGCTCCATACCAAATGTTTTTATCTATAGTCAATTCCGTACAAATTCGTGGTATTCAACGAAAATAAAGGTAAAATCAGTGTTTTATTAGACTTTATTTTACCAACTAGCTTATATCGTAATTTATCTCATTTTACCTGTCTGCCCAAAGCATTCTCAGACTTAAGTTAAGAATTTACTCAAAAAATTTTGGCTTATTTTAACTAAGATATAGCCTGGTGTAAAACTTTTGTTGTTTTAATGTATCAAATTCAACGATAAGAAATTATGTGCATAAATCTCATAAACAGTGACTGAAAGTTGAGTAAATTCTCAATTTAAGTCTGAGAATGCTTTGTGAACATTTGGCCTCTGATTGCACAAAATCAAATTGAGAAAGCATAGTTACCGAAGTTATCAATCTTGTATGTATAACTTCAATCGTAGCAACAAAAGCTTGACCTTTTTCTAATAATTCACTTAAAAGTCTTGCGCCAGTTGGTTGGTCCATGGTTTCCTTAGTAGTTGAATCTGTGAAAATATAAAAAGGCAATTCAGTTTGAGTGTGCATGCGGTGTTTCAAGAGATGACGCCTTATGTGGATTGTGGGTTAGGATAAGGGCTAGCACCTGCAGATTTCGTCAGAGTCTCGAGATAAATACAGGGATACACCTAACCCTTACCCTTACCCATAATCCACATATGTCGTCATAAAATGATGTTATAGTATACAGATATGACGTTTAGATCTTTAGTCATACATGTCTTATCACATCTCCTAGAAATGTTCATTATTATTATCTAAAACTTTAATGGTTTTCAAGATCTATTTTTTTACTTTTATACAGTTAGTGTCGAAACATTAATTGTGGTTTCCTACAATTAAAGGTTCAGACCAAGTCTAGAAACTAAGAGGATTAAATGATACTTAACACTGACGATAAGGGTTATCCCCGTTTGGGTATATTGGGAGTGAGTCCCGTCTATCTTTACTCACTCACACTGTATATACCAACACCCGTAATAAACGTCAGCTTAAAGATGCATTCCCGGGTACAAACTTTGTGATTTGACGATATATTTGGACTGAACACATATTTAAAGTAACCAATCTATCAAAAATTTGCTTCAATTCCCGTTCAAAACTCTGTTTTCGCCGGGGAAACCTATAGCTGTAAGTAAACTGTTGTTAAACGCAATGTCTGCCAATTTAACTTCATTGTGGGAACTTCCATATTTCAAAATGTATCTATCATTAATTACTTTACATTTACAATATTATTGAGGCCTAAATAAATTCTTAATTATTTCTGTCAACTTCTTTTTACACCTTTTAATTGCAGAGTATTTTGTACGTTGACAACCAGCAATGTTCCCAAAACCGCCTAACCATTTGAGCAAGAAATAACAACTGCTCCCTGACCTAAGCTAGCAGACAATAAGCCAGCAAATCCTGTCGGGTTGACAGTTAGTGATTCCCTGACAATATTGCCCAGTCCTTGCCCCATGGGCGATTTTCGCGTAATCTAGTATTTTTCTAGTAAGATTGGGTGTCTATACTTTTCATAAATACCAAATTTGCCATACTTTTATTGGAAATAACCACCCGATAAATACTTTGCTGGGAACCCATCTTTAAAGTATTATTTTTCTCTAGTTTGTAGACGCTCCAGTACCACGGTCACCCCCTAACGAAAACGAATCATCTTATATTTAGTATTGCTGTGGGACAAGGGTTTCCAGTTGCGCATTATCGGAAGACGTCCCTCTGCTTGCCAAGATACGTTGAAATAGAAATAAAAATAAAAATCTCTTACTAGTAGTATCGTCAGTAGATTGTAATGCTACATTAAACTGGTTAGTTGATTCTGTTAAATTTGCGAGAAATTCTTGAATTCCCGGCACAGTTCCTTCCAACACACCCACAGCACCAGCTAGTCTGGTCTGAATAATGTAAAAAAAAAAGAAGGAATTTTTTCATACTGAAATGAATGAAAGAAAATGGGTTTTACGCCCTACTTCTCTGCCACGATCTGAGCAATGAAGACGGACTTACGCCATGCAGTGTACTGCTGTGGGGAAACTTTACGTACGTTTTACGTACACAGCAGGGTCTACGCAGAATCATCTGAAGCCTACCCCCCAAGGCTTTTACCTTGCCAGTCCCTCCATAATGCACCACTGACAACGTTTTGCGCACACAGCAGGCTTTACTCGGGATCATCTTAACCCTTACCCCAAAGCTTGTACCTTGCCTTGCCAGAATCCAATTTCAAGTGCGGAAGAAACCACACTTGGAAATCCCCGGGAACTTTCGAACCACAGATCATCCGAACCCTTACCCCAAAGCTTGTACCTTGCCTTGCCAGAGCCTCTATAATGCCCCACCTACATAATGTGGTTAAACCACACTGGGAAATCCCCGGGAACTCTCTGACCACAGACATCCGGGTAATTGATAAACTACCTTAAGCACTGATCCAAAATGCCTCTGAATTTGTAATTTGTTCAAGTAGTGAGAGTGAGAGAGAGAGAGATGTGTGAGAGAGAGAGAGAGAGAGAGAGAGAGAGAGAGAGAGAGAGAGATGTGGTTTAACGCCCACTCGACACAAACTAATTTCGGGACTAACATATTATGGTTTAATTGAATTTCCATAACTCGCTTGAGAAAACCCACGAGGTTGGACGGGCGACACCACTCCTTGCCACGCACAACCGTGTACTAGTAGTATAGCCTGTAACGGAAGAAGCCAATGAATGCCCGGACAGGAACGATGCCACATCTTTAGTAACGGTCATGGAGTTTTCAATATTGGAATACACCTTACATGCCTGAATGTCAGAATCCGTAGAACAGCTTGAGCTTATCTTAATTGTGACCCTTCTCCAGGGCGTGGCAAGGAGTAGGGTCGCCTGTCCAGCCTCGTGGGTTTTCTCCGGGTCCTTCGGTTTCCTCCCACTGCTAAAGACCCCTACACACAAGCGAATTATTGAAATAAAATTAAAACCTTACGTTAGACCCAAAATGATCTGGTTTTTGTCAAGTGGAGGTTAAACCCCATTTCTCTCTCTATCTCTCTCTCTTCTGCAGGGCACGTAGATTGCAGGTATTGTAGGTGGTGGGCCGATTCAGGAAGCGCACAATAAAAGAAAATGAAATGATGCGCACAAACTCGACACAAACCAGCTTGGTCACAAGGTTTAACCTTATTTCAACAATTTGCTTGTACATAGGGTCTTTGGCAGTAGGAGTCAACCGGAGGACCCGGAGAAACCTGGGTAGGCTTTCATCTTGGATAGTATGTGTGGTTTAATGGTCGAGAGCGAGACATCAAGTAATATATTGTAACAACAAGAGGACCGTAGGTCCGAGTGTTTTAACAATATATTACGCAATGTCTTAATCTCAAGAGCATTAAACGATTTAAAATACAGACACTCCGCACGTGCGTTTACCGTGAAATACGTCATGCCAGTCTAATATTTTGATAATGTACGATTGACAAGTTGTCCGTACACTATTTGAAATAATGGTACGCCAACATCATAGGGTGACATCACATCTGGGTTTTTTTATACCATTTTATTCTAGTATGCCTACCTGTGTCGCTGCCTTGGTCTTTAGAGTGTGTAACTCTGCTTTGAGGTTGGTAAGTGTCTCGGCTGCCGTTGTAGAAAAGTTGGTTAAAATTGATGTTGCTAATGATTCTGGTGGGGCTGGAACGTTGTTGGAAGCCGCCTGGGTGTTGCTTGTAGCCGCCTGGGTGTTGCGTGTAGCCGCCGGAGTGTTGCTAGAAGCAGATGGTAGGTCTCGCGAAAGTTTCACTGCATTGTACTCTAATTCAACGAAATAACTATCAATTTCTGGTAAAATACCCTCAAAAATGTCAAGGGCACGTTTTAGTGACATCTGAATAATATAAAAAATGTACCGTTAATGTAGACTTTTCCTGCAATGGAAGATTTATATTAATGTTTTGACTGAAATTTGATTTTTTGATAAAGGCCTGCCACAAACTTGAATTAACTTTGGAGCCTATGTTTAAAGGGACAATAACACTCTTGCTGGCTTGACAGGTCACGAAAGAAATAGCCTTATTCTAACTACAAGATGTTTAAGTGTCCTACCTGTTGTGTAAATTATCCATTACAACCTATCTTACTTGTCCAGAGGGTTCGAAAATATGATTAAATCCAAGTTGCATTTGAAAGTGCTTACGTAAGGCTTTTCAAACCATGTTACGGCATGTAGTTGATTTTTTCCAATTTTTAAAATTTGGTGTGTTAAGATGAAATTTGTATCATTTTTTAATTGAAATTTGTTGACCAGAATAAAGATTGGAACATATTATTCAGTTATAATAAGAGTGGTATTGGGGCTTTAATAAAACTTATGTATGGATGTAAGAGTCGGTCTACCCGGACCCGTATCCTTAATCAGAGCACGTGCATTACAGGTAATAATTATTTTATATATAAAGAATGAATGAATGAAATGGGATTTAACGTCCTACTGTTATGTACATGTATGTTAGTCCTGAAATTACCTAGTTTTGTGTCGAGTAGATGTTAAACTTTCTTTTTTATCTCTCTCTCTATTTTTCTGTCAAACCCGTTTTACAATACTTTATCAGTTTTTGTTTCAGGACAAGTGAAAGTTTCTCTACATGTATAGGGAGAGAGAGAGAAATGGGATTTAACGTCCACTCGACACAAACTAGGTCATTTTTGGACTAACGTATGGTTTTCAATTTTTATTGCAATAATTCGCTTGCGCGTAGGGGTCTTTAGCAGTGGGAGGAAACCGGAGGAAACCCACGGGGTTGAGAAGGCACCCCTATCTCCATGTCACATACGCTCACACTAGGGCTTGAAACCACAGCCGCAAGCCAGAGGTGACTGGCCACCTAGAGGTCTAAGCGCGGCACTCTAAACCACTTGGCCATCCCTACCCCCTACATAACAGTGCAGGGATCGAACACCCGACCTCCAGGCTAGCGAACCAGCGCCTTATCCAGTTAGTCACCGTGATCCCCTTATATATAAAGAAAATGGCGTGCTGTTTATATAGCTTCCACTATAACGTATTTAACTTGACAGCCATAAATCACAATTAGACCAGACCAGACCAGAGCTAGATGAGGACCATCAATCACAAATAGATCCGAGCTAGATGAGGACCATCAATCACAAATAGATCCGAGCTAGATGAGGACATCAATTAAATGTTTGTAATTATTAGTTATAATAATAATAATGATTTGTAATGAATGAATGGGGTTTAACGTCCTACGCTTAAGCACCTAACCTGGGCTAATTGAAGACGGACATACGCCATACAGTGTGCTATGAGTATGAGGGAAATTTTGCCCGGGTAGCAACTGAATTCCAACTGCCAAGGGTTCTTTAACGTGCACGCCAATGTGTACACGGGACCTCGGTTTTATAATGAGTTGTATATTAGTTGCCTTAATTATTAGATATTAGAACATCATTGGCTACTTTCAAAAAACATCCAAAAACACATTTTTTTAAAGAAGCTTTTATACAAACGTTTTATATGTTACTTTTATATAATATGTATTTATTTCTTTTTAACCTGTGTTTTACTTAAAATTTTAACCTGTGTTTTACTTAAAATTTTAAATATATTCTTTATTTTTTTTTTATCTTATCATTTTATACTTGTTGTTAGTTTACATTGCTGCCTTTATTTTTTATCTTATCATTTTATCATTGCGGCCGATTCACCAGTCGATTGCATCACTTTTCACGTCACATGATTAAAAACGGTGACGTCTATGTCTTCAAACAATCACGTGATTTCTCGATAGGGTAAGGGTTAGGCTTGGCCCAGGGTTAGTGTTAGTGTTAGCCCAATTTACATCTCGAGACTCTGACGAAATCTGCGGGTCCAAAACCCTTGCCCCAAACCTTTAATCTAACCCACAATCCACATATGACGTCATAAAATGCCAAGGACCGTCTTCGATCTAGCGTTCTCCGTATTATGTCGATTAAAGTGTCAGCGTGTTATTCTATTATCTTCCTCGCCCCCCCCCCCTATGTCGGCTAAATTTTGGTTTCTGGCTTCAGGCCTGGTTATTCTATTATGCCTACCTGTGTCATTGCCCGTTTTCTTAGCTTGATCAACTCTGCATTCATTTTGGTAAGTATATCTTTTCCATATGTCGCCCAATTGGTCATCGCTGAAAATATTGTCGGTTCTGTTGTAGCCGGGGCTGCGGACTCGCCTGGTACCTGGGATACTGGTTCGGCTGGTACAGGGGCTACTGGTACGGCTGAAAACCAGGGTGCTAGTTCTACTGGAGGAGGGGCTTGAGAAGCTGAAAAACCATTCGAGTTATAAATTGGATGTGAAGTACCATCTCGAAATATACCGAACACTGTAGAGCGTGGATCGACGCCGCCCTATTTTGAAGGTTTTTTTTAAGTCATTCGAATCCCTGGTTGTACGAAGCAAGGAGTAAAGTCGCCTGTCCAATCTCGTGGGTTTTCTCCGGGTCCTCCGGTCCCCCCCCCCTGCTAAAGACCCCTATGCGGAAGCGAATTATTGAAATAATACTAAAACCTTATGTTAGTCCCGAAATCGTAAACTCTCATTAGCCACATCATTGAATCTCCAGCCAATTCGCGGTTACAACAAAGATATTGGCCAGTGCTGGATCTAGGGGAGGCAAAGTGGAACAAATATAATGTCCCGGGCTCCCCACATTTAGGGGCCCCCACAATTCTGGCTCATGCTAATATTTTATCCCGGGCGGAGCTAACCAGTACCCGGGCTGAGGGGGCGAGGATTGGGACCCTAGGCAGTAATGGATATTGTGGGCCAGAGATCGGTTGGGCCCTAAAATTAACTAAATTACATAATTTAGAGGTTCTATCAATCAATAGATCCTAACCAGTTCCGGGGACCATATCCCGCGATGTGATTGCTGGGGCCCAACCAGTCCCGGGAAATTAACGTAATCATAGTATAGTAGTTCAGACAACAGAGTTTAATGTTTTATGTCATCTAAAATAATTTCACTAAAATAAAGTAAATGAAAACATCATGAGAGAAAGGTTCAAAATACTCAAATTGTCAACGAGTTCTAAACGTCAATAAACTCTGAAGGAAAACACCCCAGGGGGGCGGAGTACATACTGGTACGATCCGCGGTCAGTACGAACAATTTGAAATGGGCCCCCGCAAAGTTGGTATGTCCCGGGCCCCCCACAAGGTTAATCCCGCCCTGATTTTGGCTCATTCATGCAAGGTTTCAAGTGATTCCCATTTACCCTTGTATTTGGAATAAATTCAATTCTAATGAATAAAAATATTGTTTAGAAAAAAAAAAATATTCGGAGGAGAATACTAGGATGTTAAACCCCATTTCATTTCATTTTTATTTTAAATTTGGGAGATGCATGTTCCTTGAAAAAAGTGCACCTTTGGTTCAATTGCTAGGGTTAGGGTTAGGGTTAGGGTTAGGGTTTGCTCACTACATTTATTATTTTAGCGTTTTCCGAGTTTCTGTCCGGATTATTGCCCTTATTGTTAAAATTATTTGACGTTCTAACACCTGACGTCAACTGGCTGACTATCGCCATTGAAGAGACGACCACTGAGAAGATCGGTCGCATTTTTTTGTTATGTCTTTTTTGTAAATCATTTTAGTTAAGCTTGTACCACAACAGGCCCGGGACTGTACAGCGCAGTGGACGCTTACGGCTGGCCCCCGGATCCATTCACTTGATTTGATAATTGTTTAGTGTTTGCAATGTCTATTTTCTGTCTTGTCCGCAGGTTTATCTTGTAGTTTTTTTTTTGTTTTTTGTTTGTTTGTTTGTTTTTGTTTGTTTAGCGTGTAGTGCAGTCCTCCTGCATTCACTATTATAGCTGCTATAGCTTGCGCGTTTTGGTATTGGGAAGAAACCCACGAAGTTGGACAGGCGACCCTACTCCTTGCCACGTACAGCCGGTGATTCGGAACCACGCCAGTTGACTCATTGACAGGCCGTATGATACAGCACGCACGTGCTAACAATTCGCCCCCCCCCCCAATGTATCTTGAAGAGTTGCCACAAATAATGGAAGCTAAATATTGAATTGGTCTGCTCGGAAAATCACCGCTGACATTGTGGGGTTTTTTTTTTCGGTTGCTGAAAACTACAACGTGTAGCGTGCCAAACTTGGTACAGCGTTAAACTTCAACGTGTAGCGTGCCAAACCGGGTACAGCGTTAAACCGATACATTATATTTTCGGAGGGAGATGCTAATTGTGAGCCGGTTGGGGAGGTTCGCGTGTTTCCGGAGAATACTACTTACCCTAATCCTAACCCTAACCCTTTTTAGTAGATTGAACTTGGATCTAATTTACCCTTTACACCTTTTAAAGGGATGAGGGTTAGAGTTCGGGTTAGTATTCCCCAAAATACTCACTTATATAAATCGGCCATTTTGGACTCCGGAAATTCTCGAACCTCCCCAACCGTCCTACAATTAGCACCTCCCAATTTCGGACTCACACAACGGGTAAACATGGTGGGGGCCATCCATAAAGTACGTTCGCTTGAAGGGGGGGAGGGGGTCACGCCAAAAACGTACAGGTGCGTAAATTCATTGGCAAAACGTACGTACAGGAGCGTACAGGGGGGAGGGGGATCTGAACTTTACCCATTTTAGGCGTACGTACTTTATGGATGGCCCCGTGGTGGATTAAGCTAAATTAATATTTCGTACTCACGCTGATTCCGTGCTCTGATTGCAATCAGTTGTTTCATTGTAAAACCCTCGGTGGGCATCATCACAGCCATGGATAGTAATACTAGTAATACTAACATCTGCATGTTGATGGATTGTGTGGATTTAATACATGTAAACTATAGTAAAATAATATAAAATATTTACATCTTTAACAACATAGCCTATTAGATTTAATACATGTAAACTATAGTAAAATAATATAAAATATTTACATCTAAAACAACATGGCCTATTATTTTACTATAATAAATAATATGGCCTATTAGATTTAAAACTGGTAAACTATAGTAAAATAATATAAAACATTTACATCTTTAACAACATGACCTATTAGATTTAATACTGGTAAACCATAGTAAAATAATATAAAATATTTACATCTTTAACAACATGGCCTATTATTTTACTATAATAAATAATATGGCCTATTAGATTTAAAACTGGTAAACTATAGTAAAATAATATAAAACATTTACATCTTTAACAACATGACCTATTACATTTAATACTGGTAAACCATAGTAAAATAATATAAAATATTTACATCTTTAACAACATGGCCTATTATTTTACTATAATAAATAATATGGCCTATTAGATTTAAAACTGTTAAACTATAGTAAAATAATATAAAACATTTACATCTTTAACAACATGACCTATTACATTTAATACTGGTAAACCATAGTAAAATAATATAAAATATTTACATCTTTAACAACATGGCCTATTATTTTACTATAGTAAATTAATATAAAATATTTACATCTTAAAAACAACCTGGCCTATTGGATTTAACACTAGTAAACTATAGTAAAATAATATAAAATATTTACATCTTTAACAACATGGCCTATTGGATTTAATACTGGTAAACCGGCGCGGTCCACTTCAGGGAGAACGCTATGGAAAGGTATCGCTGCCAATATTAAATGCTGTGCTTAAATGTCTTTTCCATTGATTACGTGTGAAAAGTACAATGTACAAAGTCTTAATACCGGTAATGATAAAGTAAAAATACATCTAAGGCCAAAGTTAAATGTAAAACAGCAAATGTTATGTGCCAAATGACAAAAGTTTTATTGCAAAATGCTGTGTTTTTTTTAGATTTCTACATATTAACATTTCTCTCATTACTCTTTACATTTGCGCTCTGACACATCTCATTTGTCCTTTACGCTTTCAACATATCATCTTGCGCAGAGCACTTTGTCAATATGCAAATGTTGGATACCACGTGACTGATTAACATACGGAAACGACCGATCTTTCTACCGAACACAATTTGGCGACCTATTCGGCTAGCGAGCTATTCAACCAATCCAGCTGGCAACCTCTCGTTGACAACCTATTCAGAATAAATTCAAAGATTGCCCAAACTCATCTATTTTTATCAACCAATAAAATCTATCGTAACGTCTATCAAACGAAAGTAGAATATATTGTTATTTTAAAGTGAAAGAACGGTAATATTCCGAGTCCAAATTCGGGTCATCGTACAAAATCATATTAAAGGGGTGCGCTCATCCTAAACATTGCCAATTTTTCAATATTCTAAATGTAAAGATCGGTAATGTTCCGAGTAAAAATTCGACCCATCGTACAAAATTCAGAGAGTCCGGCTATATATATTATTAGTAATAGTTGGCACAATCATATTACCGTTCTTTACATTTAGAATATTGAAAAATTGGCTATGTTTAGGATGAGCGCGCACCCCTTTAATATGATTGTGCCGACTTTTACTAATACTAATTAGAAAGCCTATTTGTACGATGGTACGAATTTGGACTTTGAAAAAAGTACAGGTTTATCTTTACATTTAGAATACTGAAAATTGGCAATGTTTAGGACGAGAGCGCACCCTTTTAATATGATTGTGGAAAGCTTTTTTAATTACCTTTCAGAATATATATAGCTGGATGCTCAGAATTTTGTACGATGACCCGAATTTTGACTCGGCATATTACCGTTCTTTTACTTTAAAATAACAATATATTCTACTTTCGTTTGATAGACGTTACGATGGATTTTATTGGTTGATAAAAATAGATAAGTTTGTGCGACCTTTGAATCTATTCTGAATAGGTTGCCAACGAATAGGTTGCCAGCTGGATTGGTCGAATAGCTCGCTAGCCGAATAGGTCGCCAAACCGGTCGTTTCCGTGTGTTAATAAGTCACGTGGTATCCAACATTTGCATATTGACAAAGTGCTCTGCGCAAGATGATATGTTGAAAGCGTAAAGAACAAATGAGATGTGGCAGAGTGCAAATGTAAAGAGTAATGAAAGAAATGTTAATATGTAGAAATCTAAAAAAAAAACTCAGCATTTTGCAATAAAACTTTTTGTCATTTGACACATTGCATTTGCTGTTTTACATTTAACTTTGGCCTTAGAGGTATTTTGACTTTATCATTACCGGTATTAGGACTTTGTACATTGTACTTTTCACACGTAATCAATGGAAAAGACATTTAAGCACAGCATTTAATATTGGCAGCGATACCCTTCCATAGAACGCTAGATCGAAGACGGTCCTTGGCATTTGATGACGTCATATGTGGATTGTCGGTTAGGGTAAAGGTTAGGATAAGGGCTAGGACCTGCAGATTTCGTCACATTCTCGAGATGTAGAGTGGGCTAGCCCTAACCATAACCCTGGGCCAAGCTTAACCCTTACCCTAATCCATAATCCACATATGACGTCATAAAATGCTAAGGACCGTCTTCGATCTAGCGTTCTTCACCTATCGTGGTACCAGAGCCTTGAGTACGAGACAGAGGGCCCAAAAAGGGATAACGTATAGTCGTTCGGATGATGGGAAAAAAGCGAGGTCCAGTGTACACATTGACGTGCACGTGAGAGAACCAATGGCCGTTGGAATTAGATAAGAGTAGGCTAGTCCACGGCACCACTGTCCTGGCAAAATGCTCCGCATAGCCTGTCTTCATTATCCCAGTCGGAGCAGAACAGTAGAACGCTTAACCACGTGTCATTTGCTATTTCCGCGGAACAAAATATTGCAGCTTTACGGCTGTGCTGACCAAAATTGGGGCAGTTCATGCTTCGCACGTTTGTTCGTTCCAAGCAGGGCCCGAGTTCACAAAGTCTTCTCAAAATTGTTCGCCTTATTTTAACTAAAATATAGTTACTTTTGTTGTTTTATTGTATCAAATACGTCAATGCGAAACAAACTATGGGCAATGTTTTGTGTTTCTGAATCAGAGATATTTCTCATAAACAGTGATTTTAGGTTGAGTAAATTCTTAACTTGTGTCTGGGAATGCTTTTGAAACTCGGGGCCCGGGAATGACACGGACTCGCATCTATAATGTAAAACAATAATCGAATACAAAAACAAATAATATCTTCTCTGTTGGAATCTCATGAGCCGTGTTCTGTTGGCAGAGAATTTCGAAGAATTAATTAAATTTAAATTTAAATGTTTTAACATTTAAAATTCTCCCGTTCAAAGGCAAAACCTAATAACTCACCTTTTTCTGAGTATGAGAAAACAAAGGTAAACGTAATAAATGAATATTAAACCCCAGCTCATATATTGGTTTGACTATTGAGTTACTAGGTTTTACTGTGGTATTCTAGGCAAATGAAGGAAGTTGCTAGGTTGTGTCATGGTTGTAACTCTGTAACTGCTTACAAAATCAAATGATTGGAATATCTATTACAACAACATCAAGCACATACCCTAGTAACAACTACAAATTTGGTCCTATTTCAATTTTGATAAAAATGTGAGTTACTAGGTTTTGCCTTTCGATGGGAGAATTACAAACAAAAATAATCAAATATTGCTTACCTGATGTTACTTATCTCGGCTTATGTTGTTCATGATCTTTGATACAATAAAACAGCACAAGTTTTATAAATGATTATATTTTAGTTTAAAAAAAAGGTGAGCGAACAATTCATCATTTTCATGTCTGGATTTCATTTGAAAGAATTGGACTTTGATGATTTGGGACAACAATAAACGTTGGACAGTTTCATAGACGTCGTCAGTAAATTTTCGCCTCCGGGTTGTTCTACCTGTCATACTTATTCATCAAAATATTCTAATATCGTTAATGTCTTCATTAAAACGTATTATTAGTCATAAACAATTCATCAAAAGAAATAAAAATAATGTATAAATGTCATTTTAGAGGGACAATCACGAATTAAACATAGGCTCAAAAATAAAAGTCTGTGAATGTCAATCTCGAAACCAGAAAAATTGTTGGGTAATCATTTTCCCGAAAGGCCCCAGTGGCCTCCGTCCCCGCGGCTGACTCTGGGAACGAGATCGTGAGAATGTATGAAAATAAAACGCCAAAATATAGGGGAATGGTGTATTTACCTTGTCTCAAAATTTCAACTCAAAATATTGAGTCGTTTGGATGTGAACGCCAAAACTGCTTATCCGGACACGTAACCCTTTTAAGATTTCGGGTCAATTGTTTCGTTGGGTGACCTTATAACCGATTACGGTTACTTGAGAGGGTTATGCGGCGAATAACCCATGTGCCGTACTTGATAGAGAAAGGCAAATTTCAACTACACATTATTTTTTTTAAAAAAATGTTTGGTTTAATCCAGATACCACAAAATACACCTTTGGGCACCGGCCTCAAATTCCAGATGAAGACTGACGGATTTAAGTCGCTTGAAAACGTATCATAAATACTGAAATAGTTGCTCGGCACTTGACTCGAATATTTTAAGGGATTTTAACACAAAATTAAGCAGTTTTATTCCCAAAACAAATATCTGGATTATCCCTTTAATGTCATTTAGTTGTTTCATTAAAGTGTTTTGTAAAACGTTTTTGGATTTATTTTGTTCCGATAACTTAAAGTTACATTATTCAAGATAAAGATAAGAACTAGCATTTCTTGCTATAATAGTGCGAAAGTAGATGATGTAAAATGAATATTTTGAAAATTTCATTTAAATCAATCTATTGCAAGCGAAGATATTGGCATGTGAAGATTTGGCAGACGTGTGCAATAATTTCAACCACGGTCCTGGTTGATCGAAGCTAAGCCTGGAACCGCCTGGGTCCGCCATATTTGATTAAGTCGAAGTATTACTAAAACGTTTTAATCTGTTTAATTTCGGAGCAATCTGATGCCATCCAAAGTTGATTAAGGCCTGGATCAGTTAATTAATGTCTAATTAATACTCCAGAAAACATTTCAGGCCCAAAGAAAGACCTGCTATAGGCAGATTTAGCTCTTAACTTATGTAACTTTAAAGTCTTTGTCGTGATATTTATTTGCAATTTATGTCAACTCAAAATAACAAATCCACGCATATAAAAAACCGATAAATTTTAAAAAGGTTACATGTTTATGTTAGTTGTACAAGTTATAGAATAAAAAAACGATAAATTTAAAAAGGTTGCATGTTTATGTTTGTCGAACAAATATAGAAAGTACATGTATATTTTTTTAAACCCTCTAACCTGTAGAGTGACGGCAAGTTATTAGACAGTTGGCGCCTATTGGACCACGGGATATGAGGATGTGAGGTCATTGCTCGTCCACCTGAACACCCTCTATGACCCCGGGAACTGGTAGAGGTGATAGAGGTGCGTTACTGAAATCTAACCGGATATGATAAGTATAAAATTTAACACCTTGGTGCGTCGCTAATAAAATATATTGGTGTTTCTGCATACCTTTATGATTGATTATTTGATCGGTATGCTCATACGAATGATTGACAGCCCCCCCCCCACCAACGAAACAGTAAAGACAAATGATTGTTCTTTATATATAGATCGTATATTATAAAGCCACTGATTATTTTTTACAATTTTACAAATCGTGTCTAATTCTTTATGACTCAATCCATGATAAAATGTACTCTTATTTGTGTCGATTATCTAACTCTTGTAAGTGACTCAGTCTCGCTATCCAGTGTGGACTGCAAGGGAAGACAACTCTGTTTGAGAGATTGGTTTTAATGGTCAATAGTATTAAAATCAGTGCCAGATCTAGGGGAGGCAAAGTGGGACAAATGTCTTGGGCCCCCCACATTTAGCCCCCCCCCACAAAACTCTGTTATACTAATGGTTTATCCCGGGTGGAGCTATCTAGTACGTGGGCTGAGGGGCGAGAATTGTGGCCCTGAGCAGTAAGGGATATTGGGGGTCCCGGGACTGGTAGGTACCAACAGATCTTGGGGGGGGGGGGCAGAGATCGGTTTGGCCCTAAAATTAACTAAATTACATAATTTAGAGGTTCTACCAATCAATATTACTCCATCCCGCGATGTGATTGCTGGGGCCCAAGCAGTCCCGGGAAATTAACGTAATCTTAGTATAGTAAATCAGTCAACGGAGTTTAATGCTATATGTCACCTGAAATAATTTCACTAAATTCCTGGAAGGAAAACACCCCAGGCACTCAAGGGGGCTGAGTACATACTAGTACGATCCGCGGTCAGTACGATCAATTCGAAATGGGGCCCCCGCACAGCTGGTATGTCCCGGGCCCCCCACAAGGTTAATCCGGCCCTGATTAAAATATAGATATGCCTTTCGGACTTCGGTTTCCCCCCACTACTCACTTTGTACAAGCAAATTATGGAAATAAAATGACGCCGTCTGTTAGTACCGAAATGACCTAGTTTGTGCCCCTCCCTCTATCATTGAGTCAACTGACGAATTCGCGGTTGTACGTGACAAGGAGTAGGGTCGCCTGTCTAACCTCGTGGGTTTTCTCCGGTTTCCTCATACTGCTAAAGAGCCCTACGTGCAAGCGAATTATTGATATTAACCATATTTTAGTCCTTCAAGATATGGATGGAGAACAAGCTAAACAAAAAGGGCCATAATTCAGGAAATTACGATCCGATGTGCACAATTATCGACATGACCAAAATCTGTGGGATAAACAGATATATTTATAGTTTCATCAAATTCAGATCAAAAATTGTGACATCTAGATGGTCCACAACCTTGATATACCAGATGTTTACACTATTTGCGTACGAGGGGCGGCCATTTTGTCTGGCAGTTTTGGTCCGATTTTCACGAATTTCAAACTCAGCCATCATTAGGGTGTAACGGTGATATAATTAAACGCTTTTCTTCAATTGGATACAAACAGTGACCTCTGGAGGGACAACAAGCCCGAAACGCGATTGATTTTTCGTACAATCAGGGGCAATAATTCATGAAGTTTCAATCTGATATATGCGCAAATATCGAAAGGAACCAAGATATTTCATCAAAATCGGTTCAAAATTGTGACCTATAGCGTGTCCACAAGCTAAAAACGCGATTTTTCATAATATCAGGGGTCATAATCCATGCACTTACGGTCAGATACATGCCAATATCAAAAGGAACTGAGATCATAGGGAGATAATGAAATGAAATGAAATGGGGTTTAACGTCTTACTGTTATGCACCTAGCCTGGGCTAATGGAAGACGGACATACGCCATGCAGTGTGCTATGAGGCAAATATTGCCCTGGCAGCGGCGCTACGGCATACTCTTATATCGAATTTCAACTTCCAAGGGATCTTTTACGTGCACGCCAATGTGTACGCGGGACCTCGTTTTCCGTCCCATCCGAACGACTACACAGCTGTCCTTTCCAGGCCCTCTATTCTGCATCTCACAACCACCTCCAAGAAAATGAAGACCAAATCAAATTTAAAAGTAGCCTCCGAAAATTTTCACGAAAAGAAACGAAACCTGTGCAACCTGTTATACGGTGTATGGAAGAATCTATTAATAATAATAATAATAATAATGAGGTTTTATATAGCGTCTTCTCCATGTTGACACATGCTCAAAACGCATTTAGTAATGGCTCTAGTAGTAAAACTGTCAAAACAGGAAAGTCTTTAGTGCGGATTTAAATTGATTAAAAGTTTGTTGATTCTTGATCTGTTGTGGAAGTTCGTTCCATAATCTAGGACCTGCTGAAATGAAAGACCTATACCCATATGACTTTAAATTATATCTTGGAACAACTAGTGACTGTTTATTTTGAGAGCGAAGTGGTCTAATAGGGTTTTAGTCATATATAAGTATTGAGGAGCTGCATTATTGCGACATTTATACACTAATGTTAATATTTTGTATTTGACTCGCGCCTCAGCAGGTAACCATTGTAATGAAGCTAGCACATTCTGGATGTGATCAAACTTATGTGTCCTTGTTATTATTCGAGCTGCTGTATTAAGAACTTTCTGGATCTTGGCTATAAGTGCTTGTGGGATTCCATACAGTACACTATTACAGTAATCAATCCTTGATAAAATCAACGATCTCACAAGGAGTTTACAGGCGTCAGCTGTGAGGTAGTCTCTAATGTTGCGTATACAGCGTAGATGATAGTAGCATACCATGCATAACAACCTGAGTCTCCATTGTCAGACAAGGGTCAAATATCACTCCAAGGTTTCTAACATGTTTGTAGAAATTTATTTCTGAATTACCAATGGTGATTTTAAGATCAGGTAGTAGCTTGAGTTGTTGTGATGTGCCTTCTAAAAGAGCTTCGGTTTTATCGTCGTTTAATTTTAGTTTGTTAGCATTCATCCACTGTTTAACTGCAAGCGAACATTCGGTAGTTTTTTCTAAGGAATCACTGATTAGCATAGGACTAGACACACCAATGAGTGCGTATCATCGGCATAAGACTAGTGGCTCTGTTCAAAAGCCATCGATCACAGACCCCAAAGCGGTTGTATAAAGAACAAAAACATGGGTCCTAGTACACTGCCTTGCGGTACGCCATAGTCAAGTTTAAATGGTAGAGATGTGGCCTCACCAAGTAGAACTGTTTGATGTCTATTACTAAGATATGATGTGATCCATAAAAGAGTGTACCGGAAATACAAAACTGAGTTTTAAATCTGTTGTATAGAATATGATGGTCCACAGTATCAAACGCTGCAGATAAATCCAAAAGCGTCAAAGATGCTACATTCCCTGTATCCACTGCACACTGTAGGTCGTTGAGGACCCTCAAAACAGTAGTCTCAGTGCCATGATGGAGTCTGTAAGTAGACTGAAACTTATCCAACAACTCATATTTCGAAATATGGGATTGAAGATTTGAGGATTAACAGCTCTTTCCACAATTTTGGAAAGGAATGACAAGTTAGACACATGTCTATAGTTTTTGAGAACATTGGGATCAAGAGACTCCGTTATAATTAGTGGTCTCACCACAGCCTGTTTGAACACCGATGGGAAACATCCAGTACTTAAACTTAAGTTGACTAATAGAGTGATAACAGGAGACAGAATGTCTAACAGTTGAATGAGTAGCTTGGACGGTATCGGATCAAGTGGGCATGTCGTTTTCTTTGCAGATTTAATTAATGATCTTTAAGATGTCACCCTGACCAAAAGTCTCAAACTCGTTGAGTGACACGACACCAGTCAAGTTCTCTATCTATAGAGAGGGTATACCAGTAAGGATATAAAACCACCAGACCGTATAATCTGTTGTTATAAGCTGTGGTCGAAATGGGACGTAGTCGAAATGGGAGTTCACCAGACAAGCGAGTGACATTTGAGTTTTATGGCCGTCATATTGACTTGATTATTAAATTTAACATGTCTCTCTCGACTATTGTTCTAGACATATTTAAGAACGCGTCCGCGAGAGGACCATGCAAAAATTGGAAAAAATGATAACCCGGGGGGTCAGCGATTTTCAATCATACTTGGTCTATGGGGACCCCTAGGCGACAGAAGTCACGCGATGCAGTGAAAAAAAAATTAAATGACAACTTCCGGTATAGCTGGAAATTGTTGTTTTGGGTCAAAATTTGCCATATTTCGACCATTTTTTTGCCCAAATTTCAAAACGCTCCTACTCAAAATTTTGTGATTGGAAAATTTTGATATTGGTCAGGTATGATAGGCCAAGTGGTCGACTTAAAATCCTACAGTCGTTTGGGAATAAATTGATCGTGTGGAATCTTCTGTGAGTTATCTTAAATTGGTCATTTTACGTATGTTGAAAACTGTGTCATCCTAAAACGCATGTAGCGGCTTCTTGGCGGGTCTGAACTAGAACTGCTGGGTGTGGTTTCGAAGGGCATTCGTTTAAGTATATGTCAGAAGAAAAAAATTGACCGGAACTAAACCCACTAGTGTGCTACAATATTTTGAAAAATGTAAAAAGCAGTATTTTCCATGCGATTTTTCTTTTACTGATGATCGACGACTATCTTAAAGAGTAACAATGACCATCGATTATCAACATTAGTACTATATTTATTGTTATTTGAGCGTTCCTCGTACCAAATATGTCATTTTGGTAAAAATCATAAAGTTTTTGTAACAAAATCGGACGTTCACGATCATCGTAGTGAAGGGGCTTAAATTAATGTTGTACAATTCTGCAGAATCAGAAAACTATTATTCTCATTTGTATTCTGAAGTTACTAGCAGGTTAAAAATGTACGGGCTGCCATGGCAAGCTTTTATATCAGCACAATCTAACCAAAGCAGCGCCTTTTCACCAATGATCACAACCATTACTTAATACTCGTTATTTAAATATGCCTGTCAAATAGGGTACTTTGGTCAAAAATCATAACGTTTTCGTTCGCTGGATAGCTGTAGGGAAGGTCATAAATCATGCATAATTTTGCAGTGATCAGACCACGGTTAGTAAGATCATTAACCGTATAAAGATGGACAGGCAACGGTAAACCAAGCGAAGTGATTCTAGACATTGCAGGATTTCATACAGAGTAATTTCTCGAACTCCTCATTAGATTTTACTGTATTCTTATAGTTACACGGTAATTTTTCAAATAATAAGTATTTCTATCCGGTAGTGACAAATTTCTCCAGTTTAGAACTTTGAAATTTCCAAATGCAGCAGTTGAAAATTTTAAAATGATCGATTTCAATATTTTTGTAGTTTTGCAAGCCTTTGTGTTCTGCTTAATAATCCAAATTCCCGCAAGTATGAAGGATTTTAAAATTATGAAAATAAAGTTCAGGTATAATAATGTCCGTAATGATAAACAATTGTACACAAGTAAAAATTAAAAGGGTGTTTTAGTAGGTTTGCTTTTAACGAAAACTTGACATGTTTTTTTTCTCGGATTCACATGGGCGTGTTCGCAGGACCCGAAGTACACAAGACGATGTTTTGGTATATTTACACCCCAATCACCAGTAGTATATTTATGTATAGTTTGAAAAAAAAGATTAGCAAGATTAATAGAAATATTATGAATTGATATCGTGTTTTTTTTATTTTAAACTTAATACTGGTAATTGAGTTAGGGGAGGTGGGGGGGGGGTAATTATATTTTAGTCACGATTGTCAGGTCTGCTTTTTACAGCGGCACAGAATTCTAAAGGTTTTGTGGACATTGCCTGTCCATCTATACAGAGTCAAAGGTAAGATCTGTACTTAGGGGAAGATCATCGTAAAGATTTATGGGCAGTCATGACTATCATAAACTTGATATATCTATTATCCACATTCTGAGGTAAGAAGAACCTCATGGAGAAGCATTTAATATCTGGCGGTGTCCTTGTTTAGGAGAACGTAATGCTTTCCATATTGAAATCCCCGAGGGGGAAGATGACATAGATCACAACAGGACTGGTCTCATAGCACTCCAGACAATCAAGGATAATTCTGACTACACATGCCAAACTCCGGCATATACATGTACCTATATTTGAGCAGAAGTGTTCACTTACTTATATTATATCATATTCATATAAGACTTATTCTGTGTAAATATCCAATCTCACGTATTCTCTCTTTTCGCGTACGCGAATTATTGAAATAAAACTTATCATAGTCCCAAAATTGCCTAGCTTGTGTCGAGTGGACCTTAAACCTCGTTTCTCTCTCAAGTCAAAATCATTCTAATCCTAGATGACGACTGAATGGATAATATAAACTTTGTAAAGATGACCAAACATGTGCATCACCATATGTTCGTCCCCAAATGACCTAGTTTGTGTCCAGTGGACGTTAAACCCATTGTTTTCTCCCCCTCAATAATTCTCTATCATCCTTGCTAATGATTCAATGGAATATATTATGTTTGTAAAGATGTTCATACATTTTCTTCATCTGGGATATTGACAATTGGGACATTTTATCCCAATTTTTGGTGTTTTTAATTTTTTTCTGCTTTTTTTATTATGCCTGTTCCGGTCATTTTTATTTTTTATATTGTTAGTAGAAAGGTTGCTGGTTGTGGGTAACACTCAACTTTGGTCCTAGTCCCCGCCAAGAACGAACTACAGCCTCTCAAACTTTGGTTTTCAATAAATTAAATTTTAAGACCGAGTTACGTATCTGGCCAGTACCAAGATATCATTGGCAGTAGAAACTTAAAACTCGGTGTGTAAGAGGAGCCTGGGTAGTCCTACTAATGCCCAAAATTTCGTCTGTCCAAATTAATTATTTTACAAATAACAGATCATACAAATTTAGTTCCAAATTAGCCCATTTTTGAGTATTTTTCTATTAAAAACATATTTTTCCAATTTGCCAGGCTGGTATCAACTGAATCAACCTAATATTTTGTGCGGATGTATCTGGGTACTAACCCATCTCACAGAAAAAATTTGGTCCAAATCCCCGACCCAAGGGTTATCACCCTCTGCATGGTGCTCTCGCGGACACGCTCTTAAACATGCATTATTCAAGAGATAAATCAGCCAAGTGCAGGTCTTTATTTGGGCATGAAATGTTTTCTAAAGTATTAATTAGACATTAATTAACTGATCCAGGCCTTAATCAACTTTGGATGGTATCAGATTGCTCCGATATTAAACAGATTAAAACGTTTCAGTGATAAATCAAATATGGCGCGCCTAGACGCTTCGAGTCTTAGCTTTGATCAACCAGGACCGTGGTTGAAATTATTGCACACGTCGGCCAAATCTTCAAATGACAATATCTTCGCTTGTAATAGAGTAATTTGAATGAAATTTTCAAATTATTCATTTTACATCAACTACTTTCGAACTAGTATAGCAAGAATGGCTAGTTCTTATTTATATCTTGAATAATGTAACTTTGATTGACGCGTAAACTATCTCCCTGATAATATCTGTCTACTACATCTTTTCATTTTGTATACCGATAGTTCATTGGCCAATCACGCTATTTTACTAATAGTTTGGATGCAGCTATGGTGGGTGTGGCGCGCCAGGCAGGGTAAGCTTACTCTTCCGGACACCTGTTACCACTGTTTGTCTTGTATTTTGTACATGGTGAACAGTCCATATGCTGATTACACTATTTTGCCAGATGACACTATTTTGCCAGTACCATAAAAATATTACAAACAACGGAATGGTAAACAAAAATATGTCTTAGGCAAAGAAACAGTCTAATTTTAACATTGAAGTAATTGGTAAAAAGCACGTCGGTCTGAAACCTGAGTGTTAAACGTTTTATTACTTCCCTTTGATTTAAAAAGTGTAACATTGTGTTATTCTACAGTAATTTCGGCTTTAAGATAACCACCTTATACCGTGTGAAAATTAACATCGGCATTCTCAGTCCAAGTCTGTAAAAAAGATGAGAGAGAGAGAAATTATTATTATTATTATTATTATTATTAATCATTATTTATATAGCGCACGCTTTCACAAAATGTGTTCAGATGCGCTGTACATAAAAGGAATTAAAACATACATTAAAAATATATAATAATTGTATAAACTATAGCAGTAAAAAAATAAAATCTATAAATCAAAAACTTGTTTAAATAATATAAAAAATGTCTTCAATTGCGATTTAAAACTCAATAAAGAGGTAGAATTTTGAAATTAAATTAAAACATACATTTAAAAATCTATAATAATTGTATAAACCATAGCAGTAAAAAATAAAATCTATAAATCAAAAGCTTGTTTAAATAAAAGTGTTTTCAATTGCGATTTAAAACTCAATAAAGAGGTAGTACTTTTAAGAGTAAGTGGGAGCTTGTTCCACAGTTTAGGGGCCTGCACTGTAAACGATCGTTCGCCGTAAGTTTTAAGTCTAGCTGTTTTACAGACAAGTAAATAATGATCACTTGAGGACCTCAAAGTACGAGTAGGGGAATATATATCTAAAAGAGACGATAAAAACAATGGTGCCATATGATTTAAACATTTAAAAGTTAAAAGAATGATCTTATATTGAATTCTAAAAACAATGGGTAACCAGTGCAGTTGAATCAAAACGGGGGTGATATGATCATTATATTTGCTTCTGGTAATGAGTCGAGCTGCCGCGTTCTGGACCTTTTGCAATTTATCAGTGAGACGAGATGGTAAACCAATCAGCAACGAATTACATTGATCTAATCTTGATGTGACAAGCGCCTGAACAACAGTTTTTATGGACTCCACTGGCAAATTTTAACGTCCCCTTAACACAATAGGTAATTTCGGGACTAACATATGGTTTTAATTTTATTTCAATAATTCGCTTGCGCGTTGGGGTCTTTAGCAGTGGGAGGAAACCGGAGAACCGGGAGGAAACCTACGAGGTTGATAAGGCGCCCCTGTCTCCATGCCACATAAGCTCACACCAGGGCTCGAAACCACAGCCGCAAGCCAGAGGTGGCGGCCAGCTAGAGGTCGAAGCGCGACACTCTAGACCACTAGGCCAACCCCCGTAAAAAAGATGAACGAAGTTATCATTCCTGGGAGACACAAAGTGAAATTTGTCTTAATTCGATAGACAGAAAACTTTTTTCGACACGTTTACAAGTTATCGCGATTATGCTTTCTCTATACATTCTGTATTTCTAAAAATTATCGAATAATTGCTAACAGTGAAGTGGACGCAATGCTGTGTTATGCGTTAAGAGTTTATGTGGTCCCTTGAGTTTTTGCATCCCATCCCAATGGTCAAAAAACCCCACGTGTTTTAAAAACGGTTGTCACCGCTACAATCAATTATATTGCTCAATCATTGTCCAGCATACCGTTTCCCAGACATGCTATAATTCGGCTCTAGCATGCTCCACAGCCAAAAAATACCCGGAGACACCGCCCCCTACCACCACCGCCCGCCAGCCTAAAGATATCAATTTTGGATTGTAGTTGTAGTGCCCGCACAGAAATGTTCGGCACGCCCCTGAATGACACCCTTTCATTTAAAACTGCCAAACCAAGCAAGCGGCACCACTATAATCTTTGTACAAATTATCTTGAACAGTTACTCACGTAGAATTGTTTTTGAACATTTTTAGTTCCCCGCAGAAAGAGTTCGTCAGCAGAGAGAGAGAGAAATGGGGTTTAACGTCCACTCAATACAACTAGGTCATTTCGGGACTAACATATGGTTTTAATTTTATTTTAACAATTCGCCTGCGCGAAGGGGTCTTTAGCAGTGGAAGGAAACCCACGAGGTTGAGAAGGCGCCCCTATCGCCATGCCACATACGCTCACACCGGTGCTCGAAACCACAGCCGCAAGCCAGAGGTAGCCGACCAGCTAGTGGTCGAAGCGCAGTTCGTCAGCATGGTTTTTATTTCCGCCAAGTTCCAGCCAATTATCGGCATACATTCCCCTTGTCATAGCCGGACCATTTGCCACAACCTAAGGTAAAAAAGGAAAATAAAAATCTAGGCAACATCCCCCTTTAGTGAACATAATGTCTCTCGTTTCTTGAAGGGTTGGGTGGCCGAATGGTTAGCACGTGCGTGTTGTATCATAAAGTCTATCATTGAGTCAACTGTCGTGGTTTTGAATCCCCGGTTGTCATGACAGGTTGCCTGTCCAGCCTCGTGGGTTTTCTCCGGGTCCTCCACTGCTACATCCTCGGTTACCCAGTGTACTCATTCCGTTCTACTCGACTATACCCTGGGTTAATCTTTAGGGCTTCCACGATTTCAAATTGCTAGAATGTAGCTATATTGTACGAACCAACCAGAAAACAGTTTACAAACCAATTGTTTCGCCTTCGGTTTTATAAGGGTAGATAACCATATCCATGTCCATTTACTAATTAATTTATGTAAGTAATGTATATATTAATAATTTATTTATATTCAATTGTTTTATCAAAATCTGTAGTATGTGTTGTTGATTTCAAATATGTATAACATCTATATGTTTCACTTTTGTTATCATTATTACTATTCGTTCTTTTCTTGAAATAATAATAATAATATGTCGTTTTGTTATGACTATTATTAATTCACAATTACATATCTACGATATCACGTATACATAAAATCGCGCAATAAAGGTAACTAAAACCGAAACTTAAAGCTTTTTTTCATATTTAGCAGAATGCAACACTGCTAAGTGAGCCATTAATTTTGACCGGACATAAAATTACGAATGCAAAACGATAAAAGTCATTTCAACTCGCAAAACAATAAACTGGCAATGATTTACCGCTTACGTGGTACATTTCAACACGCAGAACAATAAACTACGGTAAATTTAGCTTATCGCTATATACCCGGATACATTCAATTTGGGATCTGACTGCTGCTTATCATCATAAATGACGACATTGTTTTCTCCTTTTTTACGACAGATTACGGTCCATATTTATATTTTAATAATACATGTACGGTGTCTTATGTTCATCAACAAATACAAAAGACTGTTTTCCGTTCCTAAAAATACAAAAGTAATTTTCTACCAGATGACCATGGTTCTTTTCACCGAGACTAGAAAATTTCCCTCGGTGTATGGATATAGCTATGCGTAAGTTCAAACAAGGTCAATACATCCGCGGTGACACTGATGAGAAAATATACCCATGGTACAGTGGCAAAAATAGTTTCACAGACTGTTAGCTCAGAACTACCTCCGCACGAAATCCCAGATTCGGGGACTTGTAGAAGAAAAAGAAATAGTGCCTGAGCGCGTGCCAGGAAAAGAAAACTAAGAGTTCGCGCATAAATATGCCCGAACGTACCAGGCGCCAGGTCATCGTGGGACACTTGGTGAGAAAACTGCCAAAATTTGTAAAAACTGTTTGTTGTCAAAATTGTAGGGACACTAATCCCGCAGTGAATATTCGCTTGGCCGCTAGCATGACTGATATAGATGAAATCGACGAGACTTAATGACCCCGAAATATTAACTTTTTTCCTTCGACAAATTAAAGGTATAAGGAAAATAAATAAAGGTTTTTGCAGTATATCTTGATCAAAAATATTCCATATTTAGCGTAAATAGGTACAGAAGTAATCTTTTTTGACCTTATCACTGACAAGGGGAAATAACATCGGAAAAGAAAATCGAGATGAACTTTCTCGGCCAATGCAGGGATCGAACACCCGAGCGCCTTATCCACTTAGCCACGGTGATCCCCTGTATAATATATAGAAGTATACTGCCACATCTATTAGGGCGGGACAATTACCATTTTTGGGTAAGTGTTTCGTAAAGGCACCGGTTTACGTCAACACTATTCTAGATAATTGTACCAATCCGTGCACGAGATGACTGGACGATAAAATACTGATGCAAGCTACTCCATGTCGGAATGAATGAATGAATGAAATGGGGTTTAACGTCCTACGCCGTTAATTCCAACTACCAAGGGTTCTTTTACGTGCACGCTAATGTATACACGGGACCTCGGTTTTTCGTCCCATCCGAACGACTAGGCAGCTGTCCTTGCCAGGCCCTCCTTCTGCATCACTGACAAGGGGAAATCACGGCGGAAAATCGAGATGAACTTTCTCGGCCAATGCAGGGATCGAACACCTAACCTTCGGGCTAGCGAGCCAGCGCCTTATCCACTTCGCCACCGTGATCCACCTATAGGTGTTAGTAACTAAGACTAAAATAGAAGAATAGTCATGCAAGCTACTCCATTACCCTAGTTTGTGTAGAGCTGACGTACCCCCCCCCCCCCTTCTCCCTCTCTTATAAATGTAATAAGTTTCATCAATATTATTATCAGTTTATTATAAATCAGCGAAGACACGATCAATAAGTAAATTAAATACATATATACAATGGACTCTTGTCACATCCGATGTCTGATCACTCCGGATTTCTGTGCCATCCGACATGATTTTCATGTCTCGATTTATTTCCCTATTACTTCAGCCAAAAAAGATCTGATTCTGTCAGTCCGGATTCTGTCAGTTCCGGATTTCGACAACAATCAGCCGTCCCGTCACTATAATAAGTAAATTAAATACATATATACATGTACATCTAACTGGGTCAAATATCTGTGTTACTAAGAGTAGGGGCCTAAATTATTAAAATGTAAATTTTGTTATCTTTGATTTGTCTCGAATGATAACAAAGATATCCACTATATATAATATATACATATGTGGTTATTCTCTCTTTTTTGTTCACAATCGACATAGTCCCAATTACCCTCATACAGTTCGCACGGCCATTACTGTTAACTCCAGTGATAAAAGAACATCGGAATCCTGGGGGTTGTATTCAAACAGCTGTTTTTCCATGGATCTGGGATAGTAACCTGTGGATTTTATTTAAATCTGTTTTTCGACGATCTGGGGTTCCTTTAAGCAAATTGTAGCGAAGTTTGAAAACTCCGACTAAGGATAGTGACCTACAGTTTAGAAGTTTATGATTCGACGATTCACCCGATCTGGGATTTCTTTCAGCATATTAAGCCGAGGTTTGAGACTCTGAATAAGGCTAGTGACCTGTGGATTTCATCTAAATCTGATTTCTCAGGATCTGAGATTCCTTTGAGACTCTGACGAAGGATAGTGACCTGCAGTTTAGAAGTTTATGATTCGACGATTCACCCGATCTGGGATTTCTTTTAGCATATTTAGCCGAGGTTTGAGACCCTGGCTAAGGATAGTGACGTGTGGATTTCATTTAAATCTGATTTCCCCGGATCTGAGACTCTGACGAAGGATAGTGACCTGCAGTTTATGATTCGAGGATTCGCGAGAAGATTTTAAAAATGAGTTCAGAGAAGAAAGGATGCTGCGCAACAAACAAATGTCTCATATTTCTATTTTTTGTGGTGACGTTGGGAATTACGGCTCTGATAGTCGTGGCACTTGTGGTGATGAATGTTCGCGGACGATTTCCACCTGAACAAAAATGGTGGCAAAAAACCATCGTGTATCAGATTTATCCAAGATCGTTTCAGGATTCCGATGCAGACGGCATCGGTGATTTAAATGGTGAGTTTAGAGTTTTTGCATTTGTTTTAAATAAGGATGTGGTGAGTCGGTGTAGTGGACATTAGTCCCGTAGTTACCTTCGGTAAAGAAAGAGAGAGACGGAGAGAGAGAGAGAGAGAGAGAGAGAGAGAAATGTCCACTCAACACAGCTAGGTCATTTCGGGACTAACATATGGTTTAATTTTATTTCAATAATTCGCTTGCGCGTATAGGGGTCTTTAGCAGTGGGCACTCTAGACCATCGATAAAGAAGTAGTCCCGGCCCTGTTATTCAAGTTATAGCACGGAGTAGAAGCCCTGGTTTCTGAAATCCAAGTCAAATATCGTATAAAAACAACGTAGCTGGTTACTCGGTTGATGATAATTACCCCTGAAGGTAACGTTTACGAAACAGTAGCTCCGGCCTCCTCTGAAAAGCATGGCCCAACTATCGCACAAACTAATTGTTGATATTTACAGCCATGGTCACCACACATAGGGGGACCCGACGGGGAAGGGGGTGGGGGCTGAATATACTTTAACCCCTCCTCCCAAACATGAGATGTGTAGGATAAAGCACGAGACTGAGATTATTTTCTGGGAAAAAAAAACCCTCCGACCTCGAATTTTTATTTTTTCCATAACATAACCGAATTCGATGCCTTTATCTTTCTTATGTTTACATTTACATAACATGAGATAACCCCCGAATTCCAGTAAGAAAAACCTCATACCCTGGAAGAATAACTCAATATGTGTTTGTTTTGTTCTAGAGTGCCGCGCTTCGACCTCTAGCTGATCGGCCACCTCCGGCTTGCGGCTGTGGTTTCGACTAGTATGAGCGTATGTGACATTGAGATAGCGGCGCCTTCTCGACCTCGTGGGCTTCCTCCGGGCACTCCGGTTTCCTCCCACTGCTTAAGACCCCTACGCGCAAGCGAATTATTGAAATAAAAATTGAATACCATACGTTAGTCCCAAAATGACCTAGTTTGTGTCGAGTGGACGTTAAACCCCATTTCTCATTACGTGGTTAAAGAAATGCTTTCAAATAAAAAAATTAACGAATAATCCAAACCATAAGACACAATTCGAAGTCTTAAAAAACGGCATAGGCAAAATAGTGTAAACAGGCAAAATAGTGTAATCAGCAGAATATCCCCGAATCCCTCTGTGTATATTTAAAGCCCCCCCCCCCTCTCGACTTTCAGACCACAAGTTATTATGGACATAGAATATACCCCAGAGATCAAAGACATTAGGTTTATAACAGGAGACAAATCACAGTACAGCAATCTTTATTAGAGGTCAATCAAGTATATCCCAATCAACGCTGCCTTTCCCAATGAAATACGTGATATCTTTATCAGAGATTAATCCAGTATATTCCAGACAGGGTAAACAGTAGGCCTATGTGGGATCCGCGTCCCGTTTTCACACCCTATATATATGATAACTCAAACCAGGTTAATAGGTTATCTACAGTTTAATTGACAGGTAGATATGTCATATTGGGTTGTGAGAAGCCTTTCATTAGCCTATTCGGAGCAGGATGCCAAACCCCATTATATTTTTATATATATATATATATATATATATATATATATATATATATATATATATAATGAAACGATTTAAAATAACAAACTCTCAGATAAATATACCAAAAAATACTAAATTTGGATGGAATAATCTATATTTCAATAACTTTTACATTAGTGCCAAGATCTTTCGGCCTTTCGGCTTCTTCAGGGCTAATGGCGTCGCTAGTTACATAATAGCGCGACGTCATTACAGGGACATAACTCTAGTATGTCAAAGGGGAATGATTATTTTAAAAAAATTGAATGTTCATCTTCGACCATTAAGCTTCGGGGAGAATAATTCTATTAGTCTGTTCTCTTTGGCTTCAAGAAGATGTTCATTTATGAAATTTAATTTATATATCGGTGCTACTTTGAATTTTCCCTTTCCACAGGTTTCCAGATGACTACTAAGCGGAATTGTTCTATTTTCCGGATGTAGTATTTGAGACCTGTGTAAGTTCATTCGTAGATTCAGCTGTTGGTCGCTTTTGCCAATAATGTAAGGAATATTATATTGGCAAAAGCGACCAACAGCTGAGTCTACGAATGAACTTACACAGGTCTCAAATACTACATCCGGAAAATAGAACAATTCCGCTTAGTAGTCATCTGGAAACCTGTGGAAAGGGAAAATTCAAAGTAGCACCGATATATAAATTAAATTTCATAAATGAACATCTTCTTGAAGCCAAAGAGAACAGACTAATAGAATTATTCTCCCCGAAGCCTAATGGTCGAAGATGAACATTCAATTTTTTTTAAATAATCATTCCCCTTTGACATACTAGAGTTATGTCCCTGTAATGACGTCGCGCTATTATGTAACTAGCGACGCCATTAGCCCTGAAGAAGCCGAAAGGCCGAAAGATCTTGGCACTAATGTAAAAGTTATTGAAATATAGATTATTCCATCCAAATTTAGTATTTTTTGGTATATATATATATATATATAGAATTGACAGGCTGAAACCTAGGTTCAAAAACTTTTCATTATCCCGGTCGGAGCAGAACATTATTACGTTAAATCCCCAATTCGTTTCATGCGCCCACCTCCTTGTCAGTGATGCACGAAGCAGGGTCTGACACAGACAACTGTGTAGTCGTTCAGAAAGAACGCATAATCGTGTATACATTGGCGTTCGCGTAATAGATCCCTTGGCAGATGGAATTCAATGTAAGACGAGGTTGTAGCGCCGCTGCCCGAGCAAAATTTCCCTCATAGTTCACTGTATGGCGTATGCCCGTCTTCATTAGCCCAGTTCGGAGTAGAACAGTAGGATGTTAAACCCCATTTCATTTTATTAGCCTTTCATAATCGCGCTGTAGTCTTAAACATCCGTCATCATCGTCGGCTGTTTTCAATTATGTTTAAAACACTTTTATCTTCCCTTTTATCTTTTAGCCTGTCATAATCGCGCTGTAGTCTTTAACGTCTTTAACGTCCGCCATCATCCTCGGCTGTTTTCAATTATGTTTAAAACACACCTTCATCTTCCCTTACCATCTCCTTCCGACTTTACTCTATGGTGATTAAAACATGCGTTCATCTTCTAGTCGTGAGAGTGGGGTCGGGGGAGGGGGGTGCTTAGGTCTATGTTTGCTCCTTGTCAGTGGTGCAGAAATGAGAACCGTGCGGTTGGTTCGAAATCCATGTAGCCAGTGTCGTGCACGTAAAAGAACCCTTGGTAAGAGAGAGAGAGAAAGAGAAGAGAGAGAGAGATAGGAGAGAGATAGGGGAGAGAGAGATGGGGATAGAGCGAGAGATAAGGGGGGAGAGAGATAGGGGAGAGAGAGATGGGGAGAGAGCGAGAGATAAGGGGGGAGAGAGAGAGAGGGGGGGGGGCAATTCCTGTTTATACCTTTATAAATGCTGGACAGAATTGAACCAATATTAATTTCACAGAAATTCCTTTAGGACATCCAACAACTTTTACAATATTGAGAGAGGGAAATTGGGTTTAATGTCCACTCGACACAAACGTTTTCATTTGGGGACTAACACATCTTTCAATTGTATTTCAATAATATCCTTGCTCGTAGGGGTCTTCAGTAGTGGGAGGAAGCCGGAGGTTGGACAGGCGATCGACCTCCTTGTCACATACAAACGTGGAATCGAAACCACGGCAGTTGACTCAATGACATATATATTATGACGCAAGGCGCGCCCCCCTCCTCGATAAATGCCAGGTATGAGTAATGCTCGTGTATTTATGTTCCAGGTATAATTTCAAGGTTGGATTATTTCAACTATCTGGGGGTGAATGCTATCTGGATTAGTCCAATCTATGAATCCCCTATGAAAGATTTTGGGTATGATATTTCTAACTTCACCAAGGTTGATCCAATGTTTGGTTCCATGGAAAACATGAAAACTCTGATAAAAGAAGCCCATTCTAAAAGTAAGTTAAAACAGATTTATATTCCAACTATTCGGTCTGATATGCCTATTCGGCTATTTTAGATTCAATATGCCAATTACACTTTGTAGTGTCAACCAAGTTATGCTGTTTTTTTCCGACGTAGTTTCCCCTTGTCAGTGATGCAGGACGGAGGGCCTGACAAAGACAGTTGTCTAGTCGTTCGGATGGCACGAAAAACCGAGGTCCCGTGTAAACATATATAATGAGTAGGCCATAGTGCCGCTGCCCGGGCAAAATTTCTCTCATAGCACACTGTATGGAGTATGCCCGTCTTAATGAGCCCAGTATATACAGTAGAGCGCTACATCCCAATTCATTCATTCATTCATTCCAATTACACGGTTGTATCACTCGGTTAACCTCGGGAAAATTCCCGTATGGCTGTAGTGATATGTACCTTCACCTATACAACTGCGACGAGGCCACCGATTTACTTATTAGGAAAAATTTCCCCTTTTAGAAAGAAGTTCGCTCGAAGGGTGTCTAGAACTTTTAGTGTAAAGTTGTCCTTGTTTAAAGAGCATCGGACAAATTTGAAAGAAAAAAAAACTGTTTCAGACTTTGAAAGCTCTGTATGATAAAACATTCTTCAAAGGTATCGTCATGGGTGACGCCGTTAGTAATCCAGGATCGAGCTGGAAAGTAGTTCCAATGGCGGACCGACTTCGCCATACAGCCGAGGCTAATATGGTACTGTAGTATGTTGTATATTCTGGATCGAACGAGCATAACAATACAATTTTTTTTTTATCGATTTAAGAGTTATAGTAGGACGATAGTGTGGGCATAAGTTTTATTTATAATTTCAGATTTAAGAGTTATATTGGATTTTGTACCAAATCATTCGAGTAACAAACATCCGTGGTTTATAAAAAGTGAAAAACGAGAAGATCCGTATACTGATTATTATATCTGGCATGATACGGCACCAAATAACTGGGTAATTAACAAATAGCGTATTTATCAGTTATAATTTTAAAAATAAAATAAAACCAAGTACGAATAACCCAACCATGAAAACAAATGTTTTACTGACTCTAATCCAATATTTCAGCACAGTGTATTTGGTGGTTCAGCTTGGGAGTGGAGTGACGTCAGAAAACAATATTACTATCACGCCTTTCTACCGGAACAACCAGACTTAAATTATAGAAACCAAGCAGTACGTGAGGAAATGAAGGTTAGTTTCATTATTTAAAGGGAATGACCCTATAGATCTGAATAAAAATGAAATGAGATGGAGTTTAACGTCCCACTGTTCTGCTCCGAACTGGGCTAATAAAGACGGACAAACGCCATACACTGCGCTATGATTGCAATTTTGTCCAGATAGCGGCGCTACGACCTTCTCTCATATCGATTTCCAACTGTCAAGAGATCTTTTACGTGCACGCCAATGTACACACGGGACCTCGGGTTTTCCTCCCATCCGAACGCCTAGACAGCTGTCCTGCATCCCGACAATCTGGATCAAACCACCCAGCCTCCAGACTAGTGAGCCAGCGTCTAACCCACATAGCCACCCCGACGCACCGGTCCTTAGGAGAATAAATGGGTGTGTTTTCATATCTAGTCACATTTCACATCACCCGAAAATCAATCTGATTAAAACACAGATCCTATTTCGTTTCGTTTTTTTATAGTTCAAAATTTCACTTTACTTGGCCTTACCACTAGGATCTGGAAGAGTTGTTATCAATAAAGAGTTATGAGGGATTAGCCAATGAAACGGTCTGTTCTGGCGTTCTTGGCCGTTTGATGCACGGAACTGTGGGTAAACCACTAGACCAATCTCCCGAACAGAGTTGTCTTCCCTTGCAGTCCACACTAATCTCTGCTAACGACTCAATTGACTACGCCACCAAGATTCTTGGTGAAGATAGACAATGATAAACAATACGATTTAAAACAAATAAATGATAATATATTTTATACTTTTACCATATTGAAATAGAAATAGGGTCACAATTGCAAAGTAACAATGTATATACAGATATTACAGGAAACTCTTTTGCGTAAGACTTTGGGTAAAATGGTCAGAATACCAAACTGCGCATGTCGCCGTGCTAATTTTAGAATATAATATACGTTGGTCTGTTTATCAGAACTACGCCATCGACAGGCCCAACATTTAATTTAGAAATGTCTAGTTAATCAAAATCAAATAATTCTCGATATATGATTGAAATATGATAGAAAAATTACTTTGCGAGATAAACATTTCGAATTCACTAAAAAAACATAAAATTATAAAGTGTTTATAACGCCATGAACATTTCGCTGACAGGCGCCATTTTTGACCAAGTAGTAAATCACGTGATCGATGACCTCCGGGGCAAACATTTATAGAACGCGAGCCGACGGCAGAGTCGAATGCTGGATAGCGAGACTTGCGTGGAGAATGCCACTAGACATGTCAACGCGTTTTGATTAATTAAAGGGTCAATCCCGATAATGTTTTTGAGAATAAACCTCTTTAATTTTGTGTTAAAATCCATTAAGATCCCTTACCTTAGGGCCGAGCAACTACCTCAATATATGTGATACGTTCTCAAACAACTTAAACCCACAGTCTTCATCTTGAAATGGAGTCCTGTGTCCCAACCTGTATTATGCTGTGATTTGATAAAACCATAGTTTTTTTTAAAAAAATAATGTGTCGGTGAAATTTACCTTTTGTTATCAAGTACAGGACATAGACCATTCACCGTGTAGACCTCTAAAGGAACGGGAATCGATTATCGGGTCAGTCAACGAAAGAATTGATCCGAAATCTTAAAAGGGTTACGTGTCCGGATAAGCTGTTTTAACGCTCACGTCCAAACGACTCAATATTTTGAGCTGAAATTTTGAGTCAGAGTATATACACCAGTCTTCTATATTTCGGCGTTTAAATTTCATACGTTCTCGGACTTTTATTATTGAGGCTCTGTTCTATTCGGGACTGTCCCTTTAAGTATATTCGCACGACCTCCCTGTGTTTAGATTTCAAAAACAAAATAAAAGATAATGCGTAATGATTTTCAAATTATTTTCGTACATGCCATACTCGTTGCCCCATAACTCCAGAGCAAGACGACCCCGGTTCATCCATTTTAAATTTCTCAATCTTTAGAATGTGGTAGATTTCTGGGCCAGAACGGGTATAGATGGTTTACGAGTGGACGCCATTATAAACCTGTTTGAATCCACTAACGTATCGTTAAATGAACCGCCAACTAACTTACCTGACGTCACTTCCGTAAGTACATTTTAATTTACGTATTTCATGGTTCTTATCTATAGAATGCTGTAGATTTTTGGGGCGAAATGGGCATCGATGGTTTACGAGTGGACGCCATTCCTTATTTGTTTGAATCTACCGACGTGTCTTTAAATGAACCACCCAGTAACTTACCCGACTTCTCTTCCGTAAGTATATTTACAAACCACCAACAACTAACTAATATGACGTCACTTCCGTAAGTATGTTTACACAAAAACCAATTAACTAACCTGACGTCAGCACGTCACTTCCGTAAGTATATTTACACAAAACGACCAATTAACTAATTCAACGTCACTTCCGTAAATACTCAGAACCATCACTTAACTACTCTGACGTCACTTGCGTAAGTATATTTACACCAACTAACCTGACGTCACTTCCGCAGCTATATTTACATAGAACGGACACATACGTTAAAACTAGATAATGTAAATGCAATCTGCTGAAAATTTCAATCCAATTGATCCACTCTCAACTGAGAATTTAACGATTAAATTTTCAGCCTAGCCTCGGTCATCATTACTAAAGTCGGTACGATAAAAGCAAAGTCTCGATTATCCATTTTTTTAATTAATCATGAATGGGAGTTGAGCAGCAGATCGGGTCGTAACCTACATATCACAGTCTAGAGATGACAGCGAGAGTTGATTTTGGTCTGGATAAGTTTAATTAATGTCTAATTAATAATTTTGATGATATTTCAGGCCCAAAGAAAGGCCTGCAATAGGCAGATTTAGCTCTTGCATAATGTATGTTAAATTGGTTCGTTGTTGGTTGGACTAAAATAAAACCAAGTACGAAAATTCGAAGTCCTTTAAAACGGCAAAGGTAAACGGATGTTTATATTTCAGGACCAATGGGAATATTACGATCACCTGTATACGGCCAACTTACCGGAGATTAACGATGTTATACGGGAATGGAGTGATGCATTACGGAAATACGATGATAGTGACACCGATACTGATAAGTAAGATATACTTGTTTTAGGGCGGGCTGGGTAGCCTTGGGTCCCAACTACACCCAACACACACCACCAGACTACCTCACATCCAACCACATCTATCAGGGCGACCATCGGTTGCACTGATTTTCGTACTATAGTCGAACCATCTGCATGCGAATGACATTTAGTTCAACCAGTGGTCATATCCAGATGTACCATGCGATAGAGCACGGTCGGGATAGTTCAAAGATGGCTGACAAACCTGACACTTGATGAGAAGATTTTCTTAAAATTATAATAAAATTTCCGATTGCCGTTGCGTTATTTACAGCTTGGTCGGTATTATATAGAGTCCATGTTAACACCAGAACGTTGGTGAATGGGCATTGGAGTATAGATGTTAAGTTTGATTTTTTGTTCGTCTTTTTTTTTTGATGAATTTGACAGATTAGGAATGTTAGCATCTTCTTATTCGAATATATATAGGCCCCCGAGAAAAAATTGTACGTGTGAAATGACCTTGGTTGGTAGACATAAATCCAATGAAAATTATTCTGATATTGACTAATCCTATTTGTAACCCTTTTTAATCTTGCTTTCACATCGCAGGATGGAAAATTAACCAGTTTTTAAAAATACATGAGTAAATATTACAGGCGGAACAACTGACATTGTCGCCACCATATTGAATAGTCAAAGGCTAGGGCTATTTGCGTTCGGATGCTGGTTCAGACTATAGTCGCGACCATAGTCTGCACCCGAAGGTCGCCCTAACAACACAACACAGTGTCCGTATCTCACGCATGGCACGATTGAGGTCATGAAAAGTTATATTTTATTCAACAGAAGAATGGTATTATACATTATACGTAACTGTTAATGTAATCATAAAACAATCAGATGTTACACGCCATATTAAATAAGCTGTTTTGTTATTAATTTTTATTAAAAAACCCAACAAATGTCATTTCATGGGGTTATTAATTCTATTTTGGTCAATGAATAACTTATTTGTTCATATTATTTCTCCTTTTTAAAGCCCCAATACCACTCTTGTTGTAACTGAATAATATGTTCCAATCTTTAATCTGGGCAACTATTTGTACTATTTTACAATATTCCAATTAAAAAATGATACAAATTTCATCTTAACACACCTAATTTTAAAATTTGGAAAAATTCAACTACATGCCGTAACATGGTTTGAAAAGCCTTAGTAAGCACTTTAAAATGCAACTTGGATTTAAACATATTTTCGAACCCTCGGGACAAGTAAGATAGGTTGTAATGGATAATTTACACAACAGGTAGGCCACTTAAACATCTAGTAGATAAACATCTAGGGCTAATTTGTTTCTGGACCTGTCAAGCCAGCAAGAGTGTTATTGTCCCTTTAAGAAGATGGACAAATGTTCTTGGGATATACCCGTGCGAATTTTCTTGTCGATGGTAATAACTTAAACTTTTACAATTTCTAAATGAATATACGTATTGAAATGAGGGTTTAACGTCCTACTTCGGCTGGACTAAAACGACGGGAATATGATGAGGGGAATTTTGCCCGGACAGCTTCGCTACTGCCTACTCCTATATCGAATTCCAACCGCCAATATGTACACGGGACCGCGGATTTCCGTCCCATCCGAAAGACCATACGTTGTCCCTTGCAAGACCCTTTGTCCTTCATAACTGACAAGAAGTAACTACACCAGAAAAAAACCCGATGAACTTTTTCTCCAACACAGGGATCGAACACGGAACCTCCAGGTTAGCGAGCTAGTGTCCTACCCACTGAGTCACCGTAGAGTTACTTCCCCATTGTTTTATTTTTCAGTTCTAAATTTATGGTTGTGGAAATCTATGGTGTGCCATCTATTAGAAATGCGTATTATACAAACGGTGCTGACATGCCGTTTAACATGGATCTAGTAGATGGGAGTTATCCCAGCTGTAACGCATCTTGTATCAAGAAACTAGTGGAAATAGAATACAACACGTTACCGGAAGAAAAATGGCCAAATTTTGTGGTAGGTTGAAAGTAGGCAGTGGATATAGGACCAGGTCTGATACGCGACTAATATAAACTAAAGAACCAGACCTGATTATCGATTGGTGGATATCATCTCAGGGCCGGCAGAAGCAATTGTTGATTTGGGCGGGGGGCGTCCTAGGTCCTTATAGGCGAGGGTCCAGGGGCCGCATTAACCTAGGCTGGGTTCCGAACGACAGAGTTTTAGGAAACGAGAGGCTCCTTTTTTTGTTTTTCGCTAAAAAACCCACACAGACCTAAAAACAAAACGGAGATGAAAGCCGGACCTTAAACCTACTGGAATAATAACCCGGTGTCCTTACCTCAAATATACCCCAAGTATTTTCATTTTCATCATGTTGAAAATTCAGTATCAACCCCCACTTTTAGAAGATGCTAAACATATCCACGCTGTAAGAACAGTCAATCACAAGTCAGACCGGGATCTTTAGTGTGTTATTGTATAGAGACGCCATCAAGGATACTCGACCCTGCTAGTGCAGCCCCTCATCCCGCCCTTTGAATCGAATTTTCGATAATAGATATTCATTGTCCGTCAATTTTACAGCACCCCTAAGAACACTTTCTACCCCCTCGTTGCTCTGAGCTATATACGACCCTGTGCTAGTGAGTGTTCTTGATAATCTGAATAACAATAGTTCGGTTTTAGAAAGTCTAAAACCAGGAAGAAGTGTCCTCGGTGCAGAACAGTACGGCATTAAACCCTATACATTTCATTTACAATTTGTTATTTCAGATGGGCAACCATGATAGATCTAGACTAACATCTAAACGTGGTATAACTACTTCCGGTAAAACGTACACCAATGTTTTAAATATGTTGTTGCTAACACTGAGAGGTACACCAACGTGTTACTATGGTGATGAACTTGGTATGGAAGACGTGGTTACAATATCATTTAAAGATACCCAGGATCCGTATGGTAGACATTTTGGAGAGGTGAGTTAATTTGTGGGTCACTGTTTTGTTTTAGGTTTTGACAGAAGCCTGGATCTGTTCATGTTCCCGAAGCAACGACTGCAAGTTTGACAATATCTGGACGTTACCACTCGGCAAATCTCGACAGATTCCGGTACACTACATCTAGACTCGGATGTATGACGAATTCCGACATTTTGGAACTATAGGGCTCGGATAGAAAAATGGCTGCCCCCATGGAGATTATATCAACAAACTAAAAAATGGCTGCCATTTCGGGACTTTTTTGTAAAAGCGGCACGTTTTCCTGTTAAAGTAAATCGGTAGTAGACTAGCCGCATCGCAAATGTATGGTCGTAGGTACATATCACTTACTGTCATACATCCGAGTCTAGATGTAGGGTTACGGGGGTACCGGAACCTGTCGAGGTTTGCCGAATGGGACGTTGCTAGACGTTTACAATTCCCGAACGTATAGCAACGTTGACTGCAGACACGTTAATAGTAGCGTCCTATCAGAGGTTTGGACACAAACACGCGAATTGTCGACCATACTAAAATTGGCAGATCTTGGGGTTTTTTTTAACGTGTATCGCCTCCAAGAACAACACGATAGTAGCGCTTGGGGTCTGTTCGTGGTCCAAAACTTGTACAGTAACACTTTAAACTGTTTAAACTCCAAATGAAATGAAATAGGGTTTTAACTAACTACTGTTCTGCTCCAACTGGGCTAATGAAGAAGGGCATACGCAATGAGGGAAATTGGGCCTACTATCCCAACTGAAAGGGATCTTTAAGATGCGCGCCAATATATACCTCGATTTTTCGTCCCATCTAAATAGACAGCTGCCCTTCGCAGACCTACCGTCCTGGACAACTGACAAGGTGGAACCACGTAGGAAAATCCCGATGGACCCTGTCGACCAATAATAATAATAATAATAATAATTTCGTCATTTTACAAGGGTAGCAAATTAAGCCTGAGGCTTTTTTTCAATTTGGCCCTTGGCACAGATCGTGCGAATGCAGGGATCGAACACGCGACGTCCTGGCTAGCGAGCCAGCGTCTTTTTTTTTCTTGTAAATATGTTTTTTTCATGTAATATATGGTGCATTATGATTATATAATATAAACAAATAATTAAATCCTTTCAATATACATGTTTACACTAATATCAGAACATAAGTATAATATTCAAACAGTTATATATACACTCAATTACTCGTGTTTATAAAAAACATATTTGTGAAGTGTTATAAGCATTATTATAATAAAAATAGAGAATATATACAGTTTAAGAGTTGGTATTATAATAATAACAATCTCGTCATTTTACAAGGGTAGCAAATTAGGCCTGAGGCCTTTTTTTCAATTTGGCCCTTGGCACAGATTGTGCGAATGATTTCGATCATTACTGCATGCAGGAAGAAACCGAAGAACTCGTGGGAAACCTGCCTGATCGGACGGGAATATCCCACTCACTTACAACGATAAAGTTCTTGCCCTGAGCTGGGATTGAACCCTCGTTTCATTGGTGAGAAGCCGCCTCTCTATGGCCAAGGCTATCCGACCAAAAACTTTAAAAGTCTAGGGTAATTGAGTCATCTATCTCCAGGCTAATTACACTCAATTATTCGTGTTTTTAAAAACCATAAAATAGAGAATATATACAGTTTAATAGTAGGTATTTACAATTAAAACTTTAAAAGTCTAGGGTAATTGAGTTATCTATTTCCAGGCTATTTACACCCGAGGGTACTATAAATTTTGACATGAAATTGATCTGATATCGTTTACAATATATTACTGGTGTTATACAATGATGTTTTAAAGGGACAATAACACTCTTGCTGGCTTGACAGGTCCAGAAAATTAGCCTTATTCTAACTACAAGATGTTTGTGTAAATTACCTGTTGTGTAAATTATCCATTACAACCTATCTTACTTGTCCAGAGGGTTCTAAAATATGTTTAAATCCAAGTTGCATTTGAAAGTGCTTACGTAAGGCTTTTTAAACCATGTTACAGCATGTAGTTGAATTTTTCCAATTTTTAAAGTTCGGTGTGTTAAGATGAAATTTGTATCATTTTTTAATTGAAATATTGTAAAATAGTACAAATTGTTGACCAGAATAAAGATTGGAATATATTATTTAGTTACAACAAGAGTGGTATTGGTGCTTTAAGTCCTAATCTAAATAATTTTCCTACATCAATCACGGCATTCGGGTTGTCACAACATTCCAGTCTACGTTTGTATATCGACCGTCTGGCACAGCTAAAAAAAAGATTAATGAGTTCACTTAAAGATATTTATGGGAGATTAGATAACGAGTTGGCAGTTCTCACTACAATCATAATAATAATAATCTTCTCGCTACAATAGATAAAAACTCGCTAATGTAAAGATAATTTGCTGAAAATTTCAGTCAAACTAATTAATTATTAACTTAGAACTAAGCGATTGAAAGTTCCTCTTAGCCCCGGTCATTATTACTAAAGTCGGTAAGACAAAACCAGTAGTCTCGGTTATCCATTTTTATTGGTAAATCACGAAGGAAAATATTTCAGAGAATCGAACTACAATCCAACAAAAATCCCATGCTAGCCTCGACATCCAGAGTTGATTATGGTCTGAATAAGTTAATTAATTTCTAATTCATAGTTTTTATAACATTTCAGGCCTAAAGAAAGACCTTCAATGGGCAGATTTTGCTCTTGAATAATACATGTTTAAGCTCAGTAACTTCCGTTTAAACACAATATAAAACGTAATTTGATTATTATTTTCTTTGTAACTCACAGTCTGCCTACAAGAACTTTTCGAGAGATCCAGAAAGAACACCAATGCAGTGGGATGAAGGTCCACAAGCTGGTTTTACTAATTCATCTCATCCGTGGCTTCCTCTTAATCAAAATCATACTTTTATAAATGTTCAGGTAACTCCATTTTGTTCTTTGTTTGTTTTTTTACGGCGATCTGGAACTCTATGAGGAAAGCACATAGATAGTTCAAAATGGAGGGCTGAAGGAGAGAGAGATAGATACTGAGAGCGAGATAGAGAGGGAGGGTTGGACAGGAGAAAACTCACAAGGTTGGACAGGCGACCCTACTCCTTGTCACGTACAGCCGAGGAATCGAAACCACGCCAGTTGACTCAATGACAGACCTATGATACAGCACGCACATAGGCCTACTAACCATAACCATCTGCCGATTTATATTGTCAATAAATGACACTGCTTTGAGTTGGTTAGTAGAACTTAATATCATTAATCAGAAATTTTATTTGCTATTTCCAGTACGAAAAAAACGCCACCCATATAACACCACTGAAGGTATACAGATCGTTGGCAAAGTTACGACAGGAACCAGCTTTTCTTTATGGCAGTTTTGACTTCCGGTACACTGACGACAACGTCATTTCCTACGTCAGATCCGCTTCCGGTGACTCTTCATACCTGGTGGTTATTAACGTTGGTACCAAGACTGGAACGATTGATTTTAAAACACTTTATGATTACCAAGAAGGAACTGTTAAAGTAACCACTGGGAATTTCGACCATGAAGATTACACACTTGACTCTAAAATAAAACTAGATAAAATTATACTGGAACCAGCTGAAGGCCTTGTGATACTGTTGCCATAAATAGATTATTTATCATGTGTGAAATGAATTTATTGTAACCACATGTTTATAACATATCATTTATATCCATTCGGCAAACCTCGACAGATTCTACGCATCTAATCTCGGCTGTATGACCATTTCCGCCATATTTTAACTATTTTTAAAGGATCCGAATGAAAAATGGCTGCCGTCATTAATATTTCTGTGGAGATTGGGTTTGGGGAATTTACAGTGAATTTGATCAAACCAGCAGCCTTGAGACAATATCTCTGCTCATTCAGGTTCAAACACTCTACAAAAGACGCAATTCGGGACTTTTTTTTGTAAAAGCGACACGTTTTCCTGTTTAAAGTAAATCGGTAGCCGCATCGCAAATGTATGGGCGTAGGTACATATCACTTACTGCCGAGATTAGATGTAGTATACCGGATTCTGTCGAGGTTTGTTGAGTCCAATTACATCCTATATATATATATATATATAACATTATTTCTGACGAGCTTCCCAATTCAGTGTAACGGTACTTTAAATTGTTAAAATGTAATTAAATTAGCGGAAATGTACTTTAAAATCAGTTTGTGTTGGTAGATATTATTACTTTTGGTATCCACATAGACTGCCGAATGAAGGATGGCACTTAATAATAGAGAATATGGACTGGCAATCGGCTTATTTAAACTATTTTTGCCAATACATCAAACATTCATAAGTTCGCTCACAATAGAGTATTATCTATTTTTGAACTACTAAAGCGACTAATTGTTTATCTTAATATCCTGTGTATGTTAGATCTGTAATCTGTATGTATACAATAATTTGTTGAAAATATATTTTTATATTTGAGTGTAAGAGGTTTATTAATAAAGTAGAAAAAAAATTGGCCTCATCGAGTTTTTATTCTTTAAAATGGCGAGAAAATGGCTGGCAGTATAATCAAAAGTAAAACTAGAACTGCGATGCAGTGATGACGGGTTTCACTAGTGCCACGTTACCCTTACACATATGTCACTTAATAGTGTTTTACACAAGCTACGCATTGTGAAATCCTAATAACTATTCTTAGATTCTTTTACCCGGTCTTGTATTTCAGATTTCCCTTGATAAACCAATTAATCCAACATACGAATTGCCACGTTTCGGTGGTGGCCCATTGAGCATGACCGTGGTTCGCCAATCAGGTCTCGGGTTCATTCCCGATGTCGGCCGACAAAAGTACCTCGGGATTTTCCGGTGTGGTTCTCTTTTGTCAGTGGGGCAGGACGGTAGGCATGGTGGTGCCTCTCTTATCAGGTCTCGGGTAGGTTCCCGATGTTAGCCGAAAGACACTGCCCATGATCAGCAATGGTGGGGAGGGACGGGCGGGGCCGTAACTAGCTCAGAGCAACGGGGAGGGGGACGGGAAGTGTTCCAAGGGGAGCTGTAGAATTGACGGACAATGTATATCTATTGATTTTATGGTCGACTATTGGGTCGAAACATTTTGCATAGGGTGCACGGGCCTGGGGATTGGATTGGTGGTCTAGTGTTTAACGCGTGCGTGTGAAATCACAAGGGGTGGGGTCGTCTGTCCAACCTCGCGGGTTTTCGCCAGTGCCTCTGAAAATTCCAACGCGCTAGAGCGAAATCTTGAAATAAAATTGTACCTTTTATAAGTCGGGAAGTGACCTAATTTGTGTTGCGTTTGAGATACGCCCCTTTCTCTCCGCTATGATCAGCAAATGGACCTCCCAATTTCCGTTTCAAGCCGAGGTCTCGTGTACACATTGGTCTGCACTTAACGGAACCGTTGACAGCTGGAATTCGATATAAGAGTAGGTCGCAGTGCAGCTGTCTGGGAAAATTGTCCCCGCATTACACTGCATGGCATGTAAGCCCGTCTTCTTTAGCCCAGTTGGACAGAACACTAGGGCATTAAACTCCATTCATTTCATTACCGTTTCAAGTCACAGTTATTAACAGTGACGAGTATCGCTTTCTGGAACACCCGATACCTTTTCCCTTTAACAAAATGGTGGCCCATTTAAGAATAATCAGCAATTTTTTTATCTGATGCGTGAATAAACTGACCTTGATATGGTTACAGCTATGTCATTATATAGGTCGCCATTTTGATAAAAAAAAAATCAAATCATTTCTGCTGCTGTAAACACGAGGTACGTATAGGGTGAAGTAGGTGGTAAGTATGTCACCTATCAACGATTCTACGGCGTAGAATCAAATGGGGTTTAACGTCCTTCTTTTCTGCACCTGCTGAGCTAATGAAGATAGGCATGCAGTGAATTAAATCAAATGGACTTTAAGGTCCTCTGTTCTGCAGCATAACGCTAAACTAACTAGGCAGTAGTGCAAGTAGTCAACTTGGTCGCTTTTTTAGGTCGAAATGTGTTTCAAAATAGGGCATACTTTTCTCGTAATCCAACACTGCGGTCATTTTGTATATAGATAGCGACTGTTCCTGCCTACTTTCCTGCTGTCAAAAGCTCTTTGCCGTGCAGGAGTGAACCTCGATTTACCATTCCTTTCAAACTCGAACCAATATGCACACTTTTGGATTCCTTGCTGGCCTCGCAGACGTCATCCCACAATTCACAAGAAGATTAGTTTCGGCCGATTCCGTGATTTCAAATTCTCAATATCCAATTTTTGAAACAAATCTTATCACCCAATAATACATTCTACAGTAGATATCTCTTGTGTGATAAATTTCGTAATCTACTGCGATACCTAAATCAAAAATGAACTACTTTTTTTATTTACAAAGAACAGTTCATATTTTTATTAAAAGGAAACTATTTTTTTATTTAATTTACCTTGATGGAAAAATTGGGTCAATATAAATGACTTTGCAATGATTGAATTACCGAATAATGTATTACTACGCCATAATGTAATCAGGTTCAGTAAAAGTGAAATCTGTAGCAAAAAATTACATTTATTTATTTCTGCACGTAAAAGGGGATGAGGTGATAAATAAAATCTCCTACTCGTCTTTTTTGATATCAAAAATATCAAAACATCTTAAAATTGAATACAATATCTAATTTGAACTAATTTAATGAATATATATATTCAAAGTAGATAATTCTTGTAAAATTCTTGTAAAATATTTACATAAAGTAGATAATTTTCTAAAAACACATTTACATAAAGTAGACAATTCTTATAACATATTCACATGAAGTATATATTTTAAAATATGTATATGTATATTTTACGAATTTTGAAATATATAGAATGAAGTTGTATCATGATGTAAATACACATATGAAATGTATGCCATAGTAGTATAATTATCTTATTATATTTCTAAGTATGTATGTATGTATGTATGCATGTTTAATAATTTTTGTTTCAATAAAATGTTATTTAAAATAAAAAAAAATAAAAAAAAAAAATATCAACGCAAGTTGATAAAGTAAAAAAAAAACTCGGGGATTCTATAGAGATACATTCATTTCGTTGATCAAAATTGGGTTCTTCAATTAATGCGTTTTTATCATCACGTCATCACGTTGATTGTGTAGAAAGATAACGAGGGGCTACTGCTAAATGATAAAGCCAGCTTAATTTTTCGTCATAGTTCACGATATATAAACAGGGATAGCGCTAATCCCAACCCTGGACCTATAGCCCTAATGCTTACCCTAACCCTAACCTACAATCTCGTCAAAAATCACACGTCCTACCATTTTTTACACCTAAGCGACCTTCCGAACCCTCCTCTCCCCCTCAAATTTTTAAACCTAACCCTAGAGCTATAGCCCTAACGCTTAGGCCTACCCTAACCAACAATCTTGTCAACAATCACGTGTCCCAACCCTCCTCTCCCCCAAATTCTTAAACCTAACCCTAGAGCTATAGCCCTAACGCTTAGGCCTACCCTAACCTAAAATCTCGCCAACAATCACGTGCCCTAACCTTATTTACATCTAAGCGACCTTGACAAAAATTGAGCTGGCCTTAACAAATAGACTTAGCCGATGACAAGGTGATGCTAAAAATAGATTCAGTTCATTATTTATCTGTTTTTGTCGGGTGATTTGTACACGGGCTAGGGCTATAACGTCCTGGGACCGGTTGCCCGAAGCTATGTTATCTTTTAACGATCCGTTAACTTTAACGGAAAGAAAGATTGTTGCTGGAAATAAAGGCCCCGAACATTTTGTGGTGTAAATTTTTCCTACAGATTTATGCTAATCTAAAATTAAAGTATTCTATAGTGTTTTCTGTAGTAACTTTAACAAACAACACGTTACCAGGATATAGCTCCGTTAGAGTTTAACGGATCGTTAAAATAACTTAGTTTTGAGCAACCGACCCCTGCACGATTATCTTCACCAACCGGGCAATGGAAAAATTAGATGTGTTTTTTTTGTTGTCGTTTTATCCGGGTAGGCCTAAGGCCGTTTCCCGGGTTTGCGCAAACTAATCATTGAAATAAAATTGTACGATATTATTATATTTTCGTCTTGAAATGAATTCCTTTGTATCCAGTGGATGTTAAACCCCATTCATCTCGATTCCTACGCCCAATCGAATATTTAAATAAGATTGAGCAATATGTTTATCCCGAGCTGACCTAGTTTGTGTGTCTCTCTCTCTTTCTCTCGCTCTCTCTCTCTCATATATTTATATTGTTTTACAGATCTATAGTATAACGAATGATACGTAAACCATGATAATCCCGATAGCTTTATGTTCGCGGTTGGTGATAGCCCTTGTAATGGCGGGCATTTACACGTTTGCAAGCAACAACAGTGGCGATAGATTGATTTCTTTTAAATACGGAGGCGATGAGAAACCAAGAGCTGTGGTTGAAGAATCTGGACAAGGCAGCGGCGACAGGCTGATTCCTTTGAAATCAAGGGCTGCGATTGAAGAATCTGGACGAGGCAGTGGTGACAGGCTGATTCCTTTGAAATATGGAGGGAATGAGAAATCAAGGGCTGTGGTTGTTGAAGGAGGTGATCAAGACAGAAATGAACTTTCAGAATCACGAGCAGATGTGAAAATAACACGAAATAAAAAGACACAAAACCTAAAACAGAAATGTTATCGGTCTCACGGTCCGACTAGAATAGAGGTTCCATGTAAAAACAAATTCTCTTTCGAATATAATGATATACCAGATGACGCCGCCATTATTGAGACGGATAAGTAAGTATTTCAGTACCAAACTGATCAGCAGTAAATATTCGCTAAGCCGCTACTATCATCGACAGGGGTGACATCGGAAATGAAGGGTTTAACGTCCTAATGTTCTGTTACGACTGAGCTAATGAAGACGGACATACGCGCTATATACAGTGTGCTATGAGGGAAATTTGCCCGAACAGCGGAACTATGGCTTACTCCTATATCGAATTCCAACTGCTAAGGTGTACAAATGGCCGTGCAGTAATATAGGCTTTGTGGCGATGGCATACCACTTCCGGTTTCGGAGTTACGTTACTTCTGATTTATGTCTATACCAGTGCTAGGTCGGGTCAACCGCTAGCTATTTAAAAAGGAAACTTCGTGTATGTAGCAGATGGTACACCCCTCCCCTCCCCTCCCCTTTCTTTTACATATAGACAACCAGCAATATGAACCCGAGAACCTCTTTAACCTGCTTATGTGTACATTGGACTACACGTTGTCCCTTGCCAGGCCTTCCGTCCTGCAACACTGACACCAACATGGCTAATGAAGACCAATTTCCAGAACCCCCTCCCCTTCTCTCGCTCTCTCTCTCTCTCTCTCCCTCTATCTATCTCTATGTACAACCTGTATATTTCAGACTACCATCCGACCCGCGACTTCTACCAGAGATAGGTAACGGCCATATCGCAACAGTAATACACAGTGACACGATCTGCATGAACGGGCTGTATAACGGTGCTAACACCAGCAGCCACAGAGCCAGGATACCCTCTATTGTCAGTTTAATAGTAGACTCGATTAAACCGTCAAATGGATCGTACACCAAGAAATATTTACTTGACATGAAAAACGGTGGGTATTAGTTTTTGTTGATTTAATTAAATTATTTACACTTTATAAGGTGAAAGTTGATAAAAACATACAATTCAGATGTCCGGTTATGTCTAGAGTCTCTTTAAAATTGGTCAACACACAAAATAAAAAGTCCTTTTCCTTTAAAAAGTGAATAAACACACTTATAAAACCGCTATCGTGAGAAGAAAGGGCGGGTCATCTTCTCCCTTTGTAATTAGTTATATGACTTAACTATAAATGAATGAAATGGGGTTTAAGTTCCAAATGCCTAGATAGTTCTTCCATATTTTGCGGCGCGTTTCCCCTTGCCAGTTGTCAGTGATGGCTTGACAAAGACAGCTGTCTAGTCGTTCGAATGGAGCGAATATTCGAGGTCCTGTATACACCTAGGAGTGTACGTAAAATATCCCATGATAATTGGAATTCGATATATAGAGTAGACCGTAGTGCCGCTGTCCAGGCAAAATTCCTCTCATAACACACTGTATGGCGTTTGCCTGTCGTCATTAGCCCACTGTGGCCTATATGAGCAGATCAATAAGACGTTAAACTCCATTTCATTTCATTTTTTAAGTTTCAAAGACAGACTCACTGTATACAGTGTCTATGAACATAGAATTCCAACTGTCAATTGTTATTTCACGTGGGTACAGGGAACCTTTTTTCCTTTTTTTAGTCCGTCCTGCACCACAGACAAGTGGAACCCGTCCCTGAAAACCCATGGGAACTTTTTCGGTCAACCGGTAGACCTCTTGTGCTTTATTCGGGGATCCACGCCTTAAAGATACAGTGTTCTACTATAGACTTGAAATGGGGTGTAACGTCCTACTTTGATTCACGAACCAGGCTAAGAGGAGAATTATCCCCTGGCGGCGCCGTTATATATTATTACAGGTACATGTATATCAGTGCAGGTATATCATCACTTGTATATCCAAATAGGGGTGGGGGTGTGGATGGCCAAGTGGTTAGCACTTGCGCGCTGTATTATAAAGATTGTCATTGAGTCAACTGGCGTGGTTTCGAATTCCCGATTGTACGTGACAAGGGGTATATTGTCGCCTGTCCAAACTCGTGGGTTTTCTCCGGGTCCTCTGGTTTCCTCCCACTGCTAAAGACCCCTACGCACAAGCGGATTATTGAAATAATATTGAAACCATATGTTAGTCCCGAAATGACCTACTTTGTGTTGAGTAGACGTTAAATCCCCTTTCTCTCTCTATAAATATACGCATATAGTATGTGGCATTCAATGCAATCAGCATACCCCCCAAAAAATTGTAATTTTTAGGTTGGCCCCCTTTTTTGGGGGTAAATTGACTGATTTAAGGTGTTTTATTACAGGTATATTTAGAGAGAGATTTCTTGGTGAAGATTATAGAATAGAGATTAGAACGTATGCTCATCGTATTCTGACGAGAGTAATGGCGGTCGAGGTAGAGATAGAGAGAGTTGGATTAACGGATTTAACTATTAACTTCCACACTAATACTGGTAATACAAGTGATGATATCCACTTTGGAGCAGTAGTAGATAAAGATTATACATAGTTAGTATACAGAAATGAATGAATGAATGAATGAATGAATGAAATATGTTTAACGTTCTACTGTTCTGCTCCGACTGGGCTAATGAAGACGGTCATACTCCATACAGTGTGCTATGAGGGAAATTTTGCCTGACTGTCAAGGGATCCTTTACGCGCATGCCAATATATACACTCGACCTCTGTTTTACGTCTTATCCGAACGACTAGACAGCTGTCCTCCGTCATGCACCACTGACAAGGGGAAACCACGTCGGATAATCACGATAAACTTTCTTGGCCAACTCAGGGATCGAACACCCGAATTACAGGATAGCGAGCCACGGTTTTATCGGAGCAGAACAGTAGGACGTTAAACTCCATTTCATTTCATTTCATGACTGTTAACCGATTGGATTTTGATAAAATTTTGAATATACCTTCATTATTATAGTCACTCAATTAATTGTAGCACAATGACTGGTGAAACTCTGGTAGCTGAATACCCTGACATTAAATCAACTACACCCGTAGCTTTAGTTTACGACTATATAATAAACAACATAACAGTTCCAGCGTCTGTACAATCGGAAACGGTCTACTTCTTCGCGGCATTTGGTGTCAACAAAACCGAGGCTACATATTATCATCAAAGGGGTAAGTGAAATGGGGTTTAACGTCCTACTGTTCTGCTCCGACTGGGATAATGAAGACTGGCAGACTCCAGGCAGTATTCTTTGAGGGATATTTTGCCCGGACAGCGACTCTACGGCCTGCTCTCATTTCGAATTCCAACTGCCAAGAGTTATGTTACGTGCACGAGTAGTGTATACGGGACCTCGGTTTTTGTCCATCGGAAAGACTGCTGTCACTTGCCAGCCTCTCCGTTCTACACCACTGACAAAGTGATACCACATAGGAAATTCCAGATGAACGTTCTCCGTCAAGCCATTGATCAAACATGGGACCTTCAGGTTAGGGAGCCAACGCCTTACTCACTGAGCCATCGTGGCTCCAAAAGGGGTCAGTAATGACAATTGTTGCCAGCTATTTATCTAATGAGCCGTTCAACAGTTGGCATATGATGATAATTCTTCCTATATTTAATCCCATGTCTTGTCTATAGTGGTGCGATCTGAAAATGGCTGAGTTTGTGATACCACCTTTACCAAATTTGTTCATTTCAGCTAATGATTTATTTGTGAATGACACGTTTCGACATCAACACATCAACGCCTGGAATGATGTTTGGAACAAGGGTCGTATTGATGTACAAGCAAATAATAAAATAGCCCAAATAATCTACGCCTCACTGTATTATCTCCTGAGCTCGCTACCCGTTCATCCGGACGAGGCTAATTGGCCATTCATGGGATTAGCACCGGGTGGATTAGCGCATGGATATTATAAGGTGAGAACAAGGGATTCCAACTCAGCAATATATGCCGAACATGCCCGTTTTTGTTAAATAATTGACCGAAATATCTCGGGCGAATCTGTCAATTTACATACCCTAAAACTAGCGTATTTCCCAAAACAACATTTATATAGTTTCCAGCATGGATTCCAACTCGGTGATATATGCCGACCATGGCCGTTTGTATCGGAGCCATCGGTCAATTTACTCGCCGTTTAAGTAGCATTTTTTTTTCAAAAATTCATTTTAAAACACGACTGCAAAGGAATGGGTAAGCCGATACTTAATCAGATAGTACGTGAAACAGAGCTTTCGGAAAAAAATCAGTATCTTGTCACATGACCTGTTTCGGGTGGTCAACGAGGTGTCGGTAATCGACGTTCCTTAATTTCATTAAAAGTTTTGTTATAAAACAGACGGAAAAAAAGATATACTCACCCAATTCAACTGATTCTCTATATACGGGATATAACCAGAACACCAAACAATAGATCAGTAGATACTCATCCTTGAACTTTCTAAGTAGAAACGATCCCGCCAAAACGGTAGATCTTTTAAATGCTTGTATATTCACAGTTATTTGAGAATAAATCAAAAATAGACGGAACGCATTCTAAATTCAGAATCGTATAATAATTGGAAGCTTCATTTCAGTCGCAAGATTATTCCGGTCACGTGTTTTGGGATCAAGACACGTGGATGTTTCCACCTATCATGATGCTGCATGCTGACGTGGGAAAACTGATAGTTCAATCTAGACTACATAAACTAGATGCTGCTCGACGGTTAGCGAAGATGAGGGGGTTTCCCGGTGCAATGTATCCCTGGGAATCTGCGTATACAGGTAAATTTCAGTAGTAAATGCATCGTCGCAAAACCATTCAGTATGAATGGCCCGGGTAAAACTCTTGGGCTATATGTATGACAATTAGATGCAGTAACTGCGACCCTACCCCTTTGCCATCCACCATCCCCTAACTTCTTAATACCGACGTTAATAATACCATAAACAAATCAAGAGGAATTATATATAGACAAGCAGTAACAATGAATCTCGTCATTGAACTGGCTCACCGGCAAGTAGATCCCGGATTCAATTCTGCTGTTGACTGAGAAAGTGATCTTGGCGGCGGAGCTTATCGCAAGATGGCGACACAAGGCGTCTGGTGCTTTGAAAATGGGACGAAAAAAACGAGGTCCACGAGTGTACTTGTTGGCGTGCACATTGACATTTTTTTTGGGTGGGGTGTGTGCAAAATTTCGATGAGAGGAGGCAGACACGACACAGCGCTTCAGTCAGAACAAATTTTCCTAGTAGCACACTGCCTGGTCAGTGGGTGCAGGCAAGTTAAACACCATTTTAATACTCATATGCTGTAACAATATTTCTTTATAGGGCTACCTACATCTACGTCAGAGACATGTTCCACCAACGAAATCCACATATCAGCTGACGTAGCTTTCGCATTACGTCAGTATTGGCTCCTGACTTCTGATGACGACTTCCTGGTAAAAGATCGTGGTGCAGAAGCTCTAATCGATCTAGCAACGTTCTGGGCGGCACGTGTTACCTTGAATCAACAAACAAAACTATACGAAATACTCGGTACGTCAATCTTTTTGTATTCTCTGTAAACAATATATTTCTTAACAATATTAGCAATTTCAGAAATATTAGCAATTTCAGAAATATTAGCTCTGCTAAACGTACTGTGTCTTAAATTTAAGCTAAACTAAAGAGACCCTGCAAAATGGAATGGAACGAAGTGTAGATACTAGATCGTTATATGATTGCGGCAACGTGATCAAGCCGTCATTCGGAATGCGTCTCACCCTTTGTACCACACTGCAGGTCATAACCTTAATAATCTACCCAAGTCTACCGCCCTAATCACGTGGGCCATAACCTTCATGATCTACAGAAAGTATACCCCTCCTAACCACATGCGCCATAACCTCAATGATCTACCCAAGTCTACCGACCTTTTCACGTAGACGATAACCATAATGATCTACCCCTCCCAATCACGTGTTCCATAAACTTTTGGATCTAACCTTAACATTATACCATAACCGTAGTGATCTACACCAGGTCTGTATTATAGTCACAAACCTTTTCCAAAAATGCCATTTGCGTGGTTATGTGCTATAAATTTACTACAGGAAACACTATAGAATACTTTATTTTTATATAAGCATAAATCTGAAGGAAAAAATTGCACCACAGAATGTTCGGTGCCTTTTTTTCCAGCAACAATCTTTCTCTCTGTTAAAGTTAACGGATCGTTAAAAGATAACGGAGCTTTGGGCAGCCGGCCCCAGAGCGATACTGAACCCCGGGCCGACACATCTTTTGCAGGGCCGTATGTAGGATTTTAAAAGTGGGGTTGCATCAGAGTGGTGGGGCGCCAATATAATTCCCAAGTTACTGATAGTGATATTGATCATAATCAAGTGTATCATTTTATAATTAAAAGACTGTCAATCTTTTGTGGAGGGGTGGGGGAACCATTTCAGTATCCGTTTCTATGGTGATAATTTATAAAATGTCGGTTTTGTTTTTTAAGATGTCATGGGACCCGATGAGTATCACTACCACAAGAATAACTCCGTATACATAAATACTATAGCCCGAATCAGTTTACTGACCGGACAGATGGCGGCCGTGAAAACAGGACGAAGACCACCAACTTTATGGCAGAATATTATAGATAACATGTACATACCTGTTGATGATTATCAGTATTTATATCATCCGGAATATGATGGTTATCCTAGAGGTGGGTTAAAGTTCTAATTTCAAATTTCAAGGTATTTTTTTTAAAATGTATTAAAATAAACCCTAAAATAGATGGTATCTATAAACAGTCCTACCTTGTTAAAGAATAATCCTATAAATCACTATTGCCAGCTGAGAAATTGGCAAATATATCTTTTTCAACTTTAAATTCCAATGTTTGGAGTTGGCTAATGCATGGAGGGCAATGGGAAAACAAGGGAGGTAATTATGTTATTATTTCCTGTGTCACTGATTTTTGAGGTGGGTCTATATTTCTACCATCCAGGTATTTTTAATTTAAAGCAGAACTCCGGTTACAAAAATACCGAAATATTTAAATTAAAAAAAAGTTAACACCCTAAGCCGCCATACTTGTTGCAAACTTGTGAAACAAAGATTGTGGATATGGAGGCTTATGACCTGGAGAGGTTAGCTGATCTCACTTCCAGTTCGTTTCTAGTCAGTCAGGTGTAGACATCAGGCTTTATTCTTATACACGCTTCACTGATTGCTCTATGTTACCCCCAACAGTGAGTGACTCACTGACAGTATACCAAATTATTGAAGATTGCAAAATGTCTGATAAGGTAAGCCTGTAAATAATTATATGAACTGTGTCTATACTGCAATATTATAGCCGCCTAAGCTTTACTCTAAAACAAAAGATGACTTACTTCAACCTGGAATTTTCAACAAAAACAAATCACCTATTGTCTTCTTCATATTATCATGGACCTTATAATATATAAGGTCCATATTATTATTGCCACGTCTTCTTGTGAATATCTTACACATATATGTAAATCACAAAATATGTTATCGCACTATAATGTCCAGTGTAATTATAACTAATATTATGCAATAAACAGATAGTTTAGATATTCACATGTCATCATGTTAGATTGTATTTTGCTCACGAAAAAGATCAAGGCCAGGGGACATAACTACATTTTTGGGGCGGCAAACAAAACTATTTATAGTCACATGTGAAAATCTAATCTAAACTATCTGGGTAAGTCATATTTTGTATCTTTTGTTTTAGAGTAAAGCTTAGGCGGCTATAATATTGCAGTAGACACAGTTTATATAATTATTTACAGGCTTACCTTATCAGACATTTTGCAATCTTCAATAATTTGGTATACTGTCAGTGAGTCACTCACTGTTTGGCGGAAAATAGAGCAATCAGTGAAGCGTGTATAAGAATAAAGCCTGATGTCTACACCTGACTGACTAGAAACGAACTGGAAGTGAGATCAGCTAACCTCTCCAGGTCATAAGCCTCCATATCCACCATCTTTGCTTCAAAAGTTTGCAACAAGTATGACGGCTTGGGGGTGTTAACTTTTTTTTATTTAAATATTTCGGTATTTTTGTAATCGGAGTTCAGCTTTAAGAACCAATAGCAGGGATGAAGTGACGGGAGTTGGTGGTAACTGTTGACTAAGATGCCACGCGGGTGGTGGATGGCCAAATAGTTAGCGCTTGCGCTTTGTATCATAAGGTCTTTTATTGAGTAAACTGGCCTGGTTTCGATTGCCCGGTTGTGGGTTTCCTTTGGCTGGGGTTTCCCGTTTCCTCCCAATGCTAAAGACACCTAGTCACAAGCGAATTATTGAAATAAAATTGAACCTTTAATAGTCCCGAAGTGACCTAGTTTGTGTCAAGTGGGCGTTAAACTCCCACCCCTAACTTCATATTCTTTAACATTTCAGGTGAAATTGTAAAACAAGGTGACGTCATATTAAAAGGATTTCCTCTGATGGCCCAATCACCCAATAAAACTATACAACAAAATGATCTGATTTATTATGCTAGTGTATGTATACTACGTCACACTTTATTGTGCTAACTCTAATAATATATACTTTATTGTGCTAACTCTAATAATATATACTTTATTGTGCTAACTCTAATATAAAGAAACTACGTCACACTTTATTGTGCTAACTCTAACTATATACAAACTACGTCATACTTTATTGTGCTAACTCTAACTATATACATCTAACTATATACAAACTACGTCATACTTTATTGTGCTAACTCTAACTATATACATCTAACTATATACAAACTACGTCATACTTTCATGTGCTAACTCTAACTATATACAAACTACGTTATTTATTTTTGTGCTAACTATAACAGGTACAAACTATATGTCATATATTATTGTGCTAACTACAATATATACAAACTGCGCCCTAATACTTACCCTAATCCTAACCTACAATCTCGCCAACAATCCCGTGCCCTAACCTTATTTACATCTCAGCGACCTTGACGATAATTGAGCTGATTTTGCCCAATTCGCATCTGGTGTTGTGCGAGAAAGTTCTTCTGGATTTTTCCGGCCAGATCCCCCACCCCCCTTTCGTCGGTGCTCTGGGAGGGGAGCTGTCAAGAGACAACGCGTAGCCGTTCAGATGGTACGAGTAGTAGGGATGCCTGTACAGCCACGCTCGTGCGTGCATGCGCAGACGCATGCACGTGCATGCACGTGACCTTGCACGTGTTTGACCTTGATGACCCCTAGCACGTGTGTGACCCCTTGCACGTGTTTGACCCCTTGATGACCCCTTGCACGTGACCTTGCACATGCAGAAAGAGAGGGCGCGCGCGCGGAAGAAAGAGAGAGAGAGAGAGAGAGAGAGAGAGAGAGGAGGGAAGAAGAGGGGAGAAGGGGGAAGAACTCATTTCCATTGATTAAGTTGGCCCTGAAAAGGGCCGTTTGGTCAGACTAGAATTGGAGAGTACGCCGCACTTTATGTCGGTTGCGTCTAATAGCCTCCACTAATTCGGGAGGAGGTCTTTTCCTGTGAGGTGTTTTTAATACCTCGTCAGGTAAGACAAAGATATCGTCTGGGGTGATGATGGCAAGAGTATCACCCCTGAGATACATCAAGGTGTCCGCATTGGGGTTTTCACCGAGGCGAATGATCGGAGCACCGTTTGCCATTGTGACAAAGAGAGATGAATGTTGTGTCGTTTTATAACCGTTAGGACGAATCCATTTGATATGACGTCACACGGACGAGTCAATTCATAGCGTGGCGTTAGAGCGCTTAGGATAACGTTATGCAACGTTATGCATCGTAGGGTGTACGTTGAAGGCTAAATATAGATGTGATGCAACGTTATGCATCGTAGGGTGTACGTTGGAGGCTAAATAGAGATGTAATGCAACGTTATACAACGTATGTGCAACGTTATATCACGTGGGGTGTCGGACAGGGATAAAAGCGAGCGACGGGAGCGGTTCTGGCATTTTCACGCTATCACCGAACGAAGAAAGATGAGTTTTACGCCCCGTCGATAGAAGATACAGTCGCTTATTTAGAACCGAGTCGCTATGTGTAGACATAGACTTTTTGGAAGATTGGTCCCACATTCCAGCCGCTGATGTGCCTCAGCAACTACACAACACCGTTGAGGCCATCATTGAGGAAATTCGCCGAACTTTGAACGCCAGCGAAAGTGACTACGTACGAATTGCCATCAGTCACCCGGGACTCAAAACACCTATTTGGTTACCGTTTCGAGAGTATCGTCTGTTAAAAGCCGAAGATGTTTTACAGAAAGTGGCTGCCGTCTTACAGAGCAATGAGGAATTTCGACTCGATCAACGCATGTCCATGAATATTTGTCACGTGTCCCCTCCCGATGGTAGAGGTAGCGGAACAAACGTCAAGAAGAGACACAGTGCCAATTTCGACGAGTACTTAAAGAAAAAGAAATGCCTCGTCACCATAAAGAATACCGATGACTTGTGTTTCCAGCGAGCCATTGTCGTCGCTCGTCACTATGCGAACAAACAGGACACCCCTGAATGGGAAAGGGAGAGGAAGAGATTACTCAGGACAGGACCCCATTCGTGGCAGACGAAGAAAACAGAAGCACTCATCGATGCCGCCGGTGGAACCAAGGAAGCTTGTACGGGGATGGAAACGTGGGAACTGTACGCCAAGTATTTGGGAGGACAAGGATACCAACTCAACATTTTTTCTCAAGCCATCTTTGGTAAGGCCATTTATCGAGGAACAAAACACGTCACCGGAACACCAAAACACCTGAACCTGTATTTACACAGCAGACATTATGACGTTATAACTTCCATGCCCGCCTTTGTGGAAAGGTCGTATTTTTGTGAGACCTGTCAAGTGGGATACAATCGTGCCGAGAAACATTCGTGTCACGTCATGTGTCAAGGCTGCAAGAAAGTGGGTCCACCCTGTCTACCCGACCCCAACACAAAGACGTGTTACTGTTGTCATCGAGTGTTTGTGAGCCGGCAGTGTTTCGATAACCATCTCGCTACCCGTTCCAGAGCCAATGGTAGTATATGTCATCGGTGGAAGAAATGCGTAAAATGTCAGAAGGAATGGGACGTCATCGGAGCCAAGCGAAATTTAGAAGAACATCGATGCGGAGAATACAAGTGCTCCATCTGTCGTGAGTGGCACACGGCCGCAAAACAGTTTTGCTACATTCAACCGTTAAAATCACCCATCGACATGGACAGAGACAGGAAGACACAAATCGACAAACAACAGCAATCAACGTTGACCCGTTTCGTCTTCTTTGACTTTGAATGCCAGCAAGATACAGGTGAACACATTCCCAACTTATGTGTTCTGCAAGTGTGCTGTCACTTTTGTATCGATAACCAAGAACCCTGCGAGCACTGTGACACGTACTGGAATCACCAACGGGAAATTGTGTTTAAAGGACCAAACACACTGGACGATGTTGGAAAATGGTTTTTACAACTCGCTGCTCACGGTACGGTGGTAGATGGTCGGAAAAATGACAGTCACGAATCGAGTCCCGTGATCGCCGTGGCTCACAACTTTAAAGGTTACGACGGACTGCTGATTTTACAGACGCTGCACAAACATTCCGTGGCGCAACCTGAAGTTATAATGCAGGGTGGGAAAGCGATGACTATCACTGTCGGTACGGTCAAATTCATCGATTCCCTCAACTTTTTACCAATGGCTTTACGGGACATGCCCAAAACCTTCGACCTGCAAGAATTGAAGAAAGGTTATTTCCCTCACCACTTTAACAGACCGGAGAATGAAGATTACGTGGGCGCTTATCCTCCCAACACCGATTACGATCCGGATGGCATGAGCGTGTCGGAACGAGAGAAGTTTCACGCGTGGTACCAACAACACAGTCACGACGTCTTTGATTTTCGCCAGGAAATTTTGACCTACTGTAAGAGCGATGTGGATGTCTTGCGTCGGTGTTGTGGTGTGTTTCGCGAGATATTCCTGATGGACACGGGCATCGACCCCTTTGAGAAGAGCCTGACCCTGGCCTCCGCCTGCAGTCGCGTACTACGCACACACTACCTGGAGAAAGACACACTCGTCGTCATTCCTCGAGCCCTGATGCAAGAGCCGACATCGGGTCAAGACTGGCATCGCTTCCAGCCTCGACAACAGTCCAACAAAGCACTTCGTTGGTTGGAATGGGAACAACATCGACAGACCATGGCCGCTTTCCGGAACCAGACCCCTCTACCAAACATTCGACACGCCCGCAACGGTAGTGAATGTCGAGTCGGCCCTTACAGTTTAGATGGTATGGACACGACCACGGGTACAGTGTACTAGTTTCACGGCTGTGCCTTTCACGGTTGTCCCAAATGTTTTCCGGGTCCCGTCCAAGACGTTCAACATAAACATCCCTACGATCCCTCGCGCAGTATGCGAGACTTGTACCAGAAGACCCAGGAACGTCACCGTCAACTCCAGGAACAGTACGGTATGCAGACCATTCGCGTCATGTGGGAGTGTGAGATGGAAGAAGAACGACGCCATGATCCCGAGATGGACGAATTTCTGATTGGATTGGAAGATCAGCAATGGCCCGCTCCCGAACCTCTGATGCCCCGCAACGCTTTCTTTGGCGGAAGAACGAATGCCATTCAACTGTTAGTCAACGAGTCGGCCGAAGAGATGCGCTACATCGACGTGGTGTCCCTGTACCCTTACATCTGCAAGTACGGTACCTTTCCCATCAAGGAACCCACGATCGTCACACAGCCCGATCAAGACCAGTGGCAGCAGTACGAAGGGTTGATCCAGTGTTCCGTGTTACCACCTCGTGGCCTGTACCACCCGGTGCTCCCGTTTCGACGAAAACAGAAACTGGTGTTTGCCCTGTGTCGAAGCTGCGTCGACGAACACATGCAACAAGGGGAGATTGCAGAATACCAACCGTGTGATCACACCGACGAACAGCGAGCCTGGGTGGGTACATTTGTCACTCTGGAACTGAAGAAAGCGGTGAGCCTGGGATATCGCGTATTAAAAGTGTACGAAGTCTGGCACTGGAAAGAATTCAGCACCTACGATCCCGATGCCAAAACGGGTGGTCTGTTTACGGGGTACATTAATCACTACCTAAAGAAGAAGATGGAAAGTAGCGGTTATCCCGACACCTGTCACACCGAAGAAGACAAGATCCGCTTCGTGAACGACGTGTACGACACCGAAGGTATTCGTCTGGATCCCGCATCGATAAAACCAAACAAAGGGATGCGGGCGTTTAGTAAACTTCAGCTCAACAGCGAGACAATTTTCCCAAGACAGAATATATCACAGAGCCCAGCGTCTTCTTTGAAAAAATGTTGGACGTGACCCAGACCGTGCGAGATGTACAGTTAGTCAACGACAACATGGTCTTGATGGAAACGTTGAAAAAAGAAGGACATGTCGCACCCTGTCCCATCACCAATGTGGTTATCGCCGCCTTCGTCACGGCCCAGGCCCGTTTGAAACTCTATTCCGTCTTGGAAAAGTTGGGAGAGCGCGTATGCTATTTTGACACGGACAGCGTCATCTACCAATATAATCCTAAATCATGGAATCCCCCGGAAGGTTCGAGTTTAGGCCAGTGGAAGAACGAGTTGCCCGAGAACGTCACCATTAAGGAATTTGTGAGCGGAGGACCAAAGAATTATGCGTACAGGCAAAGCGATGGAAAAACGGTATGCAAAGTCCGGGGATTCACCTTGAATTATCGTGCCTCCCAACAACTGAATTACGTCATCATGAAGGAGAACGTACGGCACGTCAATCAAAACGAACCGCTTGTCATCTCCAATCCGTTTAAGATTTCGAGATCACGTGATCGACGTCTCTGGACACGCCCCGAGAACAAAAAATATAAAATCGTGTACGACAAGCGTTTAGTTCAATTCAATGACAATGGCCAACCGATCAACACTTACCCCTATGGATACTGACTTTCATTTGTCAGGAACGTGGCGACCAAACAGAGAAGATGGTGAATCAGCAGCAACGAATACGGATATGGTCGAAAAACTCAGAGAACGATGGCTCAACTTTCGTGTCAGCAAGTGTTATTTGCCAATAATAGAAACAAGTCAGCGCCAGGAGTGTTTCGGCTGCAGTATGGCTCACCCCAGTGTGAGATACCATGCGTGTCAAGGACTAGGTGTGTCTTCCATAACGGGCCAAGCCTCGCACCCAGTTGACGATTACAGTCACTACCTCTGGTTGGACGAGCCGAAATCAGAAGACGTCGATAAAGTATTAGACAGTCTGGTGGACGATCCACTGGATCGAGTCAAGACCTGGGAAGACGAACGACGATGGCAGGAAGATGTCATGCAAGCCTTGAGAAAGTACTGGGAGATCGTTCCTGGGTTTAAGATGGCGGTGATCAAACGCAAAAATGGAGTGTGCCCCATACGCGTATGGATGGAGCAGTCATCGGAGAGAATGTTATATTGGGAACTGAATGAAATGGATACCGAAAAGATCTCTGACATGGTGATAGAAGGTTGGGAATCTCTCGGCAGACAGCTGGGGGTCAGTGAAGAGTATATTAGTCACGCCAAGAAGATTTACCCAAACGACACACGGAAACAAATCATTAACATGTTCAACCAATGGCGAAGAATGTACGACAAGGAAGCTGGCTATAGGCTGTTGGTACAAGAAATGCAGGGAAACATTAAGCGAGCCAATCTAGTGACGTTGATGGAAGCCTGTCTCGCGAGTGGAGCCGTCATCGCTTGGGACGACCTGCTACCGTATATGGGCAACCTGATGTACCAATTGATACACGGGAAGAAATAGACTCGAATCAGTGTTGTTAGTTTTATGTCTGTTTTTTTATTGTACAATACCGTATGCAACATGAGCAGAAATAGGAAGAACCGTTTAAGATTTTTAGATCACGTGATCTCTGGACACGCCCCGAGAACAAAAAGTATAAAATCGTGTACGACAAGCGTTTAGTTCAATTCAATGACAATGGCCAACCGATCAACACTTACCCCCATGGATACTGACTTTCGTGTCTCAGGAGGATGGCGACCGAACAGAGATGGAGACGAACCGACAGAAAATACAGATTTGATCGAGAAACTAAGACGACGATGGCTCAATTTTCGGGTCTGCAAGTGTTACCTACCCATCATAGAGGAAAAGCAACACGAGGAGTGTATTGGATGCAAGTACGATCACCCCAGTCAGAGATACCATTCGTGTCTGGGATTGGGCGTGTGTTCCATAACGGGCCGAGCCTCACACCCTGTCGACGATTACAATCACTACCTCTGGTTGGACGAGCCGAAACCAGAAGACGTCGATAGCGTGTTAGGCAGTATGGTGGACAACCCACGCGACCGAGTCAAGACGTGGGAGGACGAACAACAATGGCGGGAAGACGTGGACGAAGCCTTGAAAAAGTTTTGGAGTGTGGTTCCGGGATTTAAGACGGTGTTGATCAAACGCAAAGACGAGTTCATCGAACCCAAAGAGAATCCCATACGTCGGTGGATGGACGAGCTACCAGAGAAAAAGAAACGATGGTTCCTGGATCAAATGGATATCAACGTCATGTCCGGTAAACTGGGCGAAGGCTGGGAATGTATTGGCAGACATCTGGGAATCAGAGAAGCACGGATCAGTCAAGCCAAGATGAGTCATCCTAACAACGCGCGCATGCAAATTTTCACCGTGTTCAACCAGTGGCGACAAAGACATGGTAATCGAGCCAGCCTGATGACATTGTTGGAGGCCTGTCACGTGAGTGAAGCTGTCATTGATTGGGAAGAAGTGCAAAAGTACGTGGAAAGCCTGGAAATCATAGACTAGACACGGACCAATAGAAACGAAGGAAAAGAAAGAACCAATCAAAAGAGAGTGACGTCACAACCAAGGGTATAAGAAGCAAAGTCTCAGAATAAAATTTCATTCTACTCTCGATGGCTAGTCAAGTTTGTTTCTCCTGTAACAATGTCGGACACTGGTATAGAGACTGCCCTGCTCGTTCCCAACAGCAGCAACGAAATCCACAACCAAGACAAGACAGATCAGCTTATGGTTCCTATGGAAAATGTTACCGCTGTGGAGAACCAGGACACTGGGCGCCCCAGTGTGGACAACGAGCCGAAGCCCAAAAAGCGAAAAGTGACGAAGAAAGAAAAGAAGACGTCAAAAGAAAGTGTTACGGGATCAAGAGACCCACCGACGACAACCACAAATGTCTCAACTGTGGACAGCTTGGTCACGGCCTGCTCGAGTGCGAAAAAGAAATCCAAACAGAAAACAACTTTGAAGCCGTTGCCAGTCGCATGTTCGACAACAACGTCGATATGCCCAGAGACAACACCCGCAGTCAGCGGTACTGGTACTGGTCAGGAGAAGCGTTCGAATTCTACAGGCGCTACAAAGAAAAACAGAAAACAGAAGCCTGTCAGTCCTCCAGTTATTACCCCAACTACGAGTGAAACTGACGAAACCCCGAAGCCGGCTGTTATTTTGTTGGCGGAGAAGGAAGCAGAAAGTTTTGCCCGAGCATTCATCCAGTATGCGGGTCCGAGAGATATGACCGAAGTCTTGGCGTATCCCCCCTGTTTCGATATGAGCGAATGGGTACCCGTTGTCGTCACGTTTGCTGAAGTGGAAGACTGGCACCCACACGATACGATGCAGAAGCTGTTGGGAAAAGTGTATTGGATTCCTCGTGTCCTGAGAAACGTACCCTGGTTGAGACAAGAGATCCTGAAGAGAGAACGCGTTAACTAACATTTTTTCTTTTCCTTTGTACTATATGTTGTATTGAATGTATTTTTGAATGCTCTTTTTTGTATTTTTTGTAAAATAAAATCTGTTCTTATTTCACTCCATGTCTGTTGTTCTGTGGTGGGCGCGAAGGTATAAAAGGCAGGGGAGAAGGGGATTGGGGGGACAGTGCAAGATGGATGTGGCGTTCAAACACCCCTTTACCATGTTAGTCAGCGGTCCAACAGGGGTTGGCAAGACGGTCTTTGTACAGAAATTTCTCCAAGCGTCTCTGTTCGACATCCCTCCCCAACGCACCGTGTGGGCCTACGGGGAATGGCAAGAGAGTTACGAACACTTTCCATACACTTATGTCAAAGGATTGACGGATATTGACGACGTGATGGGGCAAGTCAAAGGACCCCAATGTTTAATCGTGGACGATTTGATGGGGGAAGACACGGAGATATTGCAACAGTGGTTTACGAAAAAAAGTCATCACCACGACACGAGTGTCATTTACATTGTGCAAAATTTGTTTGACAAGCGACAGCGTACCATCAGCCTGAATGCCCATTACTTGGTTTTGTTCAAAAATCCTCGAGACGCCTCGCAAATTAGTGTGTTGTCCCGTCAGATGTACCCTTCCCATACCAAGTATATGGAGGAAGCTTTCAAGGATGCGACGAGTACCCCTCGCAGTTACTTACTCATTGATTTGAAGCCCGACACACCCGAGACTCTGCGGTTGAGAAGCAACATTTTACCCGAAGAGGAACCACCCATCGTCTACGTCCAAAAAGTATAAAAGGGGGACCTGTACCTCGAATTGAATCTGTTTGTCACGATGGCTCGCACGAAGAATACGCAGCGGAAACACCCACCTCCGACCCTTCCCCGGGCGACGTTCCCGACCTTGGCACCGGACCTTCGTGGTCCCACGGTACGAAGGCGCACTCGTCCGAACATGAGGGCCCCCAGAACCCAATGGTTACCCCCCTCGTTGACACCACCCACGAGTCCTATGTCTCCCTTACCGCTCACACCACCACGCTTTTTCTCCCCAGTCACACCCCCACGACCCATGTCACCACGTTCCCCTTCTCGGTCTCCCTCGCCGATCTTGCGAAGACCACGAAGACCACGAAGAGAAAAGAAGAGTTCTATAAAAGGATTGAAGGCGTTCATTCGCAAGTTACAACAACTGACTGCCGATATGGCTTATGGACAGCTGGCCAAGAATACGGGCAGGGCGCGTATTGGATTGTTGCAGTGGTTCAAGTTGGCGGCCAACCATTTGCTGAATGATAACATCCAACCCCTGCATGCACAACACAAGAAATGGGTGGAACGAAATCGCCAGGTGTTGACCCAATTGACGGAGAAAAACATGCCGACGGCCGAAAAACTCTCTCTGATCATGAAACCCGGAGGACGTGGATTTTTCGGGGGCGTGTTGATTCGTATCTTGCTGCGATGGAAGGAAAGGCTGCAAGAGGAAAGAAACAAGAAACGAAATAAATTCGTTCGACGAACCGCTCAGCGTGGAAAGGGTCTGAGTGCCAAAGAGTTGAATCAACATCGAGCATTGCTTCGCAAATTGACTAATCCACAAACATCGCCCAACGTCAAAAAAAGGCTTCTCAAACAACAAGGCGGTGCTATCGGTGCCTTGCTCGCTATGGCCATTCCAGCATTAGCCCCCTTGGTATCTAAACTATTGGGAGGACAACAGGGTGGTAAACATCCCTGGACACGAAGGAGCGAGAGAGCGAACGCTGGGTTTGCCGAGTTCAAGAAACTATTTGGTGGATAACCCGTGGGACAGAAAGGTATAAAAAGGGAACCGGTGCACGACCCCGAGCTCAGTCATGGAGACACTGCGGTATCTATTGAACACTGCACCGAAAGACCGTCCTCTTTTACTCGAGACCCAGCCCATCGTCGACGGTGTGTGTGAGTGTATTGGAAACCTGATTCGTGGCAACGTTCCTGTGGCCGACAAAGAAATCAAACGTTTGAAAAAGGACGCCCCCTTGTTACGACGTTTGGGCACGTCTAAAACACCTTGGAAGACCCGTCGGCGACTTCTGAAACAACAAAAAGGAGGATTCTTCACCCGGTTGTTTCGGTCTTTTCCAAAAGATGAAATTCGCCAAGAAAATGAAACTGGTACCCTTCGACGGACCCACCGACGTCAAACCCGTCAAAGTCATGCAAGTCGAACCCGTGTACGATCGAGATCCACTGCAGCAGGCCGTCGAAAATGTTCACCAAGACATGCAACGCGTGCTAAACGACCCAACACTGGGCGACGAAAATAAAATGCAACGGTACGGACAGTTGTTACAGCGTTATCAAACGATGCAAAAGAAAAGAAAACAGGTCATTCCCTTGTCGGACGAAAACATACCCGAGCACAAAGAAGAAGCAGCCGTGGTGTCGGAGATACCCATTCTGGAGTCGGTTCCCCGAGCCTATCAACATCGAGCTCGCCTTTTGTTGAAACACATGAAAGAAAAGACACCTTGGTCGTGGAATGAGAACTTGGAATTGATTCGGAATGGCGTACCCGTACCAGGTACCAATGCCATTGACATTGTGAACGATTTGGTTCGTCGGCGAAAGAATACCCAGGCCCCCATGGGATGGTTTGGCGTGATGCAAAGTTTAAAGGCCACGAACGTACCGCGCGAAGCCATTGGTAATCAAGAACGATGGAACGTATTGTCCACGCCACCCACACGGCCTCCGCCGCGACGTCCGAGAAAGAAGAAAATCTCCAGTACGGATACCCCTAGTACATCTACCAGAAGATGGCTGTCTTTGCAAAACCTATAAATAGTCTGATCATATGACAATCGATTGAAACATGGAACGAAAGCTGAAGAAAGTATATTACGACCCGAAACACCCGGCCGCTTTCGGTGGAGCCCTGGGCCTTCACAAAGCTACTGGTGTGGCTTTGGACAAAGTCAAGACATGGTTGAAACAACAAAGGGCGTACACCTTGCACAAACCACTGAAAAAGAAATTCTCTCGGTCCCCCACGGTGGTGGCCGGGATAGATCACCAATGGCAAGCAGATTTGAGCGATATGTCGGCCTTGGCCCAACAGAATGAGGGATACAGGTTTTTGCTGTGCGTCATCGATGTATTTTCCAAGTACGCATGGGTGTTGCCTCTCAAAAACAAGACGGGGGACAGTCTGGTAGACGCTTTTCGTCGAATCTTTCAAAGTCGACAACCTCTACGACTTCAAACGGATAAAGGTACCGAATTCCTCAATCGAAAAATGCAAACGTACTTGAAAAAGAAAAATATTCATTTCTTCGTGACACACAACGTCGAAACCAAGGCCAGTGTGGTGGAACGATTTCAACGGACATTGAAAGAGCGTATGTGGCGATACTTTACTCATCGACAAACACAACGGTACATCGATGTGCTAGACGAATTGGTTCGGGCTTATAATGCTAGACGACATCGTACCATTGGCATGGCACCCAAAGACGTTCGTCCCGAACACGAATGGATGTTGACAACACCTCCACGTCCCACCAAAAAGAAAAAGAAAACCATGGACACCGGCACGACCGTACGTTTGGCTTTACCGAAACATGGGGCTTTTGATAAAGGTTACTGGCCAAACTGGACTCTGGAAACATTCAACGTTACACCCAACATCGGTCCCGGTTACAAACTTTTGGACGAAAGAGGTGAACCCATACAGGGTACCTTCTATCCCGAAGAATTGCAAGCGGTCCAAGTCAACGACGATGAGATCTTTCCCATCGAAAGAGTACTCGAAAGAAAAAAAGACAAAGTTTTGGTGAAATGGTTGGGCTATCCGGCGAGTTTTAATTCGTGGATCGACAGGACCAGTCTCCAAAACGTATAAATAGGAGTGAGAGACGCCAACCTCAGTCAACATGCAAGACGAAATCACGTCTACGTCCGCGAGTGCCCACAATTGGTCGCTCTTGGGAAAACGTGTGCCACAAGCGGAAATTGTCTTTTTCTGTCAAGTGATTTTAGTGTACGTCGTGGCGGGAGTTTCTTTGTCCCAGTTGGCCTTCAAACCCGACGGATCGCAGACTACCTTGTGGACGGCCTTACTCTCCAGTACCTTGGGTTACCTGTTACCTTCACCGACCTTGAAAACCAAACATAATGAACAACGACCGACCCTTTTACCTCACGCTTCCTAGTGACAGTTCCATGTCGTGGTATCCCGACAACAAAGTCTCCACGTATCACACCCACCTGGAACCGCCACTTCTTGTCGATCATCGGGATTGGGAAGTGGGTCTGTCCATGATCACGTTACCTGACCATTGGCAAAACATCGATCAACGAGACAACACGCTCGGCTTACGCATTCATCCTTGGTCGCCCCCGAGCACGGCGTCCGAAGTAAAGATATGTCGGGACCGCCACAGGATTGACCCGTCGAATTGTTTCAAAGGTGTAAAGGGTGGTGAGATCAAGGGATCGATCGAAATGGAAACGCACATCAAGAGTGACGACTACGAGTCGCTGAGACACATCCTGGATGTCCTGAACACTAGACTGGATGATTTGTGGAACCTGACTCCCATCTACGATCATTTGGCCCATCAACCCGAACGTTTGGATCCCAATAACAAGGAAATGACCGACGAAGAGAAGAAACAGCAAATCGCCTACGAAACTCGAGAGATGATGCGTCAAGGGGCCGTATCAAGAGGTTCCTTCGTGTCTTTCAAGAAAGACAACACTAACGATAAAGTGTATCTGAAGATCAATCACGTGCAGACGCTTTTCTGGTTGGACGTGTTGCCGAAAATCGAACTTCGTCTGTGTGGTCCCATCGTGTCCATGTTGGGATGGACTGGAAACGAAATGATGATTTCCCTGCAGTCAATCGAAATGACCGGCGAAGATGGCCAAAGTCTACGGTATTTCTACGCCCACCACATCGCGAATCTTCAAATCCAGTTCGATCTGTTTTACATCTACACGGACATTATCGAACCCCAAATCGTAGGCGACGTGAAGGCTACTTTGTTGGACGTGATTCCCAGTCGACGATTGTATCACCGCCCCGCCAGGATTCACTACTTACCTCTGAAGTACAGTCGACTAAACTCCATTGGTCTCTATATAAGGAACGGAATGGGGAAAGCCGTGCCATTTCTCGACGGTAAGGTGGTGGTCCAACTTCATTTTCGCCGCCGATGATGATTCGAGTGTACAAAGGTGGAGTGCTCAGACAGCGAGGGGCTGGCAATGGTCTGGTAGTGTACAAGGGGGGAATTCTGAGACAACAGGGTGCCGGTCGATGGTCGGGGTTATTGAATGCCGTCAAATCGGTCGGGAAGACCTTGTGGTCGGCGGGCAAAGAGGCCGTGAAAAAGAATGTGGTCCAAATGTTACCCAAAGTGGGGCAAAGCGTGCTCGACGCCGTCAGTGGTCGTGAAAAATGGAACTGGAAGAAAGTCGCCCAGGACACGCTTCGCCCCGCGTTGTCAAACACGATGTCCGACACACTCAAGAACGTGGTCGCCCACCTGGAACCTATAAAAGACCCCTCACGAACCCCGTCCACTTCACATCGTCCGAAGAGGAAGAAGAAGCCACAGGTCACCTCTCACAAACGACGTAAACTAGATATCTTCGACCATGGCTACGCAGGTAATGCGCAATGATTCCTGTCCCTGCGCGCGAGACGAATTGCAGAATTTGTTCAGTGTACCCGACACGCAGACGGCCATAAACAAGGTGACCCACATTAGAAAGTATCCACTGACACCCGACCTGAACCACGATGGTCCCATCGAATTTTATATTTCCAATGCCACCACCGATTTCATCGATCTGGCCAACATGACACTACACGTGGCCCTGAAGGTGACCAAGAACGACGGGGGTGACCTGGATGCGGATAGTCAAGTCGCACCCATTAACAACTTGTTTCATTCGTTGTTTAAAGACGTCAAATTACGCCTGGGAAAGGATGCCGAAACTTTGGTCACCAACTCTCTGCCCACCTATCCCTATCGGGCTTACTTGGAGAATTTGTTGAGTTTCGGTAAGGGAGCCAAGAACGACCACCTGTCGAAACAAGTCCTGTGGGAAAAAGATACCGCCGGACAGTTCAATTCCACGAAATCCGTCGCCACCAATGGGGATGGTGGACGACAGGCACCGACTAACAAAGGATTGGAAGAACGCCAGAAAACCATCGCTGCCAGTCGCACCTTTGAATTGCAGTCACGTCTACACTTGGACATGTGTTTACAAGATCGGTATTTGATTGACGGTGTGGACCTGCGGTTGAAATTGGAAAAGCAATCCACGAAATTCTTTCTGATGTACGGTGAAGGCAACGATGCAGAAGACTACAAAGTCGAGTTCACCAAAGCCTACCTGGATATCCCGTTCGTCACTCTGGCTCCCAGTACCTACACACGGGTGGCTGCGCAACTTCAATCGTCCAACGCCAAGTATCCCCTGAAGCGTGTGGTGGTCCGCGACATGGTCATTCCCGACAATCGCACCAGTCACGTCTTAGACAATCTGTTTGTCAACGAAAGCCTACCAAAGAGATTAATCGTGGGTATGGTACGTAACACGGCCTACGATGGAAGAAAAAACAGAAATCCCTTCGAATTCCAACACAATCAATTGGAAAACATCAAATTGACCAAGAACGGTGAAATTGTAGACGAATACGACGTCAACTTTCCCCAGCGACAAGCCATCACTCCCTACCTGGATTTGATGAAAAGGGTGGCCGTCTTAAACACCCGAGAAGACCTGGACCTCCCTTTCCACGACTATATCAATGGGTACACCTTGTATTGTTTCGATTTGACCAACGACCACGGAGCCGATGGTAACTACTTTCATCCCAAAGCGGCGGGTAACCTGTCTTTGGAACTCAAGTTCGCTGCGGCCCCGACCAATCACCTCAGTCTTGTTGTGTTTGCCGAATACGACAATGTCTTGGAAATCGACGCTAACCGACAAGTCATCACAGATTGGTGAGGCTCTCTCCAATCAACAATTGACACAGACTTTAGAAAAACATCTCCCTGGTAGCGTTTTCGGGGGTGTATGGGCCCGTAATCATCTGGATATACTACGCCCGACCTCGTACCCTAAAGCCTACGTCATCAACACGGACGACGAAGACCAACCCGGCAAACACTGGACCGTGTTTGTATGCGAAGGACCAGATCACGTTACCTTCTTCGATTCGTACGGCTGTCACCCTGATGTCTACGGAGAAGCCTTTCGACGTTTCGTCCGAGATCTACAACTCCACTACCAACCCCGATGGATTCAAGGACTCGACAGTGTTGTGTGCGGACATTATTGTTTGTATTATCTATGTCATCGATTTCACGTGCCCTCCACACACGCCCTCTCCGTTTTCGGTCGCGTGTACCGTGTAAACGATATACTAGTCGAACAATGGGCCAGGGATCATTTCCCCGATTTGCAACCAGACCAGAAGAAGGGACAACGGTGTCGATGCTTTTTTGCTCTGTAAATATGTTTTTTTGTGTTCAATGCCTTTGTGTTCAAGTTCAATTTTGTGTTCAATAATATGCTTTGTAAATGTGTTCAAGTTCAATAAAATGTCGACAACATATTACGTGTCTGTTTTTTTTGTGACGTCATGTGACGTCATGTGACGTCATGCTATTCTGATTGGTGGAAAATGGTATCGCCCCAACACATTAGACTCGTCCCGTCCCGAGCTATAAATAGGAGTGTCGAAGCCAAAAGAAGTCAAAAACAAAATGGATTCTATCGATAAGAGAGTCTGTACAACTTGCGGGGGATATCACCCTTTGTTTAAGGGGAACCGGCCGGATGCCGATTACCTTGTCTGCTTCTGGTGTGGTGTAGATGTGTCGAACACCTACCATAGGAGATCTAAACATCATCTCAAATGCCAGAAGCGGCCAAGGTATTTGGCAGAAAAGCCGAAATGCTCCTGCTAACCCTCGCATTCTAGTCTGACCAAACGGCCCTTTTCAGGGCCAACTTAATCAATGGAAAAGAGTTCTTCCCCCTTCTTCCCTCTTCTTCCCTCCTCTCTCTCTCTCTCTCTCTCTCTCTCTCTTTCTTCCGCGCGCGCGCCCTCTCTTTCTGCATGTGCAAGGTCACGTGCAAGGGGTCATCAAGGGGTCAAACACGTGCAAGGGGTCACACACGTGCTAGGGGTCATCAAGGTCAAACACGTGCAAGGTCACGTGCATGCACGTGCATGCGTCTGCGCATGCACGCACGAGCGTGGCTGTACAGGCATCCCTACTACTGTACGATAACCCGAGGTCCCGTGTACACATTGACGTGCACGTAAAAAAAAACCCATGATAGTTAGAATTCGAAATAACACACTGTATTGCATATGTCAGTCTTCATTAGCCGAGTCGGTACAGAACAGCAGAAGCATGACGTTAAACACAATTTTCATTTCATTTAATTCCCTTATATACGTCTTTTAATGTTATGGCGTCATCGGTATCAATGACTGATCAAGGAATAGATGGCATCTGGGATTCATTTCAGGTTACACCGAGTGGTCCAGCTATGACGTGGGGGATGTTCGCTATTAACTGGCTAGAACAAGGAAATCTAACATTAGCAGAGACATATTACAAAAAACAATTTGGTAATATCCAACCGCCATTTCTGGTAAGTAACTTTAAAATTTATATACATAGAATTGTGCGATGTCTGTTGATGTTCAGTTTAGATGCAGTTATAGATCGAAAACGAGCGCGAGGTGGATCCCTTTTTGCATGCTACGCCATCAGTTCTCAGGGGCTTCCCCCACGGCGGCAAACGTCTTGGTTGGACTCTCAGAAGTCGTAAGTGAATGCCGTGGTGATTTAATTCTATTTTAGACAATCTTTTTCATAATTATGCATGCACCGAAAAACACCCCTTTCAAATTTTCTAGCCTTTAACTACGTACATTATTTTATCAAGCCCTTCACGTAATACCCTGAATATTTCGACACTTTGTTTGATTGGGTACAAGCCAAGCTTGTTAGCCTATCAGATTCCTTGGCCGTCGCGAATACCGTCTTACACTTTCAAGCTAAAATGTCTACACCATTCTACATGTGATAATAGAGTTACAAAGTTCAAGGGTCGTCCAATTTCAAGGTTTCCGTGGGGTTCGCTATGTCACGATCTCTGATTGGATGCTACTGCTCACGTGTCTGCAGATCAAGTATCTATAAAGGAACATGGCCTTTGTTAGATATTGGTCTAATAAAAGGGAAATGATAGAACGAATCAACACTTTCAAACAGTGCACCTTTTGCTTGACGATGAACTGACCATCGTGTTTTGTCAAGATTGCGGATTTTTCTGAACCGTAAAAGTGCGTCACGTCTTCCGAGAAGGACAACGACTTCAACTCGTTCTAGGAACGCATCTAAACCTTTCTAATGAATTTCAGAGGGGGCAAGGGTGGGGTTCTTTCTAACGGTTAAGGTGTTCAGCCTTTCTAATGAATCTCAGAGGGGGCAAGGGTGGGGTCCTTCCTAACGGTTAAGGTGTTCAGCCTTTCTAATGAATCTCAGAGGGGGCAAGGGTGGGGTCCTTTCTAACGGTTAAGGTGTTCAGCCTTTCTAATGAATCTCAGAGGGGGCAAGGGTGGGGTCCTTCCTAACGGTTAAGGTGTTCAGCCTTTCTAATGAATCTCAGAGGGGGCAAGGGTGGGGTCCTTTCTAACGGTTAAGGTGTTGAGCCTTTCTAATGAATTTCAGAGGGGGCAAGGGTGGGGTCCTTTCTAACGGTTAAGGTGTTCAGCCTTTCTAATGAATCTCAGAGGGGGCAAGGGTGGGGTCCTTTCTAACGGTTAAGGTGTTCAGCCTTTCTAAAGAATTTCAGAGGGGGCAAGGGTGGGGTCCTTTCTAACGGTTAAGACGCTCAGCCTCATGTACACTTTAAATAATAAGATCTTTCATTTAGTCACGTGACCTGGTTTTCATTGCAAGTCGACGCGGTCCTCTGTGGTAATGGGAGGTAACTACCCAAATGTTTGGGAATTTCAGACTAGCCTAGCAACGGTTAGATGCTGTAAAATTTGCAGTCGTTGCTTCAGAAACATGGCGCCGGCCATACTCTTTGTCATGCCTCGGATCGGGTATGCAGGCCCGTATTTAGCGGGGGGGGGGGCGCCCCACCTAGTGATGAGATTGATTCCAGCCCGCGCCAGGAGTGATAATCTTCAAAATTCAAACAAGTCGCACTCTAACCCTATTCAAACTTTTCGTTTTTCTCATTAATTAATATTGCGAGAAAAATGTAATGGGCGCCCTTTCTATTGGACGCAATACGAAGCCAGCGACTAAAGAGTCCATATTCGGTATGGGCGCCCTTTAAAGCCGAGTGACTTTGCTTAGGCGCCTACTACTAGATTGATGGGACCCCTAACCATGAGGCGCCTCATAATGAATCACACGATTTACACCTAACTTAAGGGGGCGTCTAAAACTGCGAGCTGTGGTGTTACTTATCCCGGAGGGGCGCCAATAATGTCGGTTCGCACATAGAAAATAATGTCGAGCGAGAATGGTTTGGCGCTCACGACTTGGTCAATGGGGCGCCTAATACAGCATGATTGGGCGCCCCTTGAAGGGCTTGTGTTATATGCGCCCGTTATACAGCGCACCTCATGGGGAAACAATTCATTTTATCCTGTGTTTATAGACTTAAAGTCGCTTCGTATCATAGGTCAGAAGGGGCTGTTTATGGTCTACCACTCGAATTATTAGCGAATCTCACCAGTTTTTAATATTTCACTGGCATCCTCTGTATATTAGTGAATTCATTACAAAAATTATTCTAGATATTGAACTCGTTCAAGGTACACACCTTACTTGTTGCCGTTTATAGCGCATTAGACAATAGATCTGGCAGGGTTGCGCTCGATCTTTTTCAAAGGTGTCAGATACTGCCGCAAACCTGGGCGCATTGTTTCAAGTATAGATTCAGCGCGCCCCCTTTTCCGGATTTGAAGCGACCCTTTCGTATTAGTATTTCAGATAGTATAAAATTTACTTTAGACTTCAACCGCAGTATTTTAGGGAATTTTTAGAATTTGCGTTTATTTTTCTGCCCAGAAACTGTCGTTAAGTGTAAAGTAGCAGGAATTAAACTTTTTATTATTGTCAAGTATATAACGGTTCCCGATACATACTGCATCGATATTGTATAACGTGCGATATTAAACAGTGTGAAGACATGCCCCCGAAAAAGAAGTCGGGCAGTGTGGCGTTAGATATCTACAATGACGGAAACGCGACTTAACGACCACACACCGACGCCTGAAGAAATCCACTATAAGAGAGCCAACTGGAGATTGTAGGAAATGTTCAGGTTAAATTCCCGATGGTGATGAGATTGATTCCAGCCCGCGCCAGGAGTGATAATCTTCAAAATTCAAACAAGTCGCACTCTAACCCTATTCAAAACTTTTCGATTTTCTCATTAATTAATATAGGTACGCTGGATTCGTATTCCTTCCTTCAAATTTTTATAATGTTCATAATACGCCAATATCGCAAATAAAAAATTCTGCCATTTTCATAGTTCCTCAGGTGCAAACCATATTTTCTAAACTTTTCGGGCGCCGGGGGGGGGGGGGCTAGACCCTTCTCCGTGGACCGTCAACTGTAGGTACACCGGCGCCCCCAGAAGCCCCATCGGCGCCCCAAGCAGCCCTTGCACCCCTAACATTTTTGGGCTAGATACGGGCCTGGTTAGACGCCCATCCCAGCCATATATAAGTAGCAATTTATGTTGTAGGCCTATGTTTATAATTAAACCAAATGTCTATCTTCAGACTTGGACTGAGAATGCTGATGGAAGCGGTGCTGTAAACTTCCATACGGGAATCGGTGGATATCTTCAGTCTATAATATTTGGCTATGGTGGATTTAGAATCGGGGAAGACATGTTAATATTCGACCCACAAATTCTACCAGACGTCTCGCAGTGGAACATCACTGGACTCGATTATAGAGGGAGCTCTTTCAACTTCCAATTCGCCGAGTTTGAAATGTACATCACGCCAACCGTTGTCCAATCACCGATGTCTGTTTATCTGTTTTCCTCGGGGACATCACGAGCTCTTGTTCTTAATGAAACCGCTTTTATTCCCAGACAACGAGCGGCGCTTATAATGCGTACAAACTCACAGAATTCTTCTTCTAATATTAAACTGTGATATTAACGTGACCTTATTTTGAACTACGCCATCTTGGATTAAATAAAAGCGACAGATCGATCTATATTTCGTTTCGTTTTTTTTATACTTTCGATGACCTCTGAAATAACATCCTACTGTTCAGCTCCGACTGGGCTAATGAATAGGGGCGTACGCCATGCGGTGTGCTATGAGGGAAATTTTGCACTATATGGCCTACTCTTATATCGAATTCCAACTACCAAGGGCTATTTTACGTGTACGTCAAATGTGTACACGGTACCTCAAGTTTTCGTACCGTCCGAACGACTAGACAGCTGTCCTTGTCACGCTATCCTTCCTGGTATGAAAACCCGAGGTCTCGTTACACATCGATATCATAAGTGCATAGAACTTAATGAACTCTTAGCCAGGGGGGGGGGGGTCAACTGCCCTCCCAATACTGAGTCTTGCCCCCCAATATTCTACGCTTCAATTGGCCTTTACCGCAAATACCAGTAGCTGCGAAAAAATTCATGCAGATGCCCATGCTAGTTTGCCCTCTCGAAAACATCTTTGCCCCCCCCTGAAAAAAAAACCAATGGGGGATCAAGAAATTCTTGCAGGAGGGAGTTTGCCGGATTCCTATTTCTATTTCACTCTTCTCAAATAAATGTCTAGAACAGACAATAGTAAAAACAAAAATCGATCTTCGGGTAGTCTTGAAAATTAAACGTTTATCTTCAAGGAAAGTAGGCTACCAATACGATGGACTGGGGCCGGTTGCTCGAAACTAAGTTATTTTTACGATCCGTTGAACACTTACGGACATAATCTTGGTAACGTGTTGTTTGCATTAAATTTACTACAGAAAACACTATAGAATACTTTATTTTTTTCCTAAAGAAATATTAGCATACATCTGTAGGAAAGATTTGCACCACGAAATGTTTGGGGTCTCCTTATTGCCAGCAACGATCTTTTTCTCCGTTAAAGTTAACGGATCGTTAAAGATAACGGAGCTTTGGGCAACCGGCCCCTAGTCCTTCAGGGATCATGTAGCGTCCACGAAACAGCATTGCAGAAAGGATGGTCATAAGGTTGAAATAGGTTGAAATGATTTCGGTTATTTTCGTTGCCACCCACGGAATATTAAATTTGGGCAAGATTCAAATTGTGTCATTTTCGGAGCATAGAGATTCACTTTGGAAGAGTGAACAGTGTTGTGCACAGAAGGTGCTACAGCTCGGGACATCCAATTCAGTGGGGCGTAAGTACAATTAAAGAGTAAAACTACAGTAAATAAATTTGGTGAAAATTGAAATTATCGCTGTAACAAAATCGTGAAATGAAATGGGGGTTAACGCCTCACTACTCCGAAACACGAATATAGACACAGCAAGGTTTAGAGTAGTCAGCAAAAGGATATGAATAATTTTTATTTTTTATAACGGCTGGTTATCAAAGGGGGACAACTACATTCAGGCTTGGGGACAGATGGTGTCAGACTAGCAATTATTTGCCGATTGACTTCAATGTCAAAGCGCTGTAACATCACAGGCTGTTGGTTTCAATCTTTATAGGCACAATAAGGACCACATTAGGCAATCTCCTTATCATAATATTGTAGGGAGTGACCGTTTAGATTTTGCTACAGGGATTTGACGTTGACTGGGGTGAAAATTTCACTCCTGACACAATGATTGCTCTGCAGAAATACACTTTACACTCCCTATCCCTCCACTGTTATATCATCAGTATTACCCAAAACTGCTTTGAAATTGCAAATTTTATCGTTTTTCTCCAATTCTAGACCAAAAAAGTGGTCACATTTTTAATTATTATTTGATTTCAATCATTAATTCATATCACTAAATAAATGATTGATATCCAATTGTGCTTCTTTTCAAGGACATTATTCATTTAGTGTACCCCTGCTTACTGGACAATACCTGGCACCAGCATTGAAAAGCTATTCAAATTTTCAAAGTCATACATGTGCTGGTGTATTTATGTGAGCAGAGACTGAAATTAAATAAAGTTTAACATCCTATGATCCTACTGTTCTGCTGCGACTGGGCTAATGAAGATGGCCATACTGTGTGTTATGAGTGAAATTTTGCCAGGGCCCCAGAAACCACGACCTACTCTTATATCGAATTCCAACTGCCAAGAAATCTTTTACGTGCACACTGGGCAGCTGGCCCTTGATTTTCATATCCAAACGTCTATTCATTGTCAATGTCCCTTGCCAGGCCTTGTGAGCAGAACCTATTAAGCACTAACAGGTTGATGAGAAGTCAACAAAACTACATGTACTGGTTTTTTTATAAAGTCTGAGATTACTGTGTATGGGGAGAGAGAGAGCATATGGTTCAATTTTATTTCAATAACTCCCTTGTGCCACTTGGAAACTGGGGGACCCGGAGAAAATTCACAAGGTTGGACAGAAAACCCTTTATCTTGTCACATACAAGTGGGTATTTAAAACTACGCCGCTTGACTCAGTGAACACACCCCAGCCCCGACATTCACCTGTGGAGAATTTTGTCTGAACAGTGACATTTTCATCCTTTTTTGATTTACAACTGTCATTAGAGCCAATGTGTAGATGTGTGGAAATATTGTCTTTGTACCATCCACACAACAAGGCACAATTTTCTTGTTGGCCTGCAGATATCATCCCTGACAGGTGACAGATATTGAGGCAAGAGTCTGCAAAGAGAAAGATGGACTGGGACAATAGTCTGACAAGAGAAAGATGGACTGGGACAATAGTCTGCAAAGAGAAAGATGGACTGGGACAATAGTCTGACAAGAGAAAGATGGACTGGGACAAGAGTCTGACAAGAGAAAGATGGACTGGGACAATAGTCTGCAAAGAGAAAGATGGACTGGGACAATAGTCTGACAAGAGAAAGATGGACTGGGACAAGAGTCTGACAAGAGGAAGATGGACTGGGACAAGAGTCTGACAAGAGAAAGATGGACTGGGACAAGAGTCTGACAAGAGAAAGATGGACTGGGACAATAGTCTGACAAGAGAAAGATGGACTTGGACAAGAGTCTGACAAGAGAAAGATGGACTGGGACAATAGTCTGAGAGGGCATTCTACATGTACAGATTAACACCAAGCAATGAATGAATTAAAAGGAGTTTAAGGTCCCACTTTCTATACCAAATGGATGTCGCTTCTCACCAGGTGCAATGATATAGAGAACAACCTACTTCTCTGTACCAACTAGAGTACATGTAATATTGACAAGCATACAGTGTGCTATGAGGGGAATTTCGACTGTATAGCCACTGACTGAGTCAAAATTGTCCAGGGTCCTTTTTGTTTTATGTGTGCACACCAATGGGAACAATCAACATGCATATACTTATATACATGTAGAATTGGTCATCCTCGGTTTTCCCAGTCGTCTCATTCCGTTGTACTCAATTATACTCTGTTGAGTGGACATTAAACCAAATTTCTCTCTCTCTCTCTCTCTTGTTTTCATCTACATGTACATGTAGGCCCTATCTTTAAGATTAAGAAAATTGATAGGCTAGAAGGCTACTTGCCACTTAAAATAGACACAAACCAGAAATTTAATATCTACATGTACAATCAAATTATTTTAATTTCCAATTACAAATTTGATAGCACATAATTGGATCATCAGGAACTGGTCGGTAAATGCTAGTCATCCTGTTCTTCTTGAGGTGACACTCTTCAAAAAAGCCTAAATTAAGACTCTGTCAACTCAAGTCTGAGCAATTTGGTGGATTAGATTTTATGAATTTCAACCAACAACATCGTCGGTCCCGAGTTCACAAAGCATTCTCTGATTTCACTATAGTTAAGAATTTACTACAAATTGTTTGCCCTATTTTAACTAAAATATAGCCCTTTATATAAAAATTGTTTTAATGTATCAAATACGGTACATCAAATAAGAAACTATGTGCAAAGTTTTGTCTTCCTGGATCAAAGATATTTCTCATAAACAGTGCTTGAAAGTTGTTACAATGCTTTGTTAACTCCCGTCCAGAGTTTATACATTTTTGTTTGTTTCGTTCCTGGATTTTATGTCCACTTCCACCAGGGATGATTTTGCATACATTTTCTGCTGCAAATCTTTTATATACCTTATAGTTAGGTCAATATGAATAAATTCAATACACATTTGACCACTGTTTATAAAAAACAAATGTTATTCGCAGTCAACAATATGCAACACTGCAAGTCCTTCTATTTCAACTGTCAACATCATCTGAGTTTAATATTTCAATTTTAACATTTTTATTTTTGTTCTTATCCGGATTAATTAATGACGATATTTTTATTTCTGTATTGTCTTTTGTATGAATGGCATCTTCCTCACTATCCGAGTCCAAATCACTATCTGAAGCATCAAGTTCGCTATCATCGCTCTCCTCATTTTCAACTAACGCTAAATTCATTTCAATATGGCAGTCCTCATCGTTGACGTTTTCAATATCAAGCTCTTCTGGTTCATTTTGAAGCCTTTGTTGTAATTCAACATTAGCTTCAATCATTTTGGGTAAGAAATTTTTCACTTGGCTTAGAACAGAACTTGGCGGGGGCTTGAATGTCTTCCTTGGGATATTTTTGGAATCAGTTTTTAGAAGTTTCACTGGCTCCTCCTTCTCAAACTTTTCTGAATATAAAAGATGCTTAGAAGTCGTTGTCTTTCCAATAAAATGTTCAGATGAATTAACTATTGGCTTCTTCAACCCACTGTCATGGTCAGGTTCCATTTCTTTGGATATTTGGTGAAATACCTTTCCAATAATTGAATAGTAAACAAAAACATGTGTTTGTATATTATAGTTCCGACACTGTTCATTCAACAATTTCTCCCTACACGCGTAATAATTGCGTTAACCCAATCTCACAAACTGTTTTAACTTTGTTCTAATTTTGTAACTAACAAAACCGAATTATCCTTTTATAAATTATGACATGTGCGAGTGAAATTATAATAACACAAAGCGTTATAAATTAAAGCAAGTTCGCCGGAGAACTACATGTATTTTCGCGCAATAATCCAACAGTAAATAAAATTCAAGATGGCGGTTGTTTGGATATCGTTTACGGTAAATTTACTCAATGTTTTTTTGTTATTTTGTCAGCCTAGCCAAAGAAATCTATATTTGTCATGTATCTAACAAGTGGAAAAATCATTAGCGAATTGCAAAAAATTAAAATTAGCATACGATCATCGATATTTATCTCGGAAGAAAGTGAAATGTGAAACGTACAAAAATGAAATTGTCTGTTTTGTAACATTTTGTTTACATTTTATTGTCACTTTCTAGTTCTGTATGTACATGCTCCTGTTATATTCCATGTGTGTAATTATTTACATGTATCATAATGCAATCTCTTATATATATTTATAAATTATATGTATACATGTAGATTAGTCGATAGTGCTGCAGATTATAATTGGTAAACCCTAACCTAGCCGATTGAATTTGATACAGACATAACTCAGTAACAATTTCATAATTTCTTTGACCTTAGAATTAGGTTAATAAGTTACATTAAGTAGTATGATGTTAGATGTACATACATTGAATAGTGTGTATCATTTAGAGGACAAAATTACTAAAGTAATAGCCTATTTATAACTACATGTAATTTTAAAAATGTAGGTCTATGCTTTTGCATGATGCAAGTCTAAATATATAAGTAAGGCAGCTGGTAGCCTACTGCTGGTAGTACTAGTACAGACATTCACATCTGGTACTGCTGGTAGTACAGACATTCACATTGTCAATCACAAATTCAGGTTTTGTTAGGCATCACCCCTGATTTAACTGGAATTCCGTCGTCCATTAGCCCAGGTTAGGAGCATGACAGTACTAGGACGTTAAACCCCATTTCAATTTTTTTTCTTTTACTGGCGTAAAGGAAAATGTAAGTTACATGTACTACAGTGAAGGCCTAAATGTACCTAAAATTGTTGTATTGAAATAATGAAACTGATTCTGTCAATGGGGCATTCCATGTCAAGTGTACACAAAATTCGGGCGATTTTGACATGACCATCACAGATTTTGATGATTTTTGGTGTGCAAGTTAACTATGATGAAAAAATGTGATGTGCAAAATTATAGCGCTGGGGGCCCCATGGGGCCCCTTCAGGGACATCCCAAACATTGGACCTTTTCGGCTTACCTACCAACTTTGAAACTCTATAACTTCGTCCCTAGTAATCCTACGTACATCAAATTGGTATCAAATTGTCCAGAAAAGATAGATCTTTCTAATGACACGAAGCACGAACTCAACAGGACAAAATTCAGGCAGATATCGTTGACCTTGACCTTTGAACCCACGCCCCCAAAAAGGGGCAAACTCGATTTGGCCAATTTTTCGTGTGAACATTGCCCCACCTATAAATAGCAAACACACAAAAAATCAAAGTGGGATCTCCATGGGAACAGATTTGATTGACATGGAAGTCCATCTAGGTCGCAAAAACAGACATTGATTTTATTAGAATAAACTGTAGGTTTTTTGTGTAAGCTGACTTCTGTACACTTATTTCACTATGTTAACTTGTACATTCTGTTTTTGTTACTGGATGATCCATTTAGTTCTCATTTTTTGTTCCCTAGGGCTTTGTTTGCAGCATTAATTTCTTTTTTACTCAGAGTATAGGTCCTACCAGTAGCTGTTTTAGGGTCTACCGGAATCAGAATATCCCTGCAGTCTATAATGCACTGATCTTCCACATCGGCGAAGAAGAAACTGTTTGACGGGCCATTTGGATGAAGGAAATTGACCTTCACCTCTTGTTCAATGGGACACGATTCTAGGATGCACACCAGCCACCATTTACTGTCCGGTGACGTAACCTGCTAGTTTCATTCTACAGGTGAAGAATGTTCAGCTGTTACGGACTCAACACGCGAAGAACTACTTGCACTAAACTCGCGTACCTCAAACGTTGTCTTTGATAAAGGTTTGAGTAAATGGAGTTTCTGCATGCCAGGAATTGTTTTTGCTAATATCGCCCTGTCTCTTAAAGGGCTAATCTCGATATTTGTTTTGGGAATAAAAATGCTTAATTTTGTGTTAAAATCCCTTAAAATATCCGAGTCAAGGGCCGAGAAACTACTTCCGTATTGTAATACGTTTTCAAACGACTTAAATCCGTCAGTCTTCATCTGGAATTTGAGACCGGTGCCCCAAGGTGTATTTTGTGGTATCTGGATAAAATCAAACATTTTTTTTTATAAAAATAATGTGTACTTGAAATTTGCCTTTCTTTATCAAGTACGGCACATGGGTTATTCACTGCATAACCCTCTCAAATAACCGTAATCGGTTATAAGGTCATCCAACGAAACAATTGACCCAAAATCTTAATAGGGTTACGTTTCCTGATAAGCAGTTTTGGCGTTCACGTCCAAACGACTCAATATCTTGAGTTGAAATTTTGAGACAAGGTATATACACCAGTCCCCTATATTTTGGCGTTTTATTTTCATAAATTCTCAGACTTTTATTTTTGAGCCTCTGTATAATTCGGGATTGTCCCTTTAATAATTACTCTTCCAAGTTGTGATCTTTCTGGGTGGCGTAACAAAATTTCATATTACCCAGACTCCTGTTTGCACTCACTCTCTCTGTACCTCTCTCACACACCACTAGCAGACGACATAGTTAACAGATACAAACAGATAAGGTTTTGTGCACTTGAATAACTGTGTAGCACCTGACTTGACCGGCTCCTAAAATATGTTCCCTCAGAGATCCCATTTTGATTTTTTGTGTGTTCATTCATCATAGGTGGGGCAATGTTCCCACAAAAAATTGGCCAAATCGAGTTTGCCCCTTTTTGGGGGCGTGGGTTCAAAGGTCAAGGTCAACAATATCTGCCTGGATTTTATTCGGTCAATATCGTGCTTCGTGTCATTAGAAAGATCTATCTTTTCTGGACAATTTGATACCAATTTGATGTACGTGGGATTACTAGGGACGAAGTTATAGAGTTTCAAAGTTGGTAGGTAAGCCGAAAAGGTCCAATGTTTGGGATGTCCCTGAAGGGGCCCCATGGGGCCCCCAGCACTATATTTTTGCACATCACATTTTTTCATCATGGTTAACTTACACACCAAAAATCATCAAAATCTGTGATGGTCATGTCAGAACCTTGTGTACACTTGACGTGGAATCCCCCCAATGTGATGTGTGCTTCATGTTTTTCCGATGCGATGACCCTTGTCAGACTGCAGGACGGAGAACCTGACAAGGACAGTTGTCTATTGTTCATACATGTGTAGGTCCTGTGTTCACATTGCCATTGGCATGCACATAAAAAAAAGATGCCTTGGGCACCTTGAAAGTTGAAATTTGATAGAAGAGCTAGGCCTTGGCACCGTTCAGGCAAAATTCATGACCCCATGTTCATTATCCCAGTTGGAGCAGAACAGTGGGGCGTTAAACCCCATTGGCATTTCATTTCAGTTTGTGCTCAGTGAGTTGGGCCTATACACTAGCTAAGAAATCAGGGGTCCTGGATGCAATCCTACATGTATACTATTATTTGGAGAGAAAGTTCCCCAGGGTTGTCAAGCATGGTTTATTGTTCCCCTTGTAAATTATGAGATACTGTTGTTCAAGCATCTGTCTTCATTAGCCTCGTCAAGAGCAAAACAGTAGTCAGTAGCAAGCCTTGAAATAAGGCACCTGTCACTGACAATGTCAGGCACAGATTCAGGGTTTGTCAGGCACTAAACCTCTGGCAGTGGTGCCTGTCATTTTGTCCGGCACTGAATTGTCTTTTTTAATGATATTATTAATACATGTCTGGCACTAAGTTGAAAATGTCAGGTACTCTTGTCAGTGACAGGTGCCTTATTTCAAGGCTTGGTCAGTAGGACGTTAAACCCCATTTCATTTCACTAACCGTAAGGTCCAGCGTCGGATCCTGATGCTGTGAGGGAAAGTTCATATTTAAGTTCATTAGCCCAGTTGGTAGACATTGAATCACATTTCATTTATTGATAGTAATTAGTAATTAAATATCCCGGTGGCGGTAGTCCAGAATTTTTTTTTTCCATGCAAAATTTATGTAATGCAACAGTAGGTCTATAGATGACCAAACTAAAATCTATTAATAATAGGCCTACATTTATATATATATATATCTATAATAAAGTACTGATTATTTTCTCCAGTATGAATTCTGATATGTTTCTGTTGATCACTCTTGTTACTAAATTAAATTAAATTATGCTTTCAGTTTAGTATGGAGAACCGATAATAATTGGAAGAGATGTGTGACCATCGCCAACTGCGATCTCCTGCTCCTGTTGGGGTCGTGGATCATGTTGGTTCTCTATCAGAGAGTTTCGGTGAACTTGTGGAAAATAGCGACTACAGTGATATCACACTAATTGTGGATGGTGGGCAGTTTCAAGGCCATAAAGTCATCTTAGCAGCAAGATCAGAGTATTTTAGGTGGGTAAATTTGTAACTTGTAGGGGTGTGTTCATGGCCGAATGGTTAGCATGTGCGTGTTGCATGGTTTGGTTTTGAATCCTTGGTTGTACGTGACAAGGAGTATGGTTGCCTGTCCAACCTCATGGGTTTTCTCTGGGTCCTCTGGTTTCCTCCCACTACTAAATATTGAAATAAAATTAAACCATTTTATAGTCCTGAAATGACCTAGTATGTGTCGAGTGGATGTAAAACCCCATTTATCACTCTCTTATAACTTTTAATTTGTTCATCGTAATTTGAAGGATTTTAAACCCCTTACAAACTACAATATTTTGAAAGTGGAATCTCGAAGAAGAATAGTCGTCTGTCCAACCTCATGGGTTTCTCTTCGGGTCCTCCAGTTTCCTCTCACTGCTAAAGACCCCTACGTGCAAGATAATTATGGAAATAAAATTAAAAACCATGTTTTAGTCCCGAAATGACCTAGTTTGTGTCGAGTGGATGTTAAACCCCATTTCTCTTTCTCTTATAACATTTAGTTAAATCCCTTACAAACTACAATATTGTGAAAGTGAAATCTCTAAAAGAAATATCAGTTCATTAGTGGTCTAGAGTGCCACACTTCCACCTCTAGCTGGCCTGCCACCTCTTGCTTGCAGCTGTGGTTTCGAGCCCTGGTGTAAGCGTATGTGGCATGGAGATACATGTAGGATCGTCTGTCTAACCTCATGGGTTTTCTCCGGGTCCTCCGGGTTCCTCCTACTGCTAAAGACCCCTACGCGCAAGATAATTATTGAAATAAAATTAAAAACCATATGTTTGTCCCAAAATGACCTACATGTAGGTTGTGTTGAGTGGACGTTAAACCCTATTTCTCTCTCTCTTTCTCTAAGAGGAATATCAGTACATTAGGACAAAGAACAATCTGATTAAAATACAGATCCGTATACCGTTTCGTTTTTATACTTTCAATGGTCTACAATACATGAAGATGCGATACGTTGTACTGGAAGGTCATTTCAGGGGTCGTACAAGCGACTTTTTACCTTGTGACGTCAGGCATTGATTAATCAATTAGCATTGGGCGGGTCGAGTCTGGAGTCATTTGCCCAGCCTCGTGTCATGGGTTCTCTCCCGGGTCCTACATTATATACAAGCAAGCGAATTGTGTGATTATATTTTACGCTAAATCTGATTTATCTCTTTGTGTCAATGATTCGTTTACACATTTTCAACTTGTTGAGATTAAAATAATGATAATAATATGTCTATTTATATAGAGCCATATCCACAAATCGTGCTCGTAGCGCATACAACTACATGTATACCGGTACAAAAGTCCTGACCGCATTATAAATATTTTATGCATGTGCCTGTGTTTTATAAAAAACTTGCTTTATTGTATTATTTCAGAGCTTTGTTTTATGGTGGTTTGAAGGAATCACAACCAGGAATATCTCAGATAGAATTACATGATGTTCCTGCTGCAGCGTTTTCCTCTTTATTTAAATATATCTATACCGGTAGACTACATCTTACAGAGATAAAGGTAAAACTCATATAATATTAATTAATGTCTTTGGTACAGCCGTTCTGTGACTCGTATGGCCTTCCTCTTTTAAATACCCCTACGCACAAGCAAATTATTGAAATAGGTGGTCCATAATATGTAAGTCTAGAAAATGTAAAACCTACATGCACCTATTTACATGTACACAATAAAAAAGATCCCTTAACTTTGGAATATGATGCAGTGATGGTCCCAAGTTCGATTCCAGCATTTGTCAAAAAGTTATTAAGGATTTTCCATCATAGTATCTCTTGTTCCTCCAGTTTCCTCCCACTGCTAAAGACCCCTGCACTCAAGCGAATTATTGAAATCAAATTGAACCATATGTTAGTCCCAAATTGAACTTGTTTATTTCGAATGGACATTAAACCACCATTTTTCTATTTCCCTCTCTGTAGAATGTAGATGACCTTAATATCGTGTATGTGTTAATGTAACTCCCTATCTACATTAGCCCGGTTGGTCCAGAAAAGTAGGACATTATTCATTAGACCCAATTTCATTTCATATTTTAACTCCTTGCAAAGACTGCCCATGTTGGATTAAGAAACTAATAACAATATTTCTACTGTAAATTAATAAAAACCTATGTTTTTCTTTCAGGAGGAGAGTCATATTTTAGATGTTCTGGGTTTGGCCCATCGGTTTGGTTTTGAAGAACTGGAGACGGCAATATCTGATTATTTGAAATCTGTTTTGAATAATCGTAATGTGTGTCCCATTTACGATCTGGCCAACATGTACAATCTGACATCTTTATGTACCATGTGTCAGGAGTTCATCGATAGAAACGCTTTTGAGATTTTACACAGTGAATCCTTCTTATCTTTGTCACAGGTAATAATTACTCATTCTGTGTGGTAAAAGGAGGAAGGGGCTTTGGGCAAGCCGCATGTCACTGACCTCCTAACTGTCTTTGCCACAGGTGATGATCTCTTAGCCTGTGTGGTAAAAGGGGGCAGGGGCTTTGGGCGAGCCGCATGTCACTGACCTCCCAGACGTCTTTGCCATAGGTGATGATTTCATAGCCTGTGTGGTAAAAGGGGGTAGAAGCTTTAGCGGAGCCGCAAGGCACTGATGTCCTGACTGTCTTTGCCACAGGTAATGATTTCACAGCCTGTGTGGTAAAAGCGGCATTGGCTTTGGTCGCACTGGAGAGCACTATCCTGACTATCTTTGCCACAGGTAATGATTTCACAGACTGTGTGGTAAAAGGGGGTAGGAGGTTTGGGCGAGCCATAGAGCACTGAACTCCAGACAATCTTTCCCACAGGTAATGATTTCACAGCCTGTGTGATAAAAGTGGGCATTGGCTTTGGTCGCACTGGAGAGCACTGTCCTGACTATCTTTGCCACAGGTAATGATTTCACAGACTGTGTGGTAAAAGGGTGTAGGAGGTTTGGGCGAGCCATAGAGCACTGAACTCCAGACAATCTTTCCCACAGGTAATGATTTCACAGCCTGTGTGATAAAAGTGGGCAGTGGCTTTGGTCGAGTCCTAGGGCACTGGCCTGACTTTCTTTGCCACAGGTAATGATTTCACAGCCTGTGTGATAAAAGGGGGTAGGAGCTTTGGGCGAGCCATAGGGCACTGAATTCTAGACAATCATTGCCACAGGTAATGATTTCTCTTCCTGTGTGATGGAGGGGTTGGTTAGTGGTCAAATGGGTATGCTTTAGATCATATGGTCTGTCATTAAGTCAACTGACATGCTTTATTTTGTCCTTGTGGGTTTTCTCCGAGTCCTCTGGTCTCCTGCCACAGCTAAAGACCCCTATGTGGAGTATGTAGAAATATCACTGTCCTGGCAAAATTCACCTCATTACATTGCATAGAAATGAAAATTAATATGTTAGTCTCATACTATTTGAGCGACAAGTGACGAAACAGTAAAAGATATCTGGCAGCGTAAAATACAGGTCATGACCATATTTCTAATTGAAGCTTATTGTTATATTCTTTTGTTTTTCAGAATTCTGTAAAAGAATTGATAGCAAGAGATTCATTTTACGCCCATGAATTGGATATTTTTAAATCTGTCTGTGAATGGGCCGAGTTTAATAACGGCCTTGATCCAACGCCGATATTAGACAGCGTTCGTCTCCCTCTAATGACCATGACAGATTTATTGAATAATGTTCGACCTACGTCACTTGTTCCCGCTGATTGTATATTAGATGCCATCAAAACACAAACCGAAAGTCGAGCCATGGATTTAAAATATCGAGGACTTCTCAGTAAGATTTTCATTGTTTTTTTTTATAATTTCTTTTTTTTTCTTCAGATTTTTATTGTTAAAAGACTTGATGGGTCATTTAGAGCTATAGGAAATTCTTATAAACTAAAGTTTAATCTCTTATAGGATTATCAGTCCAATAATTAATTGTCCTCCGGTTTCCTCCCACTGCTAAAGACCCCTACACACAAGTGAATTATTGAAATAGAATTAAACCATATGTTTTTCCTGATGACCTGGTTTGTGTTGGGTGGACGTTAAACCCCATCCCCCCCTCTCTCTCTTATGATAATGGTGTAACTTAATGGCGGTTGGTGTTGACATTTTATTTTCATTATTAGACGTTAAATTATTTAGTGCAGATTAAGTTGCGAGAAATTTGATATTTTAGCAAAAATGCAAATGTTACATTCAGGAATGTGTGACATCAGTACATGGACTGCCTGAAAGTATGGTTTCTCTTAAAACCACAATTTTCTAAAAATATTATGGTCCCCACAGTGATGCAGACTCACTAACCAGGGTGCCTGCGTTCCTCCCCTTGTCAGTTGTGCAGGACAAAGGTTAAGTACAGTGTCTATTGTCTAGCCATTCGTATGGGATAAAAAGCAAATGTCCCATGTAAATATACATGTGAAAGAAACCTTGACAGTTTAAATTTGATAATGGATGTTAATACTAATTTCATTACTTACATTTTCCTATGAGGGAAATTTTGCCTTTGTGGCAAAATCTTATATCGCATTTCAACTGCCAAGGGATCTTATACGTGCATGCTAATGTGTACACATCTAAACGACTATACATTCTCCCTTGCCAAGCCCTCTATCCTTTTCCACTGACAAAGGGTAACCATGCCGGGAAAATCCTGATGAACTTTCTCTGCCAACATGTTGCTACACTAACATGGTTATTGAAGACTGATTTCAAAATTTCTCTCCCCCCCTCTCTCTTTGTCTTAGAAATTGATCTTCTCCCCCCAAAGATTGATAGAGAATTGAAATAATGTCACCATGAATTATTTATATTTCAGTACCAGAGGAGAATATCGCCACAGCGTTACATGGAGCCCATGTTTACCGAGGAGAGATGAAGTCGGGTCTGTTGGACGGGGATTACCATAACTACGATTTAGATCGTGGTTTCTCACGACATCCGATAGACGACAACAACGGTCAGGGTATCGTCATTAAACTGGATAGACCCTATATATTAAACATGTTTAAACTTCTCCTCTGGGATCGAGATATGAGGTAAGTCAGATTAAACTGGATATACCCTATATATTAAACATGTTTAAACTTCTCCTCTGGGATCGAGATATGAGGTAAGTCTTAAACTAGATAGACCCTATATATTAAACATGTTTAAACTTCTCCTCTGGGATCGAGATATGAGGTAAGTCAGATTAAACTGGATATACCCTATATATTAAACATGTTTAAACTTCTCCTCTGGGATCGAGATATGAGGTAAGTCTTAAACTAGATAGACCCTATATATTAAACATGTTTAAACTTCTCCTCTGGGATCGAGATATGAGGTAAGTCTTAAACTGGATAGACCCTTTATATTAAACATGTTTAAACTTCTACTATGGGATCGAGATATGAGGTAAGTCTTAAACTGGATAGACCCTATATATTAAACATGTTTAAACTTCTACTCTGGGATCGAGATATGAGGTGAGTCAGATTAAACTGGATATACCCTATATATTAAACATGTTTAAACTTCTACTCTGGGATCGAGATATGAGGTGAGTCAGATTAATCTGGATATACCCTATATATTAAACATGTTTAAACTTCTCCTCTGGGATCGAGATATGAGGTAAGTTAAATTAAACTGGATATACCCTATATATTAAACATGTTTAAACTTCTCCTCTGGGATCGAGATATGAGGTAAGTCAGATTAAACTGGATATACCCTATATATTAAACATGTTTAAACTTCTCCTCTGGGATCGAGATATGAGGTAAGTCTTAAACTAGATAGACCCTATATATTAAACATGTTTAAACTTCTACTCTGGGATCGAGATATGAGGTAAGTCAGATTAAACTGGATATACCCTATATATTAAATATGTTTAAACTTCTCCTCTGGGATCGAGATATGAGGTAAGTCAGATTTATTTTTATTTCCGGGGCCCCCGAGTTTACAAAACATTCTCAGACTTAAGTTAGGAATTTACTTAAAATTGTTCGGCTTTGTTAATTGAAATATACATGTAACCCTTTATGAAACTTTCGTTGTTTTATCCACAGTTCTGTGCATGGCATGCCAAAAAGTCGTCGTAACAAACCGTTTCATTGACTAATCTCTTACTTTAACCATAATGTGGTAGAGTCAAGTTAAACGAAATTTTGAAATATAAAAAAACAAAATGAAATAGGATGTGTGTTTTAATCAGATTGGTCCCAAAATGACCTAGATTGTGTCGAGTGGATGTTAAACCCCATTTCTCTCTCTAAACTCAATGTTCTTAGATACATGTATATCTACTGTATTTCACAAAATTCCACAGAAAAATATGTCTGAATCAATCACTAGAAAATAATATAATTTCAAAAGAAACATTACTGGAACTCCTCACGTGTTTATTTGTGCCACATGTTAAAATGGGAGTTGCAGAAGATTGCATCTAAACCTGGTACCCCCCCTTAGTGTTTGCACCTAGTGTGCTGAAAAATACGGCAATTAAAAATGCTCCATTTGTTTGATTTGCAGGTCATATTCATATTATATAGAAGTGTCTATGGATGATAAAGACTACATCCGAGTGATTGATCATACAGGGTATCTCTGTCGATCGTGGCAAAAATTATATTTTCCTACCCGAGTGTGCAAGTGAGTATTATAGTAGATTATTTCGTATATGTTTTAACTTATTTCATGGATCTTGTTAATGGTGAAATACACCCACATGGTAGCAACAGTGGGTAAGACGCTGGCTCACTAGCTTCATGGTTGCGTTTCTATCCCTGCTTTGGTCAAGAAAGTTCATCAAAATTTTCCGACGTAAATTCCCCTTGTCAGTAGTGGAGAACTGAGGGCCTGAATATGGCAGCTGTCCAGTTGGACGTAAAAACAAAGGACCCATGTATAGATTGGCTTGCGTATTTACAATCCTTTGGCAATTTAAATTTGTTATAAAAGTAGGCCATAGCACACTGTATGACGTATGCTAGTCTTAATTAGCCCAGTCGGAGTTGGACGTTAATCCCCATTTCATTTTCCGACCATGAGTGACTCTTGTAGCCTTCTATACAACATTTGGGAAATATTCTCCTTTTTCTTGAGTTACTTCCCTTATTGTTAGTTTGTCTTACAGTGTGAATGAATGAATGAATGAATGAAATGGGGTTTAACGTCCTACGCTTAAGCACCTAACCTGGGCCAATTGAAGACGGGCATACGCCAACAGTGTGCTATGAGGGAAATTTTGCCCGGGCAGCGGCGCTACGGCCTACTCTTATATCGAATTCCAACTGCCAAGGGATCTTTTACGTGCACTCCAATTTGTACACGGGACCTCGGTTTTTCGTCCCATCCGAACGACTAGGCAGCTGTCCTTGTCAGGCCCTCCTTCTGCATCACTGACAAGGGGAAATCACGCCGGAAAATCAAGATGAACTTTCTCGGCCAATGCAGGGATCGAACACTCAACCTCCAGGCTAGCGAACCAGCGCCTTATCCACTTAGCCACCGTGATCCCACAGTAGAGTGAAGTGTACATATCACTACAGGCCCAGGACTGTTCAACGCAGTGGACGCTTACGACAAACCACCAGATCCATTCACATGATTGGATATGGGCATTAGTTGTTTGTGTCTTCTGAATATTGTGTCCTGTCCATAGGTTTGTCTTGTGTAATTGATTGTGTGTGATGCTGTCCTCCTACATGTACACTTACCTAGTTTACTATTGACGTAATATGTATTGTTTTTAATATTTTATTTATTTTATCCCTAGATTAATTCAAATAAATATGTATAATTATTATTTTATATTTTTTCCCCAGATATATTCGGATTGTTGGAACTCATAATACAGTAAATCGTGTTTTTCATCTGGTGGCGCTAGAAGCATATTATACAAATAAATCCTTTATATTGGATCGAGGTCTAGTAGGTAGGTTATCAAGTTTCTTGTCATCATTGGGGGGGGGGGGGGTTGAATGGCCCAATGGTTAGCTTGCGCACGCTGTATCATAAAGCCTGTCATTGAGTCAACTGGCGTGGTTTCGAATCCCAGGTTGTATGTGACAATGAGTAGGGTCGTCTGTTCAACCTCGGGGTTTTCTCTGGGTTCTCCGGTTTCCTCCCACTGCTAAAAACCCCTACGAGCAAGTGTATTATTGCAATAAGATTAAACCCTATGTTAGTCCCAACATGCCCTAGTTTGTGTCGAGTGGACGTTAAACCCCATTTATCTCTTTCTCTTTGTCTAAATAGGGTAATTTTGCCCTGACATCAGCATTCCTAGAGATACATGTTACGTTTTTGATCAATGTGCATTGATTACTTCCCTATGGCTTTATCATAAGGTCTGTTGTTGAGTCATGTGGCATGCTTTCAAATCTCTGCTTGAACATGGCAAGGAGTAGAGTCGACTGTCCAACCTAAATACCCTTACTCGCAAGCGAATATTAAATTAAAAAATTGAACCATGTTAGTCCAGAAATGACCTAGTATGTGGCAATTGGACAGTGGACGTCAAACCCCATTGATCTCTCTCTAACAAAGATTTCTTCCAAATAGTGCGCAAACAAAGAATTACCATATGTTATAGATGTAATTTTTTTTATGTTAGTTTGGAAATTCCCTAGTTTGTGTCGAATGGACATTAAGCCCCATTTTTCTCTTTTTCTCTTTGCCATCAAATTTTGTCTGGACTGCGGCACTACGGCCTACTCTTATATTGAATTCCGACTGTCAAGGGAACTTTTTTTTGCACAACAATGTGTACACATGACCTCAGTTTTCCATCCCATCCAAATGACTAGACAGCTGTCCTTGTCAGGATGTCTGTCCTGCATCACTGACAATGGGGAACCAAGCCGAAATATCTGGAGGTACTTTCTTGGCCAATGCTTTGATCGAACACCTGACCTCCAGACTAGTGATGGAGCCTCTTATCCAACCTCTGTGACCCCCTATATTTATAGAAAGATAATATCTAATTTGTTGTTTAAGTGGCATTCAGTAACTGGATGAGAATAACACATGACACAATTATATGGAATACAAGTTACTTAAAGAGTTTATTTCAGCGACGTTTCGACGAGGGTTCTCTCGTCTTTATCAAGCAAACGTCGCTGAAATAAACTCTTTAAGTAACTTGTATTCCATATAATTGTGTCATGTGTTAATATCTAATTTGTTTATGTTTGCAGTGCCGACGGAGAACGTAGCAACAATCAAAAACAGTGCTGTGGTCATAGAAGGCGTGAGTAGGAGCCGTAACGCGTTAATCAACGGAGACGTTAAAAACTACGACTGGGATTCAGGGTATACGTGTCATCAATTGGGTAGTGGAGCTATTGTTATTCAGCTGGCGCAACCGTATGTTATTAGTTCAATGAGGTAAAGAACGTTTTCTTGCTTAGAGTTAGAGAGATGAAATAAAAGTATGTTATTCCCCGACAAACCGACAAATGTTCTATTTAGAGTTAGAGATAAAAAATAAAATATGTTATTCATGACAAACCGACAAATGTTCTATTTAGAGTTAGAGATGAAATAAAATATGTTATTCATGACAAACCGACAAATGTTCTATTTAGAGTTAGAGATGAAATAGAATATGTTATTCATGACAAACCGACAAATGTTCTATTTAGAGTTAGAGATGAAATAAAATATGTTATTCATGACAAACCGACAAATGTTCTATTTAGAGTTAGAGATGAAATAAAATATGTTATTCATGACAAAACGACAAATGTTCTATTTAGAGTTAGAGAGATGAAATAAAAGTATGTTATTCCCCGACAAACCGACAAATGTTCTATTTAGAGTTAGAGATGAAATAAAATATGTTATTCACGACAAACCGACAAATGTTCTATTTAGAGTTAGAGATGAAATAAAATATGTTATTCATGACAAAACGACAAATGTTCTATTTATTTTATGATTTTACAATCATTTTAGGTAAAAACAACATGGACTACTTTGTCCAGTAGATAACACTTCTATTTCACTGATCAAATGTGGTATTCCACTACTGATCATAAAATAAATCATTTTATGTGCATGCTTCTTCATTGATTGGACAACAATTCTCATGTGGGGTTTGGTTAGCTAGCCGGATGATCTGATCTGTGCTCTTTTCGTGTCTAAAAACTGTATTAGTTGATGATCTAACCTAATTTCAATTAGATCAGATTCTTTTCGTTTAATGTCTAAAAACTATATTAGTTGAGGGGGGTTTGGTGGCCCAATGGTTAGAATTTGCACGCTGTATCATAAAGTCTGTCATTGAGTAAACTGGCGTGGTTTCAAATCCTCGGTTGTACGTGACAAGGAGTAGGGTCACCTGTCCAACCTTGTGGGTTTTCCCCCGGGGGTCCTCTGGTTTCCACCCACTGCTAAAGACCCCTATGCACAAACAAATTATTGAAATAAAATTAAAAAATCATAGGTTAGTCCCAAAATGAACTAGTTTGGGTCAAGTGGGCGTTAAACCCTCTCTCTCTCTCTCTCTCTCTCTTTCTCTCTCTCTCTTATCTTGAATACCAAATGATGATAATAAAACTGTTTATTATATTTATCTTCAGATTATTATTATGGGATTGTGATGATCGAAGTTATAGTTTCTACATCGAGGTGTCGGTCGATCACCAAACCTGGACAATGGTGGCTGATAAACAAAGAGAATTCTGCAAGTATGTTTATTTAATTTCATTATTCGTCAACTGGCAAACTATAGACATTTAAGAGATGACCACTATCAAGAATGATTAGCATGTGCAGACTGTGTCATAAGGTCTGTCATTGAGTCAATTGGTGTGGATTCGATTCCCTGGTTGTACGTGACAAAGAGTAGGGTCGCCTCTGACATGGCTATATTCATTAGCCCAGTTGTCGCAAAAAAGTAAGACGTTAAACACCATTGCAGTCCGTATATATGTATGCCATCTTCACTGTACCAATTTTTTTACCCCATTTCATTGATGGGAGATGGATTGCAGAATGATTAGCACATGCACACTGGTGTGGTTTCGATTACCCGGTTGTACGTGACAAGAGCAAGGTTGTCTGTCCAGCCTTGTGAGGTTTTCCCTGGGTCCTCCAACTGTTAAAGACCCCTACGTGCAAATGAATTATTGGATCACATGGTCTGTTATTGACTTCCATGCTTATATGTGACAAGGAGTAAGTCCAACCTTGTGGACTATTTTTAATCTCCTGTTTCCTCCCATAACCTGCAAACACACCCTATTTGCAAACACATTTTTGAAACAAGTGGACATTAAATATCTCTCTTTCCCTCTCTCTCTCTCTCACTCTCTCTTTTTCTCTGGGCGTGGATCCAATACCTGTAGCTTTAATTAAATGTATTTCAGGGCGTGGCAGTTAATAGAATTTGATCCAATACCTGTAGCTTTTATAAGAATAGTCGGTACACACAACACGGCTAACGAGGTAAGTTCGATTTCAACATCAGTCATCTAATATAAATTGGAGGGGGGTTGGGATGGCCTAGTGGTCTAGAGTGCCACACTTCGACCTCTTGCTGGTCGGTTACCTCTGGCTTGCGGCTGTGGTTTCGAGCCCTAGTGTGAGCGTATGTGACATGGAGATAGGGGTGCCATTCTCAATCTCGTGGGTTTCCTCCGGGCACTCCAGTTACCTCCCACTGCTAAAGACCCCTACGCGCAAGCGAATTATCGAAATTAAAAACCATACGTTCGCCCCTAAATGACCTAGTTTGTGTCGAGTGGACGTTAAACCCCATTTCTCTCTCTCTCTCTCTGATATAAATCGGAGAATCAGAACCACAAGAAGTTATATGTGGCTGGCTGTTTCACAATCGTGGCACTCACCAAATGGTGTAATGGATATAATAATATTATTACAAAGTTGGCAATATATATGTATAATTTTATTGGCAAAAGATCCAGTGGCCCAAAACCATGCTAAAATTTCATTATAACTAAGATGTTCGGTTTTATTTCATACTAATTAGCTTAAGCAAATTGAGCTGAACTCTTACTCTTGGCAGCAACCAGACTTTTAAAGATGGGAGTATGCCATGCTGTGTTTCACTCTTCCTCAAAATTTCAACTGTCAGGTTTTCTATTTTAGGTTCATGTCAATTATTATGATTACTTTTTTGTACCATCAAAGTGACTAGATGATGTTTATTGCAAGGCCCTTTTGCAAGCTCCACTGATAAGGGCAAACCCTGCTTAAAAACATCAAAGTACTTTCACCGCCAATATCACAATTGAACCCAGGACCTCCAAGTTATTTTAGTGCCACTAGATTAAAGGGCCAATCCCAACAAAATTTTGGAGAATAAAACTGCTTAATTTTGTTTTAAAATCCTCTACCTTAGTGCCCAGCAACTAACACAATATATGTGATACGTTTTTAAACAGCTTAAACCTGTCAGTCTTCATCTTGAAATGGAGACCAGTGTCCCAAGCTGTATTATGCGGTGATTTGATAAAACCAGACTTTTTTTTAATAGAAATATTGTGTAGTTGAAATTACTATTAATTATCAAGTACAGCACATGGGAATCGAATATCAGGTCACCCAACAAAAAAATTGACCTGAAATTGTAAAAGGATTACGCGTCCGGATAAGCAGTTTTGACGTTCACATCCAAATGACTTAATATTTTGAGCTGAAATTTTGAGACAGGGTGAATACACCACTCCTCTATATTCTGACCCTTAAATTTCATACGTACTCAGACTTTTTTTTTTGAGACTCTGTTCACATTGGGATATTCCCTTTAACCCAATCCCATCTCTGGCTTGCGGCTGTGGCTTCGAGCCCTAGTGTTAGCGTATGTGGCATGGAGATAGGGGCGTCTTCTCAACCCGCATTGGTTTCCTCCAGGCACTCCGGTTTCCTCCCAGTGCTAAAGACCCCTACGTGCAAGCGAATTATTGAAATAAAATAAAACCATATGTTAGTCCTGAAATGACCTAAACCCCATTTTTCTCTCTTTCTCGCTTAACCCAAATCATGAAATATTTGTATTTTATTTTAGGTTTTTCACTGTGTTCATTTTGAGTGTCCTGCTGATTTAAATGGTGTAAATTCAGCCGCATCACATCGTGCGCCTGGAAGTCCATCTCTTCAAGCAGCAACAAGTGTTTCACAGCAACCAGAATCTTTAGCCTCTGGTAACCAAGGAAACCAAGGAGGTCAGGGCAATCAGATGCCACGTGTTCAAGGAATTGATATTTATCCACCTAATGATTTCCAACAAGATACACCAGAAGCTGATCGTATTGACACAGTGTAATAGAGTAATAGATTGGTGTAGAGTTCTCTCCCCTTGTTGGAAACATTGGGTTTTTTTTAACTCCCAAGAATATTTCTTCTTCGATTATTAATTTATTAAATTTTTTTCATCTTTTTTTTTTCTACCATCATTTTACATGTTTATAGTCTATTTATGACGCGGTTACTCAGTGTTATTTAAGTGGGTCGGGTTCTATATTAGATACCTAGCTTATCACAGAAATGTTTCTTTCATTAGGTTACCATTTGTGAGAGACCCTTTAAAGGGTATCTTATCTTTTTAAGTTTGTGAGATGCTATTTAACCCTTTAAACATTGACTATATATGGGGTGTTGCACGTCCCTCCCTTGATTTACAAGATGTTATATTAATTATGAGGGGGTTGGGATGGCCAAATGGTCTAGAGTGTCGCGCTTCGATCTTTAGCTGGCCGGTCACCTCTGGCTTGCGGCTGTGGTTTCGAGCCCTGGTGTGAGCGTATGTGACATGGAGATAGGGGCGCCTTCTCAACCTCGTGGGTTTCCTCCGGGCACTCCGGTTTCCTCCCACGGCTAAAGACCCCTACGCGCAAGCGGATTATTGAAATAAAATTAAACCATGTGTTAGTCCCGAAATGACCTAGTTGTGTTGAGTGGACGTTAAAACCCCATTTCTCTCTCTCTTTATATTAATTATGACAACAACGTAATTGGAGCTTGACGCGCCCCAAGGTGCAAAACAGACATTTCCTTGACATGCGATACAACCTCAAGCCGGTTTTGTGGCTTTCGGGTTCAAAGGGTTAAAGGGTTTTTGTCTCCTTATTTGAATATGGTACCAATTATGATCCCTGAAACATATCCTATGTATATAACCTTTCATATTATTGCATTTATATTTTTGCTACGATCTCTTGCTAGTCCGTTTCATCGCTGGAAGCTTTAGATAGATTTAAGAAAATCTAGTTTCTGTTACTTTTATAGTATGTTATACTCTGCTTCGTTATGTACATGTATTACAATTTATAGATAGGGCAACTGTTTTTATGATTGATTCGTTAATTAGTAGTTGATTTGTAACGAGCCAAATCGGCAGAGTATTGGCAGATCTCAACATCACATGGTAAAGAGATTTGTAATAAAAGTCACATCACATGTTAATGAGACTTATAGTACGAGTCAACATCACATGTTAATGAGACTTATAGTAAGAGTCAACATCACGCGGTAAAAGACCTGCAGTAAGAGTCACATCATGTGATAAAGAGACCTGTTGTAAAAGTCACATGACGTTGTAAAAAGACCTGTAGTAGACTAGGAGTCAACATCGCTTGGTAAAGAGACCTGTAGTAAGAGTATTGATACATTTGATGCATGAGCTGAGAAATAAACTGAAGTTTAATTAAGGGCATATATTTCTTTTCCATAGGCTAATGTTAACCGGGCATATATTTTTATCTGTCTCTAAAGGTCATGGGAGGAAATAAACGGTGTTTAATTTTTGTTAAATGAATACTCAATACATATATCTAACTTATTCTGTATAATATGTAGCATAATGTTTAGTATTTTAAATAATATATCTCTGATTAATATGAATGTATCTCGTGAAGAATAAAGGGGCGGGGGGAGGGGTACTGGAGCCAATTTCTACAATTAAAGGGGGGGGGCACTGTATGGTCATCTGAACAGTGCTGCTGGAGCAAAATTCTAAAATATATTCTCAAGTTAAGATCTTATGTAGTTAATTATTCAGCTCCGTGTTGGACTTATCATGTATCTTTACCAATGTCTAAAAGGAGTATACACACTAAAAATATGTCTAAGTTTTGTTTAGATTATAAACAATTGATAAAACATCACTGAGCTCTTATCTTGCGTCCAAACTCAACATTTGTAAGCAACACAAAAGGTAAAACAAATTGAAATTGTACTCAAATAACGGATAGAATGGAACAACAACTTCGATTGATGAAGCACGAAATGTACAGCATATACTTTCTATTGGACATTGGTATAGATTATATATATATCAATTACTTCAAGGTTAGGGCGGGGATTAGAACTTCAAGGTATTGCTACAAGGTTAGGGCAGGGATTAGAACTTCAAGGCTAGGGGGGGGAATAGAACTTCAAGGTTAGGGCGGGGAATAGAACTACAAGGTTAGGGCAGGGATTAGAACTTCAAGGTTAGGGCGGGGATTAGAACTTCAAGGTTAGGGCGGGGAATAGAACTTCAAGGTTAGGGCGGGGAATAGAACTACAAGGTACTGCTACAAGGTTAGGGTGGGGATTAAAACTTCAAGGTATTGCTACAAGGTTAGGGCGGGGATTAAAACTTCAAGGTACTGCTACAAGGTTAGGGCGGGGATTAAAACTTCAAGGTACTGCTACAAGGTTATCACAGTTTTTTATTACCACTCCACTAATACCGTAGTATTCATATCCTGAGGTCCAATGATAAGCTCCGCCCCTTTTCCATATATTGCTGTGTTAAGATATATCATTGACCAATAATGTGTGTTGATGTTAATTCAGCCAGAGGTAGAATCAATGTTTTTATATTTTTTTAAAGCGAAAATAAAAAACGGATTTCTTTTATCAAATAAAAATGAGAAGTAATTTTGAACAAATATTGATGTGGCTTTTATGACCAAAATGTTCTGGTGAATTGAAAGATAAAAATAGAAACAAATATTTGTTATTTATTGAAATAATATCGGTTGTAATTATCGATTTTAAACTATCCCATGTGGTTATTTGTAAATATTAATGATTTATTTAAAAAAATATTGACAAAGTACTTATGTTAAATCTGTTTCTAAACCATATATATATTTACTTTAATTGAACCTGTATCTCCTCATTTCTCATGTAAATCTTTCGCAATTTCTTTAACCCTCCATGTGGGGTAAAATTATGTATTATTTCTGTGAATTAAGGCTTAAGCTGTAATAAGGATTTTTGTGCATAACCCTAAGATGTATTTGAAAACTGCATGCTGGTATATTTATCTGAAAACTGTGCATAAGGCTTTAGCTATAACAAGGATTGTTGCCTACAACCCTAAGATTTATGTGAATACTGTGTGACGGTTGTTTTTTGTAGAAGCTGTCATTTTTTTTAAATTGGTTATGTATTTATGAATTTTGTTTAGAATTTAAAACCGGTTTGTAAAATGCTAGATTTCTTGTTTCGAAAAAAACAAGGTTGTGAGTGAGTAGGGCTGCCATTTTTGATATTACTCCCGGACCTTGTCCGTCTGATGTTAAGAAATGTCCGACATGTTTAAAAAAAAGTCCGACTGTGAAATCTACAACTTGTAATAACATTATCCATTTGATAATTTCTACTTTATATATATTTCGATTTTTTTTGTAAGTGTTGAGTTATAATATAGGACAGGTAGCTTATTGCATTACTGAAATCAAAGTGTTTGGGTGGATTAGAAAAACTACACGGTATTTAGTTGTTCAGTAGAAATCCATGTACCATACAATAAGGACGTCATTGAGCTTTGTATATACAATATTTATATAATTATAATAAATACAATAAGTTGAGTATAATACACGTTATCCCATTTGAACAATGTCAAGGTCATATGACGTAAGCCAATTACCGTGAAACCATTAGCAGACTTCATCGCACATTAGGTTGAAAAATTGAAATAAAAGAATGGAATAAAAATTTAACAAAACAGACTGGCCAGTAGTCTTGGTTGTCTCTATACAATCATAACTTCGGTGGTTTAACAGAAGTTCACTCTCGATTAACACGCTGAATTCAGATAACCTCGGTGCTTCAGTAGATGTTTGCACTCGATTAACATGGTGAATTCAGATAAATCAATATTGCTTTATGTATTCTTTTTTTTAGCTCCCTTGATAAGGAGTCACATTAATTTGGTTGGTCAGACAAAATACTCGACACTAATTGTTGCGTGATGAAATGATGAAGCAATGGTTAATAAGTGATGTGATAAGATCTTGACGTTGATGTTAAATGATATGTATAATATAATAGACTACTGATTATATGATATAATAAATAGCACTGTGATACTATCAAATATCTTCTCTTATTATTTTCTTGTGTGGTTTCGATTCCCCGGTTGTTCGTGACAAGGACAAGGGTCGTCTGTCCAACCTCGTGGGGTTTCTCTCGTTCCTCTTACTGCTAAAGACCCCTATCTTCTCTTTTTATTTGCAATGGCCGAATGGATTCGAGCGTGGGCGTGCGTGTTAATTCACAATGTCTGACATTAAACCAAGTAGCGCGGTTTCAACCCTACACGTGTTCTTGAGAAAGAGTAGGGTTGTATAGCCAGTGTAGCACTACCACTGCCACATATCTTTGGGATTTTTATGGGGTGGCCGAATGATAACGGAACATTTTCTTTATAGGGGAGGGGGGTAAAGTACCTTTTATTGGCTGCCTATTTGATTAAATAGGACCATTTGAACTGGATTGCCTGTTCTAAATAAAGTCGGACTTACTCCTACGCCATGTGCCCTACAAAGCCGTCCCAGTTCTGTACGAACCAGGCTATTAATCGACACTGTCACGTGCACGCCTGGACTTCAGATATTGGCCTCACCCGAACGACTACACAGTGTAAAACCTTACTATACATGTAGCAGACGAAATGGTAAATAGGAATCTTGATGCGCTCTTTATTACTAACTGTCGTTGAAACTTTCTAGCGATGGAACCAAGTGGACACAAGAACCGACCAGCTTTTCTAGAGTAAAATTTTGCGTAGAAAACTATGCCGAGTGGAAATAAAAGGTCAAATGGGTTCATTTGCACTGAATGTGAATGCGCGGTCATTCTTGTATCATGAAAATAAGCTGAAAATGATCAAACGTAATCACACTTTCAAAATAAATGTAAATTTGCTAAATTCACCTGTGTTCTTTGTTACCCCAGATGTCAAAAGGTCACATTTTCCGTTTTAGCACTAGGAAGATTTAAAATAATAAAATGTCAGCGTCAAATATAAAAACTAAAGCGAAACAAGATCCAATTAATAATAGGAACATTTAAAATTCATCTAAGGTGGTCTTCGCACCGAACTTTTACTTTTTACTAATTCGGAACAGGTTTCTGCCTAACATGGTTTGAAAAGCTTTACGTAAACACCTTCAAATGCAACTTGGATTTAAACATATTTTCGAACCCTCTGGACAAGTAAGATAGGTTGTAAAGGATAATTTACACAACAGGTAGGACATTTAAACATCTTGCTAATTTTTTTTCTGGACCTGTCAAGCCAGCAAGAGTGTTATTGTCCCTTTAAGAGTCATCATCTCATGTGGTAAAGAGACCTGTATTAAGAGTATGAATGCGGGTCATGACATAAATGGTTCTGTTCCATCCGGCTAATGAAATCAGGGAAATAACTCGTTAATCCATGCAATCAAAATAATTATTTATTATTATCCGCCTTCATTAGCCCAGGTTTGTCTTACCTTTCTGACTGGATAATAAGGGAAATTGTGACTGGATATCGGCGTCTTTGCCTATTTTTCATCGCATCCAAACTGTCAAAGAATCTTATGCGTTCACACCAACGTAAACAACCAATGACCACAGCCTTTACATTAGATCAGAGTGAACTAATAATACATTCTACAGTAGATATCGCTTCAGTGATAACTTTCATAATCTACTGTGTGACATCTCCTTGAGAGATAAAATAAAACCAAGTACGAACAATCCAAACCATTAGACAAAATTCGAAGTCCTAAAAACGGTATAGGCAAAAATGTGTAAATGAATTTGATGTCCAAACTAATTTAAAGGAACTAAATCGCTAATATTTGGGACATAGAAATTGAAACAAATGGGTCACAACGCATATAATATGAAGGTATAAATATACATTTAATCATTTCTGTTTTTACTCTAATTTCAAATCAGATATTTTCGGCGAGATACGTCTCAAATCTCAATGTCAATATATAGCGTCTTCATTAGCCCAGTTCAGGAGCAGAACAGTAGGACGTTAACTTCCATTTCATTTCATTTCATTTATTCCATCCCTAACGGAACATTTTCATCAAGGATAACTTCCATGAACACTAACGTAAACAACAAATGAAAACAACCTTTCCATTAGATCAGAGATAATTACCTTTCTGTCGTCCATTTGCCTATTTATAAGCTCACTAAAATCCACCTTAAGATGAAGAGAGAGAGAAATGGGGTTTAACGTCCACTCAACACCCTTAAGATGAAACAAAAATAAAAATGTAATTGAGGCTAATGGAGATCGTGTGTCTATATGACGTACATTTTTAAAGAAAAGTTCATTTAAAATGTCTAAATACGTTTATTGATTTTTTATACGCCCACTTTGAAATGTGGTTGTATATTCTCGTCGCACTCTTCGTTCCGTCCAGAGGCGGATCCAGGAAATCCTCTGGATCCGTCCGTCGTCCACAAAATAATATCCGAGTGACTTAAAATTACTGAGGGAATCTTTAGTGGTCTGTGTCCATATCTTACAACCCTGAGAAATTTTTTGAAAAAATCGGGCTGTCTGTTGATTTGTGGCGCATAATATCTTTTGTCTTATACTGTTATTTGGGGATTTAGGGGGGGGGGGCACCTAGCCCCCCCCCCTGGATCCGCCTCTGGATCCGTCCGTCGTCCACAAAATAATATCCGAGTGACTTAAAATTACTGAGGGAATTTTTAGTGGTCTGTGTCCATATCTTACAACCCACATTCCACGAGACAAGCATTGTATTGTTACCATATGCCGACGACCGTTGAACAGCCGTTTGTATTAAATTGATATCAGTATGTTGTTTCGAGTTGTCTAGACAGACTTCCAAAAGAAATATTTTTAATACACCACCAGAGCTATATACAATTGTTGGTATTATATTGTGTCGTGAATTAAAGTAATTCAATACAAAACGAAACTGAAACGAAAAGTTGAGTTTCTTAGAAAGACACACTGTTGTTTTTTGGTTGTCTAGGTGATTTTGACCTTTTTAATCTGTAGACGGCGAACTGTCTTGTTTGATGGCGTATATTATATTGGTCTGCTCGTTTGGTTTTGTATTTGTGATAAGATTGAGCTCGTATGGTCTAAAACCAATGTAACAATCAGTATTTCACCATGGCTGAACTACCGGACAAGGAGGTCTGTAGTATTTGTTTAAGTAAGTTTCAAAAACCTGTAATAATCGACTGTCACCATTCGTTTTGTGTCTGTTGTTTACAAGATTATGTGAACAAAACCTCCCGTGATGACCAGTTTACTTGTCCACTGTGCCGCTTTTTAATACACATCCCTACTGGTGGCGTGAGCCAATTAAAACCCAAACCAAACATTGAGCACAATTCTACAAATAATATTCCACAATGTGATGTATGTACTGAAGATACTTGTCAATATTTTTGTCAAGACTGTGATCAATATTTATGTAAATCGTGTAAAACAATGCATGACAAGATGAAAATCTGTAAAGGCCACGTTGTTTGTCGATATGATGAAAACCAAATCGGTCAACAATCAAGGTCGAACGAAGAAAAGATAAAAAGGAGACCAGACACTTCCGTCACAAGTCATACAGATGTTTGCTCCTATCACGACGGGAAGGAAGTTACAATGTACTGTAAAGATTGCACACTAGCCATGTGTTGGAAATGTTTCGTGGCCAATCATAATGGACACAATTATTTAGATTTACAGGAGGATGAAGTCAGACAAAATTTGAGACAAGATTTAAAAACACTGAATGATGAATTAGAAACACACATTACACGTTTTCAGAAACATTATGATAACTTAAATAGTAAATTATCCGAAATCAAAAACTTTACAAAAACTGAATGTGACAAAGTTGATGCACATGTCGAAAAAATCTGCTCAGACTTTCGTAAAATTGGAGAAAAAATAAAAAAGGAAATGCAGACGACTAGCAAAGAGGGAGAATGCAAATTCGAGAAATTGATGGGGGATATTAAAAGACTAAACGACGATTTGAAAGATTGTGTTAAAAAATCCGTGAATGTTTTAGAAGAATCCTCGATTGTTGAAGTTATACAAAGAATACCTAAAGCTAGACAGGAGAAAGATGGCAGTAGTTGCAGAAAATTGGATATACCTGATGTAAGATATTCAACTTTTCAAGTAGCAGATATAGATCAAGCTCTATTAACTAATCAACTTGGTAAAATTGTAAGTTGTCATCATAATATGTTTGAAGATATTTTTAATGCGGATACTGTGAGAGGTAGTGGTTGGTGTTATGGTAAACAACATGTAGTTTCCGGTTTTACATGGAGTATCGGTGTAAGTAGCGGCTCATCATCATTATCCCTTGAATTATACCTGGATGACGTAGAAGACAGCAGTATTACGTCATGTAAAGTTGACGTCACATATAAAGTTATAAATCTAACAGACGATACACAATCCGTGGTTAAACACTGTGTTAATACTGTTGAACCTCGTGGCTGGTTAGATTGGTATGACATCATTGACTTGTCATGTTTCAGTAATCCTGACGGTGGATTTATTGATGAAGATGGAAAGTTTAAAATTCAAGGAACAATCAATGAATTAATCTACTGTTATTCTAATTAACAATAACCAAGCACCGAGTGCGAGTAGAAAATTTTTAAAATTGTTACGTGAATGTTTTGTGCTAGAATAATTCCTATTGATGTTTAATCAAGCGATAGATATAGAAATAATTATATTTTGAATTTCTTAGAAAAGATGAATCGAGCACCATTAATTTATGCATAATAATCTATATCTACATTGTATCTGACTTTTATGTTTAAATAAACTGAAGTCCACTCAACACAACTAGGTCATTTCGGGACTATTGTTCATAAGAAATCCGCCAAGTTAAAAAAATTATTTTGAAACCGACTTAAATAGCTCTAGAACAAAAACTAAAAAAGAGAGACGCATGAAATATAATGTACTGAAAATGTCAAAATGCCAAGTTCAATAATGCCGCATATAATAAGTAGCGTGTTTGACTATACCGCCCCGCCCCAATGCATGCATAAACCCTCCGACGCAAAGGAAATGCCTGTCGTCTGATGACGTCACGTGGTATACGTTGTCACTCGTCTTGAAGGAGCTGGAGCAGGATCAGTTAATATCTGTTAGCCGTGGGTGTGTGGTCTCTATCGAACACGACGATCCATGACACCCCAAATGTGTTCAATAGGGGATATGTTTGTTGAAGGTGCAGGCCATGGCAGCGCTTTTACGTTGTTGGCTGCCAGGGAGTTCTAGGCTATTGAAGAAATCAATGTAACGCTGGGCTGACAAGTTGCCATTAATTAACGATGACCAATGGCGCATTCTCCTCTACACAACGTCGTACAGGTCGGACCAATCTCAATCTCTGACGACGCCGTTGCGCTATCAATAGATGCCCCCTATACGGTCTGTTAGCTCTAATTCCCTGATCCCTGGGTGGTCTGTGAACTGTTTGACTACTGACCACGTGACTAAAGGCACCCCTCGCTGATTACGTCACTGTCAGGAAGCGATTGCATAGGTGTTCAGGTATCGGTCATTATCTGACACGATCTCGGCATATTGCCCCCCCCCCCCCATTTGCGACATTCAGCATTATGCGATTTTCGGTTATCCCTCTTTGTTCAACAAGGTTTTCCTTCGGTTTTGCTGCAATCGAAAAGTTTCGGCTGAATGGGCGTATTTCCCTGGTTTGTATTGCTAACTTTCTTTATTGCGTGAAAAGGTAAATGTGGAAACACATATCATTACCTAGATCCGTGAGGGAACAAAATCTTTCATGTATACGTTTATTATGTGCACACGGCCATGTGGTTTTCTGTGTGTAATGGGGACACATGGATATTTTCTACTGCAATCTATCGGTCAACTGCCCTTGTTGTTGTTTTTGGCATGCACGTAAAATAAACCTTGGCAGTTGGAATTTAAGGGAGAGTAGGCGGAAATGCTGATATCCGGACACAAACAAAGTCATTTCGGGAATCACATTTTTATTTCAATAATTCGCTTGCGCGTAAGGGTCTTGCGTGCAAACGTGCTAACCATTCGGTCATGCACCACCGACCACCCCGCCCCTCCCTTATAGGGCCCATACACGATCCAACATGTTTGATAAAACATGTTGGATCAAACATGTTTGAAAGCTTGACGTTGCCCATACACGTTCAAACTTGTTTGTCAAACATTAGTTTGTTCGTCAAACAGTCAAACATATTGGATCGTGTATGGGCTTCATCAAACTTGTTTGTCCAACATATGAGGATGTTTTAATAGGGCCCATACACGATCCAACATGTTTGATAAAACATGTTGGATCAAACATGTTTGAAAGCTTGACGTTGCCCATACACGTTCAAACTTGTTTGTCAAACATTAGTTTGTTCGTCAAACAGTCAAACATGTTGGATCGTGTATGGGCTTCATCAAACTTGTTTGTCCAACATATGAGGATGTTTTCAGTCGATCTTATCTATCCGGCTGCTTCTGAAAAAATAATGTTGGACAAACAAGTTTGATGAAGCCCATACACGATCCAACATGTTTGACTGTTTGACGAAAAATATCAACAGAAATCAGATCCATCAAACATTTGAAGTCAAACATTTCTGGCCTTCAAATTTACACATACACGATCAAATATCCATCAAATATGTTTGATCAAAAATATTTGATCAAACATGTTGGATCGTGTATGGCGCCCTTAAGTCGATATTATCTATCCTGCTGCTTCTGAAAAACTAATGTTGGACAAACAAGTTTGATGAAGCCCATACACGATCCAACATGTTTGACTGTTTGACGAACAATATCAACATAAATCAGATCCATCAAACATTTGACGTCAAATATTTCTGGCCATCAAATTTACACATACACGATCAAATATCCATCAAATATGTTTGATCAAAAATATTTGATCAAACATGTTGGATCGTGTATGGCGCCCTTTACTTTCACTTTATTTTAGTTATCGTTAGATCGGTATACCACACCACATAGTAACGTCATAAATAGAGCGCGTGCTAATCACAAGCAGACGACATAACATAAAACCTCCACAGTATACCGGCTTGATTCGAAAACGACCCGATGCCCTATTTCCCATTAGCAATTTTAATATATTGACATACACGAATAACAAATGTGTTTACATAATGTTAATATACTGACTAGCACACTGCAAAAAATGAAAGGGAATTATTACCTACATTACCCGATAACGTGACAAGGAGTAGGGTCGCCTGTCCATCCTGGTGGGTCTTCTATGGGTCCTCTGGTTTCCTCCCACTGCTAAAGACCCCTGTGGGCTAAAAAAACCATATATTAGTCCCGAAATGACCTAGCTTGTCTCAAGTGGACGTTAAACCCCATCTCTCTCTCTCTCTCTCTCTCTCTCTCTCCGATAACGCAAGTTTTGATAAACCCAGTAAAAGTGTGTCTACTTTCGTCATCAGTTTTATATGACATATTATATGTCATGACTAATATATAGCACACACGATAATGAAAGTTGAATTCCTGAGAAACTGTCGCATGGTTAAGACGTTAGTTATGTTGACCGTGACACCACGATGTATAAATGTAGATGTTGGGTTGCTAGCAAAACAAATGTAATATTGCTGTTGATTGAAACAAAACGTCAAATATCACGAAGAGTCTGGGGAAATGGACATATTATTGAAAAAATATCCTGCATAATATTTACGTATTAACGGTTGCATATTGAAATCACGTGATCGATGACCCAGGTGTCAAGGCAGGTGTCTTTTCCGGAGAACTATGCGTTGTCCTTTGTCAAGCCTTCGTTCCTGCACCACTGACAAGGAGGAACCACTCCGGACAATCCCGATGAACTTCCCAGTCCAACGCAGGAATCGAACATCGAATACTTTACCTCCATGTTAGCGAGCCAACGTCTTGAAGCCGATTTAAAATCCGGTAAGAGAAGCGTGTAGGGGTCTTTAGCAGTGGGAGGAAACCGGAGGACCCGGAGAAAATCCACAAGGTTGGACAGGCAACTCTACTCCTTGTCACGTACAGCCAGGGGATAGGAAACACGTCAGTTTATCGACCTTATGATACAACACATACACGCCCTAACCATTCGCCCCCCATATTGTGTATGGGATGTAAATATGCAACTATTTGATTAGAAGTATTTGTTGAAGCGATTATACTGGTATGCAGCTATTTGGATAACCGAATGGTTAGCACGTCCGCCTGTCATTGAGTCAACTGGCGTGGTTTCAAAATTTCAGGTTGTACGTGACAAGGAGTAGGGTCGCCTGTTCAACCTCGTGGGTTTTCTACGGGTCCTCCCGTTTCCTCCCACTGCTATAGACCCCTACAAGCAAGCGAATTATTGTGATAAATTGGAATTCGAATCCACGCCAGTAGTTGACGTTGATAAACCCCATTTCTCTCTCCCTCTCCCTGTGTTTCCCCTTACTACAGGTTACGTAATTAAAAACATATAGACACACAAAACGTAGTATACAATGCACATTCACCAGAAACCTGAAAGAAAATGTAAATTCAAACCCTTTCTTTTAATTGTTGTATTATAAAGCTTTAAATTACAAGGGATAATTACATTACCAAAGATCGGGTCACGGTTGCTAAGTGGGTAAGTCGCTGGTTCGCTAGCCTGGAGGTCGGGTGTTTGATTCCTGCATTATCCGAGAAAGTTCATCCCGATTTCCCTTTGTTAGTGATGCCGGACGGAGCGCCTGACAAGGACAGATATCTAGTCTATCGAATGGGACAAAAACCGAGGTCCCGTGTACACATCGGCTTGCACGTAAAAGATTCCTTGGCAGTTGGAGTTCGGACAAAAGTTTCCTCATAGCATACTATGGCGCATGCCCGTCTTCATTAGCCCAGTCGGTAGACCCGTTTGACAGCCCACCACTAACGTCCTCTGTCGTCAGAATATTCAGGTTAGATGATTTAGAAGTTTGTTTTTCGTTGTATGATGGTCGAATGGTTAGCACGTGCGTGCTGTATCATAAAGCAAGGAGTAGGGTCGCCTGTCCAACGTCGTTGGTTTTCTCCGGGTCTTCAGGTTTCCTCCCACTGCTAAAGACCGCTACCCAAGCGAATTATTGAAATAAAATTAAACCATATGTTAGTCCCGAAATGACGTAGTATGTGTCGAGTGGACGTTAAACCCAATTTCTCTCTCTCTTTGTTGAAATGTAAAGTATTTTTTTTTTCTAAATCAACTTTCATCATTGCATTATATTCAAATACAATTAAATTAAACAAAGATTTGGCAAGTGAATAATTTGTAAAACAAATATTGATTTTTTTAAGATACACATTTTAGTTTTAGTGTACAAATGTCGAAATATGACAAATGAAGATTTAGACATTTCCCCATTGACTTTAAAGGAACTAAATCGCTAACACTCGGGACCTTGAAATTGACACAAGTGGGTCGCAACGCATAATGCTATAATATGAATGTATATAAACTGATTTACATTCAATGGTGTCCGTTTTTACTCCAATTTCAAATCAGCTATGTTCGTCGAAATCAGCCATGCAGTCTCAATCGCGTGCAGATTTCTAGCGTCTGGTTATTCCAGTCTACTTTTACCATTTGATTTGATGCAATGTCCTAGCCTTGTCCCTTTAGTCTCTCAATACAACCGGGGTTAGAGCGCATTATGGTACACGATTCGTGTAGGTTACCAATGTTGAAAAAAAATATTTTATCTTAAATATCGGATATCAGAACCTCATCTTTTCCCGGTAAGTTGACATCATCAATGTTGATTTAAATTGACCAATAATTCGTGTTTTCGATGTCGAAGATTTTGGAGGATTTTTGAGTTACGGACTTAGGTCCTTTAATGTTAGTTCTCGTCTCTTAGACCGTCTCTAACCTTTCCCAAAATTAACGTTGGGTAGAACGCTTTCTGCCACAAATGGTGCAACATGTGGCAAACTCTTGCCCAAAAGCATGTATGAGTTTCACAATGTGACAAATAAACATGCTATTTTAGGCCCTGCATTCATTCCACCGTTACCAACCTCACAACTCGTGTATCCTTCCGCCTCAAAATCATGAATTTTCACCAAAACCTGGCACTAAACAGTCAAGAAAAGTCGCCATGGAAAAGGGGGGGGGGGGAAAGGGAAAGGGAGAGAAAGACTAAAAATAACTTTGGCCCTTGTATATTTGGTGAGCTGTGTCCAAAAAAGAGTTCACGCGTAGTGTTTTAGAGCTAGTTACCTCCCTTAGACTGTGTTCATGATGGTGTTAAAATCGGATAATCTTTCTCAAATGTTGACAACGGCCAACGGGTAGGTCTATTTAATAAGGCCAGCCTCAAGTTTGGTCAAAGGTTACAAGATGTAATCAGGGCTAGCGCTTATTCCAACCCTATCCCTATTGATAACAACACCCCCCTCCACCCAGGTTTGAATATCCGTACAGATAGCGCAATAGCCGCTTTTGTAGTCGGGGATCACGTGGCTAAGTGGATAAGGTGCTTGCTCGCTAGCCTGGAGGTCGGGTGTTCCATCCCTGCGTCAGTGATGCAGGGCCTGACAACGACTGTTGTCTAGTCGTTCGGATGGCACGAAAAACTAAGGTCCCGCGTACACATTGGTGTGCACGTAAAGGATCCCTTGGCAGCTAGAATTCGGTTGCTACCCGGGCAAAAATTTCCCTCATAGCACACTGTATGGCGTATGCCCGTCTTCAATTAACCCAGGTTAGGTGCAGAAGCGTAGGACGTTAAACCCCTTTTCATTCATTCATTCCCTTTTGTAGTCCCTTTTAGCGCAACAACAGCAAGTGCGCTCAAAATCATCAGAAAACACTATACTGGTCTCCAGGAAAATTCACCTGAAAATCTTCACATGGAAAATTATAATTGTATATTCTAAAACAAAAAAAAACTGAACGATATTTTCGTGCACGCAGTAAAATAGATTGAATAAGACCAGTTTTCTCCCTAACCCAAAACATACCATATCCTAATTCTAATAAGCCTTAATAAATAAATTTAACTTAATATAAGAATTCTTAGCCCTAACCCAGTGATAGTGGAACAAACATATTTGTAGAAAACCCAATTTTTAGTAGGAAACACACTAATGTAGCTTCCCGAGAGCCTCAAAAATATTCTTTTTTCTTTGGAAACAAAAATACCAGAATACCAGAAGCACCACCCAAGATTGACCATCGGCGCCACCAACGTAACACTACAAGACAGTGTAATCACCATTGTATATAAATCTTATGTATTATATGTACAGTAGAACTTGTATTAAGCAGGCACCCAATGTATTTGTAATAAAACTAGGAAGTATCACGAACTAAATTTTCATGATCCTAGGTAAGTGCTTATGTGGAGACTTCACCTCTCCCCCAAATTATTCTATTTTCAATTTGAGTGAAGTCTGTGTTACCTCAGACCCGGGACTGTATAGCGCAGTGGACGCTTACGGCTAGCCCCCGGATCCATTCACTCTCTTTGAATTGTTTGTTTGTTATTTCTGAGTATGATGTCTTGTCGTTATATTTGTGTAAATCATATGTGGTGCAGCCCCCCTGCACTTACTTTTAAACCTAATCCTGCACCCAGCCCTACCGTAACCTACAATCTCGCCAACAATCACGTGACCCAACCGTATTTACATCTCAGAGGTGGCCTTAATTTTTATAATGAATTTTATAATTTTTATACGCCCACATTTTCATGTGGACGTATTATGTCGTCGCCCCTGTCCGTCCGTCCGTCCGGACGTCCGTCCACAATTGTTTGTGGACTCTCTACAGGTTACAATTCTTGTCCGATTTTTACGAAACTTAAAATATAGGTTTATCTCCAAAAGATCTCGGCTGCTTTTGATATTGGCATGTATCGGATCAAAACTTCATGGATTATGGCCCCTGATTGTACGAAAAATCACGTTTTGAGCTTGTGGACCCTATAGAGGTCACGATTTTAATCCGATTTTAATGAAACTTTACATGCATGTTTATAACCCAAAGATCTTGGTTCCTTTCGATATTTGCACCTATCGGAACGTAAATTCCTGAAATATGGCCCCTGATTGTCCGAAAATTCACCTATTTTAGCTCGTGGTACCTCTGGAGGTTACAATTATTATCTGATTTGAAAAACCGTTCGATTATATCACCGTTACACCCTAAGTAAGGTTGAGTTCACATTTCGGAAAAATCGGACCAAAATTACCATACAAAATGGCCGCCGTTCGTACGCAAATACTGTTAAAAAAAGGTATATCAAGGTTGTGGACCCTGTAGAGATCACAATTTTAATTCGATTTTGATGAAACTTGAAATGCATGGTTATAACCCAAAGATCTTGGTTCCTTTCTATATTTGCGCATATCGGATCGTAACTTCCTGAATTATGGCCCCTGATTATACGCAAAATCGTCTTGGTTTAGCCTGTGGTCCCTCTGGAGGTTACAATAATTATCCGATTTGAAAAACCGTTCGATTATATCACCGTTTTACCCTAAGGAAGGTTGAGTTCAAATTTCGGAAAAATCGGACCAAAATTACCATACAAAATGGCTGCCGTTCGTACGCGAATACTGTTAAAAAATAGTATATCAAGGCTGTGGACCCTGTAGAGATCACAATTTTAATTCAATTTTGATGAAACTTGAAATGCACGGTTATAACCCAAAGATCTTGGTTCCTTTCGATATTTGCGCATATCGGATCGTAACTTCCTAAATTACGGCTCCTGATTATACGCAAAATCGTCTTTGTTTAGCTTGTGGTCCTTCTGGAGGTCACAATTATTATCTGATTCAAAAAATCGTTTGATTATATCACCGTTACACCCTAAGGAATGTTGAGTTCGAATTTCGGGAAAATTCGGAACAAAATTGCCATACAAAATGGCTGCCGTTTGTACGCGAATACTGTTCCTTTCGTTATTTTCACATATCAGATGATAACTTCCTGAATTATGGCCCCTGATTGTCCGAAAAATCGCCTATGGTCCCTCTGGAGGTCACGATTATTATCCGATTTAAAAGACTTGACTCTATCACCGTTACACCATACGGAAGGTTGAGTTTGAATTTCAGGGAAATCGGACCATAATTGCCAGACAAAATGGCCACCGTTTGTACGCTAAAAGTGTTAAAATATGGTATATCAAGGTTGTGGACCCAGTATAGGTCACAATTTTAATTCAATTTTGATGAAACTTGAAATGCATGTTTATAACCTAAAGATCTTATTTCTTTTCGATATTTGCGCATATCAAATTGTAATTTAATGAATTATAGCCTTTGATTGTAGGAAAAATCACTTTCGATTTTGCTTGTTCTCTAACCATCTCTCGAAAATGTGGGCGTATCCTGCCTGGCAGTGCCAGCTTACTATCTTTGTGATTTAATTTCATTCATGCAAAGCATTAATTATGATATCACACATGCCTATATCATTATTTCGCGCTTTGAATGCCAATTCCATACCACCGCCGTACCACCACCGTTACACTTTTTTCATAAAGTGTTTTCATTTTTTTTTATGTAGCTGAGCAGATTGGGACCCCCCCCCACCCTGTGGATCCGCCTCAAGTTTGTGTCAAGTAGACGTTAAACTCCGTTTTACCGTCTCTTTCTCCATTTGCGCATAAGACCTGTCATTGAGCTCTCTCGAATAGACGTTAATACCCCTCTCTCTCTCTCCCCCTCCCTCTTTTTCTCTATCTGTAATGAAATGAAATGAAATGGGGTTAAACATCCTACTGTTATGCCCCTAATCTGGGCTAAAGGAAGACACCATATAGTTTGCTATGAGGGAAATTTTTCCCGGGCAGCGGCGCTACGGCCTACTCTTATATCGAATTCCAACTACCAAGGGATCTTTCACGTGCACACCAATGTGTACACGGGGCCTCGTTTTTTTCCCATCCGAACGACTAGACAGCTGTCCTTGACAGGCTCTCCGTTCTGCATCACTGACAAGAGGAAACCATACCCGAACGTCTCTCTCTAATCGCTCTATCTAAACCGTGCAATACAATCTGAAGTGATAAATATATTATATGAATGTCTGTAGTTAATAATAAAACTGTTAGAAGTAAACATCTAGCTAATAATAAAACCACTACATATAAACATGCTATAATAATTAGTTTTACATACTTTCTCGTGTTATTCTTCTCTCGTGCACATTTTACAACAAATCTCTGTCTGTATGTCTAGTCTAGTGGCAATGTGTCCAATATATATATCACTGTATAGATGTATATATAGAGAATCTCCTATGAGTGTTTTTTGATATCAAAACATATCAACACAAGTTGATAAAGTAAAAAAAAACGAGGCTCTGCCGAGTTTTTTTACTTTATCAACGAGTGTTGATATTTTTTGGTATCAAAAAACACGAGTTGGAGATTTTATTTATCCCCAATCCTTTCTTACATGCACAAATAAAAAAATATAATTCTTTGGTATAGATTTCACTTAGTGATACATCATTTATTGAAAGCAGTTTAGCTATTGTATAGTCCTATATACTGACCCAGTTTTTTCCTTCAAGGTCAATTAAATAAATGCAGTTTCCTTTTTTTAATAAAAAAGTCACTCTTAACTTAAACAAAGTGGTTTCTTTAAAATAAAAGAAAGTAGTTCCTTTTTGATTGACCAATCAAATTTATGTAAAGCGATACCACCACTGTGTATATATCACAGTAGATTATGTAATTTATCACACAAGCGATATCTACTGTCAAATGTATTATTGGGTGATAAATATATATATATACCCATAGTGGCTAAGTGTGTAGGACGTCGAAGGTTCTGTATTCGATCATTCAGTTGGTCGAGAAAGTTTATCGAATTTTTTGGGGGGTGGGGGGTGGGTGATGGCCGAATGGTTAGCACGCGTGTGCTGTGTCATAAAGCCTGTCATTGAGTCCCGACCTTTATTAGTCCCGAAATGACCTAGTTTGTGTCGAGTGGACGTAAGAACCCCATTTCTCTCTCTCGCTCTCTGTCTGGCTGTCTCTGTCTGTCTCTCTCTCTCTCTCTCTGTCTCCCTCTCCCTGTCTCTCTCTCTCCCCCCTCTCTCTCTCCTTCTCTCTGTATATTCGATCTCTGAGTTGATCGAGAAAGTTCCCTGAGTGTTCCCTTCTTGTCAGACAAAGCACAGCGTATAGACGGGTAAATTGGGAAACAAAATTAAGGTACTGATATTAAAATGGCATATAATCCATCGAATAGTACGTTAATACGAGGTTCTATACACGAATTATTAGTGTACGAGGCAGATCCCTTCGTCAACGGCTGAAATAATAATGGGCATATCGTGTAGAACGTTAAACACCATTTATTTTCGTTAATAAACTGGGAAACGGTGGCTAAGTGGGTAAGACGCTGGCTCGCTAGCCTGGAGATCGTGTGTTCCCATCCAACGAGTTGTAGGACGAAGGGCCTGACAAGGACAGTTGTCCAGTCGTACGGTTGGTGCGAAAACCCGATATACCGTGTACATATTGCCATGGAATTCGATATAAGAGTAGGACATGATTCCGCTGTCCATGCAAAATTTCCCTGATAGCACGCTATGTGGCTGTCTTCATTAGCCGAGCAACGGAGCAGAACAGTATGATGTTAAACCCCCATTTCATTTCATTTCGTAAAGGAGAACACCATTTCATTACGTAAAGGAGAACACCATTTTATTTCATTTCGTAAAGTCTCACGTCATTTCCTTTCGTACAGGAGAACACCATTTCATTTCATTTCGTAAAGGAGAACACCATTTCATTTCATTTCGAAAAAAAAACACCATTTCATTTCATTTCGTACAGGAGAACACCATTTCATTTCATTTCGTAAAGGAGAACACCATTTCATTTCATTACGTAAAGGAAAACACCATTTCATTTCATTTCGTAAAGAAGAACATCATTTCAATTTATTTCGTAAAGGAGAACGTCATTTCATTTCGTAAAGGAGAACACCATTTCATTTCGTAAAGGAGAACACCATTAATTCATTTCATTTCGGAAACGTCGTTAAGGAGAACACCATTTCATTTCATTTCGTAAAGAAGAACATCATTTCAATTTATTTCGTAAAGAAGAACATCATTTCAATTTATTTCGTAAAGGAGAACGTCATTTCATTTCGTAAAGGAGAACACCATTAATTCATTTCATTTCGGAAACGTCGTTAAGGAGAACACCATTTCATTTCATTTCGTAAAGAAGAATACCATTTCATTTCATTTCGTAAAAAGGAAAATCATTTCAATTTATTTCGTAAAAGAGAACATCATTTCATTTCATTTCGTAAAGGAGAACATCATTTCATTTCGTAAAGGAGAACACCATTAATTCATTTCGGAAACGTCGTTAAGGAGAACACCATTTCATTTCCTTTCGTACAGGAGAACACCATTTCATTTCATTTCGTAAAGGAGAACACCATTTCATTTCATTTCGTACAGGAGAACACCATTTCATTTCATTTCATAAAGGAGAACACCATTTCATTTCCTTTCGTACAGGAGAACACCATTTCATTTCATTTCGTAAAGGAGAACACCATTTCATTTCATTTCGTAAAGGAGAAAACCATTTCATTTCATTTCGTAAAGGAGAACACCATTTCATTTCATGTCGTAAAGGAAAACGCCATTTCATTTCATTTCGTAAAGAGAACACCATTTTATTTCATTTCGTAAAGGAGAACACGATTTCATTTCATTTCGTAAAGGAGAACACGATTTCATTTCATTTCATAAAGGAGAACACCATTTCATTTCATTTCGTAAAGGAGAACACCATTTCATTTCATTTCGTAAAGGAGAACACCATTTCATTTCATTTCATAAAGGAGAACACCATTTCATTTCATTTCGTAAAGGAGAACACCATTTCATTTCCTTTCGTAAAGGAGAATATCATTTCATTACATTTTCTTAAGGAGAAAACCATTTCATTTCATTTCGTAAAGGAGAACACCATTTCATTTCATGTCGTAAAGGAAAACGCCATTTCATTTCATTTTCTTAAGGAGACCACCATTTCATTTCGTAAAGGAAAACACCATTTCATTTCATTTCGTAAAGGAAAACACCATTTCATTTCATTTCCGTTGATAAACTGGTCACAAAATAAACACAAAAAAATACAGCCCCAATAATGCATTCGGACCCGTAAAAATCCTTTGAATTAAATAATAAAGAAATACCTGTAAATTGTACATAAGAGGCCTCGTGCTTAACTACATAATATTTTTTAATCCTCAGGGTTTTTTTTCTTTCTATTTTTTTGTTATCAAGACATAAATTTCTCATTGACTTTATAGTTAAGTATTATTGACGGTGACTATCGTATTGCCCGTGTTTTGTAATACGACTATAAAAGACCTATTAAGTATTAAATGTGTTTGAATATTTAGTTAATATCAAATATCCTCGTGTGTTAATAGCGGGTGTTCAATATTGATCTATCTCAAGCGATTCTATAAATTTAATCACGATAAACCTGGGACTATAAACAAAGGGAACAGAAACTCTTAAACAGTTTTAAAGGAGCTAAATGGCTAATATTTGGGACCTAGAAATTGTCAAAACTGGGTCGCAACACATATAATACTGTAATATGAATGTTTATTAACTGATTTACATTCAATGGTTTCCGTTTTGTCCTCAATTTCAAATCAGTTATGTTCTTCGAAATAAGCCATGCAGTCTCAATCTACTGCAAATTTGTATAGCGTCTGGTTATTCCAGTCAACATACGCCGTATGGTATGGTGCAATATGTCTAGCCTCGCTCCTCAAGTCTCTTATTAAAACTGGGGCTGAAGCGCATTATGGTACCAATTCGTGTACCAATGTTAAAAAATTTTTTTTATCTAAAATATCGGATATCAGAAGCTCATCTTTTCCTGGTTAGTTTACATCATCAATGTTGATTTAAATTGGCCAATAATTAGTTTTTTCGATGTTAAAGATTTTGGAGGATTTTGAGTTACGGACTTAAGTCCTTTAAGAGACGGTCGTAGCGAAGCTGTACGGGAAAAAATACCCCCATAGCACACGGTATAGCGAATTTTCGTCTTCATTAGCTGGAAAGAAAGACGTTCGGCCCCGGCGTTGTGCGAGAATGTTACCAGGTTTCCCCCTACATTGATGCAGGAAGGACTGTGTCTAGTCGTTCGGAGGGACGAAAAACGTGTATACTGCTGTCAGCAAATTAAAGAACCCTTGGAAGTGGGAATTCAATTGATATCCGCGTATAATTACCCTCAGAGAACACTGCATGACGCACGCCCTTCTTTATTAGCCTAGGCGTTGGACTTTAAACGCTATTTCATTCATGTCTTAAAAATATTTTGGGTCGTTTCTAGTTTTCTTAAAACAAAATTAAGTTGTATACATATGTCTCGGTTATCAGCAGCTGGAATTCGAAAGGCACACCGTAGGGCCGCTGTTCGGGCAAAATTTCACTCATAACAAACTATATGGCGCATGCGCGTCTTTATTAGCCCCATCACAGCAGAATAGTATGGGGCTAATCCAAATTCATTTGATGTGATTTATCAAGCAAGATTATAATTTAGAGGAAGCGCTCCCTCCCTTTAATCCACATCCTGATTTAAAGCCAGCCGTTACGATCTTACATGTTTCTATTGGCTCGTATCCAATACAACACGACAAATTATTCACTTGAATACCTCGTGTACTATGAAGTGAAGAGAGGTATACTTATATCTCTAGATAAGCATAATATGTACACATTGTATACGTTATGTTCCAAGTGAGTGGTGGATATCATTCATATACCACACTAAAATATCAGTATAACTAAATATATATATATATATATATTATTACTGAAATAAAATGGATTGTTTAAATGTGTACATCTGCGTTTATTTACCCTTGAAAATCGGACTGTTTAAATGTGTACAGCTACGTTAATTAACCATTGCAAAAACGGAATTTTTAAATGTGTACAACTACGTTTTTATATTAAAAAGCAAAGGGATTGATTAAAATTATTAAATAACTAGTGCCTCAGATAATGAACATGCTGTTTTCCTAATTTGTACTTGTGGGAATGTCGTGCTATATAAATCGTGTTGTGTTTTTTAATGTGCTCAATCGCTAAATGCCACTCAAGGATTATACTGTTTCTTCAAGTTAACCAAGCTTAATTTATATATTATTGAACAGTTTGATTGTTTGAAATTATACAATTGTCACTGTTGTAGACAATGGATGTATATGTAGGTTGTTTCGATCTCATATTAATGGATTAAAGTTTAAAAGTATAACGATAAGGATATTAAAAAATAGCGATACGAAGGAAGACCGGTGACGTCTCATACAACTGTTTATTATCAAAATTAATATGTGAAAGAAAAGGGGGACTTTTAAAATACTGAAATTTATTCGAGGAATGTATGAATGTGAAAGCAAATCAGATTTTTTGAAAAATAGAGTAGGAATTAACATTCGAGACTTATATTCAAGAAAAATGTGACAGAAAAATGGAATTTTAAAATAAAGCAGGGATTAGCATTGAGGTGTATTCAGGGAACTTGAGACATGTAAAATTGTGGAATACTAATTAAACGGAGACAGGAGGATTATCGATGTGACGATATTATCTGTAGGTATGTACTAACAACAAACGTACACACACAAACATACTCCATAAGAAAAACCCTGCTACACAGACATTGTAAGCAATAAACAATAAATCAAATAAATGAATTAAAGATTCATTATGGGAGATTAGATCAGGAGCTGGCAGCTCTCGCTATAATATACCTAAAGATACATATTAATGGGGGATTAGATAAGGAATAGGCAGTGCTTACTATAATAGTTAAAGACTAGACCATGTAGAAGGAATTTGCTGAAAATTTCAATCAAATTGATCCATTCTGAACCGAGAATGTAGCGATTGAATTTCGAAATAAAAAAAAAATAATATTGAAAATTCTGTCAAATTAAGCCACTCTGAACAGAGAATGTTGCGATTGGATTTTCGACCTAGACTCGATCATCATTACTAAAATCGGTACGATAAAAACATAGTTTCCATTATACATTTCATGATTAAAACATGAATGAAAGTTGAACAGCAAGTCAGATCCTAATCCAGTAAATATCGCAGGCTGGCCTTGACATCGAGAGTTGATTATGGTCTGGATAAGTTAATGATGTCTAATAACATTCTAGACCCAAAGAACGACCTACAATAGACATAATTAGCTCTTGCATAATGTATGTTTAAAGGAACTAAGTCCGTAACTCAAAATCCTCGAAAATCTTCGACATGGAAAACACGAATTATTGGTCAATTTAATTGTGGGCATGCGCAGTAGATTGGAATAACCAGACACTATAATTTCCTCTTTGGTTAAGACTCCTGCCGTATTTCGCTGGACATAACTGATTTGAAATTATAGTCAAAACGGAAACAATTTAATGTAAATCAGTTTATATACAATCAGATTAAATTATTATATGCGCTGCGACCCATTAAGGTCAATTTCTAGGTCCTAAATGTTAGCGATTTAGCTCCTTTAAGTTACTTAGGAATCAGTCTTTCGTATTGGCGGAAAGTTGTATTATTATGATTTTGACATCATATAAACATTTTTCTAATAGAGGTACATGAAACCAATGATATTTACTGGACTATAACATCTTCTTGAATTCGAAGTCAGACCGAAATAAAACAAAGTGTTTTCTAGGGTCACCTTTTATGTCCCGACTGGGGTAATGAAGACGAAAGGCGTTTCGGTTTGACTATGAGCCACAATGTCTCATTGAGGAAGACTTTGACTCGCTTACCTGGAGGTTTCGTGTTCGACCCCTGCGTTGCCCGAGGAAGTTCATCGGGATTTTCCGGCGTGGTTCCCACTTGTCATTGGTGCAAGGAACAACGCATGGTCATTAAGATGGAATAAAACACCGATGCCCAGTGCACACATTGGTTTGAACGCAGAAGAACCCCTGCCAGTAGGAGCTGGAAATAAGACTAGGCCGTAGTAGTGCCGCTGTCCGGGTAACGTTTCCCCTTATAGAACAATGCATGGCGTATTTATTAGTCCGTAGGGAACAGAACAGTAGGGCGTTAACTTCACGTCATTTCATTTTCATTTGGATAAAAAAGACTACCAAAAATATAGGCGCCATTTAAACAGAACAGTAGGACGGTAAATCCCATTTTCATTTCATTTCATTTTCATTCGGATAAATAAGACTACCAAAATATAGGCGCCATTTAAAATCTAAGCACAGAATAGAAAGACGTTAAACCTCATTTCATTTTATTTGAGATCGGATTACAGTATTTTGCCTATAACGTTTTTTTAAAATTTTGTCAAAGGGTTTGGATTGTTCGTTTTTTAATTTTGTCCAATAGTTTGGATTGTTCGTTTTTTAATTTTGTCCAATGGTTTGGATTGTTCGTACTTGGTTTTATTTTATTTGAGATATGCGATGGCATAAGTCGAGTAGGTTTTTATGTTAATCCTACGACAATAGGTAGAGAGGTCAGATAGGGTTGTCTATAGATTTGTCCAGATATAAGTCTTCTATATAAACAATATCGTATGTTGACGTGTATTGTACGCTAACAACAAATACACTACCCCTTATTCTCTCTCTACAGAATAGGTCGACCTTTTCTTTCGAAAGGGATTCTTACTTCGACAAAATATTGACTTGAAGGTATAACCCCCACAATACAAATTGTTATTGGCAAGTCGAGGTAGTAACCCTTAGAATACAATTTTGTTATTGGCAAGTCGAGGTATTTGATCCTAGGCCTGAATTATAATTATTAAATAATGATCAATTTATTGACTTGAAAACAGACCCCGATAAACTAGAATCCTTTATTAATATATATAACCCTGAGAGATCAGCCATTTGTATATAGGGGTGGCTGATCTTGAATATTGAATTATTGTTATCAAATAATAATATATTGCTTTAGAGTCTATTGTACCTGGATATATGTGTATATATATACATACATGCCGATAAGAAATTATACACAATATATTTTATAAAATTATTATGTTGTTGAGGTCATGGTGGCTCAGTCAGAAGGGCGCTGGCTAACTAACCAAGAGGTCGCGGGTTCAATCCTTATCATGTTGTTACGGCCACAGTGGCTCAGTCTAACTAAGCAGGTGGTCGCGGGTTCAATCCTTGTTTTCGCCCCAAAACGTTTTGGTCAGATGTTCCTGTGTAGAAAGTGTAAACCTACCCTTAAGGTAAATGGAGGAATGATCGGAGTCTGGAATTAATAAGTCAAAATTATTAACAATGTGGATAATCTGGATAATATTATGTATTACATGTAGTCTTACCTGTAATGGGGGTGGGGTGGGATGGGGATGGATGGCCGAATGGTTAGCAGGTGAAACCCAGTTGTACATGACAAGGAATAGGATCGCCTCTCCAACATCGTGGGTTTTCTCTGGGTCCTCCAGTTTCCTCCCACTTTTAAAGACCTCTATGCGCAAGTGCATTATTGAAATAAGAAATTGAACCATAATATGTTAGTCCTGAAATTACTTAGTTTGTGTAGAGTGGACGTACCCCCCCCTCTCTCTCTCTCTCTCTCTCTCTCAGTCTCTCTCATGTGGTCTTACCTATAGTATCATATGTTGTAATACCTATAATCTTACCTGTGTAATAAAGCTCAGATGTACAGGTGTAAAATGATTTATAATAGTTTATAGATATGCCTATATATGTATATATAAACCATGCTGTATTGTGCTATATAATACATGATACTTATATCTTATATCTCTAGCTTGGTAAACATTCACAAATATACCTGACTTTATAATATACACTCAATACTTCAACAATAAAATCAACTCGGGTTTAAAGGGACAATCCCGAATTAAACGGAGGCTCAAAAATAAAAGTCTGAGAATGTATAAAAATAAAACGCCAAAATATGGGGGAATGGTGTATTTACCTTGTCTTAAAATTTCAACTCAAAATATTGAGTGGTTTGTTGGACGTGAACACCAAAACTGCTTATCCGGACACGTAACCCTTTTAAGATTTCGGGTCAATTGTTTCGTTGGGTGACCTTATAACCGATTACGGTTACTCGAGAGGGTTATGCAGTGAATAACCCATGTGTCGTACTTGATAGGAAAAGGAAAATTTCAACTACACATTTTTTTTATGAAAAAAATGTTTGGTTTTATCGTGATATCACAAAATACACCTTGGGGCACCGGTCTCGAATTCCAGATGAAAACTGACGGATTTAAGTCGTTTGAAAACGTATCATAAATACTAAAGTAGTTGCTCGGTCCTTGACTCGAATATTTTAAGCGATTTTATCACAAAATTAAGCAGTTTTATTCCCAAAACAAATATCGGGATTAGCCCTTTAACGTCCACAATCATCTGCATCGAGTGACTGAATAAAGATGGGTGACCTATCAAGGAAATTTTCCCGGACATCAAAATAATCTAGAATTATAAGCTATGTTTATCGTATTGAGCTGTATAATTACAGATAGCGGCGACTCTTTTGAAGAACAGAGAAAACATTTTGTTATAAATTTTGTGGAATCTGTGTGGTGGCCATTTGCTCCGAGTTTATTATCTACGCTAGCGTGTGCGCGTTGAATCATAAGGTCTGTCATTAAGTCAGCTGACGTGGTTTCGATTTCCGGGTTCTACGTGACAAGGAGTAGGGTCGCCTATCCAACCTCGTGGCCTTTGTCAGGTTCCCCCGGTTTCCTCTCAAGCCAATTATTGAAATAAGATTGAACCACGAGTTAGTCCAGAAATGACCTAGTTAATGTCGAGTGGATGTTACCCCCCTCCTCTCTCCACCCCCTCTCCCCCCTCCCCCCCCTCTATCTCTCTCTTTATCTCCCCCTCTCTCTCTATCTCCCCCCCTCTCTCTCTCTCTCTCTCTTATTCTCTACCGCCATCTGGCTTCATATACAAGGAATAGATTACTTTCTCCAGAATATTTTTGTGGTACTTTTTTTGTTGTCTCAGTCCACACACATACACACATCTTTGTGCTGTATTACGTAATTAAAGGTATGTAATTATAAGGAGAAGCTATGTGATTTTTCGGGTCAAATATTGTAGAGATTATGTGATATAACAGTATAATGTCCACTTGAATAGATCTATATCAATGATGTAAATAAACAAATCATAACTACCTACTTATTCATGAAAAAAAGGTAAGCACCCCTTGTTAGCTGGTCGGATAGCCGTGGCGATAGAGAGGCGGCTTCTCACCAATGCAACGAGGGTTCAATCCCAGCTCAGGGCATGAACTTTATCGTTGTAAGTGAGAGGGATATTCGGTCTCCCGTCCGATCAGGCAGGTTTCCCCCGAGTTCTTCGGTTTCTTCCTGCAGTAATGATCGAAATCATTCGCACGATCTGTGCCAAGGGCCAAATTGGAAAAAGGCCTCAGGCCTAATTTGCTACCCTTGTAAAATGACGTGATTATTATTATTATTATTATTATTATTATGTTATAAGTTACCCTGAACCACCATACTTATTGTGACTCTTTCTATATAATGTGTGTTGGAGAGGGGGGGGGGGGCTCAAAAACAGCATCTTCGAACTATTTTCAGAACAATGACTAAAGTCTCAAAGCTGAATATAAAGCCCTTTCGATTGTATTATTGCAAACGATGTAGTCTGATTTTACGAGAGAGAGAGAGAGAGAGAGAGAGAGGGAGAGAGAGATGGGGGTCACCGTCCACTAAACACAAACTAGGTCATTTCGGGATCGGAACAGAAGGAAGTAAACAATGGTATTTAATGATCAATAAACTCAGACAGAAATAAAATAAGATATGAGGTTTAACATCCACTCGACACAAACTAGGTCATTTCGGGACTAACATACAGTTTAGTTTTATTTCAATAATTCGTTGGCGCGTGCGGGTCTTTAGCAGTTGGGCATAGTTTGTCTATATTTTATGGGTGGTTTCAAGTTGCTTTTTTTAAACAACTTAAGACGGGGGTGATCGTATCGTGGAGATATAGGAATATTAAGTAGGGTTGAAATGAATAGATTTGAACTTGACTGGTAATTTTAGATACCAGAGCCCTGTTCTCGAAATCTTAACTAAAGATAAAAATTCAAAGCATTAAAATCAATTTTATATTATCCAATCAAACTACTAAAATTAGGATTTTAATTTTTAGTTAAGATTTCGTGAAACAGGCCCAAGTTGTGGAGTTTTATTTACTGATTTTGTACCGTGGGAATAAAAGACCAATCGTGGCAACACGGGCATTAGATTATCTGAGATGTGATAAAAAGCTTCCAATTACGCCGGACAGTTGGCCTGGCAAGGTACCGTTTCTCGTCTTTCGGATGAGACGAAAAACGAGGTCCCGTGCACAAGCTTGTATGCACACCGAAGAGCCCTCGATGATAGGAATTCGCGCATTAGGAGTAGGCTTTAGCGACAACTGTATTCAGTGCCGGAGTGGGCCCATGGCAAGTGGGCCTTAGCCGAAAAAAAAATATGGGCCTAAGCCTCAAAGAAAAAAGTAAAAAAAAAAAAAGACAAGGTAGTAAAAGAGGGGAGGAGAGGAAACGGGGAAAGGAAAGGAAAGAAAAGCAGAAAGATAGATTTCGTATTCGAGGATGTGTGATTAAAGTGCTCTCAGGTCACTATATATCTCCATCCGCTGCTCTGGCCTGAGGTGCTTGGAAAATGGGTTTGCGGCTGTCTATTTTTCAAAATTTTCTGGGGGGAGAACCCCAGACCGCCCTCGAGCACTCGCGCCTTCGTTGCTCGCGCCTCGCATCCGGGGCGCTCGTAGGCGGGCTTCGCCAACCATTTGCTCGTGGGCCTTGTCACAGGTATCGCAAGTGGGCCTTCGGCCCACCAGTCCGGCACTGACTGTATTTGTAGGGAAAAGTAGGATTTTAAACCACATTTCATTGCATAAAATATGTAGTTCATATATTCAGTTTTAATTTGAACACGTTTTAATGTCCAAATTACATAGTTGTCGCTTCCGAGCTGAGCGATCCATCTTTAATCTGGATGATTTTGCCTTAATCGGGATTTCAAAACGGAGCATTCTAGAATCTAGTTGAGCGGTTAGGATATCATTGCCGGCATGGTTTCTTGAAAGAATACTGATCTCAGGCCCGAATCCAGGATTTTTTCGAGGGGGGGGGGATACATTGTAACAAATGGTAATCATTAGAGTGTCGCATACATAATATGTGGTTTGGTGTAATCCCCGGAGCTTTGACGCATTGCCTGGGCATAGACAATGCGAAAATCATGTTTATATCATCAATTAAAAAGCAGATACACCAGTCTCGCTGGGGCTGAGGAGGTGCACGCCGCGCCTAGAGCTGTTCTTGCATGACGAATCAAGAGAAAGAGAGAGAGAGAGAGAGAGGGGGGTAACGTTCACACGACAAAGCTCAATGACAGACCTTATGAGCGCGCGTTAACCATTCGTCCACATTCAACCATCTCGCAATAGAGAAAGAATGGTTAAATGGAGTTTAACGTCCACTCGAAACAAACTATGTCATTTCTGGACTCAATGATCAAATGCGTTACCCATCCGGCAAACCCAACCACCATTTGATTTTATTTCAATAATTCGCTTGGGCGTCGGTTTTTTTTACTGCTGCTATAAATTGACTTGTTCTGCATGGAGATTATTTCACGCCGACTGTCTGATAATGATATGATCAATCAACAACTGCATTGTAACATTTCAATTTATTTACAAAGTGATCGAGTGGATTAATGAGTATAGTCATAAAATCTAATATCTGAGATCGATATACAATCAATCCTTATCGATCATCGATAATCAATTATGATTTAGGCTAATATTAGTATTTTTAATGCCATATTAGCAGGTTTATTATTATAGGTGAGCTAATATTAAATCGATTAAGTGTGGTTTAATGGTCGAGCGCGAGACATTAAGTAATATATTGATACTGCACGAGGCGAAAGCCGGGTGTTGTTTCAATATATTACGCAATGACTTTAGCGCGAGAGCATTAAACTACTTAAAATTCAGACACTATCTCGCACGTGCATTTCAATGAAATACGTCACACGAACTAACTATATTAGATAATGTACTACTGGCAAGATGCCCGTACATTATTAGAAATAATGGTACGCCAACATCAAAGGATAACGTCACATCTGTATTTTAACTGATATGTGACTCCAGTACAAAACAGTACACTTGGGTCAAATTGAAGAAATAGAGATAATGATGTCAATGGAAGAGTATAAAAACCTCTTTTCATTGGTACCTGAATTCTAAAAATCGGACAAAAATTGACAGAGATATGGGAGTTTTAAGTTTTGAATTTTAGTAATTCGGGGAAATGCAACTTTTGACAAAATGACCCAAGTTGACAAATGACTTCAATTTGACCCAAGTGTACTGTTTTGTACTGGAGGGTTACATATACATTAAAAAGAAGAATATAATTATTGCCAGTTAAATCAAAATCAATCTGAAGTTTATGCATTACCCAATTTGATTAGAGCACAGATCCCATTTCGTTTCGTTTTTTTTATCCATTTAGAGCGTCCCAAATTTGGCCCGTACAATAGCGTTACCGTATACTCGTCATCGAATGTCAACTAACTGTCAAGGCTCGTTTTACATCCAATCACGATTTCTTGTCCTATCCGAACGACTATACGCTACCCCGTGCCTTACCGCCCGTCCTACACAACTGACATTGGTAAACCACACCAGAAGTTCACGCCATAAATTTTCTATTCCAATATTCATTTGAGTGCAGCTTATTTTCTCTAAAAACGAGGCCATAATTACAATTATAGTAGAAAAGTAGTTACAACTGATTATTTTGAGTATTTTAATTGTATTTTCTGTTATTGATGTAGTTCCACGCTTGAATAACCAAAATTGTTCAAGTATTACAAAACACGTGATGTAGTCTTAGTGCCTAGCGGTTCCTCTCGTGACGTCACATGACGTATACCTAATCAGACGTGTCCAACCTTGTGGGTTGCCTCCGGGACATCCAGTTTTCTCCTAACCCCATATGTCAGTCCCGAAATGACCTAGTTTGTGTCGAGTGGAGGTCAGACCCCATCTATCTCTCTCTCTCTCTGTAACCCGGTTTTCTCCCACTGCTAAACACTCTTGCTCGCACGTTTGTGTCGAGTGGACGTTAAACCCCATTTCTCTCTCTCTCTCTCTCTCTCTCTCTCTCTCTCTCTCCATCTCTCTGTCTCCCTATAATCTAATTTTTAACTTGACGGCCCTATTAAATATTACAGACAGACAGACAGACAGAAATGGGGTTTAACGTCCTACGCTTAAGCACCGTACCTGGGCTAATTGAAGACGGGCATACGCCACAGTGTGCAATGAGGGAAATTTTGCCCGGGCAGCGGCGCTACGGCCTACTCTTATATCGAATTCCAACTGCCAAGGGATCTTTTACGTGCACTCCAATTTGTACACGGGACCTCGGTTTTTCGTCCCATCCGAACGACTAGGCAGCTGTCCATGTCAGGCCCTCCTTCTGCATCACTGACAAGGGGAAATCACGCCGGAAAATCGAGATGAACTTTCTCGGCCAATGCAGGGATCGAACACTCAACCTCCAGGCTAGCGAACCAGCGCCATATCCACTTAGCCACCGTGATCCCTATTAAATATTACAGTTTAACATTGACAGTGTTGGTATTAACACAGGCCCTATAATCTTACAGTTTATTATTAACAGTGTTAGTTATTAAAGCCCCAATACCACTCTTGTTGTAACCGTATAATATGTTCCAATCTTTATTCTGGTCAACAATTTGTATTATTTTACAATATTTCAATTAAAATATGATACAAATTTCATCTTAACACACCTAATTTTAAAAATTGGAAAAATTCAACTACATGCCGTAACATGGTTTGAAAAGGCTTACGTAAGCACTTTCAAATGCAACTTGGATTTAAACATATTTTCGAACCCTCTGGACAAGTAAGATAGGTTGTAATGGAAATTTTACACAACAGGTGGGACACTTAACCATCTTGTAGTTAGAATAAGGCTAATTATTTTTTCTGGACCTGTCAAGCCAGCAAGAGTGTTATTGTCCCTTTAACACAGGCCCTATAATCTTACGTTTTTAAAGTGTTTTAATTAATTCAATCAATAAAACATAACAATAGCTAACTGACACCCTGACTGACAACCTGTCTAACAAACTGAAGATCTTTATATCATACAACAAAAAAACAAATAAAACACCGTTCATCCATATCGATCAAAAATACAATAAGCACAATGGTTCGGATTTCAGATCATTGTAAATTTCTGACAATTGTAACGTTAACTTTGAAATCCGTTCATAAAGGTCGTTATATCAACGTCATATTTTGTAAACATTTTCTGGTGCTTTTTCCTTTATTGGCACCTAATAGAGATCAATTACCGTAGAATCTGTACGAGCAGCCACTCCTATTTAGCGACATCTCCTTGAAAGCGGTCACGATAAATCCCCCACCCTTCCGTCGAATTTCTGTTGTATTTCTAAATATTATATTATTAGGGACGTTGCTATATAACCTTAACAGGAAGGCATAATCACGGTGACGTCACTGTTATAAGGGATGTGGTATAGATACGAAGAAATACTGTCGATTCAGTTTTTAATGATTACACTCATTGCCATAACACTCGCCACCCAACTATATGCATACGCCGAAAGACCGAGGCCCCGCGTACACCGAGAAATTGTTTATTACCATACAGACGTTAAAAATGGCGACCTAGACTATCCTAAAATTGAATTGCAAATAACTCGGTTCAGAGTGAATTTATTTGACTGAAATTTTCAGCATATTTTGTTTTCATTATCCGTTTGTAAACTATTACAGCGAGAATCGCCAGCTCTTTATCTAATATTACATAATGTGAGTTTACATAGGCAACTTTGATACAAGTGAGCTGTGATTAAATCGTGACAAACTCAGATTGTGATTGAAAAAATAGAAACGACATTAAATAATTTATTGGTGAAGTTCAAGTTGTCTACTTTAATACGAAACTAATCCGTGAGATTTATTTGTGATTAATTCTTTGTGTAATCTGTTTCATGTATTCACAAACACAAGTCTATAGCGAGGCTTGTACATCAATATAGAATTATATAGGGCTAGATATCCAGGACTGTAAATGTAAATATACAGATTTCAATTAACAAGCGCCGCTGTCCGGACGATACATGCCCCTCAGAACCCCAGTATGGGCGGAAAAGTAGGACGTTAAACCCAATTTCATTTATATTAACAGGGGTAGCAAATACTCAGACATTTCTTGACTAACAAGTGGCTCGATTTTATTTTAATAGTTCGCTTGCTCATGAGGGTCTTTAGCGGTGGGAGGAAACCGAAGGAAACAGAAATAAACCCACGATGTTGGACAGGCGATGCTATCGACCTTTGTACACCTTGTCACGTACAAGCTGGGAATCGAAACCATGCTACTCAACGCATTGACGGACGTGTGACACCCCACCTTTGTAAGTTTGTAATTTGATTATATTCGTGCGTCTTCCCGGAGATTTGGTATTTATTATATCTAAATAATTCACCTATTCTTCAATTTCTATCACAAAAATCGGGTGGTCCAATAATCGCTTAATTCCCCTTTTGTTGTCTACAAATAACAAGGTACTGATCCATTTCACTGATATAAGACACCTTATTTTACACTAACCCTGTCACAATATTTTGAACTAGCTAAAAGAAATGACATGAAATAGGATTGCAACTCTTACTTTTACCCAGCAATATAAGTGTACTCTAGAGAGAGTAGTATATTTTTTTCTAGAGAGAGTAGGTGGTATCAGAAGTTCTAGAATAAGTAGTATCAGGTGTTCTAGAGTAGGAGTAAGTGATATCAGGCCCCAAGTTCACAAAGCATTCCCAGACTTGAGTTGAGAATTTACTCAACTTTTAATCACTGTTTATGAAAATATCTTTGCTCGAGAAACACAAAACTTTGCACATAGTATCTATTTGGTGTATTGAACAAATTTAAACAACATTTTTTTTTATAAAGGGCTTTACTTTAGTTAAAATAAGGCGAACAATTTTGAGTAAATTCTCAATTTAAGTCTGAGAATGCTTTGTGAACTCGGGGCCAGGTGTACTAGAGAGGGAGAAAGTGATATCAGGTGTTCTAGAGAGAGAGTAGGGGATATCAGGTGTTCTAGAGAGGGAGTAAGTGATATCGGGTGTTCTAGAGAGAGAGTAGGGGATATCAGGTGTTCTAGAGAGGGAGTAAGAGATAGCAGGTGTTCTAGGGAGGGAGTAAGAGATAGCAGGTGTTCTAGAGAGAGTAAGTGGCATCAGGTGTTTTAGAGAAAGTAAGTGATATCAGGTGTTCTAGGGGGAATGTGGTATCATATGTTCTAGAGAGAGAGTAAGAGATATCAGGTGTTCTAGGGAGGGAGTAAGAGATATCAGGTGTTCTAGAGAGGGAGTAAGAGATATCAGGTGTTCTAGAGAGGGAGTAAGAGATATCAGGTGTTCTAGGGAGAGTCAGTGGTATCGGGTGCTCAAGAAAATAAATGCCGATACAATGGCACAATAAAAAAAAACAAATTACCAGTGGTATCGGGTGCTCAAGAAAGTAAATGTCGATACAATGGCTCAATAAAGAAAAACCCAAATTACCAGTGAATATAGAATAGTTGTTGATTGTCACTTGAGTGTTTCTTTTTTAATTTGTTGAAAGGCTGTGAGTTAAATTTAGATAAGTGGGAAGTGTGTCTTTGAGGAATTGGTAACACAGATGTTATTTAGTTTACAGTAATGAGGATACGGGCATAATGCCGGTGTTTTTTGTATTATCGCTTTAGTTGATCGTAAAACCGATTATTTATAGTTCTTGCACAACTAACTGTTGCAATTAGGTGTACTAGACTATGGAAGGGTATCGCTGCCAATATTAAATGCAGAGCGCAAATGGAAAATGTAATGAGAGAAATGTAAAATGTTGGCAGGTCAAAAAAGCATCTGTCATTTGACGCTTAACTTGACGTTTTACATTTAACTCTTGCCTTAGAGGTATTTTGACTTTATTATTACCGATATTAGGACTTTGTACATTGTATTTTTTACATAATAATCAATTGAAAAGACACTGTAGCAGAGCAGGGGGGGGGGGGCTAGTGGTCTAGAGTGCCGCGCTTCGACCTCTAGCTGGCCGGTCACCTCTAGCTCTAGTGGTTTCGAGCCCTATTGTGAGCGTGGAGATAGGGGTGCCTTCTCAACCTCGTGGGTTTCCTCCGGGCACTCCAGTTTCCTCCCACTGCTAAAGACCCCTACGCGCAAGCGAATTATTGAAATAAAAATTGAAAACCATACGTTAGTCCCAAAATGCCCTAGTTTGTGTCGAGTGGACGTTAAACTCTATTTCTCTCTCTCTCTCTCTCTCTCTCTCTCTCTCTCTCTCTGTAGCAGAGCATTTAATATTGGCAGCGATACCCTTCCATACTAGACGTCTTCACGGGTATAATATAGTTTTATATCACAGAGGATATTCTCATAAAGATTACCTGGGATTAGCATAGATTAAGGGAGATTAAGGATTTCTATGCTAAAGGTGATAAATGTTTACCTGTAGGAGAATTAGTTGATAAGGAAAGGTTTTTATAATATTTGATATGTCTGTCAGTAATTGCTTGATAACACCTGTATTTGTAACTGTCTATATAATGGAGTTATTTATAGATCTAGATATAAATGCCAAGATTACATATAATACTGTGGTTTACATTCTCATTCTAAACTTGTGTACATTGTGCAGTTTTTTTTGCATTTTATGGCTCTCATTTGTATATTAACTGTATTTTACCTGTATCCTGCATTATTCCTTTATTTTACCTATATCGAATGCCTCTCACCTGTGCCTTGCAATTTACCTCTATTTTATGTCTCGTACACCTATCTGGTATCGTTCTTAAAAATAAACACACTTTATGGATATACTACTTCTGAATTTTATTAACATGCTACGTTTCAATACACATACAGGTATCGTTATCAAGCAAATAATGATTAATTAACAAAAATGTGATGCAATATATAGGTGAACACTTTGGAAGCCATTCTGTAGATAAAACAGTAACAATAAACTGATTAACAAGATGAAAGATGTAATATATACACTACAAGGAGAAACCATTATAGCGGATAACACAATAACAACAATTAATTAACCAGATCAAAGATAACAATTTTGCAGATACTCAAAGACCATAATAATTAAACAAATAGTAGAAACCATAATAATTTAACAAATGGATAATAAGTAGAAACCATAGACCACAATAATTTACCAGATGAAATACATATATAATAAATAGAAACCATTTTAGCAGATTAAAGAAAAAGATAATAAGTAGAAACCATGTTTCGGGTACGCCAAAGACCACAGTGATATAAATATTTAATAAGTAGAAACCATTTAGCAGAATTAATTAATTAATTGTTGTTATTGTGTTATCCGCTATAATGGTTTCTCCTTGTAGTGTATATATTACATCTTTCATCTTGTTAATCAGTTTATTGTTACTGTTTTATCTACAGAATGGCTTCCAAAGTGTTCACCTATATATTGCATCACATTTTTGTTAATTAATCATTATTTGCTTGATAACGATACCTGTATGTGTATTGAAACGTAGCATGTTAATAAAATTCAGAAGTAGTATATCCATAAAGTGTGTTTATTTTTAGTGCATTCTATTTCTATATGTCTTATAAGGATTAGGTATCGTTCTTGTATTTTATCTGTATTTTATGTCTCTCACCTGTATCTTGTATTTTACTTGTATCTTGTATCGTTCCTGTATTTTACCTGTATTTATGTCTGTCGTGTGTATCTTGTATTTTACCTCTATGTTATGTCTCTCTGCTGTTCCTTGTATAGTTCCTCTATAGGACACTGTATGGCGTATGCCCGTCTTCAATTAGCCCAGGTACGGTGCTTAAGCGTAGGACGTTAAACCCCATTTCATTCATTCCTTGTATAGTTCCTCTATTTTCCCTCTATTTTATGTCTCTCGTATGTATCTTGTGTCTTACCCGTATTTTATATCTTTCAACTGTATCTTTTTATATTAACCGTTCTACTCTAGCTTATATTTTACCTGTATTTATCTACACGTCTTGATTCTTTCCTCCCACTTTTGCCCTTTGGTATTTCTGACTACAGAGGACTTATACACAAAAACTGTACCTTAAAGTTTTTAAGGATTTTATAATAATAATAATAATAATAATCGCGTCATTTTACATGGGGGGCAAATTAGGCCTTGAATTTCCATTAGCTGATATTTAAAGCCCAAGTCCCGATTTTATTTCTTAGTGCAAGTATACGTCAATAAAGCCCCAGTAGTCAAAATTAACTTCTTTAGGATCAATGCTGCGACCACATGTGTAAAATACCATTTTTACTCCAGATTCACTGAGGGTGCGAAAACCCTTTAAGAGCTTGAAAACATATTGGTATTTATTGTTTATCTTACAGATTTCGGTCTGAGAAGGTAAAAAGAAACCACTGGACATGGATGATATAGAGCCTCATATGACGAGATTCCTCAAAATTATCAGCAGAATGAGTAACTTTGACATGCTGTTTCCTTAATGTGAATCAAGATGGCGTCTAATACGACGATTTTGTTGGACGACTCAACCCAGACCCTGTAACTTTGACATGCTGTTTCCTTAAATGTGAATCAAGATGGCGTCTAATACGACGATTTTGTTGGATGACTCGACCCAGACCCTGAACGTTATAACCGGATTATTGACTGTTCTCGGCATCATTGGAAATCTCTTGTCCTTACTTCTCAAGGTCTGTCTCAAGTTTGTGATTCCACCGACCTGGAAAACCGCCATATTTTTAGGCGACATCGCGAACGTGTTTTTAGGTATCGGCTTGTCTCTCTTTCTGTCTCATGCTAGTAATCAGTCGCTTGGTGTCTGCAATGCAGCGGGATTTTTTATGTTTTTCGCCATCCTGGATTGTTTGACGGCTGGGCTACTGTCTGTTGTTATTTTACAATATATACAAAATCCAGTAAAAATTTCGCATTTTTCGAACTACTCAAAGGGTTTAATGTTTATTTTGATCATCCCGCCAAAATTAATCGCGATCTGCATCGCATTTCTGCCTCACATTCCGGTGAACTATTTCAACACGTCATTCAGTTATTCCATCAGTTGTCTCCCTTTAAGAGAAGCAGGCGTCACCGGTTCCGAATTCGGCGCCATAGTGTTTGTTTTTCTGTGGATTATTCTAGCCGCGAGTGTTGGATTGTGCATCTCCTGTGCTTTTAAGTTATGGCGAAGCAGCCTGGGAAGAATCCACGCGTCTTCCCCAGATCTGTGGCAGACGCAACTCTTAGGTCAAGGGAAAACCTTCCAGAAATTCCTGCTCCTCGAGCAAACAATCTGGGTTATCTCCCTTTTCTTGCTGACTCTGATCCTCTACACCAACACCACCCATCTTCTGGTTCCCCAGTGGATCGTGTTCGTTACTCTGAGTGCGGTGACGACTTTACACTGCATCTTCAGTCACCTCCAGACGGCACTCTGGAGCACCCTCTGCTGCTCCGCCAACAGAAAGAGTAAAGAGCCGTACCAGAGGTTGAAAAAATTACAGTTGATTAGAGTAGAGGTAAATATTTTTTGTTGACATCGACCGCATCCTTATTTAACGTTCCAGCCCCTGGAGTAGAGGTAAACCGGAACACCTCATCCCCCTTTACATCGACCCCAGTTTACCTGCGTTTAACGTGTGGTGGAAACGTTTCGGCCTCTAATAAACTTCTCTCTCTCTCTCTCTTCCACCAGTCATTTTATCATTTTAATCGTGTCAATCCACCTTACCCCCCCCACACACACACCTACTGGGGTCAGTCTGGCAACGACAGTATCTAGTCGTCTGGATGGGACGAACAATCGAGCTCCCGTAGACACATCAGTGTGCACGTAAAAGAACCTTAACAATTGTATGGAATTCGATATGACTAGACCTTAGAGCCACTGTTTTATGGCATTTTACAGTATTGTTCTATTTTACAGATTTTCACTGTATTATTGGCCCCACTGTTCTGTTCCTCCTGGGCTCATCAAGACGTCTTCTATGGGGTTAATTTTACTCGGACGGCAGGTCTACGGTCTACTCTAATGTAAAAGGCTATTTTACGTGCACGCCAATGTGTACACAGGATTCGGTATCTTGTCCCATCCGAACGACTATACGTTGTTCGTGGTCAGGATCCCAGTTAAACACCACTGACAAGAGGGAACCACACGGGAAAATCCAGATTAATGTTCTCGACCAATGCAGGGATTAAACACAGGGACCTCCATGTTAGCGAATCAACGTCGCATGCAAAGAGCTCCGGTGGCCTCCAGTATTTTTGGATTTTATAGCATCTTTGTATTTCATGGCATTTTATAGCATTCTTGTATTTCATCGCGTTTTATAGCATCTTTGTATTTCATAGCATTTTATAGCATTGTTTTATTTTACAGAATTTTTTTGTATTTTGTTCCAGGAAACTAGTAAACTAAGAATGAAAGCTTCCTGGTCATTACATAAAGGGGTCAGTAAAAGCGGTTTATTGAAGGTTTATGGTGTGAATCATATGAAGGCCTGGTCTCAGGAAATAGTTATATTAGGGATGTTAAGAAAGAGTCACCATCCCAGTATACTTCATTGTTTGTGGACCAGCACCTCGAATCCTTTCTATGAAACGATGACTTTAATCAGCGGGGAAATAATAACAGCAGATTCCAGGTAAAATTATCTTTACTCATAGTTTACACTAGCAATTTTGGACTTGCATGGGAGAATAAACTAAAGAATGTATCACACGAATTGGTCACGATCTTCACTGGCTTCGCAAGGGATTAAAATGAAACATCTTACTACTACTGATTGACAATATATTATACTATAATCAAACAGTAGTAAGCAGTTTATTTTAATCACTTCAAGTGTGGTATCACACGAATGCATAGCAATCTCCACCAGCTTCTTAAATGACCTTAATATACCCAATGCACCCTCTATGTTGGTGTTTTTTAAAAATAAATGTTCAGTTTTCGTCACAAATCTCTTAAATGACTCCAAAAGATATCAAATTGGATCCTTTGGCGTGGAGATTCCATGAGTAAGGCAATGGCTTGATTTCCCAGCATGGTTTTCTCCCTTAATATGTGGCTTGGTTAATGTCTGGTTCCCAATTGGCAGCCTGTGAAGCTGACAAGCGATGATTATTCTAGTCGTTAGGACGGAACGAACAATCGGTCTAACAGTGTACACATTGACGAACCGTGCACCTGCCCCAATTGTGTACGCAATGACGTACACCTACCCCAACTGTGTATACATTGACGTACACCTACTACAACTGTGTATACATTGACGTACACCTACTCCAACTGTGTATACATTGACGTACACCTACTCCAACTGTGTATACATTGACGTACACCTACTCCAACTGTGTATACATTGACGTACACCTACTACAACTGTGTATACAATGACGTACACCTACTCCAACTGTGTATACATTGACGTACACCTACTCCAACTATGTATACATTGACGTACACCTACTACAACTGTGTATACATTGACGTACACCTACTCCAACTGTGTATACATTGACGTACACCTACTACAACTGTGTACACATTGACTTACTTGTACTCCAACTGTGTATACATTGACGTACACCTACTCCAACTGTGTACACATTGACTTACTTGTACTCCAACTGTGTATACATTGACGTACACCTACTACAACTGTGTATACATTGACGTACACCTACTCCAACTGTGTATACATTGACGTACACCTACTACAACTGTGTATACATTGACGTACACCTACTACAACTGTGTACACATTGACGTACACCTACTACAACTGTGTATACATTGACGTACACCTACTACAACTGTGTATACATTGACGTACACCTACTACAACTGTGTATACATTGACGTACACCTACTCCAACTGTGTACACATTGACGTACACCTACTACAACTGTGTACACATTGACGTACACCTACTACAACTGTGTATACATTGACGTACACCTACTCCAACTGTGTATACATTGACGTACACCTACTCCAACTGTGTACACATTGACGTACACCTACTACAACTGTGTATACATTGACGTACACCTACTCCAACTGTGTATACATTGACGTACACCTACTCCAACTGTGTACACATTGACTTACTTGTACTCCAACTGTGTACACATTGACGTACACCTACTACAACTGTGTATACATTGACGTACACCTACTCCAACTGTGTATACATTGACGTACACCTACTCCAACTGTGTACACATTGACTTACTTGTACTCCAACTATGTATGCATTGACGTACACCTACTACAACTGTGTATACATTGACGTACACCTACTACAACTGTGCACACATTGACTTACTTGTACTCCAACTGTGTACACATTGACGTACACCTACTACAACTATGTATACATTGACGTACACCTACTACAACTGTGTATACATTGACGTACACCTACTACAACTGTGCACACATTGACTTACTTGTACTCCAACTGTATATACATTGACGTACGCCTACTCCATCTGTGTACACACTGGCGTAAATAAAAAAAACTTTCGTAGGTGGAATTCGATTAATTGTTTAGGACACTATACAAGATATACACCCACCCTTTAGCATTTCATCCGTGACTATCCAAAACGTTTGACCGTCTAAAAAATACCGGAGTATTGTGTGGACAAGATTTTAAAATTCATTTATTCATTCGTTCGTTCGTTCGTTCATTTATTCCCTCTTTCATTTATTCCCTCTTTCATTTATTCACTCTTTCATTTATTCATTATTTACTCTTTCGTCCGCAGATTAATCTGTATGGAATTAACCAACAGTGGGAGCCTACACAAGTTCCTGGCTGATTTAGATATACCTCTACCCGAGGCTTGCCAACAGACTATACTACATGATGTAGCAGAAGGTTTATCTTGCCTTCACGAACAGAACATTCTCCACAATAACCTCTCATCTTTCTCCATTTATCTCAAAGGTTCGATACAGGTGAGTACAGGGTCGAGTTATCTCAAAGGTTCGATAGTACAGGGACGGGTTATGTTAAAGGTACGTTACAGGTGATTACAGGGGCGGGTTATCTGAAAGGTTCGATACAGGTGAGTACAGGGTCGGGTTATCTTAAAGGTTCGATTCAGGTGAGTACAGGGTCGGGTTATCTTAAAGGTTCGTTACAGGTGAGTACAGGGACGGGTTATCTTAAAGGTTCGATAGTACAGGGACGGGTTATGTTAAAGGTTCGTTACAGGTGATTACAGGGGCGGTTTATCTCAAAGGTTCGATATAGGTTTTTACAGGGGCGGTTTATCTTAAAGGTTCGTCACAGGTGATTACAGGGGCGGTTTATCTCAAAGGTTCAATATAGGTGAGTTCAGGTGCGGGTTATCTTAAAGGTTCGATACAGGTGAGTACAGGGACGGGTTATCTCAAAGGTTCGATTCAGGTGAGTACAGGGTCGGTTTATCTTAAAGGTTCGTTACAGGTGAGTACAGGGACGGGTTATGTTAAAGGTTCGTTACAGGTGAGTACAGGGGCGGTTTATCTCAAAGGTTCGTTACAGGTGACGGTTATGTTAAAAGTTCGAAACAGGTGCGTGGGTGGGGGAAATAAGATAATGTCTAGTAAGCTCAAGTCGAGAGATATACCAAATATTGGTGAGTTTGTCCTAATAATAGTCGGCTTCTCAATCTAAATACGTGCAGTCTGATACTGACAACTTCAGTCTTCTAGATCACCAAGGTGTAGCGAGTTTTGCACTAGCTCATTAACAAGGAGGACCCAGTTTCGTGTAAGTAGTGTTGGCCTAGAAAGTTCTTCTAGGGTGTCCAACTGCTTCCCCTTATCAGTGGTGGAAGAGTTAGGGCTGGGAACCAAATGATAAAAAAGGATAACAGAGGATTGAACATTGCCAAACTGGGGGTGGGGGGTATACTGGTTTAACACGTGTGTGTAAATCAAAAGAGAGAGAAATTGGGTTTAACGTCCACTTGACACAAACTTGTGCATTTCGGGACTAACATATGATTTAAATTTTTTTTCAATAACTCGCTTACGGGGATTTTGACATGATAGGATAATGTGAATCAGTCTATTTAATTTTTCTTTCAGTGTTTGGTTCTACGAGCGTCATTGGGTGATTTCGAACATGCTCAGATATACGGATCTCTTCAATCTGGCGGATCAGCACCACCCAGTATCAGCAAGAAACAATTCTTTCTACCAGATATCAGAGCTTTTGCATTGGTAGCTCTGGAAATCCTTGGGGTTGTGTGCGAAAAAAAGCTGCAAGTCCAATCTACCCACCGTAAAGTTGATACCCAAACCGCGATGCTGCCAGAAAATGGTGCCTATTATAACTTTGAGAGACCAGATTCGAATCTGAGCTCTAGCATTCCAGAATCCTATCGACTGCCCAATCAGGCCGAATCAATTGCCAATCAACGAAACCATTTGAACCAACAACGACCCAGCTCCAGAGGCAGCCAAGATCAAATTTTGCGGGTCAGTCCTCCAATACCGACAAAACTTTTCGTGGAACAATATGTATCGGCATCTAATGTATCGAATCTAACAAGTCAAGACAATTATCCCGATAATCGAGGTACAGCTCAAAGTTTAGCAGTGCCCCAATTTCGTGTCAGCCGTGCTTTAACGTCACCCGTTCATGCCAAAGAAAACGAATCCGCTGGCTCTAGACCCTTGAGTGCACGGAGTCAATATTCCAATCATGACAATTATCCCGATAATCGAGGTACAGCTCAAAGTTTAGCAGTGCCTCAATTTTGTGTCAGCCGTGCTTTAACGTCACCCGTTCATGCCAAAGAAAACGAATCCGCTGGCTCTAGACCCTTGAGTGCACGGAGTCAATATTCCAACCATGACAATTATCTAGCTAGGGCTTCTTATCCCATGAACCCGGCATCGAGTCTTCAACACTCTTCATCACCGTTTTACAGTAATCATCCTAAAGAACACGAATATGAAGAGATAGATGAAATCGCAGAATGTATCGAGTCGGATTATTACAGGAAACATATGTATCCACCCAAGCAGTCCTCCATCATTCCCATTTATGAACCCTTCGAAATTTCAAATTCATCGATTGACCATTACCAACCCAATACCACAAATTCTGCCCGAGGGAATACTTCAAAAGATGGAGGTCGTGGGAATATCTTCAATGTGGCAACACCATCTCATGTACAAAAGAAAAGGGGTCATTTAGATACAGGAAGGTCTACTCCAAATAATCAGCCGGTTCCTGAATCTCTACCCGGGATGGTCGACCATGATTCCGTTAAAAATACCCCAACTCTGAACGATTTGGTTAAAGCAAAGGAAGCAGCAAAAATTGAAGGTCATCTTGAAAGCTACCAAGAGCGAATAAACAGGGAACTTCAAGAACAGATGCGCCGTCCAAAAACCGCCCCTCAGAACCATACGCATCCTGTCTCTAAAGGCTACAATGGGCAGCGACCTCCTTGGCTAAACAAACAAGACGACTTGAATAAAAATAAACCATATCCAGCGGAGCAAAATATTAGCTCTGCTATTCCACATTCACCAGTACATGTCCATCAGCCGAGATTTGAACAAGTTCAGACAATGGCGACAGCTAGACCACAAACTGCCAAGACCTTAAATGAAACTCAATATATTCCGGAATTTGCTTCTCCTCAAATCCGTCCACACACGGTGGAAATTTCGTGCGAATATCAAAATCCAACAATACGTGTTCAATCCGCTAAATCAATAAAAGGAAGAACTGCACTGAATAAGGCTATCCATAAGAATGGGCCTAAACCGTCTGTACCGAACGTTGAAAGGGGGAAACTAAATGCTGATTTAGAAAAGAAATATTCAAATTTTAAGCAAATAGGAACAATACAAGATACATTTAGGAAATTAACTCAGCCACAGGAGGACAAGGTTCCACGAATCCCTGATCAAACGAAAGGAGAAAATGTCTCAATAGACCACCATGGAATAGGTGCTGTTAGTGCTCAGCCAGTGGGGGATGAAGCAAATTCCAAATTAGAAAATCTTCCGAATGATAAACAATATGACTCCACAGCCTCAAAAGGAGGGGCTATTCCCATACAGAAACCAATAGTTCCTCCAAAACCAGCAATAATTATAAACAAAAGTGCTAATGTCAGTGATTATTCTAGTTTTAGTAGCAATGATAGTTTTAATAGCAGCATTTATAAACAATCCCCCAAGACCACCGGTGGTGCATCTCTGAATAGTGGTGAAGTATCTTCGCTTTCATCTCAAGCCGGACTGAATTCCGAACAGCTAGAAAAAACTGGTTACGCCAAAGAAACTCCCGTGAAAGAAGTTCAACAAGCCGATTTTGTTGCTAAATTTGTGGATAGTGGTTTTGATAGTGCTTCTGTAAATAGTGAAATATCAGTTGTGGACGGATATTCGTGTTCGTGTCCCGACGCACATGTAGATAAATCCACATGTTTGTGTCAGTATTCGAGTTCGGGTAAAATGGACACCGATACAAAAATTTCTTGGAGTAATACGGAATCTGTTTCCTCTTCTTATGATTCGAATCAAACCCGTACATCTCCGTTCATTGCTTGTCCCGACGTTGTTCCGCGGAAACGTACACCTTCTTCTAGTCCAGATATATTAGGCCCAGATGAACAGTATCCTCTGGATGAATCAGTTTCCCAATCGAAAAATCAACCAAAAGATCAGCACCGGACCCAAAAACAAAAAGACAATAAGATCTTTTCCAAAATGCACACGACGATGTTAGATGAAAAGAAAGAAGTAAAACAAGGCGTGGCAACCAAACGGTACCAAGAGTTGGCAAAGCGAGGGGTTCCTTTAAGGGTTTCAGTAGTATCCGCAAAACAACCGAGTGATGGGTCGGACACTCTTACTGACTGGAGTGAATTCGATTCCAATTATGAAGCTGAAATAATTGAAGACGACCCTGAAGAGGAGGAGGTTCTCTCAGATTCTGATGCTCGGGAGTTCCTGGAAAGTTTGGATTCGTCATCTTCCAGAAGTAGTGGAAAGAGACCGTCCCAAGCGGGATCTTTTAGGTCTGGGGCAGCGGTACACGAGGTTATTAGAGAAGTTCCAGAAGAATCAACGTCTTCCACTTGTGAAGATGAGTCAAAGTTTCTGTTAGCTAACAATGACAATAAATTGATCCAAGGCTTCGCGATATCTTCTAGCAGTGCATCAGGTAGGCTTGGGTATGTTCTGGTGAAATGTAATGTTGTCTAAGGTCCTACCAGTGTGTACACGGGAGCTCAGTCATTCGTACCTTCCGAACGGTTAACTGTTGTTCCATGTTAGGCCCTTCGACTTCAAAACACACTGAAAAATCCCGAGGTACTTTCTCCTCCAGTATCAAAACCTTACTAAGGCTCTCTTGACAATTGATAATTAATCATGTCGTCACCAATTAAATCAGCGATACCAATAATAAATCATCAACGCGCAATTATTCTATAAGGGTATTCATTTCACACCTCACATGTTAGATGCACGGGGAATTTATTGCATTGTGATATTCATCCAACACCTCACACGGGGAAGTTATTAATCGATCCCGACTTTACGTCAAGAACGGTTGAACAGGTACAATCTTCTTTAAGCCTGGTGGATTCAATGTTAATTTAAATTCTTAATTTTAAGATTCTTTCAGCGTAATATACATAAACACGAAACTTGTTCGTCGACGGTAACCTTCAAGGCAACGTTGCATCTTACGCCAGAACAATAGATGTAAAATACAACCCTTTAATATTATTTGTAAATACCTTTAGAGAGAGAGAGAATACCTTTAGAGAGAGAGAGAGAAATTGGGTTTAACGTCCACTTGACACAAACTAGGTCATTTCTGGACTAACATATGGCCTAATTTTATTTCAAAATTCGCTTGAGCGTAGGGGTCTTTAACAATGGGAGGAACCGGAGCACCTGGAAAACACCCACGAGGTTGCACAGTCGACCATACTCCTTGCCACGTACAACCGGAGATTCGATGATACAGCGCGCGCACGCTAACCATTCAGCCCCCCCCCTTTTGACAATAGAAGGAATCTACCTTTATTATGTGTGTATTTCAGACATGGTCAATCCATCAGTTGTATGGGATGCTGAACGTGGTATAGATGGGATGTTCACCAAACCACCAGATGAAGTAGCTGGAGCCATGGTCGACCCAACGCTCGGGCTTGACGAAACAACGATCAGACAACTCGCCCAATATCCTCACCAAGGTCCACGAGGTGGTTATCGACCGCCCGTCCCTGTAAGGAAGGGTCTCGATACTCAGCATGTTAAATATTGTCAGCAAATGGCGTCTAAACTTAATCTGGTGTCCTTCGATGATTTAATGCCAGCGCATGTTGACAAATTTCAGCTGCTGAGAGATAAACTTGAAACGGAGGCGAAACTTGGTGAAGTTGGTGTTCAGGTTAGTTGTATGTTGTGAAATGGGATGAAATGGGTTTAACGGGCATTTCGTCTAAAAGTTTGGATATAGCTATGGCGGGTGTGGCGCGCCAGTAGGGTGAACAGTCCATATTCTGATTACAATATTTTGCCTATACCATTTTTTTACGACTTCGAATTGTGTCTAATGGTTTGGATTGTTTGTACTTGGGTTTTTTTAATCAGTGTGGTATAAATATTTAGATTGTTAAATAAAAATGGCGTCACTTAAGCCGCGATGATGACGTCTAAGCTGATTGGTTGACGTCACGTTTATACACCAAACTTTAACGTATCCTTTCCCTTTATTTCAGCTCTTAGACATGATCCAGAAGTGTTGGTTACACGACAGTCCACCATCGACAGGCCAGCTTGTAAAACAGTTGAGAGATCCCGTCACAGAAACAGAATTATAGGATACGTGTACCTTGTGACTGACGCGAAGATTTCTAGGGCCAGTTTATTATCATGTACGATTTAGTGAAGATATTTGTATCGATCTCGTTCTTGTATCACGTGCTAACTTCGCCCTGGTACCATGGATGATTTAGTAAAGATATTTGTAACGATCTCATTCCTGTACCACGTGCTTACTTCACCCTAGTACCATGTGTACCTGGTTAAAGTATACCCTAGACCTTACGCCCGGTTTCCATGTGAGGGGTTTTCGCGGGTGAAAACGTACTGTGACCGATTCCATGTAATACCCCCGTCAGACCGGGCTGGTACGGCGACGGAAAATGATCTCAGAGCGCAACTAGAACGCCATAAGCGTGGTAAAAGCCTGATGGAAACGCCAAATATCGTGCTGTGGTCTCCATGGTCGCCAATGATCGCCGAGTCACGGCGTTTTTTTTTTTATCTCCGAGCTCAAAACAAACGCCAAGGTTCTGCAATCTGACCTGTAAAGCTGTGAGAATGCGCCTTTTTAAAGTTTGTAATTTTTTGGGACATTTACTTGCGTTGGTATCCCTGATTTGAACGATTTAAAACGTGTGCAAGATGTTGGTGATAACGACCTGCACATTGATAATGTTACATCCGCCCTAGATCTGATTTATAATCTTACATCCGCCCATGACCTTTTTTTATAATTTTAATCCGTCCATGAACTTTTTTAAAATGTTACACCGGTCAATGATCGTTTTTATAATGTTACATCCTTCCATGATCGTATTCTAATGTAACATCCGTCCTTGACAGTATTTATAATGTTACACCCGTCTTTGATCTTTTTTATAATGCTACATCAGTCCATGATCGTATTTATAATGTTACGTCTGTCTTTGATCTTACTTCTAATGCTACATCAGTCCATGATCGTATTTATAATGTTACGTCTGTCTTTGATCTTACTTCTAATGCTACATCAGTCCATGATCGTATTTATAATGTTACGTCTGTCTTTGATCTTACTTCTAATGCTACATCAGTCCATGATCGTATTTATAATGTTACGTCTGTCTTTGATCTTACTTCTAATGCTACATCAGTCCATGATCGTATTTATAATGTTACATCTGTCCATGATCTTTTTTATAATGCTACATCAGTCCATGATCGTATTTATAATGCTACATCCGTCCTTGATTTTTTTTATAATGTTACTTCGGTCCTTGGTCTTATTTATAATGTTACATCCACCCATGATTTTAGTTACAATGTTACATCCGTCCTTGATTTTATTAACAATGTTACATTCGTCCTGGTTTTTTTTAAAATATTTAATCTGTTTATGACCCATTGTGTCTTTTTTGCATCCTTTCATGAGATTTTGTTCATGTTGCATAATTGGGCCAACCATAATATTGTCTAGGAGAAGTAGGTTTGTATATAGGAAAACAAATTTCTAGGTGAGCAGTAGATTATATGGGTTCTAGTTAGTGCTTTAAGGATATCAATTAATATGTTAGCTTAGAAAGTATTAAAATCAATCGGCATTTTTTAGTAATCGGCCTTTATGTTTTTTTTAACGTGTCCTGTAAATTTATGATTATGTTCCAATTCTGTCTAACCACTATTTTGCGTTTAAAACTAGGGTTTAACGTCCTACTAATTTGCAGCTACCGGGATAATGAAGATGTATGTTATGTGGGAACATTTGTCCTGATATTATCGGTATAGCCTAAGGGATCTTCAACATTCTGCGTGTGGAATACACGGGCACCATCGTTGTCTAGTCTCACTGATGTGGCGAAACCTGACAGGAAAATCCCGTGGAATTATCACAGTCAACACCGTGATCGATTGACTGCTCAGTAAATTTTTTATGACCAGAGAAAAAACTCGACACAAAGTAGGTAATTTCGGGACTAACATCCCTAATTAGTGTATTTCACTTGTCTACTCTCTAGATGCAACAATTTCTTTTTGAAGATGTCAATTTTTTTAAGAATTATAAAACACTATCGACTTTTTCGTGCAGGAGTTATGTCCCTTTAATTAGTATAGTTTAGCTTGGCGGCTTTCTGGATCGTAGATGCCGCAATGTCCTTTTCGGGTAATCTTGCTATCTGTGGGTATCTTTTTTTTAAAAATTTATTGATAATTATATAAATGGGTAGGTATTAACGTCCTACTTTTCTACACCGACTGGGTTAATGAAGACTTGAAACGAAATGAAATGAGGTTTAACGTCCTACTACTCTGTTCCGACTGAGCAAATAAAGACGCCATACAGTGTGGTAAAAGGGAAATACTACCGGGATAGCAGTGCTATTGCCTATATAAAATTCCAACTCTAAAGGATTCTTTTACGTTTTCGCCAATGTATAGACGAATCCATAGTTCATCATCCCATCCGTACAATTATATTGTCCCTCGGAAGCCCCCCTGTACAATTATATTGTCCCTCGGAAGCCCCTCTGTACAATTATATTGTCCCTCTGAAGCCCCTCTGTACATTTATATTGTCCCTCGGAAGCCCATCTGTACAAAAATAGTGTCCCTCGGAAGTCCCTCTGTACAATTTTATTGTCCCTCGGTAGCCCCTCTGTACAATTTTATTGTCCCTCGGTAGCCCCTCTGTACAATTATAAAAGGAAGAACTGCACTGAATAAGGCTATCCATAAGAATGGGCCTAAACCGTCTGTACCGAACGGTGAAAGGGGGAAACTAAATGCTGATTTAGAAAAGAAATATTCAAATTTTAAGCAAATAGGAACAATACAAGATACATTTAGGAAATTAACTCAGCCACAGGAGGACAAGGTTCCACGAATCCCTGATCAAACGAAAGGAGAAAGTGTCTCAATAGACCACCATGGAATAGGTGCTGTTAGTGCTCAGCCAGTGGGGGATGAAGCAAATTCCAAATTAGAAAATCTTCCGAATGATAAACAATATGACTCCACAGTCTCAAAAGGAGGGGCTATTCCCATACAGAAACCAATAGTTCCTCCAAAACCAGCAATAATTATAAACAAAAGTGCTAATGTCAGTGATTATTCTAGTTTTAGTAGCAATGATAGTTTTAATAGCAGCATTTATAAACAATCCCCCAAGACCACCGGTGGTGCATCTCTGAATAGTGGTGAAGTATCTTCGCTTTCATCTCAAGCCGGACTGAATTCCGAACAGCTAGAAAAAACTGGTTACGCCAAAGAAACTCCCGTGAAAGAAGTTCAACAAGCCGATTTTGTTGCTAAATTTGTGGATAGTGGTTTTGATAGTGCTTCTGTAAATAGTGAAATATCAGTTGTGGACGGATATTCGTGTTCGTGTCCCGACGCACATGTAGATAAATCCACATGTTTGTGTCAGTATTCGAGTTCGGGTAAAATGGACACCGATACAAAAATTTCTTGGAGTAATACGGAATCTGTTTCCTCTTCTTATGATTCGAATCAAACCCGTACATCTCCGTTCATTGCTTGTCCCGACGTTGTTCCGCGGAAACGTACACCTTCTTCTAGTCCAGATATATTAGGCCCAGATGAACAGTATCCTCTGGATGAATCAGTTTCCCAATCGAAAAATCAACCAAAAGATCAGCACCGGACCCAAAAACAAAAAGACAATAAGATCTTTTCCAAAATGCACACGACGATGTTGGATGAAAAGAAAGAAGTAAAACAAGGCGTGGCAACCAAACGGTACCAAGAGTTGGCAAAGCGAGGGGTTCCTTTAAGGGTTTCAGTAGTATCCGCAAAACAACCGAGTGATGGGTCGGACACTCTTACTGACTGGAGTGAATTCGATTCCAATTATGAAGCTGAAATAATTGAAGACGACCCTGAAGAGGAGGAGGTTCTCTCAGATTCTGATGCTCGGGAGTTCCTGGAAAGTTTGGATTCGTCATCTTCCAGAAGTAGTGGAAAGAGACCGTCCCAAGCGGGATCTTTCAGGTCTGGGGCAGCGGTACACGAGGTTATTAGAGAAGTTCCAGAAGAATCAACGTCTTCCACTTGTGAAGATGAGTCAAAGTTTCTGTTAGCTAACAATGACAATAAATTGATCCAAGGCTTCGCGATATCTTCTAGCAGTGCATCAGGTAGGCTTGGGTATGTTCTGATGAAATGTAATGTTGTCTAAGGTCCTACCAGTGTGTACACGGGAGCTCAGTCATTCGTACCTTCCGAACGGTTAACTGTTGTTCCATGTTAGGCCCTTCGACTTAAAAACACACTGAAAAATCCCGAGGTACTTTCTCCTCCAGTATCAAAACCTTACTAAGGCTCTCTTGACAATTGATAATTAATCATGTCGTCACCCATTAAATCAGCGATACCAATAATAAATCATCAACGCGCAATTATTCTATAAGGGTATTCATTTCACACCTCACATGTTAGATGCACGGGGAATTTATTGCATTGTGATATTCATCCAACACCTCACACGGGGAAGTTATTAATCGATCCCGACTTTACGTCAAGATCGGTTGAACAGGTACAATCTTCTTTTAGCCTGGTGGATTCAATGTTAATTTAAATTCTTAATTTTAAGATTCTTTCAGCGTAATATACATAAACACGAAACTTGTTCGTCGACGGTAACCTTCAAGGCAACGTTGCATCTTACGCCAGAACAATAGATGTAAAATACAACCCTTTAATATTATTTGTAAATACCTTTAGAGAGAGAGAGAATACCTTTAGAGAGAGAGAGAGAAATGGGGTTTAACGTCCACTTGACACAAACTAGGTCATTTCGGTACTAACATATGGCCTAATTTTATTTCAAAATTCGCTTGAGCGTAGGGGTCTTTAACAATGGGAGGAACCGGAGCACCTGGAAAACACCCACGAGGTTGCACAGTCGATCGACCATACTCCTTGCCACGTACAACCGGAGATTCGATGATACAGCGCGCGCACGCTAACCATTCAGCCCCCCCCCCCCTTTGACAATAGAAGGAATCTACCTTTATTATGTGTGTATTTCAGACATGGTCAATCCATCAGTTGTATGGGATGCTGAACGTGGTATAGATGTGATGTTCACCAAACCACCAGATGAAGTAGCTGGAGCCATGGTCGACCCAACGCTCGGGCTTGACGAAACAACGATCAGACAACTCGCCCAATATCCTCACCAAGGTCCACGAGGTGGTTATCGACCACCCGTCCCTGTAAGGAAGGGTCTCGATACTCAGCATGTTAAATATTGTCAGCAAATGGCGTCTAAACTTAATCTGGTGTCCTTCGAGGATTTAATGCCAGCGCATGTTGACAAATTTCAGCTACTGAGAGATAAACTTGAAACGGAGGCGAAACTTGGTGAAGTTGGTGTTCAGGTTAGTTGTATGTTGTGAAATGGGATGAAATGGGTTTAACAGGCATTTCGTCTAAAAGTTTGGATATAGCTATGGCGGGTGTGGCGCGCCAGTAGGGTAAGCTTACTCTTCCTGACACCTGTTACCACTGTTTGTCGTGTATTTTGTACAATGTGCATATTCTGATTACAATATTTTGCCTAATTACACTATTTTCCTATACCGTTTTTTTAAGACTTCGAATTGTGTCTAATGGTTTTGATTGTTTGTACTTGGTTTTGTTTATCAGTGTGGTATAAATTTTTAGATTGTTAAATGAAATGGCATCACTTTAGCTACGATAAGCTGATTGGTTGAAGTCACGTTTATACAGTCACTTTAACGTATCCTTTCCCTTTATTTCAGCTCTTAGACATGATCCAGAAGTGTTGGTTACACGACAGTCCACCATCGACAGGCCAGCTTGTAAAACAGTTGAGAGATCCCGTCACAGAAACAGAATTATAGGATACGTGTACCTTGTGACTGACGCGAAGATTTCTAGGGCCAGTTTATTTACCATGAACGATTTAGTGAAGATATTTGAAACCATCTTATTCCTGTATCACGTGCTTACTTCGCCCTAGTACCATGTGTACCTGGTTAAAGTATACCCTAGACCTTACGCCCGGTTTCCATGTGAGGGGTTTTCGCGGGTGAAAACGTATTGGTATCGATTCCATGTAATACCCCTGTCAGACCGGGCTGGTACGGCGACGTAAAATGATCTCAGAGCGCGCCAAAACAAACGCCAAGGTTTTGCAATCAGACCTGTGAAAATGCGACTTTTTCAAGTTTGTAATTTTTTGGGACATTTACTTGCGTTGTGTTCACACTTGCCGGCGGTCTTATGCATTTTCTGGTCGCCTTACGGTCGCAGCAGTGTAGTAAGGACGCCACCGCGACCTTAGTGGTATCCCTGACAGGCTAACATGACAAACGTCCACTGTCCCTGATTTGTATGATTTAAAACGTGTGCCCAAAGTTGGTGATAACGCCCTGTGCATTATTAACTACAACGATATATTAGTTGATATTGTATTTAATGACAACTAACAGGGTCCCATTTACTCATTTTACCATGATACATATCCATGATTTTTTTTTATAATGCTACATCGGCCCTTGGTCTTATTGATAATGTTACATCAACCTTTGATCTTTTTGTCCTAGATCTGATTTATAATCTTACATCCGCCCATGATCTTTTTTTTATAATTTTACATTCATCCTTGATCTTATTTTTTTTCTAAACAATATTTATTCACAGAACCAGAATTGGAGAACAGGCAGAAGCCTAACATTTACAATGTTACATACGTCTTTGATCTTACTTCTAATGTTACACCGGTCCATGATCTTTTTTATAATGTTACACCGGTCCATGATCTTTTTTATAATGTTACACCGGTCCATGATCTTTTTTATAATGTTACAACTGTACTTGATCTTATTTATAATTTTACATCCGTCCATGACCTTTTTTAAAATGTTACACCGGTCAATGATCTTTTTTATAATGCTACATCCGTCCTTGATCGTATTCTAATGTAACATCCGTCCTTGACCGTATTTATAATGTTACATCCGACCATGTTCTTTTTTTTATAATGTTACACCGGTCCATGATCTTTTTATAATGCTACATCCGTCCTTGACCTTATTAATAATGTTACACCCGTCCATGATCTTTTTTATAACGTTACATCTACCCTTGATCTGTTTTATAATCTTACATCTACCCTTGATCTGTTTTATAATCTTACATCTACCCTTGATCTGTTTTATAATCTTACATCTACCCTTGATCTGTTTTATAATCTTACATCTACCCTTGATCTGTTTTATAATCTTACATCTACCCTTGATCTGTTTTATAATCTTACATCCTCCTATGATCTTTTTTATACGCCCACATTTTCACGTGGACGTATTATGTCGTCGCCCCTGTCCGTCCGGACGTCCGTCCGTCCGTCCACAATTGTTTGTGGACTCTCTACAGGTCACAATTCTTGTCAGATTTTGACAAAACTTGAAATATAGGTTTATCCCCATAAGATCTCGGCTGCTTTCGATATTGGCATGTATCGGATCAAAACTTCATGAATTATGGCCCCTGATTGTACGAAAAATCACGTTTTTAGCTTGTGGACCCTATAGAGGTCACAATTTTGAACCGATTTCAATGAAACTTTACATACATGTTGATAACCCAAAGATCTTGGTTCCTTTCGATATTTGCGCCTATCGGAACGTAATTTTCTGAATTATGGCCCCTGATTGTCCGAAAAATCACCTATTTTAGCTCGTGGTACCTCTGGAGGTCACAATTATTATCCGATTTAAAAAACCGTTCGAGTATATCCCCGTTACACCCTAAGGAAGCTTGAGTTCAAATTTCAGAAAAATCGAACCAAAATTACCATACAAAATGGCCGCCATTCGTACGCAAATACTGTTAAAAAATGGTATATCAAGATTGTGGACCCTGTAGAGGTCACAATTTTAATTCGATTTTGATGAAACTTGAAATGCATGGTTATAACCCAAAGATCTTGGTTCCTTTCGAAATTTGCGCATATCGGATCGTAACTTTTTGAATTATGGCCCCTGATTATACGTAAAATCGCCTTCGTTTAGCTTGTGGTCCCCCTCTGTAGGTCACAATTATTATCTGATTTTAAAAATCGTTTGATTATATCATCGTTACACCCTAAGGAAGGCTGAGTTCGAATTTCAGAAAAATTGGACCAAAATTGCCATACAAAATGGCCGCCATTCGTACGCTAATACTGTTAAAAAATGGTATATCAAGGTTATGGACCCTGTAGAGGTCACAATTTTAATTCGATTTTGATGAAACTTGAAATGCATGGTTATAACCCAAAGATCTTGGTTCCTTTCCATATTTGCGCATATAGGATCGTAACTTCCTGAATTATGGCCTCTGATTATACCCAAAATCGTCTTTGTTTAGCTTGTTGTCCCTCTGTAGGTCACAATTATTTTCCGATTTAAAAAATTATTTGATTATATCACTGTTACACCCTAAGGAAGGTTGAGTTCGAATTTTGGAAAAATTCTGAACAAAATGGCCGCCGCGTGTACGCGAATACTGTTATAAAATGGTATATCAAGGTTGTGGACCCAGTACAGGTCACAATTTTGATGAAACTTGAAATGCATGATTATAACCCAAAGATCTTGGTTCCTTTTGTTTTGTGCACATATCAGATCATAACTTCCTGAATTATGGTCCCTGATTGTAGGAAAAATCGCCTATGGTCCCTCTGGATGTCACGATTATTATCCGATTTAAAAAAACGCTTGACTCTATCACCGTTACACCATACGGAAGGTTGAGTTTGAATTTCAGAGATATCGGACCATAATTGCCAGACAAAATGGCCACCGTTTGTACGCTAATAGTGTAAAAATATGTTATATCAAGGTTGTGGACCCCGTATAGGTCACAATTTTAATTTGATTTTGATGAAACTTGAAATGCATGTTTATAACCTAAAGATCTTGATTCTTTTCGATATTTGCGCATATCAAATTGTAATTTAATGAATTATAGCCTTTGATTGTAGGAAAAATCACTTTCGGTTTTGCTTGTTCTCTAACCATCTCTCGAAAATGTGGGCGTATCCTGCCTGGCAGTGCCAGCTTACTATCTTTATAATCTTACATCCTCCTATGATCTTTTTTTTTTTACATCCGCCCTTGATCTTATTTACAATGTTACATACGTCTTTGATCTTTTTTATAATGCTACATCAGTCCATGATCGTATTTATAATGTTACATCTGTCTTTGATCTTACTTCTAATGCTACATCAGTCCATGATCGTATTTATAATGTTACATACGTCTTTGATCTTTTTTATAATGCTACATCTGTCCATGATCGTATTTATAATGTTACATACGTCTTTGATCTTTTTTATAATGCTACATCTGTCCATGATCGTATTTATAATGTTACATACGTCTTTGATCTTTTTTATAATGCTACATCTGTCCATGATCGTATTTATAATGTTACATACGTCTTTGATCTTTTTTATAATGCTACATCTGTCCATGATCGTATTTATAATGTTACGTCTGTCTTTGATCTTTTTTATAATGTTACATCTGTCCATGATCTTTTTTATAATGCTACATCAGTCCATGATCGTATTTATAATGCTACACCCGTCCTTGATTTTTTTTATAATGTTACTTCGGTCCTTGGTCTTATTTATAATGTTACATCCACCCATGATTTTAGTTACAATGTTACATCCGTCCTTGATTTTATTAACAATGTTACATTCGTCCTGGGTTTTTTTAAAATAGTTAATCTGTTTATGACCCTTTGTGTCTTTTTTGCATCCTTTCATGAGATCTTGTTCATGTTGCATAATTGGGCCAATCATAATATTGTCTAGGAGAAGTAGGTTTGTATATAGGAAAACAAATTTCTAGGTGAGCAGTAGATTATATGGGTTCTAGTTAGTGCTTTAAGGATATCAATTAATATGTTAGCTTAGAAAGTATTAAAATCAATCGGCATTTTTTAGTAATCGGCCTTTATGTTTTTTTTAACGTGTCCTGTAAATTTATGATTATGTTCCAATTCTGTCTAACCACTATTTTGCGTTTAAAACTAGGGTTTAACGTCCTACTTATTTGCAGCTATCGGGATAATGAAGATGTATGTTATGTGGGAACATTTGTCCTGATATTATCGGTATAGCCTAATAGGGCCCATACACGATCCAACATGTTTGATAAAACATGTTGGATCAAACATGTTTGAAAGCTTGACGTTGCCCATACACGTTCAAACTTGTTTGTCAAACATTAGTTTGTTCGTCAAACAGTCAAACATGTTGGATCGTGTATGGGCTTCATCAAACTTGTTTGTCCAACATATGAGGATGTTTTCAGTCGATATTATCTATCCGGCTGCTTCTGAAAAACTAATGTTGGACAAACAAGTTTGATGAAGCCCATACACGATCCAACATGTTTGACTGTTTGACGAAAAATATCAACATAAATCAGATCCATCAAACATTTGACGTCAAACATTTCTGGCCATCAAATTTACACATACACGATCAAATATCCATCAAATATGTTTGATCAAAAAAATTTGATCAAACATGTTGGATCGTGTATGGCGCCCTTAAGGGATCTTCAACATTCTGCGTGTGGAATACACGGGCACCATCGTTGTCTAGTCTCACTGATGTAGCGAAACCTGACAGGAAAATCCCATGGAACTTTCGCAGTCAACAGCGTGTGCGAACACCTGTTCAGTAATTTTTATGATCAGGGAGAACACTCGACACAATTAGGTAATTTCGTAACTAACATCTTTAATTAGTTTAATTTGCTTTTCTACTCTCTAGATGCCACAATTTCTTTTTAGAAAATCTACTAAAGCTGGGATAAACATTCTTATAAGAATTATAAAACACTGTCTACTTTTTTGTCCAGGAGTTATGTCCCTTTAATTAGTATAGTTTAACTGTCTGGATGCCAAAATGTCCTTTTCGGGTAACCTCGCTGCCTGTGGGTATCTTTGTTTAAATTTTATTGAAAATAATTAAAATGGGTAATACCGACCTATTGTTCTACACCGACTGGGCTAATGAAGACTTGAAACGAAATGAAATGAGGTTTAACGTCCTACTACTCTGTTCCGACTGAGCCAATAAAGACGCCATACAGTGTGGTAAAAGGGAAATACTACCGGGATAGCAGTGCTATTGCCTATATAAAATTCCAACTCTAAAGGATTCTTTTACGTTTTCGCCAATGTATAGACGAAACCATAGTTCATCATCCCATCCGTACAATTATATTGTCCCTCGGAAGCCCCCCTGTACAATTATATTGTCCCTCGAAAGCCCCTCTGTACAATTATATTGTCCCTCTGAAGCCCCTCTGTACATTTATATTGTCCCTCGGAAGCCCCTCTGTACAATTTTATTGTCCCTCGGTAGCCCCTCTGTACAATTGTATTGTCCCTCGGTAGCCCCTCTGTACAATTATATTGTCCCTCGGAAGCCCCTCTGTACAATTATAGTGTCCCGCTGAAGCCCCTCTGTACAATTATAGTGTCCCTCGGAAGCCCCTCTGTACAATTATATTGTCCCTCGGAAGCCCCCCCCCCCCCCTGTACAATTATATTGTCTCTTGGAAGCCCCCCTGTACAATTATATTGTCCCTCGGAAGCCCCTCTGTACAATAATAGTGTCCCTCGGAAGTCCCTCTGTACAATTACATTGTCTCTTGGAAGCCCCCCTGTACAATTATAGTGTCCCTCGGAAGCCCCTCTGTACAATAATAGTGTCCCTCGGAAGTCCCTCTGTACAATTATAGTGTCTCGCTGAAGCCCCTCTGTCATGCACCACACCACTGACACGGTGCACCCTTGTCTTACTTACTGAGCTACCGTGGCTCCCGCTAACGAAGGCGGGTACACATCGGTAAATTCTGTCACTACCGGTAGCGCACCAGAGACCCCCCTCCGCTCTGACTCACTAGCCAGGGTCTCAATCACTGAGCCACCACGTTTCCCGGGTCATTTCATTTGATAAGAATTGTAGTCTGACAATATAAACCAACTGATTATAAGCATCGACAATGACGTGTATGTTATTTGACTTAGTTGGTTAGAAAGCTCTGATCTTGGCGTCAGAATACTGCTGTGACGCAGGAAGAATCCGTTGCATAAAAACAATGACAGGTCTATTTATAGTTCACTATGGTGATAATTATTATTAATATTACTATTTATAAATTGACGATTGACATTAACATAATTGTTTATATATATCTGCTGCTTTATGGGTTGTTGGACCACCATAGGAATTATTCTATAAAAAAATCATTCGAATAAAAAATTGAAATATGTTCTACTAGCCCACTGTACTAGGTAATTGTTAATCAGAATAGCAGAAGACCAAATTATTCACATCTTTCAATGGCTGTAACTTCATTAATTGTTGTTTGAATTGTAAAGTTTCCATCGTCATCAATGAATCCATCGGCAGGGTTGCCGAGTTCCTTCCAGTTAAAACAATTAGTATAATAAGCGTCCACATCACCAGGTTTAACAGTTTTATTACAACGCTTAACCACGTGATATTCATCATCTGTTTTATTTATAACTTTAAAGCTGACGTCAACTTTACATGACGCAACACTTTCGTCTACTACGTCATCCAGGTCTAATGTAACATATAGTGATGCGTCTGCAAATACATTGATACTCCATGTAAAGCCCGAAACTACATGTTGCTTACCGCGATATATAGAACGCCATTCACCATTCACATTAAAAATATCTTCAAACATGTACTGATGGCAACTTACAATTTTACCAAATTGATTAGTAAACAAAGTTTTATCTATCTTTGCTATTTGAAATGAAGAATATGTAATATCTGGTATATCCAATTTTTTACAACTACTTTCCTCTTTCTCCTGTTTAACTCTAGGTATTCTTTCTAAAACTTCAACAATAGATGAATCTTCTAAAACATTCACTGAATATTTAACACTGGCTTTTAAATCTTCTGTTAGTATTTTAATTTCCTCCATCATTTTATTGAATTTGGATTCTTCCTCTTCACCTTTTTTCTGCATTTCCTGTTTAATATTTTCTCCGATTTTGCGAAATTCTGAGCAGATTTTATTCACCCGTGCATCAACTTTGTCACATTCAGATTTTGTAAAGTTTTTAATTTCAGTCAATTTACTTTTTAAATTATCATAGTGTTTTTGGAGTTTAGTAGCTTGTGTTTCTAAATCACCATTCAATGTTCTTAAATCGTGTCTCATATTTTGTCGGACTTCATCCTCCTGTAAATCTAAATAATTGTGTCCGTTATGACTGGCCACAAAACATTTCCAACACATGGCTAGTGTACAATCTTTACAGTAGATTGTAACTTTCTTCCTTTCGTGGTGGGAGCAGAAATCTTTATGATGGGTTACGGGTGTCCTTTCTTTCTTTGTTTCTCTTGACTTTGGTTTTTGACCAATTTGGTTTTCGTCATATCGACAAACAGCATGGTCTTTGCAGGGTTTTAACTTATCGTGCATAGTTTTACAAGATTTACATAGATATTGGTCGCAGTCTTGACAAAAATATTGAGATATATCTTCAGTACATGCATCACATTGTGGAATAGTACCTGTAGAATTGTCATCAATGTTTAGTGTGGTTCTATATTGCTGTATATCCCCGTTTATAAGACAGCGACACAATGGACATTGGAATTGATCTTTAGTAGAGGTTTTGGTCAGATATTCTTCTAAACAGATGAAACAGAAGGAATGTTGACAGTCAATTACTACAGGTTGTTGAAAGTCGTTTAAACAAATACTACACACCTCCTGGTTTGTCTGTTCAGCCATGTTGAATTACTGTGGTTTTTTTTTACACAGGTCGTATACCACAAAAGGTGAAACTCGCCACAAATAAAATTAACAACCAAACTAGTCTGACTATATTAAATACATTATTGAGATAGGTTACTACAAATTTATATTACTCCAGTTCACCGTTTTAAGGCTAAAATATATAAAACACACAGCATTACAACAACAGTGTTCATACGCAGACTGGAAATAGTTTCTTCGAACGAGACATAACTTCAAAATCAATCCGATAGTTCAATATAATATACGCTATCGATTAAAACCCGAAAGATCTAACGATTTAAACACTGTCAAATAAAACTACACAATATTACAACAACAGTGTACATACGCAGATTGGCAATAGTTCTTTAAACTTCAAAATCAATCCGATAGTTCAATATAATATACGCTATCGATTAAAACCTGAAAGATCGAACGATTTAAACATTATCAACTACAGTCTTCTAGGTAAATGGTCTACTCGATCACTACAGTCTTCTACTAGATCACTAAGGTAAACACCCAACAGCCCATTCTCGTTAGCTAACATGCATGTCACGCTTCACCGCGAGCGCTTTATCTTGCCTTGACACCTGGGTCATCTTTCACATGACTTTAAACTATAACATTCAATACGTAATTGTTCAGTATATATTTGCAGTGCACAAAAACAACCTAACGTCTACATTCTAAATTACACTCGGTCAATGCGACAGTTTCTCAGAAATTCAACTTTTATTATCGCATTGTAATATCTTTCTACCACGAAATCAGATCTATGTTTAGAGTATTATCAACGGATCACGTGTTTAGAACTTACTTGTTAAATATATGTTGTATAGCTAAGTGATAAAAATAAAATAAAACCAAGTGAGAACAATCCAGACCATTAGACAAAATTCGAAATCCTAAAAAACGGTATAGGCAAAATAGTGTAATCATCATATGAACTGTTCACCGTGTACAAAATACACGACAAACGGCGGTAACAGGTGTCCAGAAGAGTAAGCTTAAGATTAAGCAATATCTTGACTGCAGCTTACCCGATAGAAAAACACTTGTTGACGAAAGAGAATAACTCTGGAACAGAAAGTCGTAGAATGCTGAAAGTCGATAGGCTTCGTCTGGTAATGGCCTTGATGTGCATACCAAATTTGAAAACAATCCGATAAAAACTATAGGAACTATGGAAGTGGGGAAAGGGGGGGGGGGGGGGTATTAATCAAATCGGCGACATACACTTGTTGTTTTATAAATTAATACATCACTTAATAGTAAATGCAGGAGGACTGCACTACACGCAAAACAAACAAACAAAATCTACAAGATAAACCTGCTGACAAGACAGAAAACAGACATTGCAAGAACTAAACAATTATTAAATCAAGTGAATGGATCCGGGGGCCAGCCGTAAGCGTCCACTGCGCTGTACAGTCCCGGGCCTGTCTTGGTACAGGCTTCACTAAACTGATTTACATAAAAGACGTAACATAAAAAAAAAAAATAAAAAAAAAAAAAATTATTATGCGACCGATCTTGTAAGTGGTCGTCTCTTCAATGGCGATAGTCAGCCAATTGACGTCAGGTGTTAGAACGTCAAATAATTTTAACAATAAGGGCGATAATCCGGACAGAAACTTGGAAAACGCTAAACAAATAAATGTAGTGAGCTAACAGGAGCAAAGCCCGACAACGAGAACATTCTGCAGTACGAAGGGCTAAAACTCTACTCTAATAGTAAATATAATTACCCGATTCATCATTTATATTGATTTTATTAATGTTAATGATTTATTTATATGATTACTACTTAAAGTTACATTATTCAAGATATAGATAAAAACACTAGCCATTCTTGCTATAATAGTTTAAAGTAGATTATATAAAATGAATAATTTGAAAATTTCATTCAAATTACTCTATTGCAAGCGAAGATATTGGCATTTGAAGGTTTGGTAGACCTGTGCAATAATTTCAACCACGGTCCTCGTTGATCCTAGCTAAATTCCAAACCGCCTGGAACCCGCCATATTGATTAAATCAAAGTATCACTGAAACGTTTTGGTCTGTTTAATATCGGAGAAATCTGATGTCACGCAGAGTTGATTAAGGCCTTGATCAGTTAATTAATGTCTAATTAATACTTTTAACTAGAAAACATATCAGGCCCAAAGAAAGACATGCTATAGGCAGATTTAGCTCTTAACTAATGTATCTTTAAGTGATTTTTTTTTTGTTAGCAAGTATTTTTGTGTTAAAGGTTTGGTTCAGGTATATCAAATTTCTGGCGTGGTTCCTCCTTGACAGTGATGCAGGACGGAGGGCGCATGCCTGTCTTCATTAGTCCAGTATAGAAGCAGAACAGTAGGACGTTAAACCCCATATCATTCCTTTCATGTATATCATTCTTGTTACAAAGTGAACATAATTCAATACACATAATTAGGTTGGGGTCGACCCAGTGATACTGTTTAAATATTTTTCTGATCTTCACTTATTAATTAATATTGGTGTGTGTGTGTGGGGGGGGGGGCTGTCTGCATATCAAGCCAAACGGGGTTACGGTGGCAGTTATTAAACTAATGCACATGACCCTTGACATGACTGTGTCAGCCATTATTGTCCTTTAAAGATACCTTCCTGCGTACAAACTGGGTGCTTTGCTTATATTTGGACTAAAACATGACATATTAATCCGTCAAAATTAATTTGGATTCAGATCCTTCTTACGTGACTTGGTACACTGATCAGCATTGAATATTAGCTAGGCTACTACAATCACTTATAAGGATGACATCTATGCGACTTAAGGAGTCAAAAGAATTAAATTCTAAAACATTTTTTTTTAATGTATTAGTAAATAAATAAAGACGTTTGAAGTATTTGTAGGTACAAATTTCTTACCTATTTAGTTTATAAGGGTATTAAAATGAGTAAAATGCAGCATTCTGTCTGATTCAGTAACGTCTTATGTAAACAATGAACGCGCCATTGAGCCAATGATTGACGTCGCGTGATGTCGTGCGTCGGTGTTGAAGGCGTTCATCTTTTACAGAGATGTTAGAAGACTTTCGAAATCCGCTGTGAAACAGATTGGTGACTTGGCTGACGGGCTACAGAGAAACGGGTGCGAAGACGAAAGAAAACTAATTGCATACACAAGACGCTGTTGTCTACAATCGCTATCCATTTTTCATAAATATCGAAGCTTAATTAAAATCTCTGAAAATCCGCTACCCACTTATCAACATATACAGCAAGTGCTCAATAACACTGAGAAATCAGACAATCTTTGCGTGCAACCTTCGACGTCACACGAGCAGAAATTACTGCCGTTTAGGGAAACCCTTATATTTTTGTCCTGTATGCGCTCCATGGGTCTTTTACACAGCCGCGTTAATGGGTTTTCATACTTCCATCTCGTGAATACAGCAACTTAAAAGTGGTCTAACTTAGGTGGCTGACCTAAATTCCATTCAACCATTTAGTCCATGGAGCCAGGTGGTATGGGGTGTGATATAATACGCAAGGATAAACTAATAAAACTAGTTGTGGTTTCATCTGGTTTATTTTTAAAAAATACAGGATCTATAATATATAATATAATAACTATAAAATATTCTACATATTCGGTTATAGACTTAATTACAGGGGTCCTAAGTCAAGTCCGGGTCCATTCTAATCAAGCTACTAAAGCGTTCTTCTGCATGGTGTTCAATCAAGATCAATTTATACCAAACTAAATCTAAACATAAGTAATTGATTATAATTGTACATATGGACACAGTTCACTCAATATAGGACGAAAGTTGGTTTAGTCCCCAACCCACTCCTTTGCATTGCGATTTCGCATTGAGAGGTTAGTTAGGTTGAAATGTAGGGCCGAAAATTGCATATTGAGATGTCTCTACTTCCGGCTTGTGTATCTCAATTTTTTCATGGCGAGACGAGAAATAATATTAAAGTTAATGGGGATATCATTGGTGATCTGTGGCCATATGTCAAAATACTGAGAGTTATTTACACTTACTGATATACGGTAGTTTTTACAGTTTATACTATAATTCATACAGATTCTCTATTATGTGTGATTATTTATACACGTGACTAATTATATCTCTAGCTCACATCAATAAACCACAACTATTTTGATATTATTTATACATGTGATTATTTATAACTCACATTCAACTACTAAATTATATCATTTATACACGTGATTAATTATAACTCGCAGCTATATACCACAACTGTGTTGAAATTATCTAACCAGGGGGGGGGGGGGCTTATTCTTCCCGAAATTATTTGTAAATTTAACCAACCACTATAGGCCTAGTCTGTGATATAGGCCTAGCCTGTTCTCAAATTATATTCTTATGGAATAAAATATAGGGGTTTTAAAAAAACAAAAAAGAAACAAAATGCGTTTTCAGTTATTCTAGGCCCTCAGTTAGGAAACTTCAAAGTTGTCAAATGGTTTTGCAATTGAAATCCCCTTCTATGCCGACCTGAATACCAATCATCCAATCAGAATTTTGCTGTTGCATTCACAAAAATGTCAACCGACAAAGCTGAGTGGCTCCAGACAAAATGTTTGAATCCTTAATCAAATTCAGTACAAATCAAAAAGTAAAATTAGCATTTAATTAGACCCGGGGCACTTTATTTGGCCAGCTAGATGATATATTAAATTTGTTAAAACTTTACCCCTCTGCCAGAAATTTCAAATAGGAAGCTAATACCCCAATGAGCCACTGCGATTCCCGGGTCTTTTAAAGATTGGAAATAGTCTGATAATAAATCAACTGATTTTGGCGTGTATGTTATTTGACTAAATTGGTTAGCCTGCACCAACATTTTCAAATTGTTAATCAGAATACTCGTAGTCTGATTCGTCACGTCTTCCAATGTCAGTAACTTCATTAATTGTTACTTGAACTGTAAAGTTTCTGTCATCATCAATAAATCCATTGTCAGGATTACTAAGTGTTGTCCAGTCAATAACATCATCAGTATAGCAGACTAAATAACTACCCGTACCAACATCCCTATTACATTGTTTAACAACAGATTGTCTATCATCTGTTTTATTTATAACTGTGAATGTGAAATCAGCTTTACATGACGTAATACTTTTATCTTCTACGTCTTCCATGAATAATCTAAGACATAATGAGGATGCGTCTGCATCTATACCGATACTCCATGTAAAACCCGAAACTAAAAATTGTTTATCACCACAGTACCAACCACAATCTTCCACAGTATCAACATTAAAAATATCTTCAATCATGTTCGGATGACAACTTACAACTTTACCAAATATATAAGTTACGGGATCTGTTTCTATCTCTCCTTCTTGAAATTTTGAATATCTTACGTTAGGTATATCCAATTTTCTACAACAACTTTCATCTCTCTCCTGTCTAACTTGAGGTAATCTTTGTATAACTTGACAAATGGACGAATATTTTAAAACGTTCACCGAATATTTGACACTGGCTTTAAAATCTTCTGTTAGTCTTTTAATTTCCTCCATCAATTTCGCTAATTTGCATTCTTCTTGTTCACTAGTTTTCTGCATTTCCTTTTTAATATTTTCTCCGGTTTTACGAAATTCTGAGCATATTTTATTAACATGTGCATCTACTGTGTCACATGCAGTTTTTGTTAAGTTTTTTACCTCAATTAATTTACCACTTAATTTATCATAGTGTTTTTGTAGCGTAGTAACATGTGTTTCTAATTCACCATTCAGTATTGTTAATTCTTGTCTTATATTTTTTCTGACTTCATCCTCATGTAAATCTAAATAATTGTGTCCGTTATGATTGGCCACGAAACATTTCCAACACATGGCTAGTGAACAATCTTTACAGTACATTGTAACTTTCTTTCTTTCATGGTGGGAGCAGAAATCTTGATGATTTGTGACTTGTGTCCTTTCCTTCCTTATTTCGTTTGACCTTGATTGTTGACCGTAATATCGAAAAACAACATGGTCTTTACAAGATTTTAACTTGTCGTGCATAGTTTTACACGATTTACATAAATATTGGTCGCAGTCTTGACAAAAATACTGAGATGTATCTTCAGTACAAACATCACATTGTGGAATAGTACATGCATGATTGTCATCAATGTTTAATTTGGGTTTAAAACGATGTACACTTATCTTACCGACGTATATACAGCGACACAATGGACAGTGGAACTGGTCTTTAAGGGAGGTTTTGTTTACATAATCTTCTAAACAGGTGAAACAGAACGAATGTTGACAATCCAATATTACAGGTTTTTGAAATTCATTTAAACAAATACTACACATTTCTTTTTCTGTCTGTTCAGCCATATTAAATTACTGTTTGTTTTTTGCCACAGAAAAAAAACTCCACAAATGAGTGGGTCCATATACGCTATCGAGGCACGACAGTTTCTGAAATCAAAAAAATCAAAATCACTTACACAACCACACAGCAACAGTGAACATAGGAATCCCAGATTCCTCCCACAAAACTTAGAAGCCGCGCTGCTCTGTGCCTAAATCGGAGGTTCACTAGAGATAACTCGTACGTATGTGATTTCGTTGCAATTCGTTGTAATGTATTGTAATTAGAGATAGATTAATAGTTTATCAAAACAGTAATTATATGCACTAATCATATTGTATATGGATTCCGGTGTATGGATTTGGTCAAATAAACATCTCAAATTTAACGAGTTGCAAGATTTTCTCCACATATGTCGAGTAATGATCAAAATATCGGGGTTTCGAATCATATTAAATTTAAATATGGTCGTTATAAAAGGTGACAAATCACATACAATCACAACACAATAAACTATCAAAACATGAGAATACTCTGAGCAGAGACAATTAATTGTCAGCGGTACTTATCTAAACTGGTTTTTTTTATTTAGTTCAAAACAAGTTATGATGTCGATGACCGGATGTGACAATCGACACAATTTGCAATAAATAAAGCTATAATATTGAATTGTTTATTGCACTATATAAACTGTTTTAATAAACTATTTTATAATCACCAATACATTACAACATTACAACAATTTGCAACGAAAGTATACATAGTTTCTTGTTAACAAAGATCAGAGGGAAAGGGGTTTAATATAGGCTATGCCTGTTCCCAAATCCATATTCAGATACAAATCTGAAAAAAAATATTGCTTATAAAAAAAAACAAAGATCACATACATGAGTGATTTGGTCACATAGCAATGGGGCTTTTTTGTGTTTCCACTCAATCTCGTTCCCAGAGTCAGCCGTCCATTATCTTCAATTTTTTTACAGGTAAGCCCCGCCCATTCTGACCTCTGATTGGTCAGTCTTTTTTGGGGTCTTTTTCTCGAAAACAAGATGTCGGATCGTCGTTTTGTTTGTTGTGAAATGATTCTTGAGTCTAAGTCAATTCGCTGACATAACAAAAGAAGTTGTTACTGACATTGATAGAGTAGCATGTCGTAACGTATCACTCACATTTTTTTCTAATGTTCCATTGTTTTTTTCAGATTTTGATAAGTGCCACACTTTACAATAAATGAACATGTCAACAGCTCCAATACCCATCATAATTATAACAGTAACAGTTACCATATTCATGTATGGAAAAAATTTGATCTCAAACACAAACATGTCGAGAAAATATGCCATTTCCAGTGATCCAAACATAGCTAAAAATGTCATACACGTGATAAAGATGGAGGATGAATAAAGCCACATGAAAAAAAAGATGACTGCACCAGCAGCAGACAGGCATGTTGTATCTGATATTAGATATTCTTCAAACAAGTGGATACTAAATATAAAAAGTTTTCGTAAAGATCTATTTTTCTACGCGTGTGTATATTTTTAAGTGATTCGGTCATCCAGACACTTAAAAAAAATACATGTCACGTGACAGTCGTGTGATTCGTCCCTTACGGGAAAATGGCTACCCAGTGTCACCAGAGAAATTTCTTTCTCCAAAATTTTTCTGGTTCGAGATTGGTTTCCACTGTCAACATTTTTGAAGTTACTGGGAGTTGTTTTAGAGTTATTGGGTATTCCACACGCACGCCCTACGTTATCATAACCATGATGCATATATTTAAAATGAATACCGATAATCTCTCAAAATATATACACCCACAGTGCCTTCATCTGGGCTGCGGAGAGAACAAAATTATATCATAATGTATTATGCATTTAAAAAATAAATTATGTCGGGGGAATCGGGGGTTTTCGAACTGAATTCCGGTGATTATATGTGAATTCCGGCGATCTGAAACTGTTCACAAATACAAACCCAACGCTAGGCGATTGTGAAATCAAAACACTAGGCCTACAGCTCACGGTGTCTAATATAAAAATTTAAAATTACAGAGAAATCCACACAACGACTTGCTTCAGTGTCTTTGGTATTGAATTGCGTCTTTTCATACTACAATTGTATAAATAATATCAACACCACACGTGTATTTATAACAGATTTTATGCGGTTAGTGGTGAAAGTTTAAAAATAAAACACAATACCTCACCATCTTAAGGCTGAAAAATCTAAATCATTTACACAACCACGTAACAGCAGGGCACATGCCAAGAATTGCTACAGTTTCTTAGAAATCTCCTCTTTCCTTTTCGTTCGGTATTGAATTATATCCTGTCACGGTATATGTGTATATAATGTTTTATAACCGGTCACGTGTTTGATGGTGTATGCATGTAGGTTATTAGATGAAATGATAGCGGTATATAGTGACGAATGACGATACACCTCTCTATATATACTGAGCGCCACGCTGTGCATCGAAGTCGCATGAAAGTAACACAATTTGTCGTATTTTTTGTTTTAACCCCTCTGACTTTGTACCGTTGATTACAGATTAAACATCCATAGGTGTACAAATGTGTTGTTATTGGTGTGTTACAATTTGATTGTTGTTCACAATAAGAAGCAAAATAAATAAGATATGTTTACAGGATCAACTGGATCATTTTGTTTTACGAAAAACTAAGTGATGCGTTTTCTAGGGCGCTCAGTATAAAGTGATTATGTTGTAAGCTTGTCGTGAAATATAGGTTATAGGATCAATGGGGTATAGTTTAATAAACATTAAAATACAGATGTGACGTAATCCTTTGATGTTGGCGTACCATTATCTCCAATAATGTACGGGCATCTTGCCAATAGTACATTATTTAATATAGAGAACTCGTGTGCCGTATTTCGTTGAAATGCACGTGCGAGATAGTGTCTGAATTTTAAGAGGTTTAATGCTCTCGCGCTTAAGACATTGCGTAATATATTGAAACAACACTCGGCTATCGCCTCGTGCAGTATCAATATATTACTTAATGTCTCGCGCTCGACCATTAAACCACACAGAAACTGATATCCGGAGTGAATATTTTCTCAGCCGGGTGGTGTTTTATACAATAAACCAAAAATTCGAGTAGATTTCATTTTAAATACAGACCCCGAATCTTCTGTCATTATTGTAAACAGATATCCTGATTGATGGTTTGATCTATTAGACAGGGCCATACGTATAGGTGTTCCTCACCTGCAGAGGCTACTCCTCGCAGCGTTCCGTTTGATTACAGCTAATCCCACTTAACACTGTTCGAAAGAGGGAACATTCTTGTCTTAAATTATGATTGGTTGATAGTCCGGTTAACTACCAATCGCTGACTGCACTATACCCTTAAAACAGGGCGTCAAATTGGACCAAATATGTTTACATAACGTTACGTCATGTCGCACGATTTTATTACGCTCAATTAACCAGTGCGTTGCAGAATATTGCAGTAAATCTAATTGCGGGACAAACACGGCTATCAACATTGACATGAAATAAACAATACTGTATGGAGACGAACAGAATTACACCGTTTTTAAATACCTTAAATCACTGTCCAAAGCTTTAGGGAAGACCCCAGATGACACGAAGGACTGTCATGTTGCTGTACTTAAGTGATAGATTTGATTGAGCGGGAAGGAAAGACACACTCCCTCAAAACTTCAAGTATCAGGAGCCAGTCAAGCAATGGCCAGATAGGGATTTCTCAGACCATTGCTTCAGGAATATGGTCTTTATTAGCCCAGTAGGATGTTAAACCTCATTCCAATTCATTTCATTATATTCTGGACTTGAGGTTATTGTGTATCAAAGCTTTGATTAACTCCATTACGCTGACAGAAACTACGGTAAAAGTGAAAAGTCGAGAATTACTTGATATTTTAGATTTATTCAACAATTATACATCAACTTCAAAATAAAAGAGAATACTCAAAAAAAAGTCTATAAAATAACAAGAATCTTTAAAAAACAAACCGATCTATTATAACATGTATATCAAAAGATAAAGTTCTATTATTATATCAAAACTTAAAGTTGGGTTCCCAGCCAAAGTATTTATCGGGTGGTTAATTCCAATAAAAGTATGTCAAAGTTTGTATCCGGGAAGGCATCTTTAAAGTTCTATTCTTATATCAAAACAAACAGATCTATTATTATATATCAAAACAAACAGATCTATTATTATATGTCAAAACAAACAGATCATAATCATGATACCGGTAATTGTACGATGTCAAAATGATTGCCATCCAAAGGCTTAACAATATGATACATTTAGAACAATATGGAAAGACACTAATTTTGTATAGGGTGGCACAGTGTCTCTGTGAGTGAGACAGTGGTGGCTTGCTAGCCTGGAGCTAGGTCCCATGTTCGATCATAATGTAAGCCAAGAAAATTTATCAGGATTTTATAGCATGGTTTCGTATAATTGTCAGTGGTGCAGGATGGATCCAGGGTCTGACAATGGACCAAGTATACAAGTTTATGTGTACACAATGGTTTGCATGTAAAGGAACCAGATGGAATTCAATACAAGAGTAGGTTGTGGTGCCACTGTCCGGGCAAAATTCCCCTCATAGCACACTGTATATAGCATATTCCCGTCTTCAAATTATGACAAATCAATATCATTATAGAGAGGGGAATGGTTTCAACCCCGCTCAACAAAAACTAGGTCATTTTGGGACTAACAATGGAATAAAACCTAAACAAAAGACAACCCACAAGATTGTTGAGGTGACGCTACCCCTTGTCACATACAAATATGGGATCAAAACCATGTAACTTGACTCAATGACAGACCTTACAATATAAAGCAAACCCCTAGACCATACATAATCTTACAGTTCAGACCTTAAGACCCTTTTCCTATATTTTCATGTGTAGAAAAACGAAAGTACACTTTCCTAGACATAGTTCAGAGGGTATTAAAAATTTAAAATTTCTGTAAAAACAATATCACAGATAAACCAGCTGTGTAACAACACAGAATAAACTTACTATATTATAAATACTTGAGCAATTCTAACATCAACAGTTTGTAACCATAACATTATAAATAAGTATGTCTAAAGTACTAAATCCCTAATTAAAACTACTAAAAAGGGCCCTGTTTCACGAAATTGTTACTAAAGATAGAATCCAAAGTTAAGTTGAAACCAGAGTTCTTCGGTTTCTTCCTGCAGTAATGATCGAAATCATTCCCACGATCTGTGCCAAGGGCCAAATTGGAAAAAGGCCTCAGGCCTAATTTGCTACCCTTGTAAAATGACGCGATTATTATAATTATTAACTTCAATTTTGATTGGCTAATTATAATTAAGCGCTAAAATCATACTAATATTATCCAATCAAATTACTAAAGTTTGGATTTTTATCTTAGTTAAAATATCGTGCAACAAGGCCCAGGTATTTAACATTTGTTGCAATTTCAAAAAAAAGTCTCACCATTCACTTAACAGGCCCGTCGGAATGATATTGATATTGGGGGGGCTGTTCATTGCTCGTGAACAGGATATATCCCGTAAACGGGTTCACGGGATATATACAAGCAGAATATTGGGGGGGGGGGGCGCTGCCCCGCTTCCGACGGGCCTGCTTAAACATACATTATGCAAGAGCTAAATTTATTAACCTTAATCAACTCTCGATGCCATCTAATAAGTCCAATTTTCAACGGATTTGTATGTGATTGGCAATTCAACAGTTGCTGATGATTAACTGTAAAAATGGATAATGGAGAATTTGTTTATTATCGTAACAATGGTAACAATGACAATCGAGGCTACTGTGTGCTATAAAAATGAGGATTTCTCTACTCAGATCGAGTGATTTAATTTGACTGAAATTTTTAGCATAATCCCTTTACGTTATAAATTCTTAAACAAATTCTTTAACTAATATAGCGAGAACTGTCAGCTCTTTATCTTAATTTTAAAAATCCTGCTATATGTATTTACTATTCATTACATAAGATTTAGATATACAGAGCAATAGGCTTCTCAACCTCGTGGGTTTCCTCCGGACACTCCGGTTTCCTCCCACTGCTAAAGACCCCTACGCGCAAGCGAATTATTGAAATAAAATTAAAAAGCATATGTTAGTCCCAAAATGACCTAGTTGTGTCGAGTGGAAGTTAAACCCCATTTCATTCATTCATTCATTGCAATAGGCTTCTCTATGGCGGTATGATAGTTTAAGATGCAATATATAAGATTTAAATAAAAAGCTGACTTTATTTGTATGTCGTGTTACCTTCCATCACTTACTTTTCAGAGATTCAACTTCCAGAAACGGGAGTCAGAACCATTGATTGAAGATTGGCAGCTATAAACTACAGTATTGAAAATAAACTAGGAATTCTGTTTCAATGAAAGGTGAAAAGTGGTGTTATTTGTTGGTAGTAGAATAGTCAGATTGTTGGTAGCCAAAAAAAATTGAAAGTTATATTCGAGTCCAGACATGAACCTCTAATCACCATTCACAACCAAATGTTTAAAAAAATTCTCAGAGAATATTGGAAGGTAAAATTATGTAGCATAAAAATTGTGCGGACAAAAATATCTGCCTTAAAACTGGGAAGATAAAAGGCCTCGATAAAAATCTTACAACATTTTTTAAACAAGCTAATCAAAGGCAAGACAATTTGCAACCCGATATATTTGGAAGTAGTTCTTAAAGAGACAATAACTCTCTTTACATCCCATTACATCCTATTTTACTTGTCCAGAAGGGTTCCAAAATATTTTTAAATCAAAGTCACATTTGAAAACATTTACGTTAGGCTTTTCAAATCATTTAGTTGAATTTTTACAATTTTTAAATTCGGTGTGTTAAGATGAAATTTGTATCACAATAACTTGAAATATTGTATTATCAGACAAAGAATTTTATCTGACATCTTTAAAAATAAATAGTACCTAGATAATCAAGGCTAGTTAACCTAAATCCTGTTTAACCTACATCCTGAATTAATTGTGTACTGGATGATCCTATGATATATATATCGTGAATAATGAATGAGCACTCAGCAGATTTTGGTTGTCAGGATTGCAGTCATATTTAAATCGTGAATATTAAAAAAATCGAATTATTTCATGGCAAATTTCTCACATGGCTCAATAATAATATTTATATCCCAATTGAATTTCACCGTTTTGTTTTTTAAAAGTCTACTTTATCTGAATAATAAATCTGCTTTCTACTAGGTTTTACATCTCGTTGCGTCAGACCGTCGCCTTCATTGGTCGCTAACCATTGATTATGGTCGAAATAATATTCTTCATAAAAAGGGACTTTCACCACATCACCATCACGATCAAATATCTCCTCCGCATCTAATTTACTTTGGCTTCGATTTCGGCGCCGATCTTTTCTGTCATCATCACTGTTTTTTCTGCTCATGGAACTCCGGCGACGACCCATAGCAACATATTTATCGACATCCTGTTCTTCGTGTTGTCCGTCATCTTCTTTCCCCGATCGTAATTTTTCGATTTTTTCTTTAATTTGCGGTTTTGTGAAATATTTTTTAACAATTACCTGAAAGAAAAATGACCTCATTACACAACCAAGTCATTTCGGAACTGACATAGGGGGCCATCCATAAAGTACGTAAGCTTGAAGGGGGGAGGGGGGGTCACGCCAAAAATGTACAGAGAGAGAGAGAGAAATGGGGTTTAATGTCCACGTAGCACAACTAAGTCATTTCGGGATTAACATATGGTTTAATTTTATTTCAATGATTCGCTTGCGCGTAGTGGTCTTTAGCAGTGTAAGGAAACCAGAGTTGAGAAGGCGCCCCTACCTCCATGCCACATACGCTCACATCAGGGCTCGAAACCACAGCGGCAAGCCAGAGGTGGCCGGCCAGCTAGAGGTCAAAGTGCGGCACTCTAGACCACAAGTGAAGAGAATAAATACAATACTTACATAATCGAGGAACCAGCCAGCACCCATACCCCCATTATTATGTCCGACTACAATATGATCTAAATCACCTACATCTATTCCTGTTACCTGGAAAATACAAGATTACCTGTAGAATCACTCAGCAAATCTTGACAGATTCCGGTTCCCTATATCTAGACTCGGATGTTTGCCAAATGCCTGTAGAATATATCATCAATACCAGATATTCATACAATAAACTTGTTGTATTTATAGCCGAGAGGTACATATCATAATATTTATAGAGAGAGAGACAGAGAGAAATGGGGTTTACTGTCCACTCAAAACAAACTAGGTCATTTCGGGACTTACATATGGTTTAATGTTTATTTCAATAATTGGCTCGCACAGGGGTCTTTAGCAGTGGGAGGAAACCTGAATGCCCGGAGAAAACCACGAGGATTGGACAGGCGACCCTACTCTGTGCCACGTACAACCGGGATTCGAAACCACGCCAGTTGACTCAATGACAGCGCGCGCATGCTAACAATTCAGCCATCCACTACCCCCGCCCAAACCCAGATATTTCAAGAATACACTTGTTGCACTTATAGCCAGGTAGCTCAGAACAGACAAAACATATCTCTTAAAGCGATAACTCATTTAATACAACCTGCAACTTTTTTTATACAGCTCGTTATTATTATAATTATAAGACTACTGGAGCTACTATTGATAAGCGAGTAAGACACTGGCTAGCTAGTCTGGAGGTTGGTGGTTTGATCCCACATTTGGCCGAGAAAGTTCATCAGGATTTTCTGGCACAGTGACCCCTCGTCGGTGGTGTCTAGACGTGTAGGATGTGATGAACAGATGATTCAATTTTATTTCAGTGGGAGTAAACTGGAGGACCCAGATAAAACCAGAGGAGCGGAAGAGAAAACACACAAGGTGTCTGAAGCTATTGACAACAAATTCAAACACGCATGATGTTGCTAGGCGACAAACCACCATATTTATTACCTCAAAAGTTTCAACCATTCCTTTCTCGAAATTGTTTCGCGAGTCGTCAAGTGTAAGTTTCTTGGTGCTGCCTTTTGGTCCGACAAATTGTATAAAAACATCGGCGTCTGTTCCCGCGTACTTGACGTCACCTGTTCTAACGGTCACCTGATAACTGATGTTGCGACCTGTAAAAATATTCAAAACATTTCATATTCAAACCATTTAAAGGATGTAGGCATTTCATTAACATCCTACGCTTCTGCACCTAGCCTTGGCTAATTGAAGACGGTTTCCAGGACAGATTTTAGCTCATGGCCAATGAGATGCCTGAATTCTTAAAATGTTTAGCTTAAGTTTATGTAAAAATATTCAAACATTTCATTTTCGGAACATTTCAAGGATGCAGGCATTTCATTGGTTCAATTCCCAGTACAGAATTAATGAAATGGGGTTTAACAAACTACGCTTCTGGGCTAATTGAAGATGGTTTCCAGTACAGATTTTAGCTCATGGCCAATGAGAAGCTTGAATTCTTAAAATGTTTAGCTTAAGTTTATGTAAAGACATATCATGTACAAATTTAAATAAACTGAACAACTATAGTCCAAGCCATGTGTTTTAGCGATCAAAACTAGATGAAAGAGTCATAGTGGTAGAAGTATAAATTCCAGAGTTCGGTTTTTATAAGAAGAGTGATTTAGAAATTAAGGAGAGTGTTCTGATATTAAAGAGAGTGATTAGTTGAATGTATCAAAAATGATTCTGATAACTGCATTTCAGGGGGCCAATCCCTGGTTTCATAAATGAAATTAAATCCCCCATGACTTTTATAAAGGAGAGCAATTTTCAATTTTTAAGGGGAGGGAGAAAAGCCTCAACCCTTTGTCAACAATCAGGGATAGGGTTTTAAATAGGCTAAGCCTGTTCTTCAATCTCATTCAGTCTACCTGAATAGAAATATGGTTTTAAAAAACCCCCAAAAATAACATTCAGGTGTGTGACAGGTGCTTGAGAGCGATCGCTCGCATTATAAAAGTGATGACTGGAAGCACCTATTGTGACTAATTAACAATAAAACTAATGTGGAATACGATATAAAACCACCTACTACTTGGAACAACTGTGACTAACAATAAAACTAACAAGCAGCAAGCCTGGAAAAAAGGCACCGATCAAAGACATTGTCTGGCATCATTCACACTTTGTCAGGTACAACCGTTCTACTGCCTGTCACTTAATACTAACAATAAAACTAATATGCAGCGAGTCTGGAAATAAGGCACCGTTCGCAGACATTGTCTGACACCATTCACACTTTGTCAGGTACCACCAATTTGTTGCCTATTAATCTAACAATAAAACTAATAAGCAGCGAGCCTGGAAACATGGCACCTGTCACAGACAATCTCAGGCACAAATTCTAGTTTTGCTAGGTACATTTTCTGTTTTCTCTGACATTTTATTATTCTAAAAGATGCATTAAGTATGATTTAGAAAAAGAGCCTGTCAGTTCTAGATATATTAGTTTTAAAATAGATAATGACAAATAAGAATATGGAAATTTTCAGCCAAATTACTTTATTGTAAACATCTAGGGCGGGTTGCTCAAAGCTTTGTTATCTTTTAACGATCCGTTAACTTAGAAAGATTGTTGCTGGAAATAAAGGCCCTAAACATTCTTTGGTGCAAATTATTCCTACAGATTTATGCTAATATTTCTAAAGGAAAAAATGAAGTATTCTATAGTGTTTTTTGTAGTAAATTTTACGCAAACAACACATTACCAAGATATGTTCTTAGAGTTTAACGGATCGTTAAAATAACTTAGTTTTGAGCAACCGACCCCTGAAGAATAACATCAATTGTCATTGCTACCAGTGATACAATAGTAAATTGAGTCTTGATTACCCATTTTTAAATCAAATTATTAAATGGCGACTGCGTCCCAATCTGTTCATGTGAATAAATGTCTAATTTAGATAACATTTGAAGCCAAAAATAAGATCCTGCTATAGGCAGATCGAGATCTTACATAATATATCTTTAATACATGTCAGTGCCTAGTTTATTCAGTAGCACCTGATATTGTCCTGTACACCTGATACTGTTATTTCCAGGCTATGTGGAAGGCCAGGTGGAACAATCAGAAAAATATATCCTTATATAAAAAAAAATCTTATACAAAAAAAAATCTTATATAAAAAAAGAATCTTATATAAAAAAAAAATCTTATTTAAAAAAAAGCACAGTCTAATAAAAAAAAAAATCTTATAAAAAAAAATCTTATTAAAAAAATCCGAACTAATGCAAGAATAAATGGTGACAACAAATATATCATACCTTCTAGAAAATTAAATAAAAGAAAAATTAAAAAAAATAAATAAATTAGCATTCAACATCAACATGATTATTTGAAATTAGTCATTCGATATATTGATAACTTGTAATAAATGCACATGCTTCAATCTAAAAACATTCACGTTATACATGGGGTTTAACATCCACTTGACACAAACAAGGTGATTTCGGGAATAACATGGTTTTAATTTCATTACAAAAGTTCGCTTGTGTGAAGGGGTCTTTAGCAGTTGGAGGAAACCGGAGGACCCGGAGAAAACCCATGATGTTTGACAGACGACCCTACTTCTTCTCATGTACAATTGTGGATTCGAAACCTCGTCAGTTGAATCAATGACAGGCTTTATGATACAGCACACACGTGCTAACCATTCGGCCATCCACCCCAACCGTATTAGTGTGGTACTCCAATCAGTTCCTCATTAAAGTTGGTTGTGGGCGGAGAAAGAGAGAATTCAGTTAAACCCTGTAGAACCAATTGAGATCATGAATACACAGTATACAAAATTAAAACTAACACATAACAAATTTCTATCATATTCAGATAAACGCAAGCATAAACAAACAAGATGCTACTTTTCACCTTTCTTTGAGAATATGGATCTTTTATCCTTTGCTATTAAAAATATTGAAAGTGATTAACACAGGTACTGTATATAAATTATATATTCAGGGGCCGTATTTATAAAAATTCTTAAAGTTTTCATAACTTTTACTCTAAGACTTCCTAAAACAACATTTAGTTAAAAGTTACTCTTAAGAAATATTTATAAAGGGTCTTAGAGTTACTTTTAACTAAATGTAAGACTTGGGTCCTAACCAAACTAAATCTGTCACAAAAAGAATCCCACCCATGTCCATTCGATATCTCCTTATCAACTCGTCATTGTTGTACTCCACTAAGATATCTCTTTTTGTTTTAAACTCTCTTCGGCGGCGTACACGGACGGCCATGTTAACCAAGATAAGAGTACTTTTAACAAGTTAGGAGTGCTACAGGAGGACTCCTAAATATGTGTCATAGTTAGGAATAATTCTTAAAGTAATATGTTTTATAAATAGGTCTTAGGAAAATCTACAAAGTTAGGAGTAATTTTTAACAGTTAAGAGTTGGTTCAAACTCTTAGAATTTTTAAAAATACCGCCCCTGGTTTATAAACAGGTAAATACAGGTACCAGGTGACACAAAAAAAAGCATTCATCACCTAAACTTGAATAACTTTTGAAATAATTAATCAATTCTGTATGGCAACAACCCGAAGACTATCCCTGATCTGAAGGCAGCAATCACAGCAGCAATAAAAGCGATCCTTAGGGAAGAATGTGGGAGGGTCATCGAGAACTTTGCCCGCCAGATCCAGGGAGCTAATTTAGAGCACATTTTTTGAGCGCCAGTTAAACAAAGAGTTTTTTGTGGTACAGACTTGAAACTTTGGAGATGTCTGCTAAATAAACTGAACCTAAGGTAGTTGAATTTTTGTGTTAATCTAAATCAAATTTTGGAAGTTATTCGATTTTTATTGATGACCGTTGTTTTATGTCACCCTGTATATAAATACAGTTAAAATACAGGTATTAATACTGGTGTATTTACAGGTAAATTAGCAAATTAAAGGTAACAAGTTTCAGTACATATAATTATATCTACAACTTGATTGGTAAAATAATACAACTTGACACTGATCTACGGACAAAAAGGACATAACTGAACGCTTGGGTTAAATTTCGATCAATTTTTTAAAAATAAATCAATCTTATTGTAAATAATATTGATATGTTAAATCTTCGATTTTCAATTCGAAATGGTTGAGATGTTATCAAACAGTTAGAGAAGAGTTGCCTACCTTTAAGAAGAATTTTATCCAGTTTGCGTTTGGCTTTAATATCTCTCCACAGACTTCCGTCCCCTTCATCCGTAGCTATCCAACCTCCATACAGAAAATAATACGTTTCCTTCAAATCAGCTGTATTTTTAATTATAAACTGAAAGGAAATGTACAATTTATTTGTAACATGCTCGAATAAATTTTTATATTTCAGAGCCATTTGCAGTTATTCCATCTATGTGGGGTACGCTCAACATTTTTACATTTTAAATAAGGTCCCTGTAAATGGAGTGGGCTTTATGAGTGGTCATCACAATACTTTGGCCATTTTGAGACTAACATATGGTAGTTTACATTCATGTGGAGAAAGACGAACAGGGTTTAACGTCCACTCCACACAAACAAGGTCATTTTGGGACTTACATATGGTTAAATATTATTTCAACAATTCGTTTGCACGAAAGGTTCTTTAGCAGTTGGGGGAAACTCGATGACTCAGAGAAAACCCATGAGGTTGGACAGACGACCTACTCCTTGTCACGTACAATCGGTAAATTGACTAAATGACAGACCTTATTTAACATGCACACGCTAACCACTTGGCTATCCAAATCCCCTTTATATTTGTGGATAAGCATGCAAGGTTGTAGTCATACCTGGACACCAGGTAATTCTACTGAAACTATCCTTAAAATTTCAACTGCCAAGGGTTCTTCTACATGTATGCAATCTGTACACTGAACGGCCTTGGTTTTTAGTACCATGCTAACAGATTTGCGGGAGCTACCCTGATAATTGAAGGTCAGTCTTGAAAATCCGGAAGTGTTCAACTGGAATGTTCTAGCTCTGGCTCCAGTGCCATTACTGCACAACTACCTTGGCCATGTAATTTCTCATTTTGTATTCATGCATTTAAAATTTATTGCCTTTATATGACTATATTTAAGATTTTAATTTATTTTCTTTACTTATTAAGGAGAGAGTAATGGGGCTTAACATCCAGTCAACACAAATTATGTCATTTCAGGTCTAACATATGGTTAAATATTATTTCAATAATTGGCTTGCACGTAGCGGTCTTTAGCAGTGCGAGGAAACTGGAGGACCTGGAGAAAACCCACAATTTTAGACAGGCGACCCTATTCCTTCTCACGTACAGCCAGGGTTTCGAAACCATGCCAGTTGACTCAATAACAGGCTTTATGATATAACACGCATGTGCTAACCATTCGGCCATCCAACCCCCCTATAAATCAAAGACATTCCTAATAACAATCTAAGACCTGTTTTCAATGTACATGTTTTCCCTGTTGAAAAAGTCAGTCTAATGTTTCCCTATAACCAGCAAACAAGCAGGGAAAAATACATACACGGAAACCATAGGACCTGGAGAAAACTATGTGGTGGGACAGGTGACCCTACTTCTTGTCATGTACAACTCAGGAATCGAAACCACGCCAGCTGACAGACCTTTTGATTTACAACCAGGGAGAGAGAGAAATGGGGTTTAACGTCCACTCAACACAACTAGGTCATTTCGGGAATAGCTACAACCGGGGAAACTACTTATTATGGTCTTACCTTATCCAAGAACCAGCCATCAGCAAAACCTTTGCCATCATGCTCAACTCTTAAATATAAAAATTAAAAATACTGTAAAACAAATAATTAAACCCTGGGCCTGATTAACCTTGTGGGGGGCCCCGGACATACCAACTGTGCCGGGCCCCAATTCAAATTGTTCATACTGACCGCGGATCGTACCAGTATGTACTCTGCCCCCTTGAGTGCCTGGGGTGTTTTCCTCCAGAGTTTATTTCAGTGCATCTGAGACAATTTAGGCAGCGATTTCATTGACATTTAAAAACTCGGTGACAATTTGAGTATTTTAAACCTTTCTCTCATGATGTTTTCATTTACTTTATATTAGTGAAATTATTTTAGATGACATAGAACATTAAACTCTGTTGTCTGAACTACTATACTATGATTACGTTAATTTCCCGGGACTGGTTGGGCCCCAGCAATCACATCGCGGGATGTGGTCCCCGGAACTGGTTAGGATCTATTGATTGATAGAACCTCTAAATTATGTAATTTAGTTAATTTTAGGCCCCAACCGATCTCTGGCCCACAATATCCCTTACTGCCTAGGGCCCCAATCCTCGCCCCCTCAGCCCAGGTACTGGTTAGCTCCGCCCGGGATAAAATATTAGCATAAGCCAGAATTGTGGGGGGCCCCTAAATGTGGGGGTTCCGGGACATTTGTCCCACTTTGCCTCCCCTAGATCCAGCACTGATAAACCCTCTTGAAAAAATGAGGCAAGTTAACAAGGCCGCTGTCACTATCTATACTTATGGAAATTAATTGACTGATTCCTTTTTAAAATTAGCAATACTATGGCCTACTCTAATTCTAACTCTGCATGCAAACATGCACATAGGACCTTCATTTGGCATCCCATCCAAACAGCTAGACACTGCTGTATGCTAGGACCACAGTCCTACACCAGTGACAACGGAGAGAGAAATATGGTTTAACGTCCACTTGACACAAACTAAGTCATTTCAGGACTAACGTATGGTTCAATTATATTTCAGTAATTCGCAGTGGTCTTTAATTACAGTGAGAGGAAACCGGAGGACCCAGAGAAAACCCATAAAGTTAGACAGATGACCCTACACCTTGTCACGTACAACAGGGCAATTGAAACCACGCCAGTTGACTCAATGACAGACCTTATTCCAGTGACAAGGAGAAACTATGCTGCAATTATCTAAAAAGTTCCTATGAGGAAATCAATATACAAATTAATAATAATTATACCTTATTGATTTAATTTCACCGATATCTCGAAGTGATATCAGAAATTTATCGGTGCCACCTTTGTTAAAGTAATCCTTTCCTGATTTTCCCCTGTTTAAGTGAATTTTCTGACTTGTTTTCTGGGTTCCTTGCAGCGTTAAGAAAACACGAGCATCAGTACCTGCTAATCTCTTGTTACCCGTTACCGCTGTGATTTCATATTCTAGAAAAATAAAAATGAAAGTAGATTAATAAATAGATGAACATCTCAAAGTAAGGTAAAGAAATTCCCCGCTTTACGTGACAAGCAGTGGAGTCTTCATTCAACCTTGTGGGTTTTTTCTGGATTCTCCAGTTTCCTCCAAGTGTTAAAGACCCTTAGGCGCATGCGAATTAATTAAATAAAATTGAACCATATGTTAGTCCCAAAATGACCTTCTAGTTTGTGTCGAGTGTCCGTCTCTCTTTGTCACAACTCATCAGCCAAATATAGAAAATAATGACAGTCAATACCAGTGATGGGATTTCAAAGTTTCTTGTCGGACATTTTTACCGAAAATAAAGGGACACAACTCTTGACTGAATACCTTTTACAACTTGTTCCTTTTGAACGGCCTCTAAATCTCGTCTGATACAGTAGTCTCCATGATGTAACGATAACCAATTCTTACAAACGAACACCCACGTTAAATCATTCATCATATCTGTAACTTCTATTTTATCTAAATATAAACCATGGCGCTTCTCAAAACCATCATGCTGAAACATAAAAAAATATTGAAAAGATGCTTCAGAAATGAAATGAAATGAAATTGGCTTTAACGTCCTTCTGTTCTCCTCCTAAACTTGGGTAATGAAAACGGGCATACACCATACAGTGTGCTATGAGGAAAATGTTCCTGGGCAGTGGCGCTATGGCCTACTCTTATATCGAATTCCAACTGCCAAGGGATCTTTTACGTCTACGCCAATGTGTACACGGGACCTCAGTTTTTCATCCCATCTGAATGACTAGACAGCTGTCTTTGTCAGGCCCTCTGTCCTACATCACTGACATGGGGAAACCACCCCAGAAAATCTGGATGAACTTTCTCGGCCAATGCAAGGATCTAACACCCGACCTCAAGGCTAGTGCTCCAGTTACACTACCACACTACAAGAATTCGTTTTTTATCTTATGTTACTATTTCAATTATATTTTGACCAAATCTCTCATTGATAAATCAGTGAGTATTTTCACAGGGGTTGGTATTACATACTTTTACACTATTTGTGTACAAGAAGCAACCATTTTGTCTGGCAGTTTTGGTCAGATGTTTACAAAATTCGAACTCAACCTTCATTGATTTGTAACGGTGATATATTTAAACGTTTTGTGACTACTAGCAGGTCCACAAGCCAAAATATGATTTCTAAACAATCCAGGGGCCATTATCCAGGAAGTTACGTTCAAAAATGCATGATTATGGAAAGGAACCAAGGTTTTTGTGATTAAACATAAATTGAAAGCTTGAATCAAAATTGTGGCCTCTGGAGGGCTCATAACTTTGATATACCACATTTTTACACTATTTGCGTACGAGGGACAGACATTTAAACATAAATTAAAAGTTTCATCAAAATCGGATCAAAAGTGTGGTCTGTAGAGGTTCCACAATTGATATCACACTATTTGCATATGAGGGGCGGTCATTTTGTCTGGCAGTTTAGGTCCCAGACAATTTGGTGTACCGACAGGGGCGACCACAATATACGTCCACATAAAAATGTGGGGTGTATATAAAAACAAAGTCCTACCTCTATGGTTAAAACACGAAGGTTTCCTAATTTCGGACCTTTAACGTAAAACTTTTCAATGGCACCACGAACAAAGCAAAATTTGGTTGTTTTTTTACCGCGACATAATCTTTGTTTGGGTAACTCATCTCTTGAACCAATTATACTAATAAAAACCTGTAATACAAATAGAATACAAAATACATATTATTTGCATCTTTTTGTAGTCTTTTAGTTGTTTCATATATTTTCTGTTTTACTGGTATATGATTGAAAAGCACTTCTGAACACCATTGGTGGAACTGCTGCTATATAAATGTTTTAATAATAATAATAAGACAGGGAGAGAGAAATGGGGTTTAACGACCACTCGACACAAACTAGCTCTTGGGACTAGTGTATGGTTCAATTTTATTTCAATAGTTTGCTTGTGCATAGGGGTCTTTATAGCAGTGGGTGGAAACCAGAGGACTCAGAGAAAACACATGTCAGACGACCCTATAACAGTGCCCTGGTTACCACTATGCACGCCTCTTGTCAAAACTACAAGCAGTGATAACTTGGCTCTGAATGAAGTAATCTGAATGAAATTATCAATATTTTCATTTTAAATTATCTATTTTTGAGCTATCATAGCAAGAATGGTCAGACATAATGTATCTTTAAATAAATGTCTAATTAATAGTTTATATAACATTTCAGGCCTAAAGAAAGATTTGCAATAGGAAGATTTAGCTCTTACATAATGTATATTAAAATAAATATTAAATATTCAATCTAGTTCTGCCTGTTCTCCAAGTGAGTTTCTGTGAATAAATATTGTTTAGAATAAATTAAATTAAATAATCAATCTAAGAACATGTTTTGAGTGAATTCAGACCCGAAAAATTGGCTATCTTAAAGGGACAATAACACTCTTGCTGGCTTGACAGCTCCAGAAAATAAATAACAGCCTTATTCTAAGTACTAGATGTTTACTGGTAAGTGTGGATCCTTTTCAAACCATTTAGTTGAATTTTTCAAATTTTTTAAATTAGGTGTTTTAAGATGAAATTTGTATCATCAATTAATTGGAATATTGTAAAATAGTACAATTTGTTGGCCAGAATAAAGATTGGGACATATTACATGCTATTCAGTTACAACAAGAGTGTTATTGAGCCTTTAAGGGAAAATGCGAATCACACATCCAAGACTTTATCCCCTGTCTCGAGATCATAAATAATCTTACGTTGGCATCACTACTGGCACCAGGAACATCCCCAACATACACAACAACTTTATACAAGGCTTCATGACTGGCCGTTAATGGTTCACGTGGTTTCCGCTTTACATGTGGTATCGGAGCAATGTATTCTATTCTCGGTTTCCGGGGTTTCTTTGCTTTCTTCGGATGATTCTAGAAAGAAAAAATAAACATTCATTTAAAATTTGAATTTGTAATTTTTTTTACATGTGCCATGGATTTCAGGGATTGATCTTGGAGAGAGAAAGAGAGAAAGAGAGAGAGAGAGAGAGAGAGAGAGAGATGGGGTTTACGGTCTCCTCGACACAAACTAGGTCATTTCGGGATTAACATTATGTTAAATTTTATTTCAATAATTTGCTTAGGGGTCTTTAGCAATGGGAGGAAACCGGATGACCCAGAGAAAACTCATGAGGCTGGACAGGTGACCCTACTCCTTGTCACATACAACCGGGATTCGAAACGACGCGAGTTGACTCAATGACAGACTTTATGATACAGTACGCACATGCTAACCATCCAGCCCCCCAGTAGGATCTTGGAGGTCTATAAAATCCTGGGTTAGGTAACATCACGATCTCAATGAAGATAAACTTGATTTGGGTGGGTCGTGGGGGGGGGGGGAGGATGGTAGGGGTAGAAATGAAATGTGGTTTGGTGTCTTACTAATGAAGATAAGCATACATGAAAAGGGAAATTTGGCCAGGACGGCAGCGCTACAGCCTACAGACTGGGAGTGGTTGGGCGAGGAAAACAGTGTGAATGAATGGAATGGCGTTTAAGGTCCTACTGTTGATTCGATCAGGATACGGAAGTCAGAGAAAAACAACTGGATTAAAAAAGATCTGGGTTAATAAAGATCTGGGTTAATAAAGATCTGGGTTTATAAAGATCTGGGTTAATAAAGATCTGGGTTAATAAAGATCTGGGTTAATAAAGATCTGGGTTTATAAAGACAGGGAAAAAAACAACCAAAGTAATAAATACCAGGAAAAAACAAGTGGACTATAAAAGATGGGAAAAACAACTGGATTAATAAAGACGGGGAAAAACAACTGGAGTAATAAATACCAGGAAAAAACAAGTGGACTATAAAAGATGGGAAAAAACAACTGGATTAATAAAGACGGGGAAAAACAACTGGATTTATAAAGACAGGGAAAAAAACAACCAAAGTAATAAATACCAGGAAAAAACAAGTGGACTATAAAAGATGGGAAAAAACAACTGGATTAATAAAGACGGGGAAAAACAACTGGATTAATAAAGACGGGGAAAAACAACTGGATTAATAAAGACGGGAAAAACAACTGGAGTAATAAAGACAGGGAAAAACAACTGGAGTAATAAAGACGGGGAAAAACAACTGGATTAATAAAGACATGGAAAAAACAACTGCTCTAACTAATCCTAATAAACATGATTTTGAATAGGGTTTAACATCCACGCAACCAAAACTAGGTCATTATGGGACTAACATATGGTAAGAGTTAGACTTACATGTAGATGATTTTTCTGATGTTCTTCTAAAGTTGAACATAAATAACAAAAGTTAAAACCTGAAAAAAAAAATGAGTAATTACATAAAATATTAGAAATATCAGTGTGGGGTTTAACTTCCACTTGAAACAATCCAGGTCATTTTGGGACTAACATAATGGATTAATTTCTTTTCAATAATTCACTTTCGTGCACAGGTCTTTATCTGTAGTCTATGTGTGGGGAGGGGGGAGAGGGGGGAAGAGGGGGCTCAGTAGGTAGGAAACTGGTCTGCTAACCAGGAGGTTTTCCACAGTATGTTTTTGCAAATTTTCTCATTGTCAGTGGTACATGATGGAGATCTTGGCAAGGGCAGTGTCTAGTCATTCTTATTGGACACAAAGCTGAAGTCTTGTGCTCAAGTTTGGTAAGCCCATAAAAGAGCCGTTGACAGATGAAATTTGAAATAAGAGCAGGCCATAGCACTGTTGTCCAGGCAAAATTGCCCTCAGCACATTATATGCTCATCTTCATTTTTCTAGTTAAACCTCATTTCATTTCATTTTAGATCACATCTTGTTAGGAAGGAGATTGATCAACATCTAATTCTAATTAAAGGGGCATTATGGGAGATTAGATAAAGAGCTGGTCGTTCTCACTATAATAGTTAAAAACTAGATAATGTAAAGGGAATTTGCTTAACATTTCAATCAAATTGATCCACTATGAACCAAGAATTTACCGATTGAATTTTAGGCCTTGCCTCGATCATAATTACTTAAGTCTGCACGATAAAAAAATAATTATGAAGATCTGACAAGTTATAGTGGGAGTTCATATGAGGGGTCAAATGAGCGGCTTTTGACCCGATGACCAAGCCTTGAAATAAGGCACCTGTCACTGACAAGAGTACCTGACATTTTCAACTTAGTGCCAGACATGTATTAATAATATCATTAAAAAAGACAATTCAGTGCCGGACAAAATGACAGGCACCACTGCCAGAGGTTTAGTGCCTGACAAACCCTGAATCTGTGCCTGACATTGTCAGTGACAGGTGGCTTATTTCAAGGCTTGCCGATGACATCAGACATTGATTAATCAATCACCGTTGATGTTTCTAGTGGTTTACTCAAGAAGTTGCCATAACAGACTGTTTCATTGGTTAATTCCTCACTTCAACTAGAACGCCTGTTATATAACAACTCTTCCATATTCTAGTGTAGTAAAGACAAGTAAAACTAAATCTTGAACTATAAAAACGAAACAAAATAGGATTTGTGTTTTAGTCAGATTCTGGTATCTTTATTTTATTTCACCTGTAGGGCCTAATTAGTTTTTTTTACCTGTTGATGAAATAGAGGATGTGTCGTCAATGGAAGCTGATGATATCGAATATGGACCAGAATTATTTACAGAAAACACTGAAAATAAAACAAAGTTAAATGGATTTTATACTTTTACTAAAATTATTTCATAGCTGTCACAAATTTCTGTGAACTTTCAACAGAGGAACACATGGCATTTTTCGTCTTTATAGTTAAGGAGTGTTGCTTGGGGTTGGAAAGGGGGGCGGGGGCGTGGCTCAAATTTTTAAATATCCAACCTTCAAGAAAAATGCCTATGGTATGTTATACTGAGTAGGCCTCTGGTAGTTTACTATAATAAAAGTTAACTATGGCTGAGTCAGAGAGAGAGAGAGAGAAATTGGTTTATCGTCCTGGCCAAGTAAGAAAGCTTAATTAGGTCTTGTCTGTTGTGTAGAGGCGGAATCCTCCTGTAGAAATATGTGGAGGGTGAATCTTATGAGGAGTTTAACCCTCTGAACGATTTTTAGATTTTTAGAGAGTGATGTCATTAAGCAATTGTCAGCATAGCCCTAGTTGGCTAAACTCTACAGTGCGGTGTTCTGTTCACTTTAATAATGTGGAAAATCACATCGGCCATGGTGTTTACCGAATTAAAATATAAAGTGTATATCTTTCGACAGGCGAAAACTCATGTATTAAGAGTACATAAATTCTAAAAAAAAGTTGGAGCAAAAAAATTTTATCTGACACTTTGACTTATGCATGGCCGACATTAATTTTAGACTAATTCAATATAATTAATCACAATTTTGTTTTGTAAAAGAGAATTCTACTAGTAAAACACATACTTGAGTTTAAGTTTAATTTAGAATTTTTTTGAGACGGTTGAGAGAGATCTGAACAGCTCATAGTTGAACGGAGGCGATCAAGGTTCGATTCTGTTTTACGACTAATTTTCTGGATGTGTTCTCCATATAAACTGGTGCTGATTGGCCCTGCCCACGTTAACCTCACGTCCCCATTTAAGTGTTGAACAGGGTTTTCATCTTCTCTTTCGTAGCCATAGCCGTTGTGTCGGCCGTAGCCGTAACCGTTGTTCCTTTCGTCTTCATATCCGTCCTCGTAATAATTGTCGTAATCGTACATATCCGTTTTAATAAGTTGAGCAGATGTGAATAACAATAAAAACGTATTTCGGTGGCGGTTATAAATATTATCTATTGTTGTTCCGGCAAGTTATAAAAATAGTCATGCTTTTCAAATTCATTCATTCATTGACGGCCGCCATATTGTTTATCTCTGTTACCAAAGCAAGGTAGCCTCGTTTATCCAATTAGACTTTACATGTACTTTGGTCTTTCAGACTGGGTAATACAAGCTGTCGACGGCAGGTGCCCGTTATTCGGAGTTTCTCGGTTCTATTTTTAGACTGATTTTGTGACGTCCAAAATGCATTTCTTACCTCTAACTCCTTCATTCACAGGTACACGGGGACAGAAACCTGACCTAATTAGTATTTTTCAAATTGTTTAATCTTATTTTTCTTCATATTTAATGCTAAATGATATAATGTTTACTATCAAACATGTAATTCATATATTTTCTTTTTTTAAAAAATACCCTCTGATGTATTAATATTAATAAATCAGAGGGTATTTTTTAAAAAATATTTAAATATTATATCATTTAACATTAAATATGGAGAACAATAAGATTAAAAAAAATGTGAAGTAAAAAACAGAAACCCAAAATTATTGAAAAATCACATGTGTTCCTGTCCCCGCGCACCTGTGCATTATCACAGCTGTGAGTGAGTGAGAACTGCCAGCTCTTTAACTAATCGCCCATGAATGTATCTTAATACATAAATGTTTGATTCCAACGTTTCAAATTATTTACAAATTTATTAGAAAACAGGCCCGTATTTAGCGGGGGGGGGGGGGGTCAAGGGGAAAATCGGCGCCCCACCTCTAAAAAGCGGGCGCCCCTAACGGGCGCCTTCGGCGCCCTTTCCATTGAACACAATACGAGGCCATCGATTTACATGCCCATATCAGTATGGGCGCCCAATAAAGCCGAGTGACAGGGCGCCCAACCAATGTCACTTGGTTTATGGGAGCGTCATTAATCATGTCGTTATATATGAGGCGCCCCTCAAATGGTAGGGCGCCTCACAATGAGTCACACGATGAACATAAAAACTTGATGTTGCGTCAAAACGATGTGATCTGTGTGCACCTTATCCCTTCTTCTTCTTTTTGGTGTTTAACGTCTGCTTCCACTTAAGTGATATCACAGACAAGACATAGGAGAGCCGAAGCTGTTTCCTGATTTTTAGAATATGATTTTGCAATCTTTCCATTTTGGCCTTAGGCCATGGATTAGGTTTTAGTGGGAAGTTCTTCCCTTTATTTAATAAAAACACATCGTTGGTAGATGATCTCTTCTTCTGGATTGGTAGATGTCTTCTTTGTGGAATTTGTGTTTAGGTACCAGGCCTGTCTTCTCGTGGCCTCCCCTTCCTCCACTATCCCACTGGTATTTGTTTTGGCAGAATAGTGTTTAGATGCCGAGCCCGTCTGATCATGACTCCTTCTTACTCCACTATCCCGCCAGTTTAGTAGATGTTAGTAGTAAATTAAACAAATATAGAATTAATTAAATAAAGAGAGTATAATAAAGTTGTAGTCAAATAAATTAAAGGTAATAAAATAAAGTAAATTAAAGTAAAAGTAAAGTAAAGATAAAGTAAAATGAATTAATTAAAATTTATTAGTTAATTAAATCAAAGGTAATAAATAAAAATAAAATAAAATAAAATAAAATAAAAAAAATAAAATAAAATAAAATAAAATAAAATAAAATAAAATAAAATAAAATAAAATAAAATAAAATAAAATAAAATAAAATAAAATAAAATAAAATAAAATAAAATAAAATAAAAGTAAAAGTAAAAGTAAAGTAAAGTAAAGTAAAGTAAAGTAAAGTAAAGTAAAGTAAAATAAAAGTAAAGTAAAGTAAAGTAAAGTAAAGTAAAGTAAAGTAAAGATAGAGTAAAATGAATCCATTAAAATAAAGTTGTAGAGTGGTTGGGCTTCCTTCGAGAGGACGTTTTTACTTCCCCACCCTACGTCGTATAAAAAAATAGAATAAGTTAAGATAAAAAAAGTAGAAAAATAAAAAATAAATTGAGGTAATAAATAAAAATAAAATAAATTTAAGTAAAAGTAAAGTAAAGATAAAGTAAAATGAATAAATTAAAATAAATGTATAGGATGGTTGGGCTTCCTTCGTGAGGACGTTTTTACTCAACCATCCTACGTTGTATGGAGAATTTATCCAGCCGTGACCCTTTCTTATTTCACTTATTTACATAGTCCAACTGTGTCCATTAGGGTGTGGATTTCTTCGAAGATTTGTAGCTTCAGATCTGGTCTAGGGAAGAGTAGGTTCTTAGTGTTGAATGGTATGTTATTGGTCCTCATCATTCTCACTAAGTCCCGTCTCTCTTCCTTGTAAACCTCGCAGTCTACCAGGACATGGTTGGTGGTACACTCTTCTCCGCACTCACAGACGATGACTTGGTGTTTGTAGTCTCGCAGCCGCTCTTTCACCCTTAGTTTCGATATGAGTCTGCATATATCTCGTCTAGGGTGATTGGTCGCTGTCTTGGTGTAGATCTCGTCATCCAGTCGGAATCTGTATGTGTCAAGTTCAACGAGATTTAATTCCCAGATTGAATTGACCTGTCTTTTGACCATACTGTAGATTTCCGTGGTGCTGTAGTCTATGAGGCGGGGTGTAGCTGTGTCCTTGAGCCCCTCGTTGGCGAGTCGATCTGCCTCCTCGTTTCCTTTAATGTTGACATGTGATGGAATCCACACGAGCTCTAATTTGCTTCCCTTCTCTAGGACCCTCTGATATAGCTGCCTGATTTCCAAAATGACTTCTGGTCTTGATTCCGAGTTGTCATTTTGGATTGAAATCAGACTGCTCAGAGAATCGCTTGGAATGACGAACTTGCCGGTCTTTTGATGGGAGATCCATGAAATAGCGTCACGAATGGCAACAAGCTCTGCAGTGTACACCGAACAGTTATTGGGCAGTTTCCTGCTTATTCCCTGTTCCCCGTTTGGCAGGTATATTCCAAACGAGCTGGTGCCCATTTCAGGATTGCGTGAGCCATCCGTGTACACATGGTCCCAGTCATCAGACGGCCAGTTGTCTTCCAAATGTTCTAGAGAGAAAGCACGTGCAGCACTGGGGTTATTTTTCTTGTCGGTTTTCTGTAGTAGATCTAGATTGACCAGTGGTATAGGGAGCGTCCAGGGGGCGACAACTGGAGGGTCGTGTTTATTTATCACGAGCTCCCCCAGTCGTAGTTCCTTGATCGTTTCTCTGATACCCTGACTGAAGGTTTTCTTTTTGGGATCTCTTACATATTTTGTCTTTTGTAGACTGACAAATGTTGGGGATCTTTCACCTAGTTGTGATATCTTGACCCAATACCTTGTCGCCAGTTCTTTTCTTCTTAGGGATAGGGGCAACTCCCCGACTTCTTGTAGTAGTGCCTCTCGCCTAGTCCCGAGCCCTACGCCAGTCGCAATACACAGAGCTTTGTATTGGATGGTGTCAAGCTTGCTTAAGAGTGTTTGCGCACAGTTCATGAAGACCAAAGAGCCGTAGTCTAATACAGAACGTATTAGAGCACGATATACCATCATTAGTGTAACTCTATTGGCGCCCCACGTACTGCCCGTTAATTTTCTCATTAAGTTTAGGATTTTGGAGCATCTATCTACAGTCCAGTCGATGTGCGGTTTCCAGGTCAACCGTCGGTCAAAGATTACGCCAAGGAACTTGGTTTGGTCTTTGAACTCGATGGTTTTCCCGTTCATACACAGAGTCATTCTGTTTATCCCTCTATCCCTGCTCACAAGCATGCCGACTGTTTTCTTCTCCGAGACTTTAAATCCCCAGTCGTTTGCCCATGTCATGAATTTGTCTAAGGCTTTTTGCATATTCTTTTGTAGTTCACAGAAGCTCGTCCCATTTCTCCATATGGTACTGTCATCGGCAAATTTAGCCAAGTCAGTTTTGGAATCGAGGTAGGACGATTTGTGAATGTCATTGATCATGATGTTGAAGAGAGTGGGACTGATAACAGACCCCTGAGGCGTGCCATTTTTTAATGTTTGCTCGGCACTCAGGAATCTGCCAATATTCACCTGTATCCTTATATCGCTCAGAAAGCTTTTAATCCACCGAAACATTATGCCCGTTATACCGATACGTCCTAACTTGAAGAGCAGCCCGTCTAACCAAACTAGATCGAAAGCCTTGGTCAGATCTACGAACACGGCACATAACAGGTTTCCCGAGAGAAGTGCCTGCGACATGACTTGCTGTAGTCTAACCAAGTGGTCCATTGTTGATCGTCCTTTCCTGAACCCACTTTGATTTTCGTCGATCAATCGGTTGCTCTCCAGATAGAACTGTAATCGGATATTAACCATTGTTTCCAAGGTTTTGCATAGTGTGGATGTCAAACTTACTGGTCGATATGACTCTGCCTTGTTCTTCTCTTTCCCAGCTTTCAGTAGAGGTATGACGTTTGCTTTTCGCCATTCTTTAGGTACCTCTCCTGACAGCCAGGATGTGTTGAAGAAGTTTAGTAGTATCGTTTTGGCGTTTCTTGGTAGATGTTTGAGCATGGAGTACTTTACTTTGTCCTCACCAGCCGCACTATCCTTCTTGAGGGAAAGAGCCTTATTTAACTCTCCCTCAGAGAAGGGTAGGTTGATTGGTTCAGCCACTTCATTAGATTCAATTACTAATGAAGGGTGCTGCGAGTAAAAGATTTCCTTCCTCTTCAGAAACTCTGGTGATTGGTTTTCGTCTCTGCTTGCATTAGCAAAAGTTTTTGCTAGTAGGTCTACCTTTTCCTTGCCGTTCGTAACGTACTTATCTCCATCTTCAAGGTTTGGTATGTTGAATGATCTGCGTTTCCCGTTCATGGCGTTCAGCTTCTTCCAGACGGCACCCGTTTGCGTGTTTTTATTCAACGCATTACAGAATGTCATCCAGTGCCCACTTTGTGCCTTTTTTATGGTGTCTCTTGCAGCGTATTTCAACTTAAGGTAATTTTGGTGGTTGGCTTCATTGTAGTGGCGTCTCCGTAGGCGGAGGGCCTTCCTTCTGTCGTTGACTGCCTTCTGACATTCCGGTGACCACTATGGTTTTCTAGTCCTTGGTTTTCCACCAGAAGTCTTTGGAATAGAGTCGTTAGCAGCACCTATAATAGAGCTCGTAATGTTGGTAGCGTACACGTCGATGTTGGTATCGATGATATCTTCTTCCTTCCACTCAAGGCAGCCTACACGGAATTTAACCCAATCAGCTTCTTTCATAATCCAATTGGGTCTCCCGTTATAGACTTCCCTGGTTGCTTCGGCCTGAATGCAGAATTCTATCAGGAGATGGTCACTGCCAAGTGTTTCATCTTCGTGTACTTGCCAGTCGCAGCGGTTTGCCAGACCAAGCGTACAGAACGTGAGATCTAGGTGCGAAGGTGGGGCATTTCCTCCGACAAAAGTAGGGCTCTCATCGTTCAGCATGCATAGGTTGTTTGCTTCTATTATTGAGCATAGGCTAGTCCCCCGACAGTCATTCCTCGGCGACCCCCACAGAACGTGTTTTGCGTTGAAATCTCCGCAAAACACTGATTCGCCCTGTGGAAGTTGATCGAGAAGTGACTGGAAGTCAACTGTTTTTTTCGTGACATCTGGGGGTACATAGACATTCACTATTGTCAAATTCGTATTATTGCTCAATGTGATGGCTATGCCCATTGCTTCTAGAGGTCCGTCTACGTCCAGTGAAACAGAAATATAATTTAGGTTATCACGGATATAGATGGCAATGCCGCCGCCACGTGTCGTACTTCCTGGTCTGTCCCTTCTCTCACAAGTGTACCCGGGTATGTAGACGTCTTTCAAAGTTGGTAGTAGCTTGGTTTCTTGGAGGCATATTACATCTTTGGGGTTGCGTGTGATGTATTTTCTCAGCTCAGCACATCTGGTGGCCAGTCCATTAACATTAAGTTGTAAAACTTTAACCTGGCCCGCCATGATGACTGTCCGGATGGATGCCCCTCAATGTTGGAGTTCTATTGATCTACTGGTGTCTCGATTTCCATAGAAGGTACCTCATTGGTGTTCGCCTTAGGTGTTGCAACCGACAAGCAACTAGAAACACCGCCAGTGTTCGCCTTTGGTTTTACCATCGACGAGCAACTGGAAATATCTCCAGTACTGTAGTGGCGGACATGAGATATCCTCCTATGTAATGCGAGATTTACCTCTTGATCATTCTTCTCGTCTTCCTCGTCGTCATCTCTATATCTCTTTTTAACTGTGTTGATCGAGTTGACGAGGGTGATTAGGGTGTCTGCGTTTACCATATATGCAAGGAGTTTGCCTAGGAGGCTTGCCGTTTTTGTAGTTTTGTCTTCGTCGGACACTGCCACCTTTAGGAGTTCAATCATGAAGCTCATGAAACCACTTTCCGTTTTGAATTTAGGAATAAAGTGAGTCTCATCAGCTTTCATTTTTGCTTGTTCCTTTTTCTTTGGGTTGTTCTTTTTCTTTGGGGTCTTTGTAGTTGGTAGTTGTTCTGATCGGGGGGCCTTTGGTGGTTCTTCCGGCGTCGATGTCGATGGAATTGGCTCCGTCCTTGGTTTATTAACCGGAGCCGTATTCCTGACATCTTTTATCGAACGCTCCTTTTTTTTGAGAATGAGTGCAGCCTCACTGAAACTCACTTTCTCCTTCCCCTGTATCTTTAGGGCAGCTTTGGTGCTCTGTATCTTGGGGCATTCGGGGGAGTTCGCTGCGTGACCACCCTTGCAGTTCGAGCATTTTATTTGCATGCCCGCCCTGCACTCGGCCACCGCGTGACTCCCACCGCACTGGGCACACACAGTCGTTCCCTTGCAGTACTTGACTGTGTGGCCCAGTTTTTGACAGTTGGAACATTGCCTTACCCGGTTGATGTAGGCGTGGGTCCTTCTGGATAAATATACTACTTTTAGTGTTTCCGGTGCTTTATTGTTAAAAGTCAGGGCGACACTTCCCTGGCTTTTACCTTCAGCAACCTTAAACCGGTATACCTCCTTGACCGCATATCCTCTGTCTCTTAAATCTTCCAGGATCTCTTCTCCGTCATATTCGGAGGGAATCCCGTGTACCACCACCTTTTCAGTTAACAAGGTTGACGGCTGGGATACCCTCACTTCTATGCCGAGAAGGGATACCTGGTTCACTGCCCTGTCCATGTCCTCCTGTGATTTAAAAGCCAGTCGGACATGACCGGGGACAGTTACTCTGATGTCTGGGATATCTATAATACCCCAGTTCTTCTTTATCTCCTTCCCTATCGCCGTTAGCTTGATCCCTGCGAAGGACTTGCCTTCGGCGGGCTTCACCTGAACGACAAAGGCTTGCTCCTCCCTCTTTTTAGTCACCGGAAAGGTCGATGGTGCCGGACTGCTATTAAAAGCCTCAACCATCGACATGTTGAGTTCAGCCACGGACTCCATTTCCCTTTTCCTGCTTCGAAAAAGTCTAAATTAAAAAGAAGGATCAACAAGAGATGATTCTAGTTGGTACTAGAGTAGAGTGATGATTATGACCTCTTCCACACAGATCCACTAGTTAATCAGTTTTGGTTATACTAATTGACTATGTTTGTATAAGTCAATACTAGATGCAGTTGTAATTGTTTTGGATTGATCACCTGATCACGCTACTGACCCTTTCCACACAGATCCACTAGTTAATTAAATTTGATTATACTAATTAACTATAGGTTCCTAATGTTTGTATAAGTCAATAGACAGAGCAGTCGTGAGATCGTTAACTCAACAAAGGTGATTAAGCCTTTGTTTATATCGCCTTTGATCTGAGCGTAGTTCAATCGCTTGAGCTAATCTCTGATCGCTTGGACACTGATTGCCTAACAAAGAATTAGAACTGAAGCCTTTACAACGATAATTTAACCAAGCAAGAATAAAAATAAAAATAAGTTTAAATAAGAGCAAAAAATAAGAAAAATGATATAGAATAAACAAAAAGTATATATATATAAAAAGGAATTCCTATAAAGAAAGTAAAAAATGAAAAAAAAAATACAAAAAATAAACTCAAATAAACTAGAAAAGTAGAACTAGAAAAAATGATAAAATACCAAGTAAAATAATCTATAAAAAAAGTAAAAAATAAACTCAAATAAACTAGAACTAGAAAAGAAAGTAAAAAAGGAAAAAAAGGAAAAAATAAGCTCAAATAAACTAGAACTAAAAAAACAAGATAGAAAACGAAGTAAAATAATCTCAACTGAGCAAACAGTATGTAAATTAAAATAAGTAGAAAATAAAACAGAATAACCAAAAAGAGCTGTCAAAAAATAAAAGAAAAAGGTTTAAGCAAAAAAAAAAAACTTTAAAAAAAACAAAGTAAACTTATACCTTATTTAGGTATAAGAATTAAATAATAGAAAGACAACCTTGGGACTGAAGATTCTTGTAGAGTCTTATAAGTCAATTGGAGAGTCTTTCTTGAGTCTTTGCTAGGCTACTTTATCTCAGGATAAATTTAGACAATAGCTTAGGAGCTCTGGAGCATTAGGTGTTATCAGTACGAGTACCAATTACCAACTCGATGACACATTATCCCAGAGGACCTTCCATAATGACATGATGGTGGGGCGCCTTATTATGACAATATATGATTGTTTGGCCTCACATAATGCATAATGTCTTTATCCATTGCGAGAAAAATGTAATGGGCGCCCTTTCTATTGGACGCAATACGAAGCCAGCGACTAACGAGTCCATATTCAGTATGGGCGCCCTTTAAAGCCGAGTGACTTTGCTTAGGCGCCTTCTACTAGATTGCTTGGACCCCTAACCAATGTCACTTCTATCCATGTCGTTATATAGTCGAGGCGCCCCACCACCCAAATGATGAGGCTCCTCATAATGAATCACACGATTAACACCTAACTTGAGGGGGCGTCTAAAACTAATGATATGATTGGTGGGGCGCATTATAATGACAATGTATGTTTGTCGGTTCGCACATGATAAATAATGTCGAGCGACAATGGTTGGGCGCTCACGACTTGGTCAATGGGGCGCCCAATACAGCATGATTGGGCGCCCCTTGAAGGGCTTGTGTTATATGCACCCGTTATACAGCGCATCTCATGGGGAAACAATTCATTTTATCTTGTGTTTATAGACTTGAAGTCTCTTCGTATTGCTCAGCTAGTATCATAGGTCAGCAGGGGCTGTTTATGGTCTGCCACTCGAATTATTAGCGAATCTCACCAGTTATTAATATTTCACTGGCATCCTTCGTATATTAGTGAATTCATTACAAAAATTATTCTAGATATTGAACTCGTTCAAGGTACACACCGTACTTGTTACCGTTTATAGCGCATTAGACAATAGATCTGGCAGGGTTGCGCTCGATCTTTTTCAAAGGTGTCAGATACTGCCGCAAACTGGGCGCATTGTTTCAAGTATAGATTCAGCGCGCCCCCTTTTCCGGATTTGAAGCGTCCCTTTCGTATTAGTATTTCAGATATTATAAAACTTACTTTAGACTAGAACCCAAAGAGTCCTTACCCGTTCTCCGCAGTATTTTAGGGAATTTTTAAAATTCGCGTTTATTTTTCTGCCCAGAATCGTGTAAAGTAACAGGAATTAAAGGGACAGTCCCTAATTAAACAGAGGCTCAAAAATAACAGTCTGAGAATGTATGAAAATAAAACGCCAAAATATAGGGGAATGGTGTATTTACCTTGTCTCAAAATTTCAACTCAAAATATTGAGTCGTTTGGACGTGAACGCCAAAACTGCTTATCCGGACACGTAACCCTTTTAAGATTTCGAGTCAATTGTTTGGTTGGATGACCTTATAACCGATTACGGTTACTTGAGAGGGTTATGCAGTGAATAACCCATGTGCCGTACTAGATAAAGAAAGGCAAATTTCAACTACACATTATTTTTATTAAAAAAATGTTTGGTTTTATCCAGATACCACAAAATACACCTTGGGACACCGGTCTCAAATTCCAGAAGAAGACTGATGGATTTAAGTCGTTTGAAAACGTATCATAAATATGGAAGTAGTTGCTCGGCGGCCCTTGACTGAAATATTTTAAGGGGTTTTAACACAAATTAAGCAGTTTTATTCCCAAAACAAATATCGGGATTAACCCTTTAAACTTTTTATTACTGTCAAGTATATAACGGTTCCCGATACATGCAGCATCGATATTGTATAACGTGCGATACTAAACAGTGTGAAGACATGCCCCCGAAAAAGAAGTCGGGCAGTGTGGCGTCAGATATCTACAATGACGGAAACGCGACTAAACGACCACACACCGACGCCCAAAGAAATCCACTATAAGAAAGCCAACTGGAGATTGTAGGAAATGTTCAGGTTAAATTCCCGATGGTGATGAGATTGATTCAAGCCCGCGCCAGAGGTGATAATCTTCAAAATTCAAACAAGTCACACTCTAACCCTATTCAAAACTTTTCGTTTTTCTCATTAATTAATATGTACACTGAAGTCGTATTCCTTCCTTCAAATTTTTATAATGTTCATAATACGCCAATATCGCAAATTAAAATTTAAGACAATTTCATAGTTCCTCAGGTACAAACCATATTTTCTAAACTTTTCGGGCGCCTTAGGGGGGGGGGGGTATACCCTTCTCCGTGGACCGTCAACTGTAGGTACACCGGCGCCCCCAGAAGCCCCATCGGCGCCCCCAGCAGCCCTTGCCCCCCCCCCCTAACATTTTTGGGCTAGACACGGGCCTGTAGATAACGATGACATTTCTGAATTTCCCATTTTTATTAAAAAATTTAAAATTTAATAATTTAAAACTATTTGTTGGGAATGCTTTCCATAAAAAATGAACACGTGTCACGGAACGACTAAAGAAGCAAGACTTTAAAAAGGGGGGCTACTCTAATAACCGTCCACAGAAGCTTCGTTGAAAGTTTCACACGAAATCTAAACAAACGATCACCTTTTTGCTCTCCAAGAAAACTTTATCGGCCTTCGAGTAAAGTCATTTGATTTTTATCTGTAAAAATATTGTCCTCCCGGGCACCTGTTCAATCATCGCCGCGTGTGTTTATTATCGATTAGCTTCAGGCAAACTCAGGCTCTGTACCTCAGTGATTTTATTTTCTTGTATTTCGTTGCGGTTGTGGATTTGTTTAGTTTAACCTGCTAGAGTACTAAACGTGTTGTGAACATCGGACCGGTGAACAACTGACTGACTGAACTAATTGGAAAAGAGCAAGAATGATAAAAGGCGGAGCTTAGATATAGCTGGCCACGTTAGCATACTAAAACTAAAGCTATTGATCTGAAAACTGAAACCGTTTATACAATGTGACAACTCTCTAGGACTTGACTTGTAACTTGTTCAATTTTACACGTTGGCTGGGTGATTATATGTCATTTTGAAATCAAGAAACTTGTGTTTATTTTTTTAGAAACTTGTCAAAATTTATAATTAATGTGTTTATTGTTATCGTTTTTTTTATATGGATTATAACTGAAAGGAAAGCATTCAAGAATCAATGTTTTGATTAGACAGTTTGTTTGAAGGAGAGAATTAGAAGAATTATTATGAAGATTTTTGGATTACGAAGGAATTTTTTAATTAAATTAGGCCTGCTTGTTATTTCCTGTTTGTTATTAGGACCCTATATTTTTCATTTGTTTGGTGACAAGCCAGCGTCGACCAGAGGCAGTCGTGATTCAGTTTTAAAATTTCAGGTAAAGTATTGTATTTATATAAACTGGCGCAGTACATTGATCCGACTACTCTAAGAAATCTGTATGGAAGTCAAAAGTAGCCGGGTCAACGTACTAGGCCTAGAAACTTAACGTGAACACATGTAGGCCTACCGGCAGTAACGTACATAATATAGAGATTTCAGATTCTGCTCTAATAGTAATACCATTTTGTCTAAAGCGGTAGCACATACCATGCAATTACATTTTTACGAAGGAGGGACATCTGTCAACACTGTCAGGGGAGCTGCAAGTTGTTACTGAAGCAAAAACCACAAGTTTTACAACATCTAAACGTTACTAGAATGGTCTTCAATTCCCGTACTCATAGCTACGTTATCTTCCCTTAAAGGGACAATACCACTCTTGGTGGCTTGACAGGTCAAGAAAAAAAAAATAGCCTTATTCTAACTACTAGATGTTTAAGTGTCCTACCTGTTGTGTAAATTATCCATTACATCTTATTTTACTTGTCCAGAGGGTTCGAAAATATCTTTAAATCCAAGTTGCATTTGAAAGTGTTTACATAAAGCTTTTCAAACCATGTTGTTACCATGTTATGATGTAGTTGAATTTTTCCAATTTTTTAAATTCGATGTGTTAAGAGGAAATTTGTATCATCAATTAATTGGAATATTGTAAAATAGTACAATTTGTTGACCAGAATTATGATTGGGGTATATTATTCAGTTACAACAAGAGTGGTATTAGGGCTTTAACGCAGACACATGAACAAAAGTGTCCAATCAGAGGTTGTGACACAAACACAATCAAATCAAACCTGGCGACCTCCGAGGAAACCTTGACATTGATTGAATAAATCTTAAACCGTGCAACTCAATTAACAAAGGTAGACATTAGCTGGAAAGCGCGAGAATAGGTATTCGAGATGATCGATGAAATCTGACAGGCTCCCAGTTGGGTCAGTACTAGCCAGTCGAAATTACATACCGGGTAGTGCTGAAATATGCAGGGTATTAATTACGTGAAGGAGTTGATAAGATGATAAGGGCTACAATAATAAACAATCTACTCTACACCTTCAGACAGTCATAAATTTCCCGGTTGAACATGACAAGGAGTAGGGTCGTCTGTCCAACCTCATGGGTTTTCTCCAGGTCCTCCAGTTTCTTCCCAACACTAAAGACCCCTAAATTTAAGCTAATTATGGTATAAAACTGAACCATATGTTACTCCCGAAATTACCTAGTTTTTGTTGAGTGGTTGATGTTAAACCTCATCTCTCTCTCTCTCTCCCTCTCTCTCTCTCCCTCTCTCTCAGAGGGTCCTAACTTCGCCCGGAATAGAGTACCAGTAGGCCTAACTCGAATGAAATTTTCAATACCTGGTACATGTTTACTACACTACCGGTACATGTATTTTTGAACTATTACAACAAGAACAGCCAGATCTTTTTCTAAATGGGAGCCACAGTGGCTAAATGGGTAAGATACTGACTTGCTACTGTAGTCTGGAGGTCATGTGTTTAATCCCTGGATTTTCCAGCGAGGTTTCCTCTTGTCAGTGGTGCAGGAAGGAGGGTCTGACAAGGACAGCTGTACAGTTGATCGGATGGAATGGAAAACCGAGGTCCTGTTTACACATTGACATGCACATAAAACTTGAAAGATCTCTTGGCAGTTGGATTTCAATATAATATAAGAGTAAGAGAAGCCCATAGTGTTGCTGCCCTGGCGAAATTCCCTCATAGCACACTGTATAGCATATGCCACGTCGGTGTAGAACAGTAGGACGTTAAACACCCTTTCATTACAGCTGTTTATCTATCTAGATCTTACATTGGTTTGGAATCCCCGGTTGTACGTAACAAGGAGTAGGGTCTTCTGTCCAACCTTGTGGGTTTTCTCCGGGTCCTCCGGTTTCCTCTCAACCGAGTTATTGAAATAAAATTAAACCATATGTTAGTCCCGAAATGACCTAGTTTGTGTCGAGTGGACGTTAAACACCATTTTGCTCTCTCTCTCTCTCTCTCTCTAGATCATACATACAATGTATGTAGGTAATACATTTTTAACCACAGCTTTTCTCAGCCCAGCAGCTAAATATAGAAAACAATGAGCAGTAGAATTTAAGCTTATTTACCAGATAGAACCTTAGATGTGATCCGTTTTGATCCAACACATGGACGAGTTGACTTAAGAAATTCTTGACTTGTTTGAAAAGGCCTAAGTACGGGTGACCACGATGTGAGTTCCCATACCATTGGCTGTATACAGTAGTAGTCGTAGTAACTGGTGTTTTAACTTCTGTTTCCACAACAACAATTGTTGTGATATGGTAAATAATAAGTGGGAGATGTTTCAGAGTAGAAACTTGCTCCTGTCATTCTGTCATTACAATACATAATATATTCCAGAGAGAGAGAGAGAGGGAGAGAGAAATGGGGTATATAACACAAACTAGGTTATTTCGGGACTAACACATGTATCAATTTTATTTCAACAATTCGCTTGCATGTAGGGGTCTTTAGCAGTGGGAGGATTAAACTGGGGGACTTGTTGTCACTCGGTGAAAACCCACAAGGTTAGAGCTTAGTTCAAGAGGGAGAGAGAGAGAGAGACTTACGTATGAAATCCACAAAGTTGGGGCTTAGTTCAGGAGGGAATGCCCTGGGGGTAAAAAGTGTGTGTTATATACGGGTATTTATTTATTGGTGTACATGTAAATTGAATGTTTAGGTTCTGGGTCACCTGGGTGCATCTAGCACCCAGTCTTACTAATACATCATTTCAATATGCCTACTTTTTTTAAAACTGTCCATTTGTTATTCGAAATCACAGGTACAACAACAAACACCCATTGTAAATATATTTTCACTATAATCATACTTGCACATGTTCATTGATTATTAATTTCTAAAATGTAAATACATGTATCTATATCTGACAGGGAGAATGGTTTAATATGGGCTATGCCTGTTCCCCAATCCCTATTCAGATAAAAATCTGAATAAAATATTGCTAACATGTATACAAATAAAATATGCCTTTTCTCATGTTTTATACATGTAGCTGTGACTTGAAGCTGTCATAGTGTAGCACTATTAATGTATTGTATGAACATCAAGGCTTGTCATAATTTACAGTTGTTAAAATTGATATAAATTTACCTGTCAACATTTCTGTGATAAATAACAACTGGTGGTTTTAAAAGGATTGTAAGGGGGGTGGTAAATGGCATGGATTCGAATCCACCGTTGTATGTGACAAGGAGTACGGTCGCCTGTCCAACCTTGTGGGTTTTCTCCGGGTCCGCCGGTTTCCTCCCAATGCTATAAACACCTGCGCGCAAGTGAATTACTGAGGTATTGAAATAAAATTAAACCATATGTTAGTCCCAAAATGGTTCAATAGTTGGTAAACTCCATCTTTCTCTCTCTCTCTCTCTCTCTCTCTCTATCTCTCTCTCTCTCTCTCTCTCCAAAAATGGTTCAATTCCATTGAGTATTTACAAAGATATCATGAATTGAAGTTTTCGCAATATTTGTCATTCTTTGCAGAGAAAGAGAGAGATAATGTGATTTAACGTCCACTCTAAACAAACTAGGTCATTTCAGGACTAACATATGGTTTAACCTTATTTCAATAATTCGCTTGCGCGTAGGGATCTTTAGCAGTGGGAGGAAACCGGAGTGTTCGGAGGAAACCCACAAGGTTTGACAGGCGACCTAACTCCTTGTTACGTACAACCGGGGAATTAAAACCGTACATGAAAGACTTTTACCAGGGCAGTGGGTGATCTATGTAGTAAGGGTCTTTAGCAGTGGGAGGAAACTGAAGGACCCGGAAAAAAACCCACGCGGTTAGACAGGCGACCCTACTCCTTGTCACATACAACCAAGGAAATCAAAACTGTACATGAAAGAATTTTGCCAGGGTAGTTGTTGGTATACTCGGGTATACTGTATAAATCCCTAAAAAAATTGCAAAAGTGTTAAAAATGTCTCAGAAACCTGTCTTGACAAATTATATTTTCTTTTTGAGTTCCATGACTTTTTTTTTGATGTACATGTACATTGTAACATGTGTCATACTGTTTTGTTGGTTTTGTCTTTGTTTTGTTCGACAGTTGTCCTGACTCCGAACAGATTAATCGAGTGTACATTTATCATGAATTAATTACATGGCCATATAATTTGTTAACCTTTGATAATGAACAGTAATGAGGGTTGTATAAATGTATATAATCCTTGAGTGGTATTTAGCACATTAAAGCACAACACAATTTCTATGGAAATAACAATCACTGTTTATATACATATATATAATGTAGCACAAGTATCTTCTTGTCGTTATCAAGCACAAAGCTGTTATTATATTTAATAATGTCATAGTAATATCATGTTGTAATTATTTGATTTGGATGTTGACAGATTGCTGTAAATACATACATGTGTAGGCTATTGGCTAAATGGTCCGTTCCCTTGGAGGTTGGATGGCCAAATGGTCCGTTCCATTTAGCACATGTGTGCTGTATCATAAAGCCTGTCATTGAGTCAACTGGGCCCGGTTCCTAGAAAATTCTTAAAGTAAGCACAAAGTCATACTTCACTTTTACTTACGTAAGAATCTTATAAAAATACCGTCCCTAGAAAATTCTCAAGACCATTCTTACGTAAGCACAAGTCAAGTACAAGTCTAAGCACATTGTGACTGGTAAAGCTTACCATACACTGAGACTACGATGCTCTTTAACGTCTTAAAATAACTTTGGTATGCGAATTACGTCATAAATTTGTCGTCTGCTTCATTGTGGTTGGTTTTGATTGACATGTCCCCTGTATAGGCCTACATAATTATAAAATGTGCCAAAATATATTTTTTAAAAACCGCAGACACATAGGCCTACAAACTAACTGAATAATTGTGAGAGCGCCTGATCAGCCTGTGTGTTTGTAGCCTATTGTTTACTAATTGGCAAATACATAAATTGGTTTCAGGGTAGGCCTATAAGGCCCTAGATGCAAAATTTTCTATAGCATTCTTAATTTCTTTTTGAGAAGAATTTTCCCTGTCTTGTAATTATTTCTTTGGTATCAAAAGGTGTCGGAAATGCCGTCGAATAACTCTACGGTCGGCCATCTTTTTGAAGCAGAAACAGACTTAAGGTTGGTAAGCAAGCCCTATACCTTGCTTGGGACTTGTGCTTAGACTGGCTATGTTTAAGAACGAAGTTGTGCTTAAGTTTTTTCTTGGAACGCATAATAACGTTCTTGTGCTTACAATGAAGTCTACTTAAAATCGAAGCACAAGGCCGTTCTTAAGAATTTTCTGGGAACACAAAATAAGGTAAGTTTACTTAAATGCAAAGTCGACTAAAATCTTAGCATAAGAACATGCTTAAGAATTTTCTAGGAATCGGGCCCTGGTGTGGTTTCAAATCCCGGTTGTATGTGACAAGGAGTAGGGTCGCCTATCCAATCTCCTGGGTTTTCTCCGGGTCCTCCGGTTTCCTCCCACTGTTGAAGACCCCTACGCCCGAGGTAATTAAACCATCTCTCTCTCTCTCTCTCTCTCTCTCTCTCTCTCTCTCTCTCTCTCTCTCTCTCTCTCTCTCTCTGTGTACTGCATCTATTATATACATGTTGTACTGGTACTTAGGTTACCCTTCACTGATCTCTATAAACATACCAACTACCTTAAATCAACAGCAATTACTATCATCTTCTTTGACAGTCCACTTAACACAAACTAGGTCATTTCAGGACTAACATTCATGTACCTTACAAACAATTTTATTTCAATAATTCACTTGTGTGTATTCATCTTTAGCAGTGGAAAGAAATTGGAGGACCCAGAGAAAACCCACAGGCTTTGGGCATGCGATTGACCCTACTTCTTGTCCCATACAAGCTGTTTCTTGGGATCAAAACCATGCTACTTCTTCACTCAAAGACTGATCTTTTGATTTAAAGTATGCGACTGCACACATCCTTCACATGGCCCCAGTGTGTTTTTTCATTTTGTTGTTAAAATTTACTAGTTTGTTTAAAACCACAATTGCAGTTCTATAAATAGGAGGAAGTTCAGTTTGATGGTAGTTACTTTAGGAGCTGTTTCGGAGACAATCTTCCTTTAGGAACTGGATCTGAGCAGACGATCTTCCTTTAGGAACTGGATCTGAGCAGACGATCTTCCTTTAGGAACTGGATCTGAGCAGTTTCTATCTGGCCCTAGCTGGAATATGAAAACACCACTCTTCCTGACATTCGTTCTAAGGCTATTTTAGAATTTTTACCTTCTATTCTTTTCCTTGATTCTACTTTATACGCCAAAGGAATCATTTCTTGTCACAGCCGACACACATTTATAATGATTTAACGCTATATCCAAGAAGAATTCTGCGATTAGAAACATACCGTATTTCCTCGAATACAACCCAAGGGTTCTATTTCGTTCAGCACCCCCCGACCCCCGGGTTCTATTCTAGGCCCGGGTTACAATCGAGGCCGGGTTGTATTTGTTCAGACCCGAATTAATGCTTCAAAATCTTCTATAGGAGTGACATTTTGGACAAGTAAAACAAGCAGACAGCCACAGGGAGTATTCAGTTTTTACGTTAGACCCGAGTTATATTAGAGACCCGGGTTCTATTCGAGACCCGGGTTGTATTTATCTCAACACCCCCTTACCCCGGGTTCTATTTGAGGCCCGGGTTGTAATTGAGGCCGGGGTTGTATTCGAGGAAATACGGTACACACAATATGTTTGAACTAATCAGCCATTTCGACACCTGAACATCCCTAAACTTGATGTTTATTTCATCGCTAAATTCTACTTGGAAATGGTATTGAATTATTATAAATTTGTGTCAAATATAGAGAAATGATTCCTTTTGGCGGAAAATAAAGAGTAACAGTGAAAAATAGAATGTTAGAGTTCTAATTTAACCTGATAACACAGGTGGGTAAGAGCAGTATTTTACCTTATTTTCATATTGCCGCTACATGTATATAGGGACGGATAGTAACTGTCACCGTAGTCTCTATCATCCAGAAAAATATTCTTCAAATATATTGAAGACTAGAAGGTTCTGGGTGACCGAAACTACTGTCAGGGACATCATCCACTCAGAGGCAGTTCCTAATGGAACTAGTTGATGTTGAATGTATCTAGTGATAGTGTATGTACGTTGTACAGTTATTTATTGTAATATTTCCCCATGACTAATTACTAAAGGTCTGTTTGATTGTTAATGTGGGGTTGGATGGGGAAATGGTTATCATGTGCGCTGTATCTTAAGGCCTGTCACTGAGTCAAGTTTAAATGGGCAAATGGTTATCATGTGTGCTGTATCTTAAGGCCTATCACTGTCAAGTAACATGGTTTTGATTTCCCGGTTGTATGTAACTACATGTAGGAGTAAGGTCATCTGTCAAACCTCCCAGGTTTTTTCCGGGTCCTCCTGTTGCCTCCCACTGCTAAAGACCCCTACGCACAAGCGAAATTTTGAAATAAAATTAAACCAGGTTGGTCCAGAAATTACCTAATTTGTGTTGTGTGGAGGTCAAACCTCATTTCTCTCTCTCACTTTCATTGTAAATCTATTTTTTTAAAAATGTGCCGAGTGGATGCAAAACCCCATTTCTCTCTCTTTGATTGTATCTATGATTGTTAATCTATTTAAATAAGTTGTATTTATTGAAGAAGTTAACCATATATAATGTCTGAAGGTCTGTTTTGTACAATTGCAAGTTACTGGAGGTCTTTTTGATTGTAAATCTATCTAATGTACCACGTTGTATTTGTTGTAGAAGTTAACCATATATAACCAGCTGTCTTCTTCATACCTTATCACTTCGCAGTGTAAAGAGACTTTTTTTTATCATAGACTTCAATTGTTTATTTTAAAAGTACATGTATCTTTGCGTCAAACAGTAGAACTTTAAAGTAACGAAGTGTCTAGCTCAATATCATCCAAAGTCTTTGAAATTGAAAACATGAATTATTTTGTCAAATTTAAATCAACATTGATGTTGTGGTCTTACTACCATCTTACCAGGAAAAGATGGACTTCTGATATCCAATATTTAAGACAAAATAAACAATTTACCATTGGTACATGAATCATGTTCCATAATGCCTTTTAGCGCCATTTGTAACAAGGGACTCAAAGAATGAGGCTAGACATATTCCATAAGTCATGTCAGATTGGAATAACCAATTTCTGCCATATTAGAAATAAAAGCAAAAACAGAAACGATTGAATGTAAATCATTTTATATAGGCCTACATGTACATTCATATTACATTATTATATACGTTGCAACCCTTTTGTGTCCATTTCTATGTTCCAAATATTAGCCATATACAAGTAGCTAAAAGTACTCAAATTGATTATTTAACATTTGATAAAAAAAAGAAGGGAAAATTATATTGGCAAAGGTAGATAATCTTGGATTAACTCAGATTAAAATGAGGCCCATCAAAAGATTATGTGAAACTCATAGGATGGCACAATGCCGCAAGCTTATGTCGTCTATATCTTAAAGCCCCAATACCACTCTTGTTGTAACTGAATAATATGTTCCAATCTTTATTCTGGTCAACAATTTGTACTATTTTACAATATTTCAATTAAAAAATGATACTAATTTCATCTTAACACACCTAATTTTAAAAATTGGAAAAATTCAACTACATGCCGTAACATGGTTTGAAAAGCCTTACGTAAGCGCTTTCAAATGCAACTTGGATTTAAACATATTTTCGAATCCTCTGGACAAGTAAGATAGGTTGTAATGAATAATTTACACAACATGTAGGATACTTAAACATCTTGTAGTTAAAATAAGGCTAATCTTTATTTTCTGGACCTGTCAAGCCAGCAAAAGTGTTATTGTCCCTTTAATACATGTACATGTACATATGTATATGGGGAGGATGTCAAATGTGGACAATTTTTCAATTCATTGTAAGAAATTAACAGAACTGAACCAGTTTTGGTGTGATATTCCTTTAAGAGATAGGGGATTTGGAAATCACAACACAATTTATATGGAAATAACAATCACTGGTTTATATACATATAGCACAACGTTTCGACAAGTATTCTCGTATCGTTATCAAGTACAAATGATAATAAGTTAAACTAAAAGGTAATATTTATAGTAATACAAAAAAGAAGCCATGTTGGTGGCCGAATGGGTTAAATGCCTTGACATTCACATCAAATTATAAGGTCTGTCATTAAGCCAAGTGGCATGGTTCCTACACGTATTGTATTCCCCTCTTGCATGTGATGAGAAATAGGGTCAGCCGCATTCATGTGGGTCCTCTGGGTTCCTGCCATATTTAAAGACCCCTACCACAAGCGAATTATTGAATACAGATCTCTCTCTCTTTCTCTTTTCTTGTTTCTCATTAGTAGTATTAAGTCACTTTAACAATCATTTACCTGTAACATCTGTTATTTGAAACTATTTTAACAGTCCTGTACCCCATCAATATACATGTACATGCACTTGAGAAAATCAATTTAAAATTGTATGATACTGATACATGTACATGTAGACATATTATTTATTTTGTTTGAACTGACACGACATGACAGGTACACATAACAAACAGATCTTTACTGACATGACAGAATGTGATATGATATGGCATGACATGACATGACATGACATGACATACAATACAATGATATGGTTGCATTTATACAACAGGAAATTGATGTCTTGTAATGCGAATAAACAAGTGGACCCTAACCCTAGTTTTCTCACATCCCGTCAGAATGAATATCAACTAAGCACACTCTCCTTGGATTTTGATATAAAAGTAGGCAGTAGTAATGCTGCCTGGGCAAAATCCCCCTCATAGCACACTCTGTGATGAACACCCATCTTCATTAGCCCAGTCGCTGTAGAAAAGTAGGATGTTAAACCCCATTTCATTTGTTTGTTTTCATAACAAGCTATTTAATGATTTTATAACTTCTGTTTTCCTTTCTGTAGCCAACGACTTTCCTGTAGAAACAGCTGTTAATAATGCACCATGTATTCTGTGTGGGCAGATGGGATTTTACACTCATAACTACGGTATTAAACTTAATAACAGCTCTCTCTTACTCATAGAAATATAACAGTGGAAATTGGTTTCTTACTGGGTGGGAGGTTGGGTGGTCTAGTAGTCTAACCTGTGCTATGAAATTTAGTCATTGAGTCAAGTGGTGTGGTTTCGATTCTCCACTTGATTGAGAGAGAGAGAGAGAGAGACAAATGGGGTTTAACGTCCACTTGACTCAAACTTGGTCATTTCGGGACTAAACCCACTTGATTGAACATAACAAAGTGTAGGTCAAGTGTTGTGGTTTCGATTCCCCTCTTGTACGTGACAAAGAGTAGGTCAAGTGTGTGGTTTCAATTCCCCACTTGAACATAACAAGGTGTAGGTAAAGTGGTGTGGTTTCGATTCCCCCACTTATACGTGACAAGGAGAAGGGTCACCTGTTTAACCTTGTAAGTTTTCTCCAGGTCCTTTGCCCTCTGGTTTCCTTCCACTACAAAAACAAAACTTTTTAACTCATTAGTTCAAAAACTGCAACCAACAAATACAATGGAAGTGGCCAAAGACATCTATCACCGAAAAACATTGGGGATACATATACTAACATAACATAAACAGTCCTTCACGCTCCTTCTCCTCTCGATGCCCGTAGGCTTTCTCTCAAAGCAGTCATGAAAGACTCCTGCAAATTAGCTCAATCACTCCGCTAAATCTTGAGATTATTAAATTACTTTCAGTTTTTGTTTACTTTTAAACTGCATATGCATATATTAAAGGTATCAGGGGGATCACGGTGGCTAAGTGGATAAGACGCTGGTTCGCTAGCCTGGAGGTTGAGTGTTCGATCCCTGCATTGGCCGAGAAAGTTCATCTCGATTTTCCGGCGTGATTTCCCCTTGTGAGTGATGCAGAAGGAGGGCCTGACAAGGACAGCTGCCTAGTCGTTCGGATGGGACGAAAAACCGAGGTCCCGTGTACAAATTGGAGTGCACGTTAAAGATCCCTTGGCAGTTGGAATTCGATATAAGAGTAGGCCGTAGCGCCGCTGTCCGGGCAAAATTTCCCTCATTGCACACTGTGGCGTATGCCTGTCTTCAATTAGCCCAGGTACGGTGCTTAAGCGTAGGACGTTAAACCCCATTTCATTCATTCATTCAAGGTATCAGGAGCTTTTTATGGCTTCCGCACAATTTTATAGACGTGAAGGACTGCATATAAATGTTATATATAAATTTCATTCAAGAGTTTTAAACAATGTTTAGAATATGAATCTCCTGTTATTTAAAACTGTTATATCATCATCTGGCATATATTATAAACAGTGACAGGGTAAAATATGAACCAGTCGACCTGGGATAAATGTTAGTTATAGCAAACTTACTGAATAAATCATGGAAATGTTTAACGTTCTACTGTTCTGCTCTGAACTCAGACATGAGATTTTTCAGCCGATTTGCGAATTTCAGCCTAAAGCAATTTTTTGTTTTTTATAAATTCAATTACAAAACAACAAAAAAGCCACATAAAAATTATTCAAACAAATATTATCGCCATATGGAAACTAATGAAAACGCACGTAACTCTTCTAGCAAATAGCTTTCGCATCAATCGGGACACCCTTCGGTAATCCATGTCAAGCTCATTACGACTCTCGCTCTCTCTCTTTCTCTCTTTTTCTCTTTCTCTCTTTTTCTCTCTCTGTAATTCACAAAGATAATAAAAAAAATAATAATAATAGTCTATTTATATTGCGCAATATCCATGCATGAACATGCTCAAAGCACAGCCATAAATTATCACAACTGTCATAAAGTAAATGCTTTCTTAAATAAAAAGGTTTGAAAGGGACAATAACACTCTTGCTGGCTTGACAGGTCCAGAAAAAAAAAATAGCCTTATTCTAACTACTAGATGATTAAGTGTCCTAGCTGTTGTGTAAATTATCCATTACAACCTATCTTACTTGTCCAGAGGGTTCGAAAATATGTTTAATTCCAAGTTGCATTTGAAAGTGCTTACGTAAGGCTTTTCAAACCATGTTACGGCATGTAGTTGAATTTTTTCCAATTTTTAAAATTAGGTGTGTTAAGATGAAATTTGTATCATTTTTTAATTGAAATATTGTAAAATAGTACAAATTGTTGACCAGAATAAAGATTGGAACATATTATTCAGTTACAACAAGAGTGGTATTGGGGCTTTAAGTCTGGATCTAAACACAGCAATATTTGGAGAGTTCTTTATTTCCAGTGGCAGATCATTCCACTCAGTTGGGGCTGAGTAGGAAAAACTCCTTTGTCCAAAACAGACCGTTTTAGGCTTAGGCACTGCAAGCAGTTTCTTATCTACAGATCGTAAGGTCCTTGCAGGAGTATATAATTGTAAAAGATCTAATATATATGTATATAATAACTAACATTATGTGTACTTAACAACACCTGATAAATATTGTTCATATGAAACCTCTCCTAGTTATTACTGAAAATTGATTATGAGAAACATTCAATTAAAAATGGCAGATGTCTGGTTTATTTACATGTATATTTATGTAGTAAATTTGCATACATATCAGTTGAATCTAAATCTTGAAATTGGACTTGTTATAGAAATTTATTATTACTTGCACTATATTATATATTAATTAATTTATTTAAATAGCATTTGAATATAAAACTTGTTATAAAGATTTATTATTTCATGCACTAATATTATCAAGTTGATTCGGATCTTTTTATACCGAGCGGAAGATGTCAACGATATTGGTTGTTGCAGATGTTCATCCGTCTCCCAAGATTGCAAATTTATTCTCCAAGATCCTAAATTTATGCAATTTCTATGGTTGCTTGCAATAACTAATCAAATAAAGCTGCCCAATATTAAACATACATTATATCCAAGAGCTAAATCTGCCTATTGCAGGTGTTTCTTTAGGCCTGAAATGTTATCTAAATTATTAATTAGACATTAATTAACTTATCCAGATAATAATCAACCCTCGATAACACTGGTAGCCTGTGATGTTTATTTTCCTGCGCTAAACGAAGTTAAGGAAGGATATTTTCGTTTCAGGAGCATATCTCATAAACATCAACCCATTACAGTAGTTGTGCCTTTTGCTAATTCGGAATTTCTGGGATTTATATTTATTGTGTTTCCATGGAAACAAATTGACTTAGTTTTTGGTGTACAATTTTGTTTCCGGGGCATATCTCATAAACCGTTAGAGATACCTTTCTGAAACTTTGCACACACATGGGATTTTGGCGGGGGAAATCAGCTTCACTGTTGGCTTGTTTTGTAAAATTTCAGTTGGTAGTGTACATGACTTAGTAAAATCTCAGTTGGTGGTTTACTTGTATGTAACTATATAAACTCAGTTGGTGGTTTATGTAACTTTGTAAAAATTCAAACGGGGAAATCGAAACCACGCCAGTTGACTCAATGACAGACTTTATGATACAGCACGCACATGGTAACCATTCAGCCATCCAACCCCCCTCTTTAGTTAAGATTTCGAGAATCAGGGTCCAGGTGTTTTGAAAAGAGTAAGCATACCCTGTATAGTGTATGTTATTCATCACAGCAATAAAAGACTATCTAAAACACTCAACAATTAAGCGCAACAATACATTCAAAATCTACACACTCCATATGAATCCAGTACAACGTTAAGATCTCAAAACAAGTCATTATCTTTTCACTTTGCAACACCTTTACTCTGGAATTCTCTACCCAAAAACATCAAAGAATCAAAAACTATAGACAACTTCAAGTCACGTTTGAAGACACATCTATTTGCCGAAAATAAACACTAAAAAAATCCACATGAACTGTATAACACATTTTATAGGGACTTCATCGAAGTATTGTTTGTGCTATACAAATTCTATGTTGATTGATTGATTGAAATGAATGAAATGGGCTTTAACGTCCTACGCTTCTGCACCTAACCTGGGCTAACAGAAGACGGGCATACAGTGTGCTATGAGTGAAATTTTTGCCCGACAGCAACTGAATTCAAACTGCCAAGGGATCCTTTACGTGCATGCCAAGGTGCACCTGGGACCTGGGTTTTTCATCCCATTCAAATTATATGACTAGGCAGCTGTCCTTGTTAGGCCCTAAGTCTGCATCACTGACAAGGGAAAACCAAGCCGGAAAATCGAGATGAACTTTCTCGGCCAATGCAGGGATCAAACACTCTACCTCCAGGCTAGCGAGCCAGCGCCTTACCCACTTAGCCACGTTATTCTCTAAAAAAAGTAAGCATACCCTGTATAGTTTATGATACCTGTCACAACAATAATAACATGACTAATGATCAATTTGTATACTTCAGGCTAAAGACAGCGTTGATAATTCATTGGTTGATGATGCTAAAGAACAGGTTGTTCCACTGCCATTGGTCAATAATTTTAATGACAATGACATGGTTCACAATGAAAGGCCTGAGAAAGATCGACCTAAAACTGTTATGAAGAAGGGTGAGACCGGGAATTATGAGCCATCTCCTGTTCATCCCGGCACCGGACCAGGTATTTATTTTTTAATTTTATTTATTACAACTTAAAACTACTCATCGTCATTTTGCATTTGTCTGACAATATTTTGTTTTTCATGGCTTCATTCATTTTAAAACCAATCTGATTCAAATGCAGATTATATTTCCTTTTAGAGTAAGGGGGCTTGGATGGCTGAATTATAAAGCCTGTCATTTAGTCAATTGGCGTGGTTTCGAATCCCCAGTTGTACGTGACAAGGAGTAGGGTCAACTGTCCAACCTCATGGGTTTTCTTCTGAATACGCGTAAAAGACTTAATGAAGTAAAATTGAACCATATGTTAGTTTGTGTGGAGTGGAGGTTAAACCATCTCTCTCTCTCTTCTCTCTCTCTCTCTCTCTCTCTCTCTCTTCTCTCTCTCTCTGTTTATAATAAATGTTTATCTTGATGATTAAAGGTGAGAATGGTGAACCAGTTTATACAGCGATGGATGAAAGAACGCGAGCAGATCAGACGATACGAGAATATGGTTTTAATATGGTCAACAGTGATAAAATATCTCTAGATAGAACCGTGCCTGATACCAGGATGGACGAGTAAGATTTCTTTATATCATAAGGTCTGTCATTGAGTCAACTGGCGTGGTATCCTGCGAAAGTGCACTACATTGTATATCATAAGGTCTGTCATTGAGTCAACTGGTGGCATTCTGGTAAAAGAGCCCTACGCGCAAGCAAATTATTGAAAACGACCTAGTTGGTGTCAAGTGGAGGTTAAACCCCTATCTCTCGACTTTGATATAAGAGTAGGCCCTAATACCACTGATAGGGCAAAATTCACCTCATAGCACACTGTATGAGTATGATGTTGACCTGTCTCCATTAGCCCAGTAGGAGATTAAACCCCATTTCATTTCATTTCTAACGGAATATCATTCTGTCCAAAAATGGTTCAATTCTCCTTAGTGTTCACAGAGATATGATGAATTGAAATTGCCAGATACAAGTGTTTTTTTATTGTCGGATGACGTCATGATATTGTAACACACCCACCAATACATGTATCTGTATGTTTTTCTGAAATCTGGGAGGTGTGGTGTCCGAATGGTCAGCACTCACGCGCTGTATCATACAGCCTGTCATTGAGTCAACTGGCGTGGTTTCGAATCTCAGGTTGTACGTCTGTCTAACCTCGTGGATCTTCTCCATGGTCCAACCGTTTTCCTCCCACTGCTAAAAGACCCCTACGCACAAGCGAATTATTGAAATAAAATTAAACCATATGTTAGTCCCAAAATGACCTAGATCGTATAGACTGGACATTAAACCCTGTTTTCTCTCTCTCTCTCTCTCTGTTTTATCGAAATCTTATTGATGGATCTGATCTCTCTCTCCATGAATAATTTTATGAAGTAATTTGACCATGAATAGAAATGATATAAAATGGGGTTAAATGTCCTACTGTTCTGCTCCAAAACTGGGCTAATGAAAACAGTGTGCCATGAGGGAAATTTTGCCCAGATAGTGGCGCTATGACCTACTCTTATATCAAATTCCAACTGCCAAGGGATCCTTTAAGTGCCCGCCAATGTGTACATGGGACCTTGGTTTTCCATCCCATTCGCACAACTTGACTGCTGTCCTTTTCAGGCCCAGCGTTTTACCCCATGAATAGAAGCAATAAATGAAATATAAACGATAATAAAAATATAAATGACAATAATAATGTTAAGGACAATAAAAATATAAACGACAATAAAAATTGGCCTATAAACGACAATAAAAATAGGCCTATAAACGACAATAAAAATAGGCCTATAAACGACAATAAAAATAAATTAGCGATCAGAATATTGATTTAGAACATTGATTTGATGTTGATACTTTGTTTTAATGTTGAACCATCTGTCATAGTACACATCTAATTAGACGTATGTGTTTTAAACCCCATTTCTCTCTCTCTCAAAGTTAAAAATGATCAACATTTATATTTCCCCTACTTGTGAAACCGAATTATACTACATGTATTAGACTAGGCCCGATTGTGGATATATTATACTATTAGAGACTATGTTTTTTTTTTTGTTACTTCTGTTAAGTAACCTTTCACTGCCAAGTATCCATAGGTACACAAACACTCTTAAATTGTTTTAGTTCTTATTTTGATGCACATCAATATTGTCATGTAAAACAGTTTTATTTCCATTTATTCTGTTGTCTTTGTGGTAATAATGACCTGTTTATGAATCGTGATACAAATCGGGCGATTATGCTATATGAACATTCCCCCTAAAAGCTGACACCCCCTCCCCTTGTTTAACCCCCTTACCCCTCTCCTAACCAGAACCCCACTCAATAGGGCAAAAATGAAGAATAAAAGTTTGTACCACCTGGCCCATCTCCTAACCCGAACACTCCTGACGACACTATTTGTAAATGATAATGTTTTTCTCAAAAAGGACAAAATTGATAAATTCATTCCATTTTTTTGTAGATGTAAATATTGGCATTATCCTGAGAAATTGCCTACAGCGAGTGTTATACTGGTGTTCCATAACGAGGGTTGGTCTACGTTAGTTAGAACGGTTCACAGCGTTATAAACACCACTCCATCTCATCTTCTACATGAAGTTGTTATGGTCGACGACTTCAGTGATAAAGGTACGTTCTCTTTTACGTTACGATCCCTGCATTGGCCGAGAAAGTTCATCTCGATTTTCCGGCGTGATTTCCCCTTGTCAGTGATGCAGAAGGAGGGCCTGACAAGGACAGCTGCCTAGTCGTTCGGATGGGACGAAAAACCGAGGTCCCGTGTACAAATTGGAGTGCACGTAAAAGATCCCTTGGCAGTTGGAATTCGATATAAGAGTAGGTCGTAGCGCCGCTGCCCGGACAAAATTTCCCTCATTGCACACTGTGGCGTATGCCCGTCTTCAATTAGCCCAGGTTAGGTGCTTAAGCGTAGGACGTTAAACCCCATTTCATTCATTCATTCTTTTACGTTAGGGGAGGTTTGATGGCCGAATGGTTAGCATGTGCGCGCTGTATCATAAAGCCTGTCATTAAGTCAACTGATGTAGTTTCAAATCCCTGGTTGTACATGGGAAGGAGTAGGGTCGCCTGTCCAACTTTGCTAAAGACCACTACACGCAAGCAAATTATTGAAATAAAAATTGAACAATATCTTAGTCCCGAAATGACCTAGTTTGTGTCGAGTAGACGTTAAACCCCATTTCTCTCTCTATCCCTTCTAAACTACAAAACATTTCATATACTAGAATAAAATAAAATAGTCCCTTCTAAACTACAAAATATAGTCTATAAGAATAGAATAGAAAAAATTTAGTTTCAAGAGTACTTTAAAGGGAGAAATGTAGGTTAAAAGATGTATATTCGACATTAAAAACGACTATTACAATGTATGCAGATTCATATTAAAAATATCAATTTGATTAAAACACAGATACTATTTCATTTTGTTTTTAGAGTTCAAAATTTAGTTTTACCTGTCTTTACTGCCCTAGGGTTGGCCATCGAAGGTATAAAAAACGGAAAGATTGATCTGTATTTTAACCCTTTAAGCGCAATGTTTTTAAAATGTTAACTATCCCCTATTGTGTAATTAATTTGACAATAAATGTCATTTTTGGACCTTTTTATTCCTGATTGGATAGCACTGTTGTTCCTATTCATGTTCTTGCAAATGTTCTGGCAAAGATTTCCTCAACCAGGCATTATATAACGTCCTACGCTTTAAGGAGAGCCATTGTACACATGCTGCGATTGTGGGGGAATCCAAAGTGACAAATTATGTTCAAAGAATAGGTTGGGGAAAATACCTCCAATGCTTTATATTATACCCTACACACAGTAAGTGGCAGTTGTCCAGGACGTTATATAACCATTTTCATCTATTTTAAAGTTCCTAAGAATAGAAGCGCTTTACCCCTTTCAATAATAATAGATTGAACAATGGTTTCATGGCCACCTGAAAACTTTATAAAAATTAAAATATCATGATTTATTCTGTAATGAACCTTAGTTCAATATTCTTGTACGGTACATGTTTACCACAAAAGCTAGACGATTCCATAAAATCTATGCAGCATAATGAAAATAACCGCCTGTAATATTAGATAAACAAGACAAGCCCTTATCATTTGTATGGAAGCATAATATTGCCAATATTATTTCATTGCAAAATGCAGAATTGTAACGTGCAGTGCAAAATAACCATTATACTATATTTTGTATTTATGAAAAGTGTATTCTGTATTTTAACACCGTGACATTGGTATTGTTGAACAATGGAAATTGCAAATTATAAAACTAAAATACGAATGCACCATGAACAAAAAAATAATATTGGCAACGTTTTCCTTCCATACATTTGGACGTTTGTTAAGTTCGATTACAACAATGGCAGCCGGACGATCTAACAGAACACTAAAACAACAGTATATGTTTGGGTAGAAAACACGCCCTATAAATGTCAAAGTATATTAAGTGAAGCTTTTAACTACAGACGTGATGTACCTTTATTGAAGTAATTTAAATGGCATATTATAAAACAAACGTTAAACTTCGTGAGGAATTGGATTGTCGAATATAGTGGGGGGTTGGATGGCCGAATGTTTAGCATGTGCGCATTGTATCATAAAGCTACATTGAGTCAACTGGCATGGTTTCGAATCCACGGTTGTACATGACAAGGAGTAGGGTCGCCTGTTTAACCTCATGGGTTTTCTGGGTCCTCCGGTTTCCTCCCACTGCTAAAGACCACTACGCACAAGCAAATTGTTGAAATAAAATGAAATCATATGTTACTCCCAAAATGATGTAGTTTGTTATGTTTAACCCCATTTCTCTCCCTCTCTCTCTCTCTCTCTATATTTGAGCAAAGACAAAACCAGTCTAATTGAATCAATCTTTTGAACGAAACATTAAACAAACAAAATGATTTTAGCTGTTCTATTTCTATTAATATGGGTTTTTTGTTAACTTATTTGTGCAGCAAATTATCGATGAAAAACAACACAACAGACAATCTCAACATAACATTGTAGAACAAATGTCCTTATTTTTTTTTTTATCAATTTTTATAATATTGGTTTTATTATTATTATTAAATGTGATTGTTCAACTTCCCAACAAAACAATAAAATAAACATAAAATAAACATGATATATATACATAAACTAAACTTAAAATAAAAATAAACTAAAGGTAAAATAAACATAAAATAAACATAAACTAATTGTAAAATGAATGTAAAATAAACATAAAATAAACATAAATAAACATAGACTAAATAAAATGATTTTAATGGTTAGATTTCATTCTTTTAATGTTTTTCTTGTGATAATTGTGATGGTATGCAATTTGTATGGTCCAATACATGCACTTCATGTGTTTATCATGGCAGAACAGAAACTTTATAAGATTAAGATTAAACCATAGTTTGGGTTGGGTGGACCTTAAACTCTCTCTCTCTCTCTCTCTCTCTCTCTCTCTTTCTCCTCCCTCTGCTAAAGACCCCTACGCGCAAGCAAATTATTTAAATAAAATTGAACCATGTTTTATTACCGAAAAAATAGATTTTTGTCCAGGTTTGTGTCAATTGGAGGTTGAACTCTCTTTCTCTATCTCTCCCTCCCTCTCTCCCTCTTTTTTTTCTCTCTCTCGCTCACTCTATCTCTCTCTCTCTCTCTCTCTCTCTCTCTCTCTCTCTCTTCCTCTCCTCTTCAATTTTTAAACCTCATTCTTTTATTCATTCTTTCTCTTTTAACTGCCAAGAAAGCAGTATGTTATTAATTCAGGTGTTGTTAAAGTATTCCTAGTTAGAGTTTTCCATATTGATTTTATTAAACATATTTGTTCATGAACTGGTAGAGTAAATTTTGTCACATATTAATATTAACATAATATTGATGAAACTCGTCTATTTATTATTATTTTCACAACATACTTCAATGTTATAATATGATTCTCAAATATTGCTTCACGGGGATCACGTGGTTAAGTGGGTAAGGTGCTGGCTCGCTAGACTGGAGGTCGAGTGTTCGATCCCTGCATTGGCCGAGAAAGTTCATCTCGATTTTCCGGCGTGGTTTCCCCTTGTCAATGATGCAGACGGAGGGCCTGACAAGGACAGCTACCTAGTTGTTTGGATGGGATAAAAAACCAATGTCCCGTGTACACATTGGCGTGCACGTAAAAGATCCCTTGGCAAAATATCCCTCATAGCACACAGTATGGCGTATGCCCGTCTTCAATTAGCCCAGGTTAGGTGCAGAACAGTAGTTTGATTGCTAGTGGGAAAGCGGGTGTCGGATTGGTCTAGTGGGGTTGTATGGCCGAATAGTTAGCACATGCGCGCTATATCGTATGGTCTGTCATTGAGTCAACTGCCGTGGTTTCGGTTTCCCAGTTGTATGTGACAAAGAGTAGGATTGTCTGTCTAACCTCATCGGTTTTCTCAGGGTTCACGATTTTCTCCCACTGCTAAAGACAATAAACAAATTATTGAATTATAATTAAACCATCTGTTAGTCCTGAAATGACATAGTTTGTATCGAGTGGATGCTAAACCCCAATTCTCTAACTCTCTCTCTCTCTCTCCAGTTGGTCTAATGTGTACAATTTAGATCACAAGGTTTGTCATTGAGTCAAGTAGCATGGTGTCAGTCTCAAGCCTGAATATGACAAGAGTAGGGTTAACTGGCTAACCTTGTTTGTGACGATGAGTAGGGTCGGTCCCACACTTGTATGTCACATGAGTAGGGTCTATGTGGAGTTTCTCTAGGTTCTCTGATTTCCATCTGCTGATGCCCTATGCACATAATTGAAATAAAATTGTCTCAAAATGACCTAGTTTGGGTAAGGCCGACTTAAAACCCCAATTCTCTATTGCCAGTGGTATCAGGTGTTCATTAGTATTAGAATATTGGTGGTTCAAAGCACTACACTGTGCATCATATAACTCTATCAACTAAGTTGTGAGTTCTATTCCACAGAGCTAGAACAAAAAAGGAGAATGCTCTTGTGGATTTTCGCCTAATTCTTGTCATTCATCACACTACTTGGCATCCAGACAATTAGGAAGTTTGTACATCTTTTCTCTAGAAGATATTTTATTTGGTCACTCTTGAAAAATGAACATTTAAAAACTGCATGGAATTCATCACCTATATCCCTAATAATATAGGTCTACTGTGTTGGGGGGGGGGGGATGGCCTAGTGGTCTAGAGTGCTGCACTTCGACCTCTAGCTGGCCGGCCACCTCTGGTTCGCGGCTGTGGTTTCGAGCCCTGGTGTGAGTGTATGTGGCATGGAGACAGGGGCGCCATCTCAACCTCGTGGGTTTCCTCCGGGCACCCCGCTTTCCTCCCACTGCTAAAGACCCCTACGCGCAAGTGAAATATTGAAATAAAATTAAATCATATGTTAGTCCCGAAATGACCTAGTTGTGTTGAGTGGACGTTAAACCCCATTTCTCTCTCTCTCTCTCTCTCTCTCTCTCTCTCTACTGCGTTGTTAACACTGTTCATCACCGGATGGTTCATTGGCCAATCACGCTATTTTACCGAAGTTTCGCCTATTAGATTGGATGCAGCTATGGCTGATGTGGCATGCCAGCAGGGTAAGCTTACTCTTCCGGACACCTGTTACCACTGTTTGTCATGTATTTTGTACACGATGAACAGTCAATATATGCTGATTACACTATTTTGCCTATTCCGTTTTTTAGGACTTCAAATTTTGTCTAATGGTTTGGATTGTTCGTACTTGGTTTTATTTCATTATCTGAGTAAAAGACACATAGTAGGATGTTAAACCCCATATCAAATTTTCTCTTTTTATTACAGAACATTTGAAGGATAAACTAGACCAGTACATGACCCGATTTAACGGTAAAGTGAAGATTTATCGTAACGAAGAACGTCTGGGTCTTATTCGAACGAGAACGAGAGGGGCCGAGTTATCGACGGGAGAAGTTATTGTATTTCTTGATGCTCATTGTGAAGGTAATCCCAACTGGTTACCTCCCTTGTTGGCGAGAATAGCGTATGACAGGTAATTAACTTATTAATAATATTTTATATTCTACTGTTAGAGATACAGGCCTATTGTAACCATGGACTTTTGTAGACTTTTGGTTATGTCCTATATCTGAAGCCAATTCTTGGCGGCTTCCAAAAACCCATCATTTTATTTGTTATATCTTTGTTACGTTATAACTCGTCTTTAAAAACAAATGCGCCTGCCTTCTATCGTGTGTTACTATTGTCGTTAAATCAGACACACACAGAAATTAACAAATAAAGTCGATTAACTAGACACACGCGATATAAACAATAATATTTAAGGGAATTCCTGCTTTAATTTCTTATTTTACAAAACATTTACATATATTTATTTTTATATATTTAATTTACAATACGTGAGAAAAACACTGGAAATTGACATGTCTTGCAACATGAGTGATACTACTTGATTCCCTAGTTATGGTAATAGTCTCTATTCATAGAGTTATGTCCCTGTATTAATAATATAGTATAATGAATTGTGTCTGGGTAGTTCGTGAAAAAAAGGTCACAGAGAATTCTGTTTTGTTTATAAAATCTTATTTGACATTTTATACACTTTGAAAGTGTTGAGAAAGCCTTCTAGTCTTCAAAATGTGGATACATCTATATCTATATGTCAATATCCAAAACGCAAGGCATATTAATGATTGCAGTTAATGCGAATCAAAAACGTTTTTTATTTTTGATTATCAACGGACAAAATATGTATCGCTAATTGCGCTGCGATACTGGTTGCCTGCAGCCCAGTATTAACCATATATATAATATATATACAAGGTTGTAATAAGTTACCTGAAACCTTAATAGATTCCTATGAACAAAATCCCTTCAGACTATCCCCTGGCAAAACCCCTTCAGACAGTCCTAATAAAACCCCCTTAAACAAAACTCCTTTTGATAGAACGCCTGAAAGTCAACCTTCAGACTAAAATATCCCTTTACTGGGACCCTCTTTCGAAAATCTCTTCAGTCGATCAGACAACCTCCAGCAGACCCCCCCCCCCCTACGTCAATCTATAGTTAAACTTCAATCATTATAAATAGCCTGGTAAACCCTCCTTCGACAATTGTTCAGTGCATCAGGCAGTCACCAACGGACACCCACCCTTTATCAATCTATAGTTAAACTTCAATCATTATTAACGAGCCCAGCACTACATACTTGTTGAAACTATTATACATATTAGCAAATGTTAAAAAAAATCGCTTCCTCAGTCAATGAGACAATCTCCAGAGGACCCCCCACCCTATATCAGGTACAACTTCAATCATTATAAATAGCCTGACACTACATACTTACTGAAACTAGGCCCACTATACATATTAGCAAATGTAAAAAATCGTTGAACTCTAGATCTTTTTAGATTCCTAAATTGACAGAAATAACTTGGTAGAAAAACAAAATGTTGTAATTGAAGATGAGGTGTAATCTAGCGTATTTCATGTGTTTGTTAGGAACACACAATCTAGGAAATAATCAGATGGGAAATCTGGAATTTTTTAAACTTTAGCTCTCGAAGGCATTTGACAAAAATGACATTCTTGAAAGGAATTTGAAATGTCTGTACTAGAATTTATACAATTTTCTCAAGAATTTTGACAAATACAGATGAACTTCTTTGGGGTTTGGTGTCTTGAATAGAGATTCATTGAGGAATTTCTAAATATTTGAGGTACCATTTTAGAATTATCTTTTTTCACCTGCGATTCGAATTCTGTACAGGTGACATCGACGACGTAAACTCCGTAAATAGACTTCTATTACATCTTGTTGTTTAAACATTAAACTAGTCTTGTTTTCTGAGGTGACATTTTAAACCCCAAATAAATACACAGATCGTGTTGACAACACACACACGTTCATCGAAATAAAAACCTTTCAACAATAACAAGAACGAACATCCACACAAAGATGTCCGCTGCTTCTTTTATTAGAGTTTTATTTTTTAAAAGTTCCAATTTCAAATTTTCAAGTTATTTTTTAAATGTATGAAAATAAAGCCTTAAAATATATGGTATCCATAAACAGTCCTGCCTTGTTAAAGAGTAATCTTATTTTTCCTATAATTCACTATTGCCAGCTGAGAAATCGGCAAAAATATCATTTTCAACTTCAAATTCAAATGTTTGAAGATAGCTATTCGTGGAGGGAATAGGAAAACAAGGGAGGTAATTGTGTTATTATTTCCTGTGGCCATGATTTTTGATGGTGGGAAATAATGCCTGTGGTCGAAAAATATCGAGTTGATAACCTATTGATCAAAAGACATAAAAATAATTATGTTTTGACTTTCTTAGAAAATATGAAATTCTCGCTTTACATTTTGAAAGTCATTGATATGTTATATCAAGTTTTCTGGCTCTAAAATATCTGCAAATTTCATATTTGGTGTTTCATACGAAAAAAAAAATATCAAAACATCAAACATAGATACTCTCTCAGCTTTGAATTCCATTTAAACAGAGGCCCAAACTAAAGATACATTATGTAAGATTTCGATAAAGAGCTAGCCCCTCTTGCTATAATAGCTCCAAAATAGATAATGTAAAATGAAAATATTCAAAAATTCCATTGAAATTATTTCATTCTGAGCCAATTTATCACTGTTTATACTTTAACAAGATGTGTGCATTGATGTAACCAGGGCACTGGTTGATCAAAGCTAAGACTCGAAGCGTCTGGGTGTGCCATATTTAATTTATCACTGGAACGTTTTAATCTGTTTAATATCGGAACAATATGATGCCATCCAAAGTTGATTAAGGCCTGGATCAGTTAATTGCATTGCACTAGGCAGATTGAGCTCTTGCATCATTCAGAAAAAAAAATGCAATTCAGTTTTTCAATATTTTTCTTAAGACGGTATTTTTGACGGATTTTATTTCTGTTACAGTTTATATTAACAAAAACGAAATATCGCTCAGATCAACAGAAAATTTATACAGCTGTGCTAATATTGAATAACAAATACAAAAAAAAACAATACAAATTCAACTTCTTTTGGGTTTTATTGGAAAACAGTTTTAAAATAAGTTGGCACACAGGTGTGTCTGAGATAACTGAATAAGGAAAGATTTGAAATAAACGAGAAAATGTTCGAGAAAACCTTCTTTTGGGTTTTATTGGAAAACAGTTTTAAAATAAGTTGGCACACAGGTGTGTCTGAGATAACTGAAATAGGAAAAATTTGAAATAAACGAGAAAATATTTGTTTCTTTTGAGTTTTCTTTTTGAGATTTATTTTCACGCAACCAAAAAAGATGTGTCAGAATATTTAAAATAGAAAGCATTTAAAAGATGAGAATGTTTTAGAATTTGAAGAGAAAATAGTTTCACCGCAAACATCTAGATTTAGGCCATCTGCAGTTAAAGCACCTAAACTTGTTTAATTTAATATGTGTTGGTGTAGGCCTTTGATCATGTGTTGTTAAGTATGGCTTCGGTTTTGTTGTTGTATTTTGTCTATATATATTTGCCTCATACCTGTTTTACTGTATTAGCTTGATAACGCAGAGAGAATACTCTACGAAATCGTTGCCTTAAAATACACCAGTAGCTGTTTTCCATAAGTATGTGTTTTGTTGTTGTTTAATTTAGTTCAAAAAAAGAGGGTTCGAAGGCACGCGTATGCAAGCTGCCTCTGCCCTCATAAGGTCTCTGATTGAGTCAACTGGCGTTGTTTCAATTTCCCGGGTGTATGTGACAAGAAGGAGTAGGGCCGTATGTCCAACCTCGTGGGGTTTTCTCCACGATTCCTCCAGTTTCCTTCCACTGTTTAAAACATAAAATTGAATCATATGTTAGTCCCGAAATGACCTAGTTTGTGTCCAGAGTGGAAGCTTAACTCCCTCTACCCTCCCTCTCCCTCTCTCTTTCTCCCTCTCTCACACTCCTCTCTCTCTCTCACACTCCTCTCTCTCTCTCTCTCTTCATGTCATGTCAATGTCGAATTTTTTGTTTTTTCTGCAAGAGCTATACGAGATTAAGCATACCCTGTAATGGTAAGGTGACTATTTCTCGCATGCTGAGATCGTTTCTGCTTGTCATTAGTGCATGGTCGAGGGCCTGGCAAACGATCTGAAAAGTAGGACGGTAAGAGTTAAACCCCATTCGGTTTCTTTCATACGATAATTACTGTTATACCGAATATTTCCATGTTAGTCCCGATATAACCTATATATAACATTTATGTATTACAGAACTATAATGGCTGTGCCGATTGTTGATGGTATAGATTGGGATAATTTCCGGTATCGTCCCGTTTATACGACAACACATCATCGTGGAATCTTTGAGTGGGGTTTCCTGTATAAAGAGAGTCAGGTTCCACAGAGAGAGCTCACTACCAGGACCTATCACTCGGAACCCTACAAGTAAGTTGTGTTTTATTTTCATCTTAAAAAGAGGGGGTGGGTGACTGATTTAACAAATGTGCTTTTAGAAAACTTGGAATTTCCATATTCTGCCGCCATGGGTTTTAAAGTTGTCCGTCAGCTTGGATTTAAATTTAACAATAATTATTTGAAAATTGAGTTCAATAACAGGTATTTTATTTGCTATGATCTGTTGAATACAGACTCAAAGCCGTAATTCTCAATAGTTGTATATTTACTGTTACTATAATGATCACCAATTAACCGACTGTCATCTCAAAATTAACAATCTACCACATTTTATAGACAAATTTACTAAAAAAAAAATATTTAAATTTGCAGTAATTTTTCCCCCACTATTTATAGAAATTCGCAATAATTTCATGTCGCAATTATGTTTCCCCAGCCCCAACTTGCAATAATTTCATGTTTTACAGTATATATTGTATTTATTTTAACCAGATCACCGACCCATGCTGGTGGATTATTTGCGATGGATCGTAAATATTTCTTTGAAATGGGTGGATATGATCCTGGCATGCAAATCTGGGGAGGAGAAAATTTTGAGTTGTCATTCAAGGTCAGTTTGATTTATTATTATTTAAGAACTTATAAATCAGATTTTTAGACATTTTATTTCAATGTTTTCTGAAAGATATATTGGAAAGATTTCGCTCATAACACACTGGAGCCACGGTGACCAAGTGGGTAAGATGCTGGCTCACTAGTCTGGAGGTTGGTTGTTTGATCGCATTGGTCAAGACAATTCATAAGGATTTTCGACTTGGTTTCCCCTAGTCAGTGGTGTGAGGTGGGGAGGGCCTGAAGAGGTCCTATGTATACATAGGCCGCATGTAAAAGTTGGAATTTGATATAGGAGTAGGTAATAGAGCCGCTGTCTGGGCAAAATTTCATTCATAGCACACTGTATGGTGTATGCCAGTCATTTGATTTTTGGAAGTTAAATACAGTTATAGGGGAATTAAGTATAAACTTGTACAACAGTATAACCTGTATGACTTAAGGGGGGTGGCTCCACTTAAATGAGAAAATATTTGTTTTTTAAATTGCACTGTCAACTATTAAAGCTAATGCTCTGAAATTTTCAGGACTTTATTGTTATCACACAAGTTTTTGAATAATTTGCATTTCGGAACCTGGACCACGCCCATTTCCCATAATCCAGGATGGCCACCCCAAGCCGTTGAGGAAAAGCGTAAAAAAAAAACTGCTTGATAAAATATAGATTGTTATATATCCTTCTAAAGCTAAAACACCAAGGAACATAATTATCTATATTTGAATGTCATAAGCTGTGGTAGAAACAAGTAGTTAAAATAAATGTCAAATTTATTTAATATTTTCTCATTCAAGTGGAGCCACCCCCCTTAAGGGGTGGTAGATGGCTGAATTCTTCTGACATGCATGCTTTTCATAAGTTCTCTCATTGAGTCAAGGAGTAGGGTCGCCTGTCAAATCTTGTGGGTTTTCTCTGGGTCTCCAGTTTCCTCCCACTGCAAAAGACCCCTCGCCCAAGCGAATAATTGAACCATATACTAGTCACAAAATGACCTAGTTTGTGTTGAGTGGACGTTAAACCACTCTCTGTCTGTCTTCAGATGCTTATTATGATTTTCTTTTATGGCAGTATGGAGAAAATATTGTAATTGTTTTGTATTTTTTTACTAGATATGGCAATGTGGTGGTAGTATTGAATGGGTTCCATGTTCTCGTGTCGGTCACGTTTACAGAAATCACATGCCGTATGGTTTTGGAAAAGTTGACGCTAAAATTCCTGTTATATTATTGGTAAGTCTTGAACACATGCCAGGTACATGTAGCAGGCATACATTTTTCTCAGATTCTCATAGTAACAAATATCAAATCAAGTACCGTCAAAGTAATGATACAACCTTCACTCAAAATAAAAACAAAACTGTCCGGGTAAAAAGTTCATCCAGATTTTCCAGCGGGTTCCCACTTGTCTTTGATTCAGGACCTGACAAGGACAGCTGCCTAGTTATTCGGCTGGGATGAAAAACCAACGTCCCATGAATGCATTGGCGTGCACGTAAAAGATCCTTTGACAATTGGAATTCGTTATCAGATTAGGCTGTAGCGCCGCTGTCCGGGCAAAATTTCCTTCATAGCCCAAAGTATGACGTATGCCCGTTTTCATTAGCCCAATTTGGATTAGAACAATAGGACGTTAAATTTCATTTCATTTCATTTCTTTTTTTTTTAGAATTACATGAGAGTGGTAGAAGTTTGGTTAGATGATGAATTTAAAGAATATTTTTATACACGAGAGCCGTCTGTACGAGGCTATCCAATTGGTGATATCAGTAAACAACTCGAATTTAAAAAGGAACATAATTGTAAAAGTTTCAAATGGTTTATGGAGAACGTAGCCTATGAAATATTTGAACGATTTCCTCCATTACCTCAAAATAAGGTTTGGGGTGAGGTAAGTTTGACCTTCGTTTAATGGCCCTTCCTGGTATTTAAACGATTTCCTACTTTGCCTCCAAATATTTTTGGGGGTGAGGTTATAAGTGTGACCTTGATTTAATGGCCCTTCACAGTATTTAAACAATTTCCTCCTTTGCCTCCAAATATAGTTTGGGATGAGGTGAGTTTCACCTTCATTTAAAATGAATTAAAAATGAATATATTGAAATTTTTAGTCAAATGAATTTATTGTAAGCAAAGTTATGAATATTTGAAGTTTTGTCAAGTACGTTTGCCACGATCCAGTCCTTTAACCCTTTCGCTGCGGGGCTCAAAATGGGTAAATTAATGAACTGTGCTAAGTTCAAAATGGCTGTTTTAATTAGAAATGCATCTATATGTTCAGGGCCAAATATTAACAAGAAGAAATGGTTTTAGATCTTTTATGTAACAGAAAAGGTTATTCCATTTGATTAATTCTTTCTGTTCACCAAATTTAGAAGTTCATATCATTATGCTAATTTATGCAAATTAGCTAATTAATATGCAAAAACGACGAAATTTGTCATTTTTCCTGAAATAGAGGTTAAATAATAAAAAATATAAAACTTGGTATAGCATAACAATATTCTACAATGCCCTGTCTACAATTCAATGGGTGTTTTGTGGTTTTCAAGTAACTAAATATCAAAATAACCCCTAAGAAGGAAAACAAACAATTCCCAGAAATCCAACGAATTTAGAACAAATGTCTTTAATTGTAACTGGAACTCTAAAATGTAACTATATTATTTTACTGAATAAAACTAACTTATTTACACAACACAGTTATTTCATTTTGTCTTCTTGTTCTATATAATCCATTTTGTACTTGAAGACTGTCTTTGCCTATTTTGAGTAGGGGGCGGGGCATCATTTTCGAAATCAGAAACATTATTTCACTGGATCTATGCTCGACATGATCCTTGTCTAAGTCAATATTAGACTCGGAATGTTTGTCCTGTAAATGAATGTCACACGAATCACCCGAATTATCTTCTGAGTCGATAAACTCCGCTTCAGAATTACTGTTAGCGAATATGTCTTGCAGCACCGACTCCGCTGTTCTATCCACGCGTTTGTACAAAAGTTCAGATCCTCAAAACTCCAATTTTTTTTAAAGGAAACATCATTTGTTTACATTATATAATTGAAGCGGAAGCATCTATCTGACACACAGTGCCGCCTATAAACAGGGGGAGGTAATACACTTCACTCTTTCGGCCAGCTTTCATTGATAGTACAAAGTCGCAAAAATGCGACGTGCCGCATGGAATGGAAAATAACGTCTGTCGCATTTTTGCGACTTGTCGCAGCGAAAGGGTTAAAGCTAGAATTTCATATTTTCTAAGAAACATCATTTGTTTACATTATATAATTGAAGCGGAAGCATCTATCTGACACACAGTGCCGCCTATAAACAGGGGGAGGTAATACACTTCACTCTTTCGGCCAGCTTTCATTGATAGTACAAAGTCGCAAAAATGCGACGTGCCGCATGGAATGGAAAATAACGTCTGTCGCATTTTTGCGACTTGTCGCAGCGAAAGGGTTAAAGCTAGAATTTCATATTTTCTAAGAAAGTCAAAACATAATTATTTCTCTGTCTTTTGCTCAATAGGTTATCAACTCACTATTATACGACCATGGACATTATTTTCCACCCTTAAAAATCAGTGACACAGGAAATAATAACACAAGTACCTCCCTTGTTTTCCCTTTCACTCCATGCATAAGCTCTATTCAAACGTTGAAAATAAGATTTATTGCCAATTTCTCAGCTGGCAATTGTGAATTATAGGATTAATAGGATTATTCTTTAACAAGGTAGAACTGTTTATGGATACCACCTATATTAAGGCTTTATTTTAATAAATTTTAAAAATATAACTTAAAAATATGAAATAGTAAGATATAAAAAAAGACAAAATTTCCCTTATAGCACACTGCATGGCATATGCCGGTCTTTGTTAGCCCAGTTGGAGCAGAAAAGTAGGACTTTAAATCCCCATTTCATTTCAGATCTTCATAAAACATTTTGTTTTTCATTTTTTTCAGTTTAAAACTGTAGATGGAAATAAATGCTGGGATACAGTTGGTCAGTCTGTTGGTGGGGGACCAATCGGAGCTTATTATTGTCACCATGCTGGCGGTAATCAGGTAAGATATGGTCACATGATAACAGACAGGAAATGTCTTTTTAGTGCTGTACTGTGTTCATCACTTCTTGACCGTATGGATGGTCGAGTAGTCGGTCGTTGAGTCAAGTGCCGTGGTATCGATCCCACAATGTCTTGGGTTTTCTCCAGGTCCTCCAGTTCATCAAAATGTTAGCGAAGCCTACGCATAAACAAATTCGTGGAATATAATTGTAATTTATGTTTATCCCCTAATGACCTGGGGGGTTGGATGGCGACTTCATTATCCACCATCTTGGTTGAGTCCGTGGGAGAATATCTGTTCTTTAACCAATTCAGTCCTTATTTTCATATATATGTCATGCAGTTTGATTGGGTTATCTAGTCATGTGATGGCGATCTTATCCAATGAGATGATTATATTTACTGTAACGATGTTTCAGATGTTCCGATTAAACATGAAAGGCCAGTTGGCTCTGGGAGAAAGATGTTTACAAGCGAAGAACGGAGATACGATACATATACATTTCTGTGAAACACAACCCAAGGGTTTCTGGGATTATGATTCGGTAAGATGAATTTTATATTTTTAAAGATGTATTCCCTCGAAAATAATTAGATCATATGTTTGCTACAATTTTTTGTCAGAGACCAGTGTAGTTCTGTGAATGGGGGAGGGGGGGGGGTTGAATGCACGTTGTATCATAAAGTCTGTCATTGAGTCAGGTGACATTGTTACGATTCTTTTTTGTACGTGACAAGGAGTAGGTTCGCCTGTCCAACTTCATGTGTTTTCTTCAGGTTCCCTGTTACCTCCCACTGCTAAAGATCCCTTCGCGCTAGAGAATTATTGAAATAGTATTGACCCACATATTAGTCCTGATATAATTATAACCTAGTTAGTGTTGCATGGATGTTGAACACCATTCCCCTCTTTATCACGTAAGCCGCTATGGCTCAGTGATTAAGGCGCTAGCTCGCTAACCTGCAATTCCAGTGTTCATTCCCGGTGTTGGAGTCGCAGTGGGTAAGATGCTGGCCCTCTAGCCTGGAGGTCTTGTGTTTGATTACTGCATTGACCGACAAAGTTCATCAGCATTTTCCGGGGTGGTTTCCACTTGTCAATGGTGCAAGGACAGCTTTCTTGTCGTTCGGATGGAACAGAAAAACAAGTACCTGTGTCTGTACACATTGGTATGCACGTAAACGATCCCTTGGCAGTTGGAATTCAATAAAATGTAGGCCATAGTGCAACCTTCTAGGCAAAATTCCCCCCATAGCATGTTGTATGGCGTATGCCCGTCTTCATTACCCCAGCCGGGCGGTGCAGAACAGTAGGACGTTAAACCCCATTTCATTTTATTTTGTGTTGAGTGGATGTTAAACCCGATTTCTCTTTTTCAGTCTTCGAAACAAATAAAACACACGGACCACAATTCATGTGTGGAGATTGGTAAAGATGATTCCTTACATTTACAACCATGTGATTCATCCGTTTCTAGGCAACAGTGGGAAATCAACGAAGTCAGATCGTGGAAATAAATAAATAAATCAACCTACATTACTTAATATTCGTCCTTCCATGTCACATGATTATTTCATCCAATCACATACATTGAAAATATCGAGGAATCAAAAATTTAAAAAACAATAGATAAACACAAAATAATCAGTCGGCTTGATAGCTTTTGATAACCAGTCACACAGTTTTACATGTAAGTTTATAAACATAGACTTTGACAACCAGTGTGACATCTACACAGGTTTATAAACATAGCCTTTGACAACCAGTGTTACATCTACACAGGTTTATAAGGATAGCCTTTGACGACCAGTGTGACATATATAGGTTTATAAGGATAGCCTTTGACAACCAGTGTGACATCTATAGGTTTATAAACGTAGCCTTTGACAACTGGTGTTAAATCTATAGGCTTATAAACGTAGCCAGTGTTAAATCCATAGGTAGGGTGCCCCACCATAAATAAATATCTCCAAATATCTCGACAATTACTCCACAATATTTATATATATACCAAGCCTTAAATCAGTTCCACACAATTATAGTCACTAAATAAACGACCATGCTGTACTTAATAAGCTAATGATCATTTTATCATATAAATACTAGACTGAAAACTGGTTTCAATTGTTGTCTATAACATCCAGCACTTTTTGAGTAAAAGACAGGTTACTTGCCCTTGTTTTGACCTTAGTCTTGCTTAACCAGTCTACCAATCATTCTACGTTTGATTGACATGTCGGGATAATCAAGATTATATAAAGCTGAACAAGAAATTGAATTTAGAAATTAGCACGTCTGTCAACTCAACACCTGTTTTAAGAAACTTGTAAAAGTAAATCGAAACTGCTGATAGAATCATGTTCCGGCCTAAACCAAGCATTTCAGAGATATTATTTCTACTAAACCAAACGATAGCACTCCTAACGGTACAGTTAATAATAAAGCAATTTAAAAAATAAAACGAACGTAATTTCTAAAGCTTCTGTAATAACAAAGAAGCTAATTTTACTGCTATTCGAAATCGTCAACAACAGATTTTTTAGGGCTCTAATAGCTGAAATATTTGTACAGAAATGCACGTGCCGTGGCTATTTATAGTCTCATACACTCCGGCGCTGACCTATTATCATAGTTCGAGACACAGCCACCCAAGCGTGCACGTGGCCGTGTCAAGACCAACTTTTTGTAGAGCACGGGGCATCCTACCATAGGTTTATAACCATAGACTTTGACAACCAGTGTTTGATCTATTGTATTTTAGGTTTTTGATGATTCATTGTAACTCATTTAAGATTCATTTAGATTGTGAAATTGTTAATCGCCTGATGTGAAAATGGTGTAAATGGACCTGGAAATTTTTGATAAATATTGTGAAACCGGAAATGTATGAAAACCAAAGGATGTCGGTATCGATACTTAATGCAACATACTTCCTTTTATGACAGCATTTTCATTATGAATTTAAGGAAGGAGAAGGCATTTACTTAAAACATACATTATACAAGAGCTAAACTAAATCTGCCTCATGTAAGCCTTAAATCTTATATACACATTTAATTAGACATTTATTAAACATACATTATGCAAGAGCTAAACTAAATCTACTCATTGCAGGCCTTTCTTTAGGCCTAAAATTTTATATAAACTATTAATTAGATATTTATTAAAGATACAGATATATTAAGGCCTAAAGATGTTATCTTAATTATTAATCAGACATTTAGTAACATGAAAAGAACTTAATCAACTCTCGATGCCATTTTATGTGTCAGATTTTCACTGGATTTGAATCCGAACTGCTGTTCAATGGTCATTGATGATTTAATCCAAATATGGATATTCAAAACTGTATTTAGTAATGATGATCGAGGCTAGGCCTAAAATTCAAACACAAATATCTTGGTCCAGAGTGGATAAATTTGGCTAAATTATTCACCATATTCCCATTACATTTTCTAGTTTCCAACTATTATAGGGAGAACTGCCAGCTCTTTATCTAATCTTCCATAATGTATCTTTAATAGAGACATCACTCCATCAACTAATAAATCATGTTTCATTATTGTATAAATATTATGACACTGATTATATTGTTTTAAGGGGTACCCTGTCTTTATTAACCCAGTTATTCGGATGGGGTAAGAAAAACAGATCTTGTATGTACACATTGGCGTGCACGTTGGAATTCAATATAGGAGTAGACCATATAAGAACTCAAAACAAAGGGTTGTGGACACATTGGCGTGCATGTGAAAGATTCCTTGACAGTTGGAATTCGATATCCGAGTAGGCTGTACTGCCGCTGTCCGGGCTAAATTTCCCTCATAGCACCACTGCATGGCAGTACGCCCGTCTTCATTAGCCCAGTCGGAGCAGAACAGTAGGACGTTAAACCACATTTTGTGATGTTTGTAAATCATGATATAAATATAGTATATTTAAAACTACTTTTATTATTATCTATATATTTATACAAGAATTGTTTAGTTTCTATCTTATATAAAGGGGCGGGGGGGAGGATGGCCGAATGGTTAGCATGTGCGTCTGTGAGCGCTGTATCATAAGGTCTGTCATTAAGTCAACTGGCATGCTTTCGATTCCCCAGTTGTACATGACAACGGGTAGGGTCGCCTGTCCAACCTTGTTGCGGGGGTTCTTCGTGTTTTCCCGCTTCTTCCCCTTGCTAAAGTCCGCAACAGGCAAGTGAAGTATTGAAAGAAATAAAATTGAATGATGTGTTAGCCCCAAAATAACTTAGTTTGTGTTGAGTGGATGTTAAACCCTATTTCTCTCTCTACATGTATATCTAATATAGTCTGGAGACTCATAACTTAGTTAAAAGGGGGATAATTGCTTACAGCAATCTGATAATTAGTGGTTTTACTAGGAACGGTTCATTCTGCATGTGGAGAGCAGTCAGTAATAATTTGTAAATATGTGTTCATTAGTTTTAAGGCCCCCTGGATCCCATTAGGGCCCACTATGCTAGCGGCTCCCCCGCCCCACTATGCTGACAGATCCCCCACCTTCCGCGCTGTTCGAAGCTGGCAGACTTAACCAAAGCCCTGTATATAACCAATATTTCTCTCATTTACAAGCTCAAAAGGTAGAAAAGCTCAGTACTATTATTTCCTTATAAGGTCAACTATTATTTTCTAATGAGGTTAACTAATTATATAATTCCAAATAAGTCAACTAGTGTCTGTTTCCTAATAAGTCAACTATTGTATGTTTCCTTATAAGGCCAACTATTATATTATTTCCTTATAAGTCATATATTACTTAAAGGGACTATAACACTCTTGCTGGCTCGACCAGTCCAGAAAAAAAAGAGCCTAATTTTAACTACTAGATGTTTAAGTGTGTCCTACCTGTTGTGTAAATTATCCATAGTTACATCCTATCTTACTTGTCTAGAGGGTTCGAAAATATGTTAAAATCCAAGTTACGTTTGAAAGTGTTTACGTAAAGCTTTTCCAACCATGTAGTTGAATTTTTCCAATTTTTTAAATTCAGGGTGTTAAGATGAAATTTGAAATTTATTAATTGGAATATTGTAAAATAGTACAATATGTTGACCGAAATAAAGATTGGGACATATTATTCAGTTACAACAAGAGTGGTATTGGGGCTTTAATAAGGTAAACCACGGATAAAGATATGCATGTATTATATAATAATACCTGTTTTATTGACAGTCAAACCATATTTCATTCCTTATTGAGAACTACGTATCTATTGTTCATGTTGAATCAGAGCTTGGATCTAAAATTAGATTCAGTGTTTTATTCAACATTTTGTCTCTTTTTTAATGTATTCTTGTAATATTTTGTATATATAGTTTTGTTATTTATAGTGTACAGGTTTATTAGAGTATAGGTAATTAGTATACTGTACAGGGGCCTGTTTCACGAAATTTTAACAAAGATAAAAATCTGAATTTTAGTAATTTGATTGGATAACATTAGATTGATTTTAGTGCTTAGCCAATCAAAATTGAAGAATCTACTAAAATTTTAGATTTGATCTTTTAGTTAAGATTTCTGAAGCGCATTAGGGTACCGTACATAATTTGTGTACCAATGTTAAAAAAAATATTTTATCTTAAATAACGGATATCAGAAGCTGATCTTTTCCTGGTAAGTTTAGAACATCAATGTTTATTTAAATTGACCAATAATTCGTGAGTTTCGATGTCGACGATTTTTGAGGATTTTGAGTTACGGACTTGGGTCCTTTAGATAAAGAACCGCCAACAGTCTGTCTGTGAGGGAGGGACTAGGTGGGTAATTTGGAACTGGGATTCTAAAATTAAACTTTTAGGGCAATGTAATATATTAAAAAAGAGGGATCATATTAAATCAGGATATGTAATCAGCCATACTTGTTTTTCATTTTGTTACTTATGTGTACTTTGTATTCATTTCATCAAACATTTTTAAGAGTTTAATACTAGGAGTATAATTATTCCTTTATGTAAATGGTTTGGAGTATAAATTATACTTCTATATTAAATTTGGTATACATTAAAGGTTTTGGGGAGTTAGACATTCATTTTGTATATATGTACATACATGTAGTAACTTTAATTCATATTCACTAACATTGTATTATAGCATAGATCTGATACCTTGACTGTCTTAGACCAACCTTTTGACTGTGCTAAACTGATACATTGACTGGTTAGACTGATACATTGACTGTGTTAGAGTGATGCATTGACTGTGTTAGTCTTATACCTTAAGTGTGTTAGATGTGATGCCTTGACTGTGTTAGACTGATACCTTGACTGTGTTAGACTGGTACCTTGACTGGTTAGACTGATACCTTGACTGTGTAAGACTGATACATTGACTGTGTTAGATGATACCTTGACTGTGTTATACTGATACCTTGACTGTGTTTGTCTCATACCGTGACTGTGTTATACTGATACCTTGACTGTGTTAGTCTTATACCTTGACTGTGTTAGACTGATACTTTGAGTGTTCTTAAAACATTCGCTTCCATGGCTATGATGATGCCAAATACAGGAGAGAGCAGTGGTATCGTGTGTTCTGGAAAGAATAGCCAGACAACACTTGCTTAAAACTGTAACCGGGGGTTGTAGATGGCTGAATGGTAAGCACCTGCGTGTTGTTACATAAAGCCTGTCATTGAGTCAACTGGCGTGGTTTCGAATCCCCCCGGTTGTACATGACAAGGAGTAGGTTGCCTGTCTAACCTCGTTGGTTTTCTCCAGGTCCCCTGGTTTCCTCCCACTGATAAAGACCCCTACCCGCAAGTGCATTATCTAAATAAAATTAACCATGGCATATGTTAGTCCTGAAATGACCTAGTTTGTGTCGAGTGGACTTAACCCCAATCTCTGTCTCTCTCTGTCTCTATAACAGAAACAATGGTTTTGAACTTAACAGGGTCAAAGGTATCAGACTATGTTGTAATATTTAGAACCAAAACAACAGGGTTATTTAATTTGTTTATACTTGGCCCAGGTATGGGTTTTATAAAATGGATGTTTTAATCCACTAGTAGGTTCAATAGAGGTTGTATATATTATTTTTATGGCTGGTGTACTTCTCCCGTCTAAAGGCAAAACCTAGTAACTTACTTTTTTCTTATTTTGAGAAAACAAAGGAAAACAGAATGAATAGATATTAAATCCCAGCTCATCCATTGGTTTGACTATTGAGTTACTAGGTTTTACTGTGGTATTCTAGGCAAATGCAAGAAGTTGCTAGGTTTTGTCATGGGTGTAATTGCTTACAAAATCAAAATATTGGAATATCTAGTACAACAACAGGAAGCACATACCCTAGTCACTACAAATTTGGTCCTAACTCAATTTTGACAAAAAAGTGAGTTACTAGGTTTCACCTTTTGACAGGAGACATAAAGAGGGTCACATTCACAGGTGTGCTTTTAAAAAGCTCATACCATAAAGCAATGGTTGCCAGGCCCGGATCCAGGAATTTCTTGGGAGGGGGGGGGAGCATGGATTGGAGTAAAGGGTAATCATCAGAGTGCTGCATGCATTTGTGGTTTAGATGACCAGTCTCACTGGGGCTGTCCTGGATCCGCACCTGGTTACAAGTATCTTGACAGTCTTAACCATTACTACATCAGGCAGCAGTTGTGGTCATATGTTTTCATTGAACTAATAAATTGACCAATTAAAGCAATCATCACACCTATTATGACTTTCTGAAAAAGCAATGGTTAAGGAGGTGGTATGTAATACAAATAACGATTGCTAAGGGTAAAAAAAGGTGTTTGAGCTCCATTTTTTAATGTGTTTTCTAGCCTTTAATTTATAGATTAGTTAAAAAAGAAATCGGGAGGGTTTTTTTAAAAACTAGAATCAGATATTGTATGTATATGTTTAAATCATGAAACTTCTTGTAATTAAAGATAAAATTATGCAAAAGCTAATTCTGCCTATTGCAGGTCTTTCTTTGGACCTAGAATGTTAGAGATTTAAATGGATTGGAATGTCTCGGAGATTTAAAAATGTTATAGTAAGTTGACTAAAATCTCCAAATGTATTAATTTTGAACTATGTATTTTTGAAGTATTATAGCAAGGGCGTCCAGCTCTTTTTAAAAAAAAAATCTTTCAATGTGTCATTAAAAAGAGTAGGTAATATATTCTAGGTAAATAAAACTTATATTTGAAATTGAATAGCCCTACTGTGGGCCATATTGTTATAAAACAATATTTGTAAGACAAAATAACTGGTGATTTTAAAATATATATATTCTACATTATGTACAGATGTAAATACTGAATAAAATAATAAAACTTCTAATTCTTGGTTGTTTTTCACACGCCCACATTTTCACATGGACAAACATTGTCGTCAATCATGATAATCTACCGCCGTCTATGATTGCCTATAGGCTCTCTCGGGGCTCAAGTTATTGTTGTTTTTTTTATTCTGAACAATATTTATTTACAGAAACTGGATTGGAGAAGCCTATAGACCCCCCTCCCCACCGCTCTCCATACAAGTTATTGTATGGGTTAATCAGCGGGAATTCGGTTGTTAACACCCCCCCCTCCCTGCTGTTATAAAGAACCTTTTCCTGGAAGTGGAAAGTTATGAATTATTTCTGAGTTTGAAGCTATTAATTTCCACTCGAGTAAGTGAGTTTTAACCATGGTATTCCAGTCATATTTTTTGGAGTCCACTGATGAAGGTTTTACCCAGTTGGTCCACGAATTGAGAGCCCACTTATAGTCGAGTTTGTTGTCCTGTTTTTCCGAACATCTTATCGATTTCATCAAATATTTTCTCGCTTTTGACTTGTGTCGTTTCAGCATGTGAAAATAGGAAAGCAAATGGTAAAATCTTGGGCGTATCCCGCGCACTTGCTTGACGACTGATTTCATATGGGAAATTTCCTGTAATAAATTGTAAACAATAATTATTAGGCTATATTAATTTGCATGTAAAAACGTCCAGTTGTTCGGATGGGACATAAAACCGAGGTCTCGCGTACACCATAGGCGTCACGTCAAAGATTCCCTGGCGGTTGGAATGAGAGTACGCTGTAGCAAGAGTGAGGTGACCCATGATTTTGAACGGGGAACAAGATTCTGTCTGGGCCTCCAGGTAACATTCAACTGTGTGGAACATGTTTGAGTCGATTGTAATATATCTGACCCGCGGTATATGTTGGACACGGGTTAGGCATTATGGTTATGATTGTAATGGTGAAAACCGTATTTAAACCCCGTGATTGTTTGCCATTTGCGAGGAGGCACAAAAATCTGGAAGGGGACCCAAAAACTCAAAACCATGACGAGAGCTCGTCATTGCGTCCCTCTCACTCCACTCCCGGGCTGTTGCGCCGTTTCAGGGTATTATGTTCTGCATAATAGTACACAGTATGGGGCATACTGTTTAGCGTTGACTGACGCAGACTGATGCAGGCCCGTAGCCTTGCCCCCCACCCCCCCAATATCACAAGAAAAAAAACGAGATTTTGGCCTTTACCGCAAATACCAGTAGCTGCGAAAAAATTCATGCAGATGCCCATGCTAGTTTGCCCTCCCGAAAACATCTTTGCCCCCCCCCCCCAAAAAAAAAAGACAACTTCCTGGCTACGGGCCTGGACTGACGATCCGGTCGATTCAATGAAATGGAATTACCTTTCCAATAAAGGGTTCGATTCTTTTTACGGACTGTTCAATATTGGCGTCTATGGCCTTCCATAAAGAGATCAGCATACATTCCAATTTCTTCAGTCGCCCTAAAACAGCCGGAAGTATCTTCTGGTCTGGTTGGTAATTTTCCCAATAATCAAACCATCTCTGACCATTCTTCCAATCGCACTGACGACAGTACCTAAAGATATAGAAAGAAGAGGTAGAAGAGAGAGAGGGGGAGGGGGGTAATTTTCCCAAAACTCAAACTAAAGACAGAGAGAGAGAGGGGGGGGGGGGTAGGAGAGAGAGGGGGGTAATATTCCCAAAACTCAAACTATCTCTGAACGTTCTTCCAATCGCACTGACGACAGTATCTAAAGACAAAGAGAGAGAGGGGATAGAAGAGAAAGAGAGGGGTAGGAGAGGGAGAGAGAGAGAGAGAGATTTCCAAAAACTCAAACGATCTCTGACCATTCTTCCAATCGCACTGACGACAGTACCTAAAGACACACAGAAAGAGGGGGTAGAAGAGCGAGAGAGGAGAGAGAGAGAGAGAGAGAGAGAGGGGGGGGTAATTTTCCCAAAACTCAAACTATCTCTGAACGTTCTTCCAAACGCACTGACGACAGTACCTAAAGACAAAGAGAGAGGGGAGTAGGCGAGAGTGTGTGTGGGTGTGTGAGAGAGAGAGAGGGAGAGAGAGAGAGAGAGAGAGAGAGAGAGGAGGTAATTTTCCCAAAACCCAAACGATCTCTGACCATTCTTCTAGTCACACTGCCGACAGTACCTTATATCTCAAACATAGACATTATGAGGATAGTAAAAGAGGACATCCTACACCACAAAAACAGAATCACCTTAATTAATATTGAAAAAAAATAATTGTTGGGTTTCTTTTAAAGGATAATTAATATATCAAAATTAATTTCACCATCTGATATGCTGTTTACACTATTTTGCCTGATTACACTATTTTGCCTATACGTTTTTTCAGGGAACTTCGAATTTTGTCTAATGGATTGGATTGTTCGTACTTAGTTTTATTTTATTTATAAAAGATTATAGAGACAAAGTTGGTCTTACCAAACCGCCATATCCATTGCGGCATAGAATCTTGGTATATTTTCATCCTCGACAACGTCATAATTTCTCAGATACACAGAAGCAAACATCTGACACTGAAAAAACGGTTCGATGGGGTGACCTGAAAGTTAATCAATAAATAATGAAACACCACCTTTAAAAGGGGATCACGGTGGCTAAGTGGATAAGGCGCTGGTTCGCTAGCCTGGAGGTCGGGTGTTCGATCCCTGCATTGGCCGAGAAAGTTCATCTCGATTTTCCGACGTGATTTCCACTTGTCAGTGATACAGAAGGAGGGCCTGACAAGGACAGCTGCCTAGTCGTTCGGATGGGACGAAAAACCGAGGTCACGTGTACAAATTGGAGTGCACGTAAAAGATCCCTTGGCAGTTGGAATTCGATATAAGAGTAGGCCGTAGCGCCGCTGCCCGGGCAAAATTTCCCTCATTGCACACTGTGGCGTATGCCCGTCTTCAATTAGCCCAGGTACGGTGCTTAAGCGTAGGACGTTAAACCCCATTTCATTCATTCATTCCACCTTTAAAAACATACGAGAAAACGGTTTAATAATTTATCCATAATGTTAAACATACATTATGCACGAGCTAAATCTACCTATTGCAGGCCTTTCTTTAGAATTAACTTATCAAGACCATAATCAACTCTCGATGTCATCGGCAAACTACCATATTTACTGGATTAGGGTCCGATTTTCTGTTCAACTTCCATTCATGATTTACTCATGAAATTGATAATCGAGACGAGCATTAGTTCCATGGCTATTATAAAACAACTTACATGACACGAGCATTAGTTCAATAAGACAACTTACATGACACGAGCATTAGTTCCATGGCCAGTATAAAATACCAGGCTCGACCACATCTAGAATTATGATTACTGGAGAGATCTTTCAGTTCCAGTAAATATTCTATAGCTTCATTTATCCTGTAAAAATATACGTCGAATATACACATAATAAAAAATATATACACACATATATATACAAATATGCATTTATCCTGCAAATATATACGTCGAATATACACATAAATACCTATTATAAAAATACATACACAAATATACAGTGGACTCTGTCAGATCCGACATCGTACGGGATCGTTACAATAAGTCGGTGTGACAGAGTCCACTGTATATACAGTGGACTCTGTCAAATCCGACATCGTACGGGATCGTTACAATAAGTCGGTGTGACAGAGTCCACTGTATATACAAATATACAGCTAATTATGTGGCTTGACAGTCAGCTTATCCCTCTCTCAGCTTATCCCTCTCTAGGGTTCTTGCTTCAGGAATATGGACAGTCGAAAATCAGAATTAAAGTAGGCCATAAGGTCGCTGTCCGACTTCATTATCCCTGTTGATACAGAACAGTAGGAGTCCTACTGTAGGACATTAAACTCATTTAACAATTCTGTAATGCCGCTTGTCTTCCATTAGCCCAGGTTAGGTGCAGAACATGACATTAAACCACCTTTCATTTCATTTCTTTTCATGTGACAATTATTGTGTAATGCCGAACCCAACAGTATATTGAGAGTCCATCAATGCATGTATCATATTTTCATTGACGTACCTGTCGTTTAGTATACAAGCTAGAATTAACAATGGTAGAACTTTCATACACAACCCGGCATCTTCCAGATTTCTAGCAAGACTTACAGAAACATAGCCTGAAAAAATAAACAAATTGTTTGAGAGAGAGAGAGCCTTCACTTCACACACACTTAGTTGTGTCAGTACACTTACAAATAGGCACATGTACAAATGGTTTGTGAGAGAGAGAGAGATAGAGAGAGAGAGAGAGGGAGAGAGAGAGAGGTAACCTGCACTTCAGACACACTTGGTTGTGTCAGTAGAAATAGTCACATGTACAAATGGTTTGAGAGAGAGAGAGAGGGGGAGAGAAAGAGAGAGAGGGAGGGAGGGAGAGAGAGGGATTCAACGTCCACTCGTCAACTCGACACAAACCAGGTCATTTCGGGATTAACATGTGATTGGGTATCCAATGGTTAGTGTGTGTGCGCTGTATCACAAGGTCTGTCAATGAGTCAACTGGCGCGCTTTCGATTTACTTAAATTGATCTTTTAAGTGATTTGTATATATTTTCTTTGTAAATTATTGTGGTGTGTTATTTAATGCATCAGTCTATATCTGTAATATATTTTCTATGAAGGGCAGGATGTTAGAAAGGCTATTATAGCCTAATCTTCAACCCTTCTCAAATAAAGTCATTATTATTATTATTATTATTACCCGTTGTACGTGACAAGGAGTAGAGTCACCTGTCCAACCTCGCAAGCGAATTATTTAAATTACATTTAACCATATGTTAGTCCCGAAAATGACCTAGTTTGTGTCGAGTGGACGTTAGACCCCATATCACTCTCTCTTTTGTCAATGTTTTCTTTTTGTGTGCGAGGTGCGGTCATCCTGCACACTTTATATGTATCGTGACACCGTTATGTTTTCAGTTTTAAAACCGACTCTGATTCCAAATAGGGGGTTTTGGATGGCCTAGTGGTCTAGAGTGCCGCGCTTCGACCTCTAGCTGGCCTGTCACCTCTGGCTTGCGGCTGTGGTTTCGAGCCCTAGTGTTAGCGTATGTGACATAGAGATAGGGGCGCCTTCTCAACCTCGCGGATTTCCTCCGGGTCCTCCGGTTTCCTCCCACTGCTAAAGACCCCTACGCGCAAGCGAATTATTAAAATAAAATTAAACCATATGTTAGTCCCGAAATGACCTAGTTGTGTTGAGTGGGCGTTAAACCCCATTTCTCTCTCTCTCTCTCTGATTCCAATAACACCGTATATTAATCATTACCTATGTTAATTGCTTTCACAACATCCCCATTATCAACCCAGAAAGAGGTGCCATGACAGAATGTCTTGGCTAAAAGTCGAATATCTTCAGCGAACAAATGACGTGAGAGTGAAACACAACTGAAAAGACAAAACATTTATCTTGGTCATATTTAACGTTGGTTTCTTGTAAATATAAATTTCCGGTGTGATTTCCCCTTGTCAGTGATGCAGAAGGAGGGCCTTAAAAGGGCACCTGCCTAGTCGTTCGGATGGGACGAAAACCGAGGTCCCAAATGTTAGCCCCGAAATGACCTAGTTTTGTTGAGTGGACGTTAAACCCCATTTCTCTCTCTCTCTTTTCAGTTTTAAAACCGACTCAGATTCCAATAACAACGTATGTATTAATTATTACCTATGTTAATGGCTTTCACAACATCTCCGTTTTCAACCAATCTAATTAAAATGCAGATGTATAGCCTACATTACATGAAGATCTGACAATTAATTGTTGTGGAAGGTCATGTCAGAGGTCAAACGGACGGCTTTTGACCTATGACGTCAGACATAGATTAATCAATCAGCGTTGACGTTTCTAATGGTTTACCAACACTTCCGTGCATGGCACATAAAGAGCTCGCTTTAACAGACAGTTTCATTGGCTAATCCCTCATATCAACCAAAACGCTGGCAATATAACAACTCTTCCAGGTAAAGACAAGTAAAACAAAATTTTGAACTATAAAAAACGAAAAGAATGAGTGTTTGAATCAGATTGGCGCGGGACAAACACCATTTTCACGCCTAACGGTAAACTGTGTACATATATTTAAATAACGAAACTTACGTCGCAAAAAGTTCTAATTCAAGCCGATGACAGGCCTCCATCCATCTTTTAACTCTACAATAATTTATTAAATGAACGACAGATTGTAGTATTTGTCGTGGATGAGGCAGAGTGTGCTGATAAAGGTTAGCCAGACGCCGAGCATCAAACAGAAGCAAGGAATGGCTGTCCTGTTCTTTATGAAGTCGACACAGATCTGACAGACAGTTTCCCGCTTCCACTAATCTTCTGTCGATGGTTCTGCAAAGAAAACAAAAACTTGCTTATTTATGAAATTAACCTCCCATCAATGGCCATTTGAAGTTTACATTTCGATCTATTAATTTCAGTCCGCTATTTTTATCTGTTTTAGATCAACAAAGTAATAAAGAGAGAGAAAGAGAGAGATAGAGAGAGAGATGGGGTTTAACGTCCACTCAACACAACTAGGTCATTTCGGGACAAACATATGGTTTAATTTTATTTCAATAATTCGCTTGCGCGTAGGGGTCTTTAGCATAGGGAGGAAACCAGAGTGCCCGGAGGAAACCCACGAGGTTGAGAAGGCGCCCCTATCTCCATGCCACATACGCTCACACCAGGGCTCGAACCACAGCCGCAAGCCAGAGGTGGCCGACCAGCTAGAGTTCAAAGAGCGGCACTCCAGACCACTTGGCCACCCCAACCCCCAAACAAAGTAATAATAATTCGGTTATCTTTATCTCATTTAGACAAATAGACAAATAGCGCTTTCGTTGTAAATAAGGCTAGTGCATGCGTATATTATTTCTAACGCATTTTATCCACACCACTAAGGGCTATGCCTTATCCACACCACTAAGGGCTATGCCTTATCCACACCAGTCTGGCCCAAAGCGCGACACAACCTGGGGTTTAAAAACTGATCTTATGACGACGAGCATACGCCATGATTCTAGGACATTTGCCACCCGGACTTATGCCATCGGATTTATACCACACCAGGACATTGGTCACCCGGACTTTTGCCAACATAGGACATGTACCAACCCGGACATTCGCCACCCGGATGTTCACCACCCGGACTTTGCCAACATAGTACATGTCAGGACATTTGCCGCAGATGTCTTAGGGTGGCAGATGTCCTATGTCGGTAACAGTCTGGGTGGTAAAAATCCTGGTAGCAAATGTCCTAGGGTGGCAGATGTCCTATGTCGGTAACAGTCCGGGTGGTAAAAAATCCGGTGGTTATTGTCGGGTGGCAAATGTCCTGATACTATACGGCATACAGTGTGCGATGAGGAAAATAAATTTTGGGCGGACAGTGGCAATCGATCTACTCTTATATCGAATTCCAAATGTCAAGGGGTCTTTTACGTGCACACGCCACACGGTACGACTGCGTTTCTTCCTACCCAAACGACTCCCCGGTTTCTGGTATACCGGTAAAGCCTGATTGCTTTTGAAATCATCCTTGAACGAGTCCTTTACTGCCCAAAACGGGCATCAGTTCATCGGGTACCAATAAACAGCCGGTTGGACTAGAATACAAGAACCTGCAAGCGTTAATTAGACAGTTATCCCGGGCCCCTGTTTCTCGAAATCTTAACTAAAGATAAAATACAAATTTTAGCAGATACTTCAATTTTGATTTGCTAAGCACTAAATCAATCTAATATTATCCAATCAAATTACTAAAATTGGGATTTTTATCTCAGTTAAAATTCGTGAATCGGCGTCTATGCGATCTGTAACTGCTGCTCTAAATCACTTCCGATGTTTACATTGGTTTCCATGGTCACGGACTATATATACATTATGTGTTCTGAAGAGCTCGAGTTAGATCATTCGATGCCCCCCCTCCCCCGACAACACCGTCCCTCCCTTTCGAAATATATGTAAAAGATCTTGCTTGTAATGCTTTTAACGAAATCATGTAAAACGGCGAAGAACTTACTTGATATGGTTGTATTCTTCAACAGATTTTAAAAAAAACGAAGAAGGAAATGTTGAAAATTTTAGTTTTATCATCTGAATGTTGATCTGCCATTTTGTTATGGGTTGATATAAACCAAGTATAGAACCTGCTTTACGAAGATGGTGGTAGGCTTCTTTAAGTCGACCAGAAAGATACATCGCCTGAACAAATATACACAATATATGCCGTATGAAACACACGTGTAACCAAACATATAGCCTTGTGGTACACACGTGTAATCAAAAATATAGCGTTACAGTCTTATAATACACACATGTAACCAAAATATAGCGTTACAGTTTTATGATAGGCACGTGTAACCGCATACATAATATCATAGCCAGATAATAAACACGTCCCATAAAACATTGTAAGCTGAAAACATTAACTCCTGAACTTCGTGAGTTTTCTCCGGGTCCTCTGACCCCCCCCCCCCCCCCCCTCCCACTGCTAAAAACCTCCTACACGCAAGCGAATTGTTGAAATAAATTTACCTGCGGCATATTCTATCTCCTTTCCAAATTTGTATTGAGAGGGCGTTAAACCCTTTTTCTCTCGCTCAGGGCAATAACCATCATCCAACACATTCTCAGATACATGGCAAAGGGAGAGAGAGAAATGGGGTATAACGTAAATTCGACACAAACAAAGTCATTTTGGGAGTAACATAGGTTTAATTTTATTTCAATGATTCGCTTGCGCGTACGGGTCATTAGCAGTAGGAGAAACCGGAGGATCCGGAGAAAACCCACGAGGTTGGACAGGCGACCCTACTCCTTGTACAATCGGGGATTCGAAACAACGCCAGTTAACTCAATGACAGCTTTTATGACACAGCACGCACGTGCTAACCATTCGGACATCCCCCCTACCCACAATATATGATGAAGAGCACGCACCTTTCCTTTAAGTCTCTCGATACAAGCGTCTGTATATTTAGCCAGGGTGTCTCGGAACTCAGCATCTTTACCATGGAGTGTTGCTACAGCAGATTCGGCTTCATCAAGGAAACATAACGCCTATAATACAACATAAATATAATGCGTTTTGATATAAGACTCCATCATGAATCAATCTAATTAATATAATCACGGGGATCAATTGATGTTGAAGTGCTTTAAGAGTTAAAAGAAATGGGGGCCAATTTAAGACAAAATTATATGGATGTCGTGCGCAACGTTAGGGGATGGGAGTTTTGCCAGAACAACGGGAATCTTCCTTTATGTGTACGACCCTGAATCGGTCGAAAGATAAAGGTTTCTTCTCGGTTCTTCTGCTCTTTTGTATGATCTGATTTCCAATTAATAAATACAATTTTAGGCTTATTTTCAGCCAAGGCAATATTTTAAAGAATCGAACCAAAATAACAGAAATATATAAAAACATATTGTGTACAACAGAAGACTTCGGCGTATACTGGTGCAGCTTCTACCAAGAAAACAAGAGAAATATATAAAGAAAATCTTACAACAGACGCCTTCTCCAGGACGACAGCTACTGATGCAGCTTCTATCAACGCGTCCACCACATGCCGGAACTCACCAGCAGCTTCCAGATGATATTTAACTCGTGTATAAACTGGTATCATGAATAGAAGATCTTTCTGACGGCTTGGTTCACAAGTTGAGTTGAGATGGTGGATGTATGAATCCATGGTTCTGTAATTTAAAGATATATTATATGCTATTGAGATCTATCTGATTAAAACGCCGATACTATTTCGTTTCGTTATTTTTCATTGGTTTACTTGTTTGTTTTTTTTAATTTTTGATAAAGATATCATAATTAAAATGTAACAGTACAGCACCGTTCGGATGGAAAGACAAACTGAGGTCGCGTGTACACATTGCCGTGCACGGTAAAGATCACCTGATAGTTTGAATTTCATATGAAAGTGTGCCGTAGCCCCACAAATGTCTCTCATTGAGCACTGTATGGTGTAAGCCAGTCTTCGTTATCAGAGGATGAGCAGAACAGTAGGACGTTAAACTCCATTTCTTAGACTTAAAGTATGATGAAATGAAATGAAATAGGGTTTTTAGGTCCTACTGGGCTAATGAAGGAGTGCATACGCCATACAGTGTGCTTGTCAGGCACTTCGTCCTGCATCACTGACAAGGGGAAAGCACGCTGGAAAATCTGGATGAACTTTCTCGGCCAATGCAAAGGATTGAACACCCGACCTCTGGGCAAGCTAGCCAGCGTCTTACCAAGAAGTATGGTGAAAACAATAACAATTGTAACTCACCCAGAATTCGATATATCGTGGAAGACATCTTTAACTCTTGAGCTCTTCTTGCGTTGATCTGTGTTACCTTCGCAAAAATATAATAGATGTTTTAGTTCAATAAAAAAAAAAACAAGTACGAACAATCCAAACCATTAGACAAAATTCGAAGTCCTAAAAAACGGTATAGACAAAATAGTGTAATCAGCATATGGACCGTTCACCATGTACAAAATAAACGACAAACAGTGGTAACAGGTGTCCGGAAGAGTAAGCTTACCCTGCTGGTAGCCACACCCGCCATAGCTGCATCCAATCTATTAGGCGAAATCTCTGTAAAAAAAGCGTGATTGGCCAATGAACTATCGGTATGCAAAATGCACGTGTTGAACAGTGTTAACGATGTAGTAGACATATATTATCAGGGATATAGTATACCCGTCAATCAAATATGTCTACAATAATAGTCGAGAGAGACATGTTATATTTACCAATCAAGACAATATAACGGCCATATTTTGTTCGACTTTTGGGAGATTAGAGAGAGAGAGATAAATGGGGTTGGTGTTTTAGTTCAATATATTTTGTTTCTTCCTGTATGGAAACGACGAAGAGTTATGCGTTACAGGTTTGTCAAAAAATTTTCTGTCGGTTACAAGACATGATGGAAGGAACACGGTCAACCTTTGGGAGATTAGAGTGAGAGAGAGAGAGAAACGAGGTTTGACGTCCACTCGACACAAACTATGATATTTCGGGACTAATACATGGTTCAATGTATTTCAATAATTCGCTTGTGCGTTGGGGTCTTTAACACCGGGATGAAATCAGAGGATCCGGAGAAAAACCACCAGGCTGGATGGACTACCCTACTACTTGTCACGAACAACCGGGGAATCGAAACCACGTTAGTTAACTCAATGACAGACTTTATGATACAGCGCGGACGTGCTAACCATTCGGCCATCCAACCCCCCTTTGGGAGATTGGAGGAATAATACATACCACCAGTATGAAGCTGTTCGTTCAGATTTGAAAGATTAGAATATTGTTTACCATCAATATAAAGCTGTTCGTTTAGCTTTGGAAGATTGGAGGAATGATGTTTGCCATCAATATAAAGCTATTGGCGGGATAATGCTTACCATCAACGTGAAGCTGTTCGTCCAGATCTGGAAGATGGGAGGAATAGAGGTAAAATGGAAGATACTGTCTGCTGCTTTCGATAGTTCCCAGAAGATACTTAGTAGTTTTAAGATGAAGTTCAGTTCTCTGGGAAGCCATCAATGTGTTGTAAGCTGTTTCTTGTAACAACATGTTTCTAAAACCAAAATGGTTACAAACAACCCCACCGGCCTCCTCCAACTCTTTTTCATTCATGATGCACCAGCATTTCGTCTGTGTTCGATCAACCATTAAACTATTCATAGCACACTGAAACGTCCCATTTTTAAATAATCGTTTCAATGACATCTTGATCTTAAACATGTTTGTCTTTGGGAGTACGGCTTTGATTATCTCGCGTGACAGGGGTTGACCAACAACAGCACAGCATTTGATGATCAACTGGTCCAAGGACCTCATGGAATCAAGTCTCTCTACTACCATATCTGAAACCAAAACGGCAAGTCAGTTTTTTGTCAGTCTTTGATACACTAGGATCTGGAAGAGTTGTTATCATCAACGTGTTCTGGATAATGTGAACAATGAAACGGTCTGTTCTTGACATTTTGGTGCACGGACCTGTAGGTAAACCACCAGAAACGTCATCTATATAGGCCTTTGCCTGTTGTTCAATCCATTTCAGTTTATTGAATAAACTATTGTTAAAACTAAGAAACGTCAACGCTAATCAATTAATCAATGGCTGACGCCATAGGGTCAAAAGCCGATTGTTTGACCCCTGACGTGTACCCCCACTATAACTTGTCCGATCTTCATGTAGTGTAGACAAGTAAAACGAAATAGGATCTGTGTTTTAATCGGGTTGATCAGATTGTGGACTGAATGTATAAAATCGACGTGAAATACCAATCATGTTTTTATTTATCACGGCCATGTTCCTGAATCAACGATTGCGAGTTTAACAACATCTGGCCGTTGCTGGTTTACTTCGCAATTCCCGAACTTATAGCTATATTATCTGCAGATACGTGAACAGTAGCATCCAATCAGAGATTGTGACATAGCAAACCCCACGGAAACCTTGACATTGGTCGAACCTTGAACTTTTGAACTCGATTATCACAGGTAAACATTTAACTTAGCGCCGAAATATTCAGAGTATTATGTGGAGGGCTTGATAAGATGTACGAAGTTAAAGCGAGACCAAGCCTTTTATTGAAGATGGGGGTAACGAGGACGTAGAATATTGACTACTGTAAAACAAAAACCTAATTTGATAAAATTGAAAGATAACCCATGAATTTAATAAACATTATTTACTTGACATAGATGATGGTATTCCCAAATCCTTTATATTGACGTCATCTGCCAGGATTGCCACACGTTTAGGACCCTCCATTAGATTCGTTGATGATTTAGCTACGGTTCCAGGCTTGGTCGTGAGGTAACCAAGAAAAGCCAACATCTCCCCAGTAGATTCGGTACCAGTTTCAGCATTCGATGTTTGAAGCTAAAAAAGAACAATGGAAAAGTAAATATCGGCTAGAGAAAAAAATTGTTGATGACACTGAAGATGCTGCAGATATTTTGCTTCCGCTTGTCGCGAAGATTTCTCAGATGATACAATTGGAAAGAATGGGGATGTCTGTGCTGCCCTTGTGATGACTTCGTCTATATTACTGTTGTTAAGGATAGAGTTGCTGGTGATGCCCACGATTCCCCAATTTCCCAGTTTAACTAGAGAGAAAGAGAGAAATGGGGCTTAACGTCCACTCAACACAACTAGGTCATTTCGGGACTAACATATGGCTTGCGCGTTAGGGGCCTTTAGCAGTGGGAGAAAACCGGAGTGCACGGAGGAAACCCACGAGGCTGAGAAGGCGACCCTATCTCCATGCCACATGCGCTCACACCAGGGCTCGAAACCACAGCCGCAAGCCAGAGGTAGCCGGTCAGCTAGAGGTCGAAGCTCGGCACTCTAGACCACTAGGCCATCCCAACCCCCCAGGTTAACCCAGCTACTGCCGCAGATAATGGAAACCTACGGGTCGATTAAAAAAGAACAACTTACACTTGTATCAAACACGAGGCTCTGTTTCCTTCTGTCCACTCTCGATGATCGTCGTTCTTTTGTTGGTTTTTTATTTATAAAGATGTTCTGTGGCGAGACGGTAGATTGCCCAATACTTTGTTTCCCATCATCAATAACAATTAAAAGCTGTTTCTTCTCGTACATGCCAAGAAGTAGTTGTTCTGTCCACGATGGGATACCGTGACTTAACTTTCGCACCAAACTATGGGTAGTGAAAACAAAATATATTTTAAAGTTTCTAAACACAATTAGATCATCCAAGGAGTAAGATAAACTTTTATATTTAAACTTTATGAAGAGCAAAACAGGGAGAAATGGGGTTAAAGCTGAACTCCGATCGCAAAACTACAGAAATAATTAAATAAATAAAAAGTTTAACCCCCTAAACCCTCGCCATACTTGTTTTAAATTTGTAAAACAAACATGACGATCGCTTCCATACGGTTGCTTCAGGCCTCCTGACCACGCGATTCCACCACAAACACAATTAGAACATCACAAGACTGAAATATTTTGTATATTTAAACTTTAAGAAGAGAAATGAAATAAAATGGGGTTTAACGTCCTACTGTTATGGGCCCTTTAAGAAGAGAAATAGGGTTTAACGTCCTACTGTTATGAACCCTTTAAGAAGAGAAATGGGGTTTAACGTCCTACTGTTATGCACCCTTTAAGAAGAGAAAGAAAGGGCGAAATGGGGATAACCTGAAACAAACTATGTCATCTCGGGTCTAAGATAATGTGGTACAATTCGATTTTAATCATTCGCGGCGCGTAGGAGGAAACCAGACACAAACTCACGAGGTTTGACAGATGACCTACTCATTTTCACGTGCATGCGTCGGGTTAAAACCACGCCACTTGCATGTATGATAGACCTAGATCATCCAACCTAGTGGCTCCTTGGGGAAACATACATGTATATGAGGAAATTGAGGGATAGGAAGGTGTCATTGTCTTGCACACTGTTTAAACCCATATCACATCGCTTTAGACCATTCGGCCACTCAATTGAAGATTATTTCTACACGTTGCATAGCTTCAATTTTTTGACCACCCAGTTGCTCCACTACGTTTCACGGTGCATCGCTTCAAGCCTTCACACCGACCAATCTCTAAGTGTGGCAGGAAAAATTCTATGTATTATCCACGTACAGGATCGTATCTAGCGGGGTGCAGGGGGTGAAAGAAAAATAAGGCGCCCCGAGAAATGCCCCCCCCCCCCGCCCAACAAAATTTGTTGACAGTCTTTTAATTATAGCCTTGATTATGATCAGTATCAGAGTAACTTGGGCATTATATTGGCGCCCCACCACTCTGCTGCAGCATCACTGCAAAAATCCTACATACGGCCCTGTCTACGTACCTATCAATATCTCTATGGAGTCGACTAACATCCAGAATTTGACAAGCCAGAGGAGTCATGAATCTCTGGTCTATATTCTCCACATCCATTGTCACAGCATCACGCCTCTCAAAAAACATCTGGGCTGCCAGACATGACGGCTCATCAATGGTTTTAGGACGGACCCCTAGAACTATGAGAGCTAATGGGCAGTCTGATAGGACGTGGAGATAGTCCCAGGACATGACGTCACAGCTGCGCATATCGTCCAATATAAATACAGTCGGTCCCACTTTATCCAGACACTGCAATAAGAGAGAGAGAAATGGGTTTTAACGTCCACTCGATACAAACTATGGCATTTCGGGGCTAACATATGGTTGGGTTTTTTAAAATTTTATTTCAATAATTCGCTTTCGTGTGGGGGTTTAGCAGTTAGGACTCGGAGAAAACCCACGAGATTGGATAGGCGATACAACTCCTTGTCACGTACAATCGAAACCACGCTAGTTGTCTCAATTCGCCGATAGTGAGTCCTAATTAGGAGATTATCAGGCCTAATTTGGATATGAGATTATAAGTCCAAATTAGGGGGAAATAAGTCCTGATTAGGTGATAATAAGTCTCATCTGGGTGATAAGAAGTCCTAATAAGAAGAAAATAAGTCCTAATTAGGAGAAAAAAAGGCCGAATTAGGTGATAATAACTCGGAGTTGGCAACTCTTATCAAATTTTATTAGGACATAGTAAATTTATTAATAATAATCGTGTCATTTTACAAGGGTAGCAAATTAGGCCTGAGCCTTTCCAATTCGGCCCTTGGCACAGATCGTATTAAGACCTAGTAACTCTTATTAAGACTTAGTAACTCTTATTTAGACCTAGTATCCTTTTTTTAAGACTTATTAGGAGGTAGTAACTCGTATTCAGAGATAATAACTCTTATTAAGACCTAGTAACTCTTATTAAGACTTAATAGCTCTTGTTAAGACTTGGTAGCTCTTGTTAAGACTAAGTAACTCTTATTAAGACTTAGTAACTTTTATCAAGACTTAGTGACTCTTATTAAGACTTAGTAACTCTTATTAAACCCTAGTAACTCTTATTAAGACTTAGTAACTAGTAACTCTTATTTGGACTCGTAATTAGGGGACAGAAACTAGTTTCTACTTACACTTTGTACTAGAATCTTGTAAATCTCACATCTTTTAGCTTTAGATTCTTTCTCACCTGTCATCAATAAAGTCAAACTCTCCGGGGATTTTAACTGAAAAATAATACCAAACGTAATTAATAATGGCACAGGTGAATCAAATCATCGATAAGACAGGTAAATCGAATCGTCAATAAGACAGGGGAATCGAATCGTCAATAAGACAGGGGAATCGAATCATCGATACGACAGGTAAATCGAATCATCGATAAGACAGGTGAATCGAATCATCGATAATACAGGTAAATCGATTCAATTCAATGATAACAAAGGTAAATCGAATTATTGATAAGACAGGTAAATCGAATCATCGATAATACAGGTAAAGTTAATCATTAATAAGACAGGTAAGTCCAAAAGAATCAGCGATAATACAGGTAAATCGAATCATCGATAATACAGGTAAATCGATTCAATTCAATGATAACAAAGGTAAATGTAATCATCGATGAGACAGGTAAATCGTATAAATGATAACAAAGGTAAATCGAATCATCGATAATACAGGTAAATCGAATCAATGAGATATTAATGTAATTATAATATGAAAGTTTCATTGAAATCGGTTGTAAATTGCGGTCTTTAGCCATGCCACATGAAATGTGTGGTAAACTGATATCTCGGAAACCGCTAACCGGAAGTGGTTGAAATATTGGTTACTCTGAGATAGTATTACCGTAAGCATAATCTGTAAATTTCATGGATATCGGTTGATAATTGCGGTCTGCAGTAGAGCCACGCGTGGCAAATAGCCTCCGAATTGTCTTACCACATGTGACAAATAGCCCAGCCTAGTAAATTAACCCAATTTGCTTTAAATGATTACCTTAACTTTGATAACATCAGAGAATGAGTGAAGATATCCAATCAGATTATGCTCTCGTAGATCCTCCAATAAAAGAGGCTCTGAATCAATCTCCTGTGAGAATCCTGACGTCACCAGTAATACTTTCAAAATATGGCGGGCCAGGAAGTGACTTTTGTTGATGTCACTGGTCGTCAGGTCAAACGACAGACACCTGGAAGTAAGATCAAAGATGTTTCTCATAAACAAAGAACGGTAGCGAGTTAAAGGGCCATATTGTCTGGCATGTTTGATTTTACTATCATCTAGCCACCCCACAACAGAGTAAATGATTTCAGTGTAGGCCTACTCCTTGTTCCCATAAACCCGTCTGTATTCGCCCAGTCGAAGCAGAACAGTGGGACGTTAAATCCCATTCCATTTCATTTCTGTGATAATTGAGTTGCAAAGTGCAAGGTTCGTTCAATGTCAAGGTTTTTTTTGGAGGTCGCTGTGTCACAACCTCTGATTTGACGCTACTGTTCACGTGTCTGTAGAAAACGTAGCTGTAAGTTCGGGAATTGTAAAGTAATCTAGCAAAGTCCAGATGTTGCAAAACTCGCAGTCGTTGCTTTGGGAACATGCAAAAATATATAATACGTTTACATACCGAACATTTTGTTTGGCAGCAAGAACGGTAAAATGATCTAGAAGTCTCGTCTTTCCAATCCCAGCAGCTCCGACGTAAACCACGTGACGACGGCGGCCATGTTGGTTCTTCTCAAGGCCCTTTGTTTGGTGCCACGAGTCATCCACTTCCTCGTGTTGTAGTTTGGTTAATTCTTGGGTAAATAACTCGATATGTTGTTCGCGATCTGATTGGTAGTAAAAACAAATAGTAACCAATGAAATAATATCAAAATGAAAAGGGAGATAAATCGTCAGAGAGCGAGAAATGGTGTACAACGTCCATTCCACACAAACTAGGTCATTTCGCGACGAACGTATAGTTCAACTTTTTTTAAAATAATTCGCATGCGCGTAGGGGTCTTTAGCAGTGGGAGAAAAACAGAGAACCCGGAGAAAACCCACGAGGCTGGACAGGCGATCTTACTCCTTGCCACGTACAACCAAGGAATCGCAACCACGCCAGTTGACTCAATGACAGATCTTATGATAAAGCGCACACGCGCTAATCATTCGACCATCCACCCCCCCCCCCCCCCTGTGAAAATTAAATGAATTGAGTGGGCTAATGAAAGTGGTCAAAAGCCATACAGTGTGCTATGATGGCAATGTTGACCGGACAACGGTTACTGCTGCAGCCTGCTCCTATATCGAATTCCAACTCCCAAGGGTTGTTTCAGTGCATACCAGTGTGTTTACAGGTCCTCCGGTCTGCACCAGTCACTTTCGGGACCCACACTGGAAAGTAGCGATGAACTGGCTCGAACATAGAACTTTCAGCTTAGTTAGGCACCGTCTTACTTACCTAGAATTGGGTAATCAAAATATGGAAGGGTGTTCTCCAGCCCCGTCTCTTCATCTTCGTGAAATTTAAATTCTCTGATAGTTCCCACGTGACGTAATCCTTTCATTCTCTTCGTGGTTAAAATATCGAAATTACTGACTGACAGACGACTTAACGTGAACGTGTCGTCATCACACGTGACTTTATCATGGTAGTGCGTCATCAGCCGAGCCGCCATATTCACCTTTCTACCAATAACTAATAAAAGAGAACAAATTAACAATTCTGGACCCAAGTTCACAAAGCATTCTCAGACTTCAGTTGAGAATTAACCCAAAATTGTTCGCCTTATTTTAACTAAAATAAAGCCTTTTATAATAATTCTGTTGTTTTAATATATTCCAGAAACACAAACTTTTGCACTTTCTGGATGAAAGATATTTTTCATAAACATTGATTAAAAGTTGAGTAAATTCACAACTTAAGTCTGAAAATGCTTTGTATATTCTACATGGTAAGTCATTTATATAAGTTGTTAATTATGGTCTGATTCTTAGTTAAGTCTGTGAGAGTTACTTCCCATTAACTGTCATTGACTTTACTTATAAGAGACGTATTGATGTTTCTATTAAAAATATATAGTGATCTGACCTGGAATGAGAACAATAATAACTCACCGGTATATTCGTGTCTACGTTTATGTCCCACGACACCACAAAATGTCGCCCCAGTCGTTACACCAATTGAAACTCTCCTAGAAATAAAATAAAAGTTCGAACTATCCGACCCATTAGACAAGATAGAAGTCCTAAAAAAATACAGTGTAAGCAAAATAGTGTAATCGGTAAACATCTAACAATCAGCGACAAAAAGGAAATATATCTATAGATATGCATAACCTAAACTTAAATAATTCCATTATAAACTTATAGAAAGTACATGTAATTGGTAACAACGCTCGTAAAAGGTACCAGGATAATATGTAACGTAACTTATGTAAGATGTAATTGATACTTATGTAGGATATCATTGGTAACGTAACTTATGTAGGATATCATTGGTGACGTCTTTAGGATATAATTTGTAACGTAACTTATGTAGAATATAATTGGTAACGTATGTAAGATATAATTGGTAACGTAACTTATGTAGGATATAATTGGTAACGTATTTAGGATATAATTGGTAACGTAACTTATGTAGGAAATAATTGGTAACGTATTTAGGATATAATTGGTAACGTAACTTATATAGGATATAATTGGTAACGTAACTTATATAGGATATAATTGGTAACGTATTTAGGATGTAATTGGTAACGGGACTTACGTAAGGTGTAATTTGCTACTTAACTTTTATAGGATGGCATTAGTAACTTATGTATGATGTTATTGGTAATGTAACTTATATCGGATGTTGTTGGTGGCGTAACTTATTTAGGATGTTATTGGTAACGTGACTTTTGTAATATGTAACGTAACTTATGTAAGATGTAATTGATACTTATGTAGGATATCATTGGTAACGTAACTTATGTAGGATATCATTGGTAACGTATTTAGGATATAATTTGTAACGTAACTTATGTAGGATATAATTGGTAACGTATGTAATTGGATATAATTGGTAACGTAACGTATGTAAGATATAATTGGTAACGTAACTTATGTAGGATATAATTGGTAACGTATTTAGGATATAATTGGTAACGTAACTTATGTAGGATATAATTGGTAACGTATTTAGGATATAATTGGTAACGTAACGTACGTAAGATATAATTGGTAACGTAACGTATGTAAGATATAATTGGTAACGTAACTTATGTAGGATATAATTGGTAACGTATTTAGGATATAATTGGTAACGTGACTTATATAGGATATAATTGGTAACGTATTTAGGATGTAATTGGTAACGGGACTTACGTAAGGTGTAATTTGCTACTTAACTTTTATAGGATGGCATTAGTAACTTATGTATGATGTTATTGGTAATGTAACTTATATCGGATGTTGTTGGTGGCGTAACTTATTTAGGATGTTATTGGTAACGTGACTTTTGTAATATGTAACGTAACTTATGTAAGATGTAATTGATACTTATGTAGGATATCATTGGTAACGTAACTTATGTAGGATATCATTGGTAACGTATTTAGGATATAATTTGTAACGTAACTTATGTAGGATATAATTGGTAACGTATGTAATTGGATATAATTGGTAACGTAACGTATGTAAGATATAATTGGTAACGTAACTTATGTAGGATATAATTGGTAACGTATTTAGGATATAATTGGTAACGTAACTTATGTAGGATATAATTGGTAACGTATTTAGGATATAATTGGTAACGTAACGTACGTAAGATATAATTGGTAACGTAACTTATGTAGGATATAATTGGTAACGTATTTAGGATATAATTGGTAACGTGACTTATATAGGATATAATTGGTAACGTATTTAGGATGTAATTGGTAACGGGACTTACGTAAGGTGTAATTTGCTACTTAACTTTTATAGGATGTCATTAGTAACTTATGTATGATGTTATTGGTAATGTAACTTATATAGGATGTTGTTGGTGGCGTAACTTATTTAGGATGTTATTGGTAACGTGACTTATGTAAGGTGTAATTTGTTACGTAACTTTTATAGGATTGTTTGCTGAGTGGTGACTTATATAGGATGTTACTAATGAATTAATGAATAAAATGGGGTTTAACGTCCCACTGTTATGCACTCAACCTGAGCTAATTGAAGACGGGCATACGCCATACAGTGTGCTATGAGGGAAGTTTTGCCCGGGCAACGGCGCTACGGCCTACTCTTCTATCGAATTCCAACTGCCAAGGGATCTTTTACGTGCACTCCAATGTGTACACGGGACCTCGTTTTTTTGTCCCATCCGAACGATTAGGCAACGGTCCTTGTCAGGACCTCCTTATGCATCACTGAGAAGGGGAAATAACGTAGTAAAATCGAGATGAGCTTTCTCGACCAATGCAGGGATCGAACACCCGACCTCCAGGCTAGCGTACCAGCGCCTTATCCACTTAGCCACCGTGATCCTCTATAGGATGTTACGATTTTTTGTTAAGTAACATCCTATAGGGGATCACGGTGGATGTTACGATTTTTGTTATGAAACTTATGAAGAATATAATTGGTAACGTAACTTATGTAAAATGTTATTGATAACGTAACTTATAAAGTAAAATGTAATTGGCTAGAAGAGAAACTTACGATACACCCGCAACTGCATCAAGAATTTTCTTCATTCTTGTAGAACATTGTAAAGCACGTGCACTGTCACGTTCATGCTTATAACCAGGTAAACCAAATAAAACTAAAAACGTACAACCCTTGAAATAGAAAAAAAATAGTTCTTTTTACCAGGGTAATAACATGTATAGTTGACTTCATAAACTCTAAACCTATTCGATCTTATTCGCGAGAAGTGGTGTAAGGTGTTCCGATTACTGTAAGCACGCCTACCGCAAATAATTCTTGTTCCTATGGGAATAACATGTATCGCTGACTTTATAAACTCTATAACCTATCGATCTTACAGTCGCAACAGTAGTCTAGAGTGCCGCGCTTCGACCTCTAGCTGGCCGGCCACCTATGGCTTGCAGCTGTGGTTTCGAGCCCAGGTGTGAGCGTATGTGGCATGGAGATAGGGGCGCCTTCTCAACCTCGTAGGTTTTCCCCGGGCACTCCGGTTTCCTCCCACAGCTAAAGACCCTTTCGCGCAAGCGAATTATTGAAATAAAATTAAACCATATGTTAGTCCCGAAATGAACTAGTTGTGTTGAGTGGACGTTAAACCCCATCTTTCTCTCTCTCGGTCACAACAGGTGCGAGTTAGTGGTAGGCGTCACTCGGCAAACCTCGGCAGATTCCGGTAGGGTACTGGGATCTGCTGAGGATTGCTGAGTGTGGTAGGCGTGCTTATAGTAATCGGAACATCCTAAACAACTTCCAGTGAGGCTTTTCTATGAGTAGATGATTTGGGTTGGTGTAACTAACGGTGTGGTATTCTGTTTTGGTTTTTGTTATCAGGTAGAGAGAGAGACACACATAGGGGGGGGGGGGGAGAGAAAGAGAGAGAGAGAAATATAGTTTAATGTATGTTCGACATAAACTAGATCATTTCGGGGGTCACATAATATGGTCCAATTCTATTTCAATAAATCGCTTGCTCGTTGGGGTCTTTAGCAGTTGGAGAAAACCCACGGGGTTGGACAGGCAACCTTACTTCTTGTCATGTACAAGCAGGGATTCTACCACACCACTTGAGTCAATGACATACCTTGTGATTTTACGCGTTAAAGCATAAGAGTCATTAGACTCCATACCCGCTTCCCACACACACCCAAACACATCGAAATGCCAAGCTGCATTTCACACGGGAGTCGCACTGGATAAGTGAATAGGACGTTGGCTCGCTAGTCTGAAGGTTGCGGGTCCGCCCCCGGTATTGACTGAGAAGAGAAAGTTGATCCTGATTTTCCGACGTGGTTTCTTCTTGTCAGTGGTGGAGGACAGAGGGCCTGACATTGGCGTGAACGCAAAAGAACCCCTAGCAGTTCGAATTTGATATAAGAGCAGGCCCTGACAGTTGGAATTAGATATAGGGCCTGGCTTTAGCGTCACTGTCCGGGCACCCCCCCCCCCCCCGTAGCACACTGTATGGCGTATGTCCGTCTTCATTACTCGGATCAGAACAGTAGGATGTTAAACCCCATTTCATTTCTTTTTGTAACCATATCGTGTTTTAAAAATGGCATTCAATTTAAGTTAATTTTAACAAATTACCTTATCAAATAAGAATATCTTGTTGAGACAGCCATTAACAGCATTGGTTTCCATATAAATTATATCAAAAACATCTTGTAGTAGTTGAGTCGTGTCTTCTTCTTCTTCTAATATCAGATTTATAAACACGACGGATACTTCTCTCATTTCTGATAAATATTCTAAAGGTTGGTCTTCAGCCAGCTAAATTTACAATAAAATAAAAAAAAAATACATTTATAAACACGACGGATGCCTGCCATTGAGTCAACTAGCGTGGTTTCGAATCCCCGGTTGTACATGTACGTGACAAAGGGTACGGTCGCCTGTCCTACCTCGTGGGTGTCTCCGGGTCCTCCGGTTTCTTCCCACTGCTAAACATCCCTACGCGTAAGCAAATTATTGAATTTGAAATTAAACCATATTATTATGTAAGTCCCGAAATGACCTAGTTTCTCTCTCTCTCTCTCTCTTTCTCTCTCTCATCTCTGACAAATACTCTAAGGGTTGGTCTTCGGCGAGCTGAATTTACAATAAAATAATCACATTTATAAACACCAACTTCCAACACGCTCTTCCCTCATCTCATCTTCGCTGGCCAAGGGTCATGATTCGGTTCTCCTGGCCAGCGACGATGTCCTCACCTCTAATAAATACGAAGAAGGAAAGACCCATTAACACAATTGGCGTGTGTGTGTGTGAAAGAAAAATTGACAGTTGGAATTCGATATAAATGAAATAAAATGGGGTTTAACGGCCAACTTATCTGCACCAACTGGTCTAAGGAAGACAGGCACATCTATGCAATGTGCTATGAAAGAAATTTTGTCCGGGCAGCGGCACTATGCTATGACGTGCTATTATATCGAATTATAACTGCCCGAAATAAACCTTTGTCAACCGCATTTTCAGAATAAAAAAAAAGTGTTCCACAAATGTTATTCCACGAGGTGTTAAGTATTATAGAATGAATGAAATGGGGTTTAACGTCCTACTAACAAGCACCTAACCTGGGCTAATGAAGACAGGCATACGCCATACAGTGTGCTATGAGGGAAATTTTTGCCCCGGCAGCGGCGCTACGGCCTACTCTCATATCGAATTCCAACTGCCAAGGGATCTTTTACGTGCACCCAATGTGTACACGGGGCCTCGGTTTTTTGTCCCATCCGAACGACTAGGCAGCTGTCCTTGTCAGGCCCTCCTTCTGAATCACTGACAAGGGTAAATCACGCCGGAAAATCGGGAGGAACTTTCTCGGCCAATGCAGGGACGATGACCCGACCTTCAGGCTAGCGAACCAGCGCCTTATCCACTTAGCCACCGCGATCCCCTATTATAGTATGCAAAACGTAAACAGCGTCCAATTTCATTTTACAATTATATTTTTTGATATATGGTGCCAAAAAACGGAAATACATTGCCCGAAAAATAGACAGTTCATCAAATCTGGGGTGGGGTGGGTGGGGCGACTCCTACGCGCCCTGAAAATGGCGTAACAATGAAACTATGTGGTCAGATTACCTTCTTCAAGACAGGCGGCGTCACATAAAGTCGTAATTTGGCTTCTAGGTTTAATCCCGTTACAGTTTTAACAATATTTCTAACTGGAAGAAAAATAAAACAGAAAATTTAGCGAATTAAAAATAAATCTTAGTTATACTATACCATTCAGCAAACCTCGGCCGATTCCGGTACCCTACATCCGTAGCAGATCCCAGAACTAATCCAGACAGGCAAGTGAGAATCGGGGTGGAAAAAACACGGAAGGACGTAGGTTTTTCTAGACCAAGGGCTGGGTTCGAACCCGTAGCATTCGGGTCTAGAGGCTAACTTATCGTTTAATCATCTCGTGTTATTGTCTTCAGGGGGTGGTGGACGGCTGAATGGTTAGCGTGTGTGCTATGTCATAAAGCCTGTCATTGAGTTAACTGGCGTGGTTTCGAACGCCCGGTTATACGTTGCAAGTAGTAGGGTCGCCTGCCCAACCTCGTGAATTTTCTCCGGGTCCTCCGGTTTCCACTGCTAAAGACCCCTACGCACAAGCGAATTATTGAAATGAAATTAAACCATAGGTTAGTCCCGAAGTGACCTAGTTTGTGTCGATTGGGCATTAAACCCCATTCTCTCTCTCTCCCCCTCTCTCTCTCTCTGTCCCTCTCTCCCTCTCTATTTCTCTCTCTCTGTCTCTTACCAGTGCAACCAGATGTATATTGAACATGGAAGATACTAATCAGACAATCTGATCAAAATACAGATCTATATTCTGTTTTATAGTCTTGATGACCTACACTACACGTAGTAATATCGTGTCAGGGGTCGTACGAGCGGCTTTTGGCCCTATCACGTCAGACAATGATTAATCAATCAGCGTTGGGGTCCCTATGGTTTACCCAAAGTTCCGGACATGCAACGTCTTACAATTAGGGGGGTTCGATGCCTGAATGGTAAGCACGCGCGCGTTGTATCACAAAGCCTATCATTCAGTTAACTGGCGTGGTTTCGAATCCCAGGTTCTACGTGACAAGGAGTAGGGTCGCCTGTCCTCCGGTTTCCCCTCACTACTTAAGACCCATACGCGCAAGCGAATTGTTGAAATAAAATTAAAACCATTATGTTGGTCCCGAAAAGACCTAGTTTGTGTCGAGTGGACGCTAAACACCATTTCTCTCTCTCTCTCTCTCTCTCTCTCTCTCTCTCTCTTACGTTTAGTAATTTTTGATATTTCAGCTGTCATCAATTTCTCAGCACTTTTATTGAGTGGAGGTTCTACTGGTTCCATTCCGTTTGGGTTTTCTACTGGTGGTAATGTTGTCTTGGTGTCTTCTAGAATGGCTGGACGGCGCGCTTTAAAAATAAATCAGAATTGATAATAAAATTGATATCAAATCCAGTTGTAGACATTTCATAATCAAGTCGCCGATTCGCGATTGACAGGGGGGGGGGGGCTAAGTGGGTAAGGTTAGACGTTAGCTATCAGAGAAATTTTGCCAAGTCAGCGGCACTACGGTATACGCTTATATCTTATTCAAACTGTCAAGTGATCTTTTATGTGCACGTCAATGTTTACATAGGACCTGGGTTTTTCGTCTCATCCGAACGACTAGACAGCTGTCCTTGTCAGGCCCTCCGCCTACTTCCATAACGACAAGATGTCAAGAAAGTGAGACGAGGAGGGATAGAATGGCCACAACAGGCTTCCATAAAAACAGAATGTTACACCCTTCATCAACTAAACAATTCGGGTTTGTTTTTTTTTTGAGTTTGTATTGCGAATTTGCGATTGAAGGATTTTGTTCTGACAGTTATGTTTTTGCCAATTCGTCCCCGGCTGCCAAGGGATATTCTATTTTCATTTTCAATTCGTAAACGGGACTCTATTCCACACCTAACCTTATCTCAAACCATTCCCTGGTAAGTTTCACTGCATTACACATCCGGGTCCCGCCGTGTACAGGTTGGTATGTACGTAACTAAATGGATCCCTGACGAGTGAAATCCGGCGAAGGGAAGAGAAGGTGGAAAAGAGGCTGCTCGGGTATAAATTCCCTCGTAGCACACTGTGTGGAATATAGCATACTACACGGAGTATAGCATACCGCACGGAGTATAGCACACTGCCCGGACTATAGCATACTACACGGAGTATAGCATACCGCACGGAGTATAGCACACTGCCCGGACTATAGCATATTACACGGAGTATAGTTCACAGCATGGAGTATAGCACACATCATGGAGTAAAGCACATTGCGTGGAGTATATAGCACATTGCACGGAGTATAGCTCATTGCACGGAGTATAGCATAGTGCATAGAGTATAGGTCATTGCGTGGAGTATAGCACTGCGTGGAGTATAGCACATTGCGTGGAGTATATAGCACATTGCACGGAGTATAGCTCATTGCACGGAGTATAGCTCATTGCACGGAGTATAGCTCATTGCACGGAGTATAGCATAGTGCATGGAGTATAGCACATTGCGTGGAGTATATAGCACATTGGACGGAGTATAGCACATTGCGTGGAGTATAGCTCATTGCACGGAGCATAGCATAGTGCATGGAGTATAGGTCATTGCGTGGAGTATAGCTCATTGCGTGGAGTATAGCTCATTGCGTGGAGAAAGCTTAGAGCACAATGCATGGAGTATAGCACTTTGCGTGGAGTATAGAATACTAAGGCTGTCGCGAGGCTGAAAAGAAATATTAGATATAAAAGAAAATATTATTGTAATTTACCTTTCAGAGAAAACTTTTTACCCGTGCCTGAATTATTTGCGATCTAAAAGATAACAAGATAAGTTAATACAACAGCTCTTTTTAAAACAAGGTAACAACGCTGTCCATTCAAAATTTCCCCAATAGCACACTGTATGACGTTTTCAATAGCCCGGTCGGTGCATAAAAGTAGACCGTTAAGCGGTGTACACACTAGCCGAATGATTCGATCTAATCAGTTGGCTTGGAAATTCACCTATTTTATTCGCCCCAATCAAACATGCTTGATATATTCGGCCGAATTAAATTCGCCTAGTGTGCCCTCTTTGCCGAAGCATTGGCCCGATTGTAGAATTTATTAGCCAATCAACACTCATATCGAGAACTAACGTAATTATTTGAGGACATGGTCGCTTCCATGTTTAATAATCACGTGACCTAATGTGTCATTCGGTTTCAATTCGGCGCCAATTGATTCGGTCGAATCATTAGGCTAATGTGCCCTATCACCGTTTAAAGCCCCATAACTGATTAAATATAATTCTAAAAAAATCAATGTTGATCAAGATTAAAAGTTACTAATTACGTGGAACTTACTCCTTGTCATGTACAGTAGGGGATCGAAACCACACCATCTTATGATTGTTATATAAACCTATCGACCACTCCTCCCCCAATATCCCCATCCCACCCTGTCCCGTTTTGGAGAGAGAAAGAGGGGTGGGGGGTAACGTCCACTCGACAAAACCTAGGTCATTTAGGGACTAACATACGGTTCAATTTTATTTCCATAATTCACTTGCACGCAGGGATCTTTAGCAGTGGGGGGGAAACCGGAGGACCAAGAAAAAACCCACGAGGTCGGACAGGCTGCCCTGTTTTAGAATATATAAATTAAAAACAAGCAGATTTACCCTGACGTGTTTCCCGTCGCTCATTACTTCATAATCAAAGCCAGCAGATTTACACAGGGACCAAGCCAACGGTGATAATACTATATAGCCCGATTTACAGAATCCCTCGGCAGTATTAACATCAGATACAGCTGCTCCTAGTTCCACGTAAAACCTCGAATCATCATTACCTAGAAATGTTATCGACATATCTCCTGCTGATACACCTGCAATATACACAAGCAAGACAGCTGTTTAGTCGTTCGGATGGGACGAAAAGAAAACCTCAGGTTCCATGTACATATTGGCGTGCACGTTAAAGATTCCTCGACAGTCGGAATTCGATATAGTCAGGATAATTATTAGTTAATTAAAGGGGAATTAATACGTTACCTAGTTTAACTGTTAATTAAAGGGGTAATTAAAACGTTACCTAGTTTAACTGTTAATTAAAGGGGAATTACTACGTTACCTAGTTGAACTGTTAATTAAAGTGGAATTAATACGTTTCCTAGTTTAACTGGTAATTAAAGGGGTAATTAAAACGTTACCTAGTTTAACTGTTAATTAAAGGGGAATTACTACGTTACCTAGTTTAACTGTTAATTAAAGTGGAATTAATACGTTTCCTAGTTTAACTGGTAATTAAAGGGGAAAAACTACGTTACCTAGTTTAACTGTTAATTAAAGGGGAATTAATACGTTACCTAGTTTAACTGGTAATTAAAGGGGAATTAATACGTTACCTAGTTTAACTGTTAATTAAAGGGGAAAAACTACGTTACCTAGTTTAACTGTTAATTAAAGGGGAATTAATACGTTACCTAGTTTAACTGGTAATTAAAGGGGAAAAACTACGTTACCTAGTTTAACTGGTAATTAAAGGGGAATTAAAACGTTACCTAGTTTAACTGTTAATTAAAGGGGAATTACTACGTTACCTAGTTTAACTGTTAATTAAAGTGGAATTAATACGTTTCCTAGTTTAACTGGTAATTAAAGGGAAATTAATACGTTACCTTATTTCACCTTTAATTAACAGCTAAACTAGGTAATATTAATAATAATAATAATAATTAAATAATAAATATTATTATTATTATTATTATTATTATTATTAATATTACCTAGTTTAGCTGTTAATTAAAGGTGAAATAATACGTTACCTAGTTTAACTGCTAATTTAAGGTGGATTAATACGTTACCTAGTTTAACTGTTAATTAAAGGGGGGGGGGTATACGTTACCTAGTTTAACTGTTTATTAAAGGTGGAATTAAAGGGGGGTTAATACGTTTCATAAATTAACTGTTAATTAAAGGGGTAATTAATACGTTACCTAGTTTAACTGTTAATTTAACGCCGCCATCGGTGTGCCATTTACCACACTGTTCCTGAAGGACTTGGCAACACTTCACAACATTTTCTACAGTTGAAGGGAGATCACTCTTTTTATTAACCCGCCATAAACTTAGCAGAGCATCGCCTGAAATTGATGACGTGATTACAGTTTGACCCATTTCAATGAAATCCAGTTTCAACTTGTCTTTCACAATATTTTAAAAGGAATGGAGTAGACTTAGTCAACTCAATATTATTCGGACTAACATAAAAATGGTTAGTCTCAATTATCCAGTTTTACGGTGAAGTACCAATGGCCGTTTAACGAACAATAGCACGGATTCAAATCTAATGAAAATCGGATCCATCAGATGACATCGAGGGTTGATGGTAATAAATGTCTAACCTTCGATATCTAGATCTGGCTCTTAAACAGTGCTTTCTCCACCCGGGGGCTGAATCCAGAATGATTAATTCAACTCCAGCTGGTTTTAAAATTCTAAAATCAATTAAAAGCGGGGTGTTACAACACCAGTATTCGATTCTTGGTTAAAATATCCTGGATTACTCCTTGTCAGGTACGACTGGGGATCGAAACCACGCCATCTTATGATCGTTATAAAGACCTATCTCCCCAATATCCCCCATCCCATCCAATCCCATCCCACCCTTTTTCTTGTTATATCCCTTGATAGGTTTTATTTACCCGAGGGAGGGTGGGGGGGGGGGCTAAATCAACAACGGGGTGTTAGAAAACCATTTTTCGATCTTGGTTCCACCTGAACCTTTTTTTTTCCTGTAACATTCCCTTGATAGAGTTTTATTTACCTGCGAATTTAAGGACATCCCCACCAGCCGCGATGATTTCTTGAACTAATTCTCCCAGGTAAGCGTTTAATATTCTTGTTAGTTGATCTATCCCCGCTTTGTGATCTGCGCCATATTTCTCACATAAAGCTGTAAAACCTATATATTGGAAAAATAATATTTTATCTCCAACCTGATAAAAACAAAGATACTATTTCGTTTCGTTTTTTTTATAGTTCAAACTTTTGTTTTAGGCGTGCCATGCAGAGAGAGAGAGAGAGAGAGAGAGAGAGAGAGAGAGAGAGAGAGAGAGAGAGGGGATTTAACGTCCACTCCACACAACTAGGTCATCTCGGGACTAACATATGGTTTAATTTTATTTCAATAATTCGCTTGCGCGTAGGGGTCTTAGCAGTGGGAGGAAACCGGAGTGCCCGGAGGAAACCGAGGAGGTTGAGAAGGCGCCCTTATCTCCATGCCACATACGCTCACACCAGGGCTCGAAACAACAGCCGCAAGCCAGGTGTGGCCAGCTAGTTAGAGGTCGAAGCGCGGCACTCTAGACCACTAGGCCATCCCAACCCCCTCTCGATCTAGGGCATCTTTATCAATAAAATCAATAAAATGAATTAAAATTGGGTTTAACGTCCTACTGTCTGCTCAAAACTGGGCTAATGAAGACGGACAGGAAAATTGTACCTTGACAGCAGCATCACGGCCTACCCTTATATCGAATTCCAACTGTCAAGGGATCTTTTACGTGCACCGTGCACTACAATGTGTACATGGACCTAGATTTTTCGTGTCATCCGAACGACTAGACAGCTGACCTTGTGAGGCCTTCCGTCCTGCACCACTATAGGGGTAACCACGCCGGAAAATTGAAGTGTGTATGTACATGTATATTCGCCCATCACGCTTCGTCGCTCGACCCTGTGAATAATTTAGACATGATATCGTATTTGGGCCGGTGAATTGGGCCCGGGTGAGTTGCGGGTTAGTTCTCTATATAATCGGTTATCAATCATAAATAAACTGAACTAAATTGAAATGGGGTTTAAAGTCTTTCGTATCTTCATCATCTGGGCAAATGAAGACGTGTATATGCGCCACGGAAATGGGAAAGTTTTGCGAGGACAGCGGTGTTTCCGCTTACTCTTATCCGAAATCCAAGTGCCTGGTGATCTTTAACGTGCACTCAATGGTCTACATAGGACCAATTGTCATCGAATCTTTAACATGCAAACAATGGTATACACTGTACTGTCAGGGGATCATTAAAGTGCACCCAATGGTATACACATGACCAACTGTCTTTAACGTGCACCTAATGCTATACATAGGGCCAACTGCCGGGGGTACACACGAGTCACTCCGTCCTGCGCCTCTGGCACGGGTGGAGGGGGATTTTAGTGAAACGTTTTCGGCCGAAACGGATAGTACGCCAGGGCCATTCTAAGTAAAACCAGGGGCCTGTTTCACGAAATTTTAACTTAAGATAAAATCCAAATTTTAGTACATACTCAAATCTGATTGGCTAAGCGCTAAAATCAATCTAATACTATCCAATCGAATTACTTAAATCGGATTTTATCTTAGTTAAAATTTCGTGAAACAGGCCCCAGGGCCGTATGTAGGATTTTAAAAGTGTGGGTGCATGAGAGTGGTGGGGCGCCAATATAATGCCCAAATTACTGAAAGCCTATTGGTCATCATAATCAAGTGTATCATTTTATAATTGTAGGACTGTCATTTTTTTGTGGAGGGCTGGGGGCGCCTAATTTTTCTGGGCTGCAATGTACCCCCTGCACCACCGCTAGATTTTAACCATCCATGGAAAATTTATCTTAGTCAATTATTATTCTAAGAGAGAGAGAGAGGGGGAGAGAGAGAGAGAGGGGGGAGAGAGAGAGGGGGAGAAATGGGGTTTAACGTCCACTCAACACAACTAGGTCATTTCGGGACTAACATATATGGTTTAATTTTATTTCATATTATTATAAAGCTGCTTACCTGAGATATCAGCGAATAAAAGAACTGCTGTATATTTGGCTGTCCAGGGTACTTTCACTTTATGATCAGCGAACGTGACGACACCAGGCACGTGAGTTATCAGGTTATCTAACTTGTTGGATTCACCTTGGTTCTGTTTCATCAGGTTGTGAGCCAAACTCGCAAAATCTTTCATAGAAAATATAACAAGATTTATTAGGTTGAAATTAGGAGAGAGAGGGGGGGGGAGAGAGAGGGGGGGGGGAGAGAGAGAAAGAGAGAGAGGGGGGGAGTATAACAAGATTTGTAAAGTTGAATTTATAACATGATAGAGGGAGAGAGGGGGGAGAGATAGAGATAGAGAGAGGGGACACACCACACACACACACACACAGCTAGGTCATTCGGGACTTACATGGTTCAATTTTATTTCAATAATTTGCTTATACACTCTTATGGGCCCTGGGCGGCGCTTCGGCTATCCTACCCTCTCGAGAGGCATGGTTTGGGGGCTCGTATTGATTTTAGTGAACATGTTTCGCTTATTTCCAGATTAACATGAGAGGGGTTTTACATAGGCTAAGCCTGTTCCCCAATCCCATTCAGACAACCTAAATAAAATATTGTTTAAAAAACCCAAAACTTGAGGTCGTTTTTTTCTATTGTCACGTGTGGAATTCTAGGGAGGAGAATTTTGTCTTGCATGACAGGTGCGTTTTTTCAAACGCATCTTTGAATTTCAACTGTAAAAAGCTGTTTTTGTTTTGAAGTGTACACGAATGAAGCTCTCTTTTTCCTCTCTTCCAAACGACTCGGAACACTTTAATTGTGGGTCCAGTGGGTACTACACGGTCTACAAGAGATTGGATAGAAAACCCCTAAGGATATTCTCGGAGCACTCCGGGATTCGATCTAATAATTTTCGCGGCAGGAATCTATAATGTAGGAATGAATGAATGAAATGGGGTTTAACGTCCTACGCTTAAGCACTTAACCTGGGCTAATTGAAGACGGGCATACGCCATACAGTGTGCTATGAGGGAAATTTTGCCCGGGCAGCAACTGAATTACAACTGCCAAGGGTTATTGTACGTGCACGCCAATGTGTACACGAGGCCTCGATTTTTCGTCCCATCCGAACAACTAGGCAGCTGTCCTTGGCAGGCCCTCCTTCTGACAAGGGGAAATCATGCCGGAAAATCGATATGAACTTTCTCGGCCAGTGCAGGGATCGAACACCCGACCTCCGGGCTAGCAAACCAGCGCCTTACCCACTTAGCCACCGTGATCCCCCTATAATATAGGAACAGTATAGACGACACAGTTAACAGTAAGGTGGTTTCGAATTCCCGGTTATACGTGACAAGAAGAAGGGTCGCCTGTAAAACCTGGTGGGTTATAACCGGGTCCCCCTCTACGTACTAAAGACACCCTACGCGCAAGCGAATTATTGAAATAAAATTAAACCATATATATATATATTAGCCCCGAAATGACCTAGTTTGTATCGAGTGGAAGTTAAACCCCCTTCTCTCTCTCTATCTATATCTCTTACTCTCTCTCTCTCTCCCCACAAAACAATAAAATTATTAAAATTTAGAATTCCCCCCCCCCCCAAAAAAAAAGCAGTAGAACATATTTTTGCATCAATCTATTCCGATTCTGGATCTTTATGTCTCAGTCTCTAGAAAGAAAATAGAAATACTATAAAATCATAAAACTACAAAGATGAATTAATTGAAACTTACTCATTTTATCTCCAAAACACGCTCAAAAGCGATTTTGCGGCCAAACGGTGGATGAGCGATACTAAAAATAGACCGAACAAAGCTGTGACGTCACAGTCGGGAATCCCCGAAGTAGATTACGCATGCTTAGGGATTTCTACGATGGCGGAGGGAGCTCTAAACTACGACCCAAGTAATTGTTTTTTTTACTTGTTGTATCCCAAGTTTTCTTGTTATTTTCAATATTATTTCAAGGAACGCGGTCAGAGTGCATTCATAGAAAAGCAAAGCAGAAAAATATTGTGGTGAAATTTCGACAGTATTTGTCAAATTTGCAGTGGAAACGAGTAATGCGATGGAAATTTTTTTTTGAAATTTTAATTTGTCGGTTCTTTCTAGAATGTTTTCGCTCTGTATCATTTACGAATCGAAAAAATTAAAGTTGACTGCCTATAGTTAAAGATATATAGAGCAGAACGAGGTATATTGTTGACCTATTTTCATTAGACTGTTTGAATTTATAAGAGAAAACTTTTTGTCAGGGCAGCAACCACAAACTTTCCATTTCCTGATTGAATATTGATGAATGCATATTTTCTGTTGCCGAATGGTTAGAGTGTGTGTGTTGTATCATAAGGTCTGTCATTGTCATTATTGAATCAGCCAGTGTGGTTTTGATTCCCCAGTTGTGCGTGACTTATTAAGGAGTTTGGTTGCCTGTCTAACCTCGTGCATGGGTTTTCTCTGGTTTCCTCCCACCGCTAAAGACCCCTACCTCTGGTGTTTGCATTTTGTCCGGCACTGATTTGTCTTTTTTGTTGATATCCCCTCATTAGTACATGTCTGGCACTAAGTTGAAAATTTCAGGTACTTCATGACATGTATTTCATTAGTGGCTGACATTTTGTCAGGTACATCTAAAACCATTTATTTCCAAGACTGACTTCTATATATTTGATCTTTCAGGTAAAAATTATGATGATCAGACCTGTGCTCAGCAGAGAGATATTGAAAAAGCGGTGAGTTAACCTAAATATCTAGGATTTTATGGAGACCATTCACTAGTGCTGGGGGGTGTTGATGGATGAATGGTTAGCATCTACATGCTGTATCATAAAGCCTGTCATTGAGTCAACTGGCATGGTTTTGAATCCCCGGTCCTACATGACAATGAGTAGGGTGGCCTGTCCAATCTCATGGGTTTTCTTCGGGTCCTCTGGTTTTTTTCCCACTGCTAACGATCCCTACGCGCAAGCCAATTATTGAAATAAGATTAATTCATAGGTTTGTCCTGAAATGACCTAGTTTGTGTCAAGTGGACGTTAAACCCCATTTCTTCGGGTCCTCTGGTTTCCTCCCACTGCTAAAGACCCCTACGCGTAAGCAGATTATTGAAAGAAAATTAAACCATAGGTTTGTCCAGAAATGACCTAGTTTGTGTCGAGTGGACGTTAAACCCCATTTTCTCTCTCTCTCCAACCTGAGAATCCCCAGTCGTACGTGACAAGGAGAAGGGTCGCCTGTCCAACCTCATGGGTTTTCTCCGGGTCCTCTGTTTTCCTCCTACTGCTAAAGACCCCTACGCGCAAGTGAATTATTGAAATAAAATTAAACCATTTTTTTTCAGAAATGACCTAGTTTGTGTCAAGTGGACGTTAAACCCCACTTTTCCCTCTCTCCCACCTGAATCGCAAAACGTATCGTATAATGAATGAACTGGCAATACCCAGCACTACCACTACCATTCATATCCTGGATGATAATATATCTTCGCTGCGCTTTCAAAACCTTGTATATCAGATTTAGCCAAAAACTTTGGGGGGGGGGGGGCTTATTACATTCACTTTGCATTGATACATGTCCTCTCAAAACCTCGTGTACACCTCTAAATCAATTAGAAATGCTTTTTTTTACCTTGTGACTAATTGTCGTATTTCGCTTGGGCATACCGGTAGATATTTTTGTCAAAACAAAAATATGTGCGTCAAAACCTAGTATCTCAAGACTGCAATTTAATTTGAGATAAGACATTTTGGAATAAAACATTTGCAAAAAATTATTTTTCGAGATACGATATTTTAACAGCTGTCAGAAACTCGTATCTCATTTTTTTGGAGAAAAAAAATTCTTTCAAATATCAAATCTTGTTTTTTTTATTTGGTGTTATAGGTACATGCTTCACACTAATCACACTGATACACCCTTTCAGGTAGTCTTAATTAGCATGTATATATCGAAGGAACAATTCAATCCGCCAGTTTTTATTAGATCTGTAAAGTTTTTGTGTCTCCTGAAAAGTAGTAAAATTCGAGATAAGAGATTTTGGAAGCGCAGCGACGATATCCTATTTATCTGGTGCAAGTAAAGGCCTAGCTGCTCTGGTTCCATGGAATCAAATTACCCTTAAAAATGCATTGTATATGCCCCCTTTTTCTTGAGGTATTTCCCTTATTAAATTTGGGGGGGGGGGGTGGATGGCAGAATGATTAGCGTTTGTGCGCTGCATAATAAAACTGTCATTGGCTTGGTTTTGATTCTTCGGTTGTACGTGACAAGAAGAGGGGTTGCCTGTCCAACCTCATGGGTTTTCTCCAGGTCCTCCAGTTTCCTCCCACTTTTAAAGACCTGTATTGAAATAAAATTGAACCATATTAGTTTCGAAATGACCTAGTTTGTGTGGAGTGAAAGTTAAACCCGATTTCTATCTCTTTCTCTGTGTACAGGGTAGTGGTTGCTTACAACTAGGGGGTTGGGATGGCCTAGTGGTCTAGAGTGCAGCGCTTCAACCTCTAGCTGGCCGGCCACCTCTTGCTTGCGTTTGTGGTTTCGAGCCCTGGTGTGAGCATATGTGACATGGAGATGCGGGCGTCCTCTCAACCTTGTGGGTTTCCTCCGGGCACTCTGGCTTACTCCCACTGCTAAAGACCCCTACGCGCGAGTGAATTATTGAAATAAAATTAGTCCCGAAATGACCTAGTTGTGCTGAGTGGACGTTAAACCCCATTTCTCTCTCTCTCTCTTTATCTTGCGGCCACCCTGAACTTTCTATTATTATTGTAGATAGCAGATGAACAGCCGTTAGTCAGTGATATTTTATCATTTGATGAACTGAAAACAGAATATCAAGATGATGAAATATTTAAACTTAAAATAGATGTAAGTATTTTATATTTCTAAACTTTAAATAGATGTAAATATCTAAGTATTCATTGTATATTGCCAACTAGGCAGCTTGAGTTTACAACTTACTCACTCAGCATGTAGTCTGTGTGACAAGTTCCCTCCAAGCACACTGCATTGCTGCCTTTGCATATGCCTGTTTTTATAAGCCGATGTTGGAGTTGGATTGTCGAATTATTAGCCTTGTGTGCTGTATCATAAGGTTTGCCATTGAGGCAACTGGTTGTATGTGGCAAGGAGTAGGGTCACCTGTCGAACCTCGTGGGTTTTATCTGGGTAATCTGGTTTCCTCTGACTGCTAAAGACCCATACATGCTAGCTAATTGTTAAAATAAAATTGAACCTTGTGTTAGTCCCCAAATGACCTAGTTTGTGTTGAGTGAACTTAAACCCCCTTTCTCTCCCTCTCTCCCTCTCTCCCACTGCTAAAGACCCCTACGTGCTAGCGAATTGTTGAAATAAAATTGAACCATGACCTAGTCTGTGTCGAGTGGATGTTAAACGATAGAATAATAAACATTGAGTAATTATAAGCAAGTGGTAGTTAACGATGGACATATTGTTTTCTCTTTCAGGATTTAAAAGGCAGATATAAACATATGAGGAAAACGCGGGGTGATGGCAACTGTTTTTTTCGTGCATTTGGTTTTGCCTATCTAGAACAACTTTTAAATAACAACACAGATTTTCCCAGGTTAATTTTGAATTTGTTAAACCTAACATTTAAATGGCCTAGAAATAATAATTGTCTACCCACCTTTGAAGAAAGCAGGGGACTATTAAAATGGGTCTGACTGTCTCTCTTTGTTTAGCATGTTCTCTATCCATCTCTTGCGAAATGTGGACATATATTGCCTGGTAAACGCTTGTTATGAATATACTGGTTATTTTTATGAATGAACTGGTTATTTTTATGAATGAACTGGTTATTTTTATGAATGAACTGGTTATTTTTATGAATGAACTGGTTATTTTTATGAATGAACTGGTTATTTTTATGAATGAACTGCTTATTTTTATAAATGAACGGGTTATTTTTATAAATGAACGGGTTATTTTTATGGATGGGTTATATTATTTTTTAATGTTTTATATTATGAACAGTTTATTTTTGATGAATGATTTTATTTTGATGAAAGGGTTTATATTTCACGAATGTTATATTTATGTTAAATGTTATATTTTTTTGGCCAGATTTAAAGAAATTGCCAGTAAGAGTAAAGATGAATTAGTAGCACTTGGTTTCCCACAATTTACAATTGAAGATTTTCATGAAACAGTTAGTATATAACTAGTATTATTAATTTAATGGAAAAAGACCAAAGATTATTCTGTATATTGCAATTGATATTCTCACAGTTGCTGATATTGTCATTTGTATGTCTATAGTTGAAGATCTTGTAATTTGTATGTCTATAGTTGAAGATCTTGTAATTTGTATGTCTATAGTTGAAGATCTTGTAATTTGTATGTCTATAGTTGAAGATCTTGTAATTTGTATGTCTATAGTTGAAGATCTTGTAATTTGTATGTCTATAGTTGATGATCTTGTAATTTGTATGTCTATAGTTGAAGATCTTGTAATTTGTATGTCTATAGTTGAAGATCTTGTAATTTGTATGTCTATAGTTGAAGATCTTGTAATTTGTATGTCTATAGTTGAAGATCTTGTAATTTGTATGTTTATAGTTGATGATCTTGTTATTTATATTTATGTAGTCTATTATCTGTTATTGTAATTGATATTTCTATAGTTGTAATTATACTGTAATTTTGATCAGTTGTAATTATATTGTTATTTATATTTTTGATTGGTTATAATTATATTGTAATTTATTACTTGTAATTATATTGTAATTTATATTTCTATTAGTTGTAATTATATTGTAATTTATAGTTTTATTAGTTGTAATTTGTATTTCTATAGTTGTAATTATAGTGTCATTTACATTTCCATTAGTTGTAATTATATTGTAATTTATATTTTTATTGGTTGTAATTGTATTGCTATTTCTATTAGTTGTAATTACATTGTAATTTATATTTCTATTGAATGTAATTTTTTTTGTAATTTATATTTCCATTGAATGTAATTATATTGTAATAATATTTCTTTTAGTTGTTATTATATTGTAATTATATTTATATTGGTTGTAATTATATTCTAATTTATATTTATACTGGTTGTAATTATATTGTAATTATATTTCTGTTAGTTTTAATTATGTTGTAATTTATATTTTTGTTAGTTGTAATTATATTTTATTAGTTGTAAACGTATTGTAATATATATATTCTATTGGTTGTAACTATATTGTAATTTATTTTCATATTGGTGGTTAATATTTGGTAATTTATATTTCTATTAGTTGTAATTATATTGTTTTTTTTTAATTAGTTGTGATTATATTGTAATTTATATTTCTATTGGTTGTAATTTATATTTCTATTGGTTGTAATTATATTATAATGTATATTTCTACCCTGTAATTACATTGTAATTTATATTTCTATTACTTGTAGTTACATCGTAATTTATATTTCTTATAAGTTGTAATTGTATTTATATTAGTTGTGATCGTATTGTAATATATATTTACATGGGTTGTAATTATATTTTAATTATATTTTATTAGTTGTAATTTATATTATATCAGTTGTAATTATATTGTAATTTATATTTTTCTAGTTTATGGAAGTAATTGAGAAAGTCGAGAAGAAATGTACAAATGAAGAATTTTATCAGTTATATACAGATCAGGGAATCTCAGATTATTTTGTTGTTTATCTCAGGTAATTATTTCACCTTTTGGGGTTTGGGGGTTCCTCCTTCTCCTAAACATTTACTTCACCTTTATAGGTTTGGGGTTCCTCTCGCTGCTAAACATTTACTTCACCTTTTGGGGTTTGGGGAGTTTCTCCCTAGGGGTTTGGGGGGTTCTTCCCGTTGCTTAGAAATTATTTCACCTTTTGGGGTTTGAAGACTTCCTCCCTGGGATTTGGTGGGTTCTTCCCTGAAGTTTGGGGGGTTCTTCCAGTTGCTAAAAAATTACTTCACCTTTTGTGGGGTTTGTAGAGTTTATCCCCCTGCTAAAAAATCCTACATTAGTGAAAGAGAATTGAAATGAAAGGTTGCAAATCTCAAAAGTTGATTAGGATTTTTCGCTGTGATTTTCCCTTTGTCAGGGACAGACAAAGGCAGCTGTCTAGTCATGCGGATGGTATGGAAAACTGAGGTCCCGTCTACACATTTGGCATGCATGTAAAAATGTAAAGCATGCCTTGGCAGTCGGAATTCAATGTAAGAGTAGACCATAGCGGCGCTGTGTGGGCAAAATGCTTTCATAGCACACTGCATGGTGTATGCCCCTTTTTATTAGCCCAGTTGGAGCACAACAGTAGGACGTTAAAACCCCATTTTATTTTCTTAATCCCAAAATGACATAGGTTTTGTTGAGTGGCAAGACTTCACTTCTGTCTCTTTTGCTGCTTCAAGATCTAAATAGGAAGCAACTCTTGAAACTATGTGTTACCCTAATGTTTAAACATAGATGTTTAGTTCAGGACATATTCTCCTTCACATAAACTTGTTAGCCTGGAGGTCAGGGTTTTGATCCTGGTGTTTGAGATAGTTTATGGCGATTTCCCGGGGTGGTTTCCACTTGTCAGTGCTGCAGGATGGAGGCCAGACAAGGACATCTGTCTATTGGTTGAGATGGAACAAAAGTCAATGTCTCGTGTATACATTAGAATGCACGTAAAAGATCTCACGGCAGTTGGAATTTGATATAAGAGAAGGCCCATTAAGTACCATTTCATTTCATTTCATATCCTTCATGTTAACATAACTCGAAGTGACCGAAGTTCACCTAAGTATTGTTTGACAAGAATTTAAACATTTAGTCGGTTCCCCTGCCTGACATCATGAGATTCAAACCACGACCTAATAACCCCACTAAGTGTGGAAATCAAATTATTATATATATTAGTCCTGAAATGACCTGTTTTCTGTGGCTTTTTTGCTCTCTCCGTTGGTTTCGCACATGAAAGGGAAGCAATTCTTTTTCCATCTAGACTTTCTATGTATTTTGGGGGGTTTGGCATGGCCTAGTGGTCTAGACTAGAGTGCCGCGATTCAACCTCTAGCTGGCTGTTTTGATCCCTGGTGTGCGCTTGGAGATATGGGAGCATTCTTAACCTCCTGGGTTCTCTCCGCATACTCAGGTTTTCTTCCTCGGGAAAGATCCCTGCACATGCGCTGAGATGTTAAAAATGAAAATAAGACAGCTTGTCTGCCATATCACTATACATATTATTATTGAAGAGTGAATAAATTTATTTATTTTTTTTACTAGGCTTGTAGTATCAGGACATTTACAAAAAGAAGAAGATTTTTTCATCCATTTTGTTGAAGGTGGACGAACTGTAAAAGAATTTTGTAATCAGGTACAGAAGTTTAAATTGTTTTAGTTGAATTTTAAATCATATAACATTGGCGTAAAGAAACAATGGGTTACCATGGTTATCGCCGATCATAAAGGAATTCAAAGTCCATAACTTAGTATAAAAGTCCTCTTACATTCGTTTAAAGAATAGAATTGAATATATGTTGATCATCGCCACCGAGCGCGTTGTATCATATGGTCTGTCATTGAGCCAACTGGCGTGGTTTCGATTCCCTAGTTCTACTTGACAATGAGTATGGTCGCCTGTCCAACCTCATGGGTTTTTCTCCAGGTCCTACGGTTTCCTTCCACTGCTAAAGACTATGAGCAAGCAAATTATTGAAATATAATTGAACCATTTGTTGGTTCTGAAATGACCTAGTTTGTGTTAAGTGGACGTTAAACCCTAACTCTCTCTCTCTTTTAGGAAGTTGAGCCAATGCATAAAGAAAGTGACCATATCCATATTACCGCGCTGACGGCAGCACTGGGCGTCAATATACGAGTGGAATATATGGATCGCGGAGATTCACCAAAATGTAACCAACATGATTTCCCGGATGGAAGCCGACCAACTGTCTATTTGTTATATCGTCCCAGTCATTACGACATCCTGTATCCGTGATGTATTGTTACCGTGGTTACGTGGGGGTAGTTACACATTGTATATTTTTTCACAGAAAGAACCAGGAACTCTTAAAAGAGGTTGAGATAATTAAGTGGTTAATTCGACCACATGTCAGCTTGCCTGTGCCTAATTTTAAAATTATCGACTCTAAAATTATGGGCTATAAAATTATATAATTAAATTGTATGAAAAATATTTGTTATTTGTGGGGATGAGTGTTCCAACATAGGCCTGTATACTAACACATGTACTGTAGATCTTAAGGCCTGTGATGTATGCAAGTTGGGGGTGGGGGTGGGGTATCTGGCCATTTATTTAAAATTGTGGGTTGGGTAAATGAGTATATCTTAATATTTGTTATGTATGCAAGTCATGGGTCGAGTCCCAGGCTTGCAATGACATGAAGTATGGTAAAATAAAACTGTAAATGTAACATGTTTGTATTGACTTGCTGTAATTAGATTAGAATAATAGCCTGTTGTGGTATGGAGCCGAATCGTTGCCATATTAAGAGAAAATATCACAGTTAAAATTGCAAAACTATCATAGTCAAAATGGTAAAAATGTCCATTTGCGTGATTTTTCACTTGTAGTCGTTGTAGATATTACATAACACATAATCACCATTGCCAATCGTTGGCAACCTATTCAGAATAAATCTATTTTTATCAACCAATCAAATCCAACGTTTTGTCTATCAAATGAAAGTAGAATAAATTATTATTAATCCACTCCTTTAGCACAGGTTGAGAGCGCGCCCCTTTAATATGATTGTGCCAACGTTTACTAATAGTGTTTGGAAAGCTTATTCAATTACCTTTTAGAATATATTTAGTTGGATCATCAGAATTTTGTACCATGGTCCGGGGATATTAACATTTACAGTATTTCCCCTTAAATCTTTTTTTTTTCAAAATTGGCCATGTTTAGGATGAGAGTTCACCCCTTAAATATGACTGTGCCAACTTTTACTAATAATATTTGGGAAAAGCTTATTTAAATACCTTTCGGATGTCCAGAATTTTGTAAGATGATGCAAAATTACATGCTATTCTGAGCTAAAGGAATGGATAAATATAATATATTCCATTTTGATTTGATAGACTTTACGTTGGATTTGTTTGGTTGATAAAAAAAGATGAGTTTGGTCGACTGTTGAATTTATTCTGAATAGGTTGCCAACGAACTGAATGTAGAAACAAGAATCATTAGTTTAGAATGTTGCGTTCGTGTCTAAAATATTCAATCTGGAATGTAGAAACAAGAATTATGAATATTGTCCCATTCGGTCTTCCATAAATATTGACGTCCTATGACGTCAACTTCGGCTAAACCCGGAACACGCCCCTTGGAGAAATTCTGACGGTTGAAAATAAATTGGTGAAATTCTCGTAGTTGAAAATGCAAAGATGAAAAAGTCACAGTGAATTTGCAAATGCGAAAAGTAGAAAGTGAAAAAAAATACAATTAAATTTTTACGATGTTAATTTTTGCCTAGCAACTTTTGTTTTGATACTTTTTATATGGTGATTATGTGTTATGTAATATCTACAATGACTACAATTTAAAAAATCACGCAAATGGACATTTTTTAGCATTTTAACTATTATAATTTTGCCATTTTAACTGTGATATTTTCTCTTAAATTTAGCAACGATTCGGCCCCATAATGTGGAGGCCTCACCCATGGAGTAAAAAAATTGAAAATTGAATCACCGCAAATGCGTTTTCTGCTATAATTCTAGCCCGTGTAAGCAACTCCAAACGTATCCAATGGTTTTGTTACCGAAATCCCACTCTGAATTCCAACCATCCAATCAGACTGTTGCATATGCATTCACAAATAATAATCGATGCCCGAAAAATGTTGCACAAAGTAGAGTGGCTCCAGACAAAATATTTTAATCCATAGTCAACTCAGTACAAATTTATGATATTCAATTACCAGAAAAGTAAAATTAGTGTTTTATTAGGTCTCGATGACAGTTAGGGAAGCAAAACTAGAAAGCCCGAAGAATTTCAAGTTTTATCGACAGCAGCACCGGTTTTCTTTGAGACGCACATGACCCCCCAAGAAAATTTTTGATTATCTGACCGTCCCAAGCGCGTTTTACTGCTAGTTTCCTTTGTCGTTTTCCAGCCCGATGCCTGTTTTTCGGGCAATATCTATTTTCGAGCAATACCGTTTTTTTGGACATACCTATCATAAGAGAGATTCGGGTATTTTTAAGGGCATGCAGTGGACAAGAAAAAGAGGAGAAAATACATTTCAGACAGTGTGGATCTCATAGAAATAAGTTAGTTATTTTTTTTCTCTAAAAGCCCCCCCCCCCCCCGGCTCCTACTCTATGTTTGAGATATAACTGCCCTGACAAAATGTCCCTCACTGTATGGCCTATGGCCGTCTTCATCAGCCCAGTTGGACCAGAACAGTAGGATGCTAAACCCCATTTCTAGTCCAGTCAATACATGGTTCGACTTTAAACAAATTGCAATAAAAATAACTTTTGGTTTTTTCTATACTCAACATATTCCTTAATAACGTACACTGAACGAAAATTCGAAAAATGTTATAAACAGATTCGTAAAAAACGTCACTCGAATTTTGACGCGATTGGGCCACCGTAGATGTAAATAACGTCAACAAGGCGGAATGACGTCAAGCAATGTAGAGTCATTTTTTCTAATTATCGACTATAAGAGATATTAAAGGGACAGTCCCGTATTATACAAGGCTCAAAAATAAAAGTCTGGGAATGTATAAAAATAAATCGCCAAAATATAGGGGAATAGTGTATATACCTTGTCTCAAAATTTCAACTCAAAATATTGAGTCGTTTGGACGTGAACGCCAAAACTGCTTATCCGGACACGTAACCCTTTTAAGATTTCGGGTCATTTTTTTTCATTTGGTGACCTGATAATCGATTTACGTTTCTTGAGAGGTCTATGCAGTGAATGATCCATGTACTGTACTTGATAACAAAAGGTAAATTTTACCTACATATTATTTTTATAGAAAAAAGTCTGGTTTTATCTAGATACTGTATGATACAAAGGTCTCCATTTCCAGATGCAGACTGTCAGGTTTAAGTTATTTACAAGCGTATCACAAAAATCGGGTTAGTTGATTGGCCTTAGATAATGGGTTTTACATGATTTTAACACAAAATTAAGCAGTTTTATTCCCCAAAAAGTTATCGGGATTGGCCCTTTAAACTTATTCAGGTAAGTTACACGATGATTCATAAAACGATCATACACAATGTGCAATATAGAAACATGAGTTTTAAAGGATATATATTTATATATATGTCGAGCTAGGCGCTTATGTTAACGTCACAAATGGGCAATAATTACGTACTGTACCGCTCAAATACGACACCCATACCTATCTATGGTATGGAAAAAACGTAATTTTAGTCTGTACGGCGAGGTATTTGTATGATAAAATATACGTAGGTTACTTATAGTGACATATGGATACTGTTATTTAAAAAGAATTAGGGCGTGTTGTCACGTGATCATGTTCAATTATTTATCTATGGAACACTGTTAGTGCCAGAAAGAAAGCTGGCGATAGTTGCCAGACAATGCCATTTTAGATTTCGCATTATTTTTTTCATAGATTGGCAATGTGAAGTCGGCACGTTATTCGGGATTCGCCAGTACGTTATTTGGGATTCGCCACTAAAACAGAACCATCTATCTTGCATGCGACCATTTCCTCGTTGGGTGACCGATTAGCAGGGAGACGACCGTTTCTCAAGTGAGTATGGTGCTGACTGATTTGTTAGAGTGCACAGGGCAGTCATCTCCAGCAATCACCTGTTTTATTCGGGATTCGCCACTGAAACAGACCGACCTACGTTGCAACTGACCATTTTCTCGCTCCTCCTGACCACAGGGTGCCGTCTAACAAGGAGAGGACCGTTTGTCGAGCGAATAGGGAGCTGACTGGTTTTCTTGGTGTGCACTGGGCATTCCTCTTCTGTCCTCACCTGTTTTATACTCGAATCCCGAACAACGAGCCAGCACGTTATTCGATAGTAAAACAGACTGGCTTACCTTCCACCCGACCATTTCCTCGCTACTTCGGACCGTAGGGATAAGTAAACGTTGCATGGACGACTAGCACGGAGACGACCGTTTCTCACGCGAGTAGGGTGCTAACTGGTTTGTTAGGGTGTCCTCTCCAGCTGAATACCGAATCCCGAATAACGTGAAGGCTCGTTATTCGGGATTCACCACTAAAACAGAACCATCTATCTTGCATCCGACCATTTCCTCGTTGGGTGACCGAATAGCACGGAGACTACCGTTTCTTAAGCGAGTAGGGCGCTAACTGGTTTGTTAGGCCCTGTATCCATAGGCTGTTCCCTTGTGGCGTGTTCCCTTGTGGCGTGTTCCCTTGTTCCCTTGTGACGCGCCACAAGGACAATGAACCTTTGTTTTTTAACGTGCCCGTTCCCATAGGATGTTCCCAGGGAACATGTGGCCTCGTGCACGGAACATGTGGCTTGTGACCGGGAACACAGACAATGAACATGTCAATTCTTTTGCAGCTGCACTAGAGGGAACACGTCGTTACGAGTGCGATTTGTATGGAAACTTGTGTGAAATTCACCCAGTCCATTGCGAGTTCCAAAAAACGGCCGGACCAAGTACCATGGGCCTTGTCTGAAGACAAGTTATCTTTTGAGATGAGCACCAGGGAGGAAAATAAATACAATCAGTACCTGATCAGGGAGGGGAGGGGGCATAGTGGGGAAAAATGTCCCGGGCTCCCCACATATAAGCCCCCCCCCCCCCAGTTTTGAGTCATACTAATATTTATTCCTGATTTCAATAACATAGTAAATGAAAACATCATAAGAGGAAGAGTCTGTTTAAAATACTCAATTTGTCAACGAATTCAAAATGTCAATGAAATCGCTGCCAAAAATTATTGTCTCAGATACACTGAAATTAATCCTTATTCGAAAGAAATAAATCCTGAAGAAACACTCCAGACACTCGAAGGGGGGGGGGGGGTACATACTAGTACGACCCGCAGTCAGTACGAATAATTTGAACAAACGATAATGGGGCCCCCGTACAGTTGGTATGACCCCTTCCCCACAAGGTTAATCCGACACTGAATGCAATAGCGGAATCCTCCTCATCCTTCCGACTTTAAGTAGTTGAGTTCATCATTGAGCTATCAATAAAAAAAAACCGGTTCGCATTGAGTTAATTTGCTTTCTCATCAACGTTCGTATGTAGACTTTTCTTATAGGCCTACCTATCTTTACATCGTACATTGCACACGCCACAAGGGAACAGCCTATGGATACGCGCGGGTACAGGGTCTGGGAACAAGGTCACAACGCCACAAGGGAACACGCCACAAGGGAACAGTCTATGGATACAGGGCCTTAGAGTGCACGGGGTGGTCATCTCCAGCAATCACCTGTTTTATTGCCGAATCCCGATCAGAACGACATACGTTGTATATGACCATTACCTTTCTACTCCTGGCCGTAGGGGCAAGTGTACGTTGGGTGACTGACTAACAAGGAGACGACCGTTTGTCGACCGAAAAAGGTATTGACTGGTTTGTTGGCGTGCACGGGGCATTCCTCTCCTGCACTCACCTGTTTTAGTGCCGAATCCCGACTAACGTGTTGGTGCATAACAAAACGGTCGTCTCCGTGCTAAGTGGCCATACAACGTTCACTTATCCCTAGGGGTTAGTGGACGTTGGATGACCGACTAGCAAGGAGGCGACCATTTGTCAATCGATTAGGATGATGACTGTTTTTTTTGTGTGCACGGATGACCAGTGTAACTAGTTGTAAAGAACTGGTCGACAATCAATGTTCGCTAGCATCAATAAGTATGTTGAAATTAGTTAATGAGGCGTGAATTTTAACTTTTTATTCGCTCCCGATAAAATTCTGTAACTATCTTTGAAATTATTTTTGAAAAAGTAAATGAAACATTTCAAAGCAGATTTGAAGCAATCATAATTAAATCGGAACATAGTTACTGTAATTGTTGAAACCAAGTATAAAATGTGTAAAAAGTGACAGTTCAGCTCAGATCAGTTTTGGTATTGATACGCCTATGTAAACAATCAAATTTATGATTTTTAACGGATGGCTTTGTTTTTACTTGTATTATAACCTAGTGTAACCTACACTCAGGGCCAATGACACTGGATATTTATATTTATATTTTACGATTTTATCTTTGGCTTTAACTTACAGTTAAAAGTAACCCAAATAATTATAGTGATTGTATTTGATTTTGTTTTTTCGTGTACAGTGAAAGATCGTAATTTAACAGTGTTCAAATAAATCTTTTGTGTCATCCATGTAGAGCAGTTTGCGTATGTGAGATACTATTCACTACTGTTATTGGGGAAAGAACGAGTACCCGATCCTTTTAAATGCCGAAAGAAGGCCGCCATCTTGAATTGTGTCCGCCATCTTGAATCCGCCATCTTGAATTATGTCCACAATCTTGAATGTTGTTAAAAAAAATTAGTCATTCATCTTGCGTATGTGAAATACTATTCACTACTGTTATTGGGGAAAGAACGAGTACCCGATCCTTTTAAATGCCGAAAGAAGGCCGCCATCTTGAATTGTGTCCGCCATCTTGAATCCGCCATCTTGAATTATGTCCACAATCTTGAATGTTGTTAAAAAAAATTAGTCATTCATCTTGCGTATGTGAAATACTATTTATCATTGTTATTGGGGGAAGAACGAGTACCTGATCCTTTTACATGCCGAAAGAATGCCGCCATCTTGAATTGTGTCTGCCATCTTGAATCCGCCATCTTGATTGGTGTCTGCAATCTTGAATATTGTTAAAAAGTTAGTCCTTCATCTGTTAAATATCGCTATAGGTTGTTGATATGTCGACATGGCATTTGCGTGTGTATTTAATGTGAATGTGATGAAATACAACTGTGACAAACAAATAAAAACAAGCCAAGACATACCCAATTTTCGTTATCTATACTTTTCTATACTTTTGATATATTAATCTGTGTACATATATCTGTCAAAATCAGTTTGGATTACATTTATTGCAATTTGTTTAAGGTTACTCAGTATATGTGCTAGATTGGCTGGACTATTCATTGTATTTTCTGACATATAACTGGCCGTGCGCGTGCACTAGCATGAGCTTACTCTTTTAGAATTCCTGCTATAAATAACGACTGATCTACACGAGCCTTTAAATATAATATTTTCCAGTGTAGGAGTTATCTACCCATCCTCACACTGCCCCCTTTTCAACCTGATGTGCTTGGACAGATTATTCTCAAATTCCATCATTTGACAAGTTGGTGATGTTATTGTCACTTCCTGAACTTCAAACTAACGCTCAGGGGTGTTCAAATTGATGATGAACGTTCTAAAGGGGGGGGGGGTAATGGTCAGTAAACTTTGGCTATACCCTAATTGTTGGTTTCTATGGTAAATATCTTTGTTGCTTTACAACATCACGATATTTAAATATTATACTAAATATTAATATAAATTGTTTCAGTGGCATCTAGTAATCGAACTGAAGTATACAGGTGACATTTCAATAGAATACAATTACTGCTTATAAAAGAGCGACGTTTCGACTAGGTAGGTTTATGTAATAGGTGGGGACCGTGATGACTCACTGAGTAGAGTGGTGGGTCAGTAAGTAAAGCGGTGGCTAAGTGAGTAGCGTGGTGGCTCAGTTAATAGAGCGGTGGCTCGTTGTGTAAGGGGGTGGCTCGATAAGTAAAGAGGTGGCTCAGTAGATAGAGCGGTGGCTCGGCGATTAAGGGGTGGCTAAATGAGTAAGGAGGTGGCTCAGTAAATAAACAGGTGGCTCGGCGAGTAAGGGGTGGCTCAATGAGTAGGGCGGTAGCTCAGTAAGTAAGAGGTGGCGTGACAAGGAAAGGTGTTTAGTTGTTCGATTATGACAAAAAATATTGTGACGTTTACACATTGGCGTCCACGTAAAACAACCCTTGACAGTTTGGCTTTGCGAAAAAAAAAGTGGGCCGTGCCGTCGCTGTTCGAGCAAAATTGACTTCATAGCACACTGGTTGGGGCAATAAAGTAGGACGTTAAACCCCATTCAATTTCATTTCCAACCCTTAATACCCACTCGACAAACCTCAACAAACTCAAGTACCCTACATCCACAATCGGCTGTATGACGAGGTGGAACTACTCTCATGTTCCCGGATTACCAATGTTTTATCACAACATGGTCCATGATCATACAAAACTTTCAAAGTCTGGGGATGATTTTCTTTGAAGTTTATCCAATTTTCATTAAATAAGGACAGCTTTACACTGAAAATTACCCACACTCTTCGAACAACGTAATTTTAAGATCTTCTTTCTAAAAGCGGCAGGTTTTCCTAATAAGTTTACCGTTGCCGCATCTCAGTTGTATAGGCGTAGGTACATTGTACATATCACTTACCGTCATACAGCCCAAGCTAGATAAAGAGTGACAGAATACACCGAGGTCTACCGAATGCCGTTTTACTTAGATCTTCTCCGCCAAATACAAAACAAGAATTGGTCCATTTTTGACAATTATTTTAATCAAATCATTAAATAATTATCTCGTATACATAACATCAATCAAATCCGTAAACGTTATTTATAATTTTAAAAACAAACAAACAAACAAACAATAGTAACATGTCGGAATACATTCAAAGAGTTGAGGCGCCCCACCCCATCACTTTTTAAAAAAAAAAAAATTGCACAAAAGCTATACAAAGATCCTTTATGAAATACGCCTAATGATATTTAGTTCATAATATACAAATATAAAAAAATATATATTAACAGCAAATAAGTATAAATGTCAGTTGTATTTTAAAAGAAAAAAAAAAGAGATATTATTTGGCGAAAACAATGTATATGAAAAAAAAAATCTAATCATGTGATATTTTTGTTGACATCACATGACGGCCGTATATGGTATGATTTGTGTTGCGTTGTGTTAACATTCTCCATCTCTGGCTGTACGACAATTGTGATATTTAGCATCGAAAACTTGTCCTTGAGGGCAGCTAAATTCTTCTTTTACCATTCTGGGTAAGGCGCAGCGATAAAACTTGTTGCAGTCGCTATGGGGAACGTACGTCATCGCCAACTCAAATTCAGTGCAGCCGTCTGAAAAACAAGTTACATGTAATAGCTATAGATATGAAACCTACATGTAATTCGATCTGAGAGAGAGAGAGCGAGAGAGAGAGAGAGAGGGAGGGTAAATAGGGTTCATCGTCTACACGACACAAACTAGGTCATTTCGGGACTAACATGGTTTTAATTTTATTTCAATAATTCGCTTGCGCGTAGGGAGGAACCCGGAGAAAACCCACGAGGTCGGATAGGCGACTCTATTCCTTGTCACATACAACCGGATATCGAAACCACGCCAGTTGACTCAATGACAGACCTTATGATACAACGCGCAATGGGAGGAATGCCGACGACCTTACCCCTTGTCACGCACAAGCTCAAGCTTGGTATCGAAACTACGCCACGTGACTTAACGAGAGGCCCCATGAATTAAAGCGCATGCGCTAGCACCCCACCAATCCCTAATTAATTGTAATTAATCTCAGCAGATTCCAGTACCCTACATCTAGCATCATACAGCCGAGGCTAGATGTAGGGTACTGGAATCTGCCGAGGTTTGCCGAGTGGTAAACAGAGTGAAATGGAATGAAACCATAGGAAACTTACCTCCCTGCTGACCTTGACCCTGCCCCTGCTGACCTTGACCCTGTCCATACTGCGGATACTGGTTGTCGTAATACTGACAAGACACCAAGGCTGTAATTACAATGAAAACAAAATCATGATGATCGAGGCTAGGCCTAAAATTAAATCACTAATCTTGGTTCAGGGTGGAGTAAACGGACTGAAATTTTCAGCATATTCCCTTTACATTATCTAGTAAGATAGTGAGAAGTGCCAGTTCTTTATCTAGTCTTTTATAATGAAAAGAGAATATTTTGAAACATTCAGTCAAATTACTTCAGTTTTAGCCAAGGTATCGGCGATTTTATCAAAAGCTAACGTCGGTTGTCACTGGTGCCGTTGTTACTATAACAAACAAAGTCTCGATTATCCATTTTACGGTAACCGCATCCATCATAACACGTATTTGAATTCACAAAGTATCGCAGCCATCCTATGGCATCGACAATTGGTACTGGTCTTGGTAAGTTAATTAAAGGGGCTAAATCGCTAATATTTGGGACCTAGAAACTGACACAAATGGTTCACGACGCATATAATAATGTAATATAAATGTATATAAACTGATTTACATTCAATCATTTCCGTCTTTAATCTCATTTCAAACCAGTTATGTTCGGCGAAATACGCCTGATGTCTCAATCGAGAGTAAATCTTAAGCGTTTGGTTATTCCAGTCTACATGTCTCCAGATAAGAATATGCGTCACCGTCTTCAAGTCCTTCGTGAAGAATAGGTCTGAAACGCATCATGGTACACGGTTCGTGTACCAATGATAATTTTCTTATTTATTGGATATCAGAAGCCCCTTTCCCGTTAAGATAACAACATCAATGCTCTTTTGAATTGACAAATAATTCGTGTTTTCATTGTGAAAGATTTTGGATGATATTGAGTTACGGACTTAGCTCCTTTAATGTCTAATAAATAATTTATATAACATTTTAGGCCTAAAGAAAGGCCTGCAATAGGCAGCTTTAGCTCACCTGCATAATGTATGTTAAAATAACTATAACAATACAAGGTAACAAAAAGTTCCACAAAAACTTAACACGATAATTCGTTAACGAAAGTGAACTTAGTAAAAGAAACTTAAACTTACCCAAGTGAACTGCTATAAAACCAAGAACTAAGACGGCCTTCATCTCGACTGTCGCTAGTGTGTATAAAGCCAAAAGCCTGAGGTGATTGTATTTGTAACTTCTCTAACTTAAAAGTGTTTTACATAACTTCATACATTCTTAGTTATTAACATTTAAATGTCTCCTGCCGTCACAGAAACAGATCGCATTCTCTCATGGTTTCATGACTATACCGTACTGTATGTAATTATTCGAGAGATACATGGGGTTTAACGTCCACTCGACACAAACTAGGTCATTTCGGGACTAACATACGGTTTTAATTTTATTTCATTAATTTGCGCGTAGGGGTGTTTAGCAGTATGAGGAAACCGGAGGACCCGGAGAAAACTCACGAGGTTGGACAGGCGATCCAACTACTTGTTACTTACAACGGGGGATTCGAAACCACGCCAGTTGACTCAATGACAGGCTTTATGATACAGCATGCACGTGCTAACCAGTCGGCCCCCCCCCTGCAATTATTAGGGAGTCACTGTGCTTCGGGAAATACAGTGAAATCTGGTTTACCGTCCTACTGCTCTGCTCCTACTGGGCTAATGTTGACAGGCATACACCCATACAGTATGCTGTGTGGGAAAGTTTGCCCGGGCACCGGCACTATGGCCCACTCTTGCATCGAACCCCAACTGTCAGGGGATCTTTTACGGGCATGCCAATGTATACACGGGATCTCGGCTGTTCGTCCCATTCTTTTCCAGGCAGATATTCCCTCGAATCACACTGTACGGCGTGTATGCCCATCTGCAATTCAATAACTCGGTTGCTCATCGGGATTACCCTGGGTGGTTTCCCATTGTCAGTAGTGCAGGACGGGAGCGGGGGTGACAAGGCCAGCTGTAAAGTCGTTCAATGGTACAAAAAACCGTGTAAACATAGGCGCGCACGTAAAAGATCCTTTTGCAGTTGTAAATGGATATAAGAGTAGGTCATAGTGCCGCTGCCCTGGCTAAATTTATCTCATAGCACACTGTATAGCGTATGTCCGTCATCATTAGCCCTGTTGGGGAAGAACACAACAGTACGACTTTAAACCCCATTTCATTTCATTTATACCCGTCTTCAATTAGCCCAGATTAGGTGCTTAAGCGTAGGACGTTAAACCCCATTTCATTCTTTCATTCATTTCATTTATAGGCTACACTATCTAAATCTTCATTAATATAGGCCTGATGTATGTTTCTTGTAAATTCAAGAAAAGCATGTACGTGAAAACATGGTTTCTCTAATTTACGGTAATTAAATCGTTTCTAAGCAACACAATTTCTAGATAAATACAAACTACCGGCATTTAATGGTTTTGCGTTTTTCTGTATTTGTTCAGTAATTAACTGATTTAAGATTTTGTCAGTGCTGAACGGTGACAGGCAACTTTCAACCCCGTGTAAAAATATCCCGTCTTCTGAACTTCAACGAAGATCATAACAACCCCAAGCTCTTTCTCGTGTAGGCCTAGTACTTCACATTCCAGAAATACGTCGTGGTAGAAATGGGGTTTAAAGTCCACTCGACACAAACTGGGCCATTTCGGGACTAACATATGGTTTACTTTTATTTCAATAATTTGTTTGCGCGTAGGGGTCTTTAGCAGTGGGAGGAAACCGGAGGAAACACACGAGGTTGGACAGGCGATCCTACTCCTTGTCACGTACAACCAGGGATTTGAAACCACGCCAGTTGACTCAATGGCAGGCTTTATGATACAGGGCGCACGCGCTAACCATTCGGCCATCCAACCCCCCAAGTCGAGTAGAATCAATCATAGGGAAAGGTTATGGATCCCTTTTATGTGAGCCCCAAATTTATTCCTTTCTTTTCAGGAACAAAAACCAGAACACCATAAGCACCGTCCAAGTAAGACCATGATCGCCACCAGCACCACAAACTGTTTAATTACCTATGTATATAAACATTATGTATTGTATGTATTTTCAATAAAACTCGGAAATATCACAAACTAATTTTTCATCACCCTAGGCCAGTGCTTATGTGGAGATTTAACCCCTCCCCAAATTCTTAAACCTAACCCATTTTAGAAGAATGAACTTGAACCCAATTTACTCTTCAACCCGCTTAAAGGGGTTAGAGTAAGTATTCCCCAAAATACTCATTTATATAAACGGTCATTTCGGATTCCGAAAATCCGGAACCTCCCCAACCGGCCTACCATTCGAAATTTTTAGACCATCGAAAATGCAACTAAAAGTTAGTATCTACCAATAATTTCACATCGCCCCACACGTCGTAGAAGATGTGTTCCGAAATACTAATTTAAAAACAGAAATACCGAATCCGCATCCTTTGGGTAGCTATGAGGAGGCGTCTGGTCAAAAGAAATGGCATGAAATGTGGTTTAACGTCCTACTCTTCTGCATCGACTGGGATAATGAAGACCGGCGAATGTCACACAGTGTATGCTATGGCTATGGGGGAAATTTTGCCCGGACAGCGGCACTAGGGCCTACTGTTACATCGAATTCCAACTGTTAAAGGGTTTTTTTTACGTGTACTCTCATGTAATGTGTGCACAAGATCTCGGTTATTAGTTGCATCCGAACCACTGGACCGTTCTTGTCAGGCCCTCTGTCCTGCATCAGTGGCAAGGGGGCAACCGCGCCGGGGAGTCCCAAGGATCTTTGTTGGCCGACACCGGGAGCGAATCCGAGACCTCCAAGCCAGCGAAACAGCGTCTAACTCAATAGACATTGGGAAGCCGCGGAGGCCCAGTCAGTAAGAAGTTGGCTCGCTAACCCGGCGGCCCTGTGTACGATCCCTGCGTTGGCGGATAAAGTTCGTCATAAATTAAAGGCGTGGTTTCTCATTGTCAGAAGTGCAGAATGGAGAGCCTGACAAGGGACAACGGATATAGAGACATATTTGTTCGAATGGTACGAACAACCGAGGCTCCGTGTACACATTGGCGTTCGCATAAAACTAACCTTTTACAGTCGGAATTTGATATAGAGCAGGTCGTAGGGCCGCTGTCCAGGCATTTTCAATAGAAGGCTTGATCTCAATTTAACTAGGTACATGTACGTTTTATCAAGGCATTCGCGTAATATTTCGGCACTAATTTCGATTGGGTTACAAGCCCTCGATAATCACGAATACCAAATCTCGAGCTTTCAAGCTAAAATGTCTACCAGTGATACTCGAATTTCAAAGTTCAAGGTTCGCTCCGTGTCAAGGTTTCCGTGGAGGTCGCTATGTCACAACCACCGATTGGGCGCTACTGTTCACGTGTCTGCGGGTGACGTAGCTATACGTTCGTCGGGAATTGTAAAAGTAATCTAGCAACGTCCAGGTGTTGTAAAACTCGAATTCATTGTTTCAGGATTCAGGAACATTTCCCTTTATAACACGGTGGTTAGGATGACCTAGTGGTCTAGAGTGCCGCGCTTCGACCTCTAGCTGGCCGGCCACCTCTGGCTTGCGGCTATGGGTTCGAGCCCTGGTGTGAGCGTACGTGGCATGGAGATAAGGGCGCCTTCCCAACCTCGTGGGTTTCCTCCGGGCACTCCGGTTTCCTCCCACTGCTAAAGACCCCTACGCGCAAGCGAATTATTGAAATAAAATTAAACCATATGTTAGTCCCGAAATGAATTAGTTGGGCCCCTACGCGCAAGCGAATTATTGAAATAAAATTAAACCATATGTTAGTCCCGAAATGATCTAGTTGTGTTGAGTGGACGTTAAACCCCATCTCTCTCTCTCTCCCTTTATAACACGCTGTATGGCACATGTCGGAGCAGATCAGTACGGCCTTAAAACCCCATTCTATTTTTATGGATGGTCGGGCGAACGGACGGACATGGTGACCACAATGTGAACAAATAAAAACTCATCAATTGATTGATGAAGTGCTTTACTTGCGATATAAATACAAAAAACAATATATTTTTATTTCATTTATACAATTTCCACATATATAAGTAAACCCTTGATAAATCCCTGAACTGTCATTCTCCGGGGTGTTTTCAATTTTGTTTTTTTTTAGTTCCCTTGTATGTTTTTTTTTTCTTTTATTTTAAATTCAATGTTTTTTTTTTACAAATAAATAAATACTGCCGAAACAGTCTTTCTTTCTTTTCGTTTATCCGCCACGACTATTGTTAGAAACAGAAACATCGCCCTTTCATCTGACGTAAAGGTGGGGCCGGTGCGCCCAGTGTCCGCCCATAAGTGACCCGGCTGGTAGATGTCCCGAAGCTTGATCCATCAACAGAGCGAACAGAAGGGGCCGAACACTCGAACTAGATCTCTTATCTCCAAAACCTCGCTTGTCTCCAAAACCTCGCTTGTCCCCGAATCCGCGCTTATCACCAAATCCCCTTTTATCACCGAAACCTCGCTTATCCCCGAATCCGCGCTTGTCTCCAAAACCTCGCTTGTCACCAAATCCGCGCTTATCTCCAAAACCTCGCTTGTTCCCAAAGCCTCTTTTATCGAAGAAAATTCGCTTGTCTCCGAAACCTCGCTTGTCAAAAAAAATCCGTTTGTCTCCAAAAAGTCTTTTGTCTTCGAAGTCCTTTTTATCACCGAACAATCGTTTCTCGTCGAACTCTCTTTTGTCTCCGAATAAACGCTTATCTTCGCTTTGTTTTTCAGAAAGCTCTTCGACTTTTTCTAATAATCTTGGTTCGTCGATCTCTCCTAAGTCCCTTTCGAACTCGAGACTTGCCGTTACAACGGATATCGCCAGACAGGAGAATAGGAATGATATCAGCATGACGAGATTTGAGGGTAGCATCTTAAAATGCTCCGTGACCTATAATTAAAAAAAAGAGAAATCGTTTCAAACGCATTTTGAAATTGAACTGGAATATACATCTACAGGTCAGGATTCGATTCCGATAATTCATAGGAATTTCCCTGCGTGCCCCCCCCCCCCCCTTGTCAGTGGTGCAGGACTGAGGGCCCGAAAAACCAAGGTCCCGTGTACACATTGGCGTGCATGTAAAAGAACCTTTGGCAGTTAGAATTCGATAAGAGTAGTCTGTAGTGCCGCTGTCCGGAGAAAATAATCATCGTAGTATAGTACATTGACGTGCACGTAAAAGAACCCTATGACAGATAGAATTCGATATGAGTAGGCCGTAGTGCCGCTGCCCGGAAAAAATAAAGGAAATGGGGTTTAATGTCCTACTGGGCTAATGAAGACGGACCGGGCAAACTAATCATCTAGCACAAGGTATGACGTATGCCCCTTTTCATTATCCCAGGGAGAGAGCGAGAGAGAGAAAGGGAGAGAGAGAGCCCACGAGGTTGGACATGCGATCATACTCCTTGTCACGTACAACCGAGAAATCGAAACCACGCCAGTTCACTCAATGACAGATCTTATTATACATCGCGCACACGCTAAGCATTCGGCCATCCTCCAACCCCACGCTCCCCAGAATAGTAGGAAGTTAAAAACGTTTTCATTCACTGTGCGCATCATTTTCTTTTTAAGAAAAATATAAATGGTGAGGATAATCTCCCGATTTGAGAGGAATCCGATTAAAAGTAGATATTAGCGATGTTTATAGCTGCCGCTGACTTGTTATTGTTGACATTTTTATATTCTTTTCTTGATATAAAAAGTGTGTTGGTGAGTGGCTGAATGGTTAACAGGTGCGCGCTATCACAAATGAGTCAACTGGCGTGGTTCCGAATCCCCGGTTGTACGTGACAAGGAGTAGGACCGCCTGTCCAACTTTGTGGGTTTTCGCCGGGTCCACCGGTTTCCTCCCACTGCTAACGACACCTACACGCAAGCGAATTATGGAATAAAATTAAAACCATATGTTAGTCCCGAAATGAGCTAGTTTGTGTCGAGTTGGGGTTAAACGCCCCCCTTTTCTCTCTCTCTCTCTCTCTCTCTCTCTCTCTCTCTCTCTCTCTCTCTCTCTCTCCTCTCTTAATATAAATTTAAACAATCAATTTGAGAACCTTTTAGCCGGATGGAAAATTGATATTTTTTTCTGAAAAACAGCGGATTGAAACCAAGATGAGTTACTTAAGAAAGTTCTTTTACTGAATTAGAATTGGTAATTTTTCCTTCGAATTCCACTGCCAAGGTTCCTTGTATGAGTACGCCATTAGTAGGATGGGACCTCGCTTTTTTTGTTTCGTCCCATTCGAACGACTGTACTTTGTCCCTTGCCAGGCCCTATAGTCTCTGTCCTGCACGACTGAACTTGGGACCCCCAGCTTAGCGAACCAAAGCCTCACAAACTGAGCGAATGTAGCTCCCAGCATTCGGGGTAAAACCAATCTGATTAAAACACAGATCCAATTTCGTTTCGTTTTTTATAGTTCAAAATTTCGTTTTACTTGTCTTTACTACTCTTTGATTGGTGGTATATGTAGTGTAGACCTTTAAAAGTATAAAAAAATCGAAACGAAATTGGATATTGGCCTGGTTTCTCGAAATCTTAACTAAATCTTAACTTTTAGTAGATACTTCAATTTTGATTGGCTAAGCACTAAAATCAATCTAAAATTATCCAATCAAATTACTAAAATTTGGATTTTATCTCAGTTAAAATTTCTAGAAACAGGACCCTGTATTTTAATTAGATTTGCGGTAAAACACGCAACGCAGAGCGGAATAAAAGTATGACTTACCTTATTGTACCTATGTGTACGGCAAGATGGCTGCTCCCTCTCTGATCATAGAAATGTCGTAAAGCTTTATTTTATATGGCGGCGAGATACGTGGGCTTAACGTCGTCAGTCGTGGGCACGGTGAGACAAACGATCGAAAACTATCCGCCTATTTTACAATCGGTTTAATCTCAACTGCATCATTAGTATGGATGACCATATCTATCGAAGTCTTGATTATCTTAGTCACTTGTTCTTCTTGTGGTTGTTCTCGCGCCTTGATTGGTTACGTGGGTGGTTGGATGGCCGAATGGTGAGCGCTTGCGCGTTTTATCATAAGGTCTGTTATTGAGTCCACTGGCGTGATTTCGATTCCCCAGTTGTATGTGGGTTCTCCGGTTTCCCCCCCCCCCCACTTCTTAAGACCCCTTACGTGCAAGCGAATTATTGAAATAAAATTGGACCATATTTGAACCTACTTGTGTGGAGTGGACATTACTACACTAGGATATTGAAGAGTTGTTCTATTACCGGCGTTCGGGTTGAAGTGGGGGATTAGTCAATGAAACTGTTTGTTGTGGTAAGTTCTAGGCGTGCTATGCACGGAACTGTGGGTAAACCACTAGAAACGTCAACGGTGATTGATTAATCATGCCTGACGTCATATAGGATCAATTACCACTCTTTCGACCCATGGCGCGACCTTCCAGTGCAACTGGTCAGATCTTCATGTAGTGTGGGCCATTAAAAGTATAAAAAAAAGAAACGAAATAAAGATCTGTATTTTAATAATAATAATAATAATAATCGCGTCATTTTACAAGGGTAGCAAATTAGGCCTGAGGCCTTTTCTAATTTGGCCCTTGGCACAGATCGTGCGAATGATTTCGATCATTACTGCAGGAAGAAACCGAAGAACTCGGGGGAAAAGGGAAACCTGCCTGATCGGATGGGAGACCGAATATCCCTCTCACTTACAACGATAAAGTTCTTGCCCTGAGCTGGGATTGAGCCCTTTAATCAGATTGATTCTTGTCAACAATCACAAAAGATCTACTTGTGGTTTACATATAGTTGTAGGTGTCGTACATGAGGCAGAGTATTTTGAAACATTGATAAATTTGATTTGGAGTTATTTGCAAATGACATCGATTTACAAACCATATTTCCACATTAGCGTGCACGTAAAAGATCCCTTGACAGTCGGAATTTGATATAAGAGTAGGCTGTACTGCAGCTGTCCGGGCAAAATTTCCCTCATAGCACACTGTATGGCATGTGTCCGTCTTCATTAGCCCAGTCGGAGGAGAACAGTAGGACGTTAAACCTTGGTGTCTCATTTCATTTCATTCCTTTTCTCATATTTAAAATCACTAGACGTTTCGCGCTGTATTGTATTTGAGTTAGAGGGTATGAACCCGACCCAACAACGCTATTCCAACACAACAGTAATCCCTCCCCCGAAACGTGGAAATTTAAAATGTTTAAAGTTGGTCGTAAAATCAATTCATCCATTTTTCCCAATCAAGAATACGACTGGTTAATCGTGGAAGTATGTTACAGCGAGCCGGATTAGAAGAATTTAGACGAAATAATTATCCAATGACAGCCAGATTTAATTTCGGATTAACAGACTCGAAGGAGATTGTGTTGATCTGTTTCCAACCTTACTCGAGTCAATTAAATCGCATCAATTATATCTCTAATCCCATTTAACCCCCCATTGAACCGTGTTCTGACATCATTATTTCGTGTTAATCACGTTTCTATGACGTTCTGCTCAGATTTATATTCCAACCACGTCTGCTCAGACTTGAAGATTTGTAAAACCGTGTTAAAGAAATGAAATAAAATGGGGTTTAACGTCAGAGTTCTCTCAGACTCACGGTGGCTAATACAGGAGGTCGCATTGTTGGCCGAGAAAGCTCATCGGCATGGTTTCCCCTCGTCAGCGGTGCCGATAGAAACAGCTGTCTAGTCGTTTGGGTAGAACGAAAAACCGAGGTCCGCTGTACACATTGGCACGTAAGCGATCCCTTGGCAGTTAGAATTCGGTAAACGGAGTAGGCCGTAAGAAAGGCCGGATTAACCATGGGGCACAGGCCCCAGCCCCCCCCCCCCCACATGAGAGGGCCCACCACAATAATCTCGGTTCCGTCAAGCCCCCTCCTCTAGTTATGACATCATTTCATAGCACTCGCATGGATTGGTTCACTGAATTAACGCCAGAATGTGCTAATTTTATGGCAGAATTTTATTTTTTCCTGGGGGATGTACTTCTAAATGGCTCCACACAAGTGCCTGAAATGCCAGGAAATCAAGTTTTCGGGCTTAAACTTCTGAAAATTTCCAAGGGTAAGACCCCCCCCCCCTCCAGACACCAAGGCTTCGCTTCTTCCAGGGCCCCCACCATGGTTAATCCGGCGTTGGGTCGTAGCGCCGCTGTCGGTGACAAATGTTCCTCCTGTATGTCCGTCTTCATTAACCCAGTCGGAGCACAACAGCGGGACGTTAAACTCCATTCCATTTCATTTCTTAATTCTCTGCAACAACCGGGATAAAAGAAACGGAAATACGCCATGCATAGACATTGTGATTGAGTCATTAACGTGCGCGGTGACGTCTAAGGTGTTCGCACAGATTTAAGGCAATTTTTGAATCAGTTAAATTTTACGTCCTACTGTTCTGGAAAGTTGATTATGGTGTGGATAAGTTAATTAATGCCTAATTAATATTTTAGATAATATTTCACACATAAAGAAAGGATTTTGCTCTGTTACATGTTTCTTTGGTGAACGAGTGGGCTACGCTTGATTTCATAGGTTATGAGGAATAGCGTCGATCACCGCACTCCGAGATCTCCGCCCCCACCCCTTATGGCCTACTACAGACATACCAAAATATTTCATATGATTCCCCAAAAAATTATCGTTAGTCTATTATCCCCATCTCTCCTTTTCTCTCTCTCGACTTTCTCCCGTCCACATGCCCATGGACGAAGAAGGTTTAAATTAACAGGATATTGAGAGCGAGACAGAGAGAGAGAAAGAAAGAAAGAGAGAGAGAGGAATGGGGTGTTATTCCTTGTCACGTTCAACCGGGGATTCGAAACCACGCCAGTTGACCCAATGACAGTCTTTATGATACAGCACGCACGTGCTAACCATTCAGCCATTCAACCCTCTTGGAGGCGGAAGGATAACAGAGTTAAAGGAGCTAAATCGCAAACATTTGGGGCCTAGAAATTCACAAAAGTGAGTCGCAACGCATGTAATACTGTAATATCAATGTGTATAAACTGATTTACATTCAATGCTTTCCGTTTTTACTCCAATTTCAAATCAGTTATGTTCGACGAAATAAGCCACAATCTCAATCGAATGAAATTTTTAGCGTCTAGTTATTCCAGTCTACATACCTACTTTGGTTTGGTGCAATGTGTCTGGGGCTGAAGCGCATTATGGTACACGATTCGTGTACCAATGTTAAACAAATTATTTTATCTTAAATATCGGATATCAGAAGCTCATCTTTTCCCGGTAAGTTTACATCATCAATGTTGATTTAAATTGACCAAAAATTCGTGTTTTCGATGTCGAAGATTTTGGAGGATTTTGAGTTACGGACTTGGGTCCTTTAACACGTTGGGTGTGTACGGCGAATAGTTACCTGTCCTTTGTATGCTTCTTCAAGGTTTTGTATCTCAAAATGTTGGCGGTCAACCCACTACAAATTTTAGTGCAAAAATGTGACCATTTGTTTCTCTTTGGTGAAATGCATTCAGCCCAACGAAAGTTTTGGGAAAAGTTGGATCCGGGGAAAGAGACCAGTGAATAGGGAACTTAATGGTAGTCTGCATCCAATTGTGTGTAGTATTTAAAAAGGTTATCTCCCTTGTGGTGTGAAGGGAGATGTTTGTTTGCCTATTCTTGACTCTGGGTGTTGCTCTGTCATTTAGAATATTAAACAGGCGTTAGGTAAGATAGTAAGATCTAAATCCGCATATTGCAGAATTTACTCAACTTTCAATCAATATTTATCATAAATATCTTTAATCCAGAAACGAGCTTACGGCTGGCTGGCCCCCGGATCCATTCACTTGATTTGATAATTATTTGTTTTTGAAATGTCCATTTTCTGTCTTGTCCGCAGGTTTATCTTGTAGTTTTTTGTTTTGCGTGTGGGTGGTGCGGTCCTCCTGCACTTACTATTATTGATGTGTATGATAATGGAAACCACAAAGGTTTTCTAAATGGCTACATTTCAGTTGAAATATGGTGAACAATTTTGAGTAAATTCTCAACTTAAAGTACTTACATCTCTAACTCCATATCATCCAAAATCTTCAACATTGAAAACACGAATTATTTGTCGATTAAATCAACATTGATGTTGTGGTCTTACCAGGAAAAGGTGGGTTTCTTATATCCAATATTTAAGACAAAATAACTATTATGTGAGATAATGCGTGTCAGCGCCATTTGAAACAAGGGACTCGAAAAACGGGGCCGAACATAACTGATTTCAAATTGGAGTAAAAACGGAAACTATTGATTGTAAATCAGTTTATTCACATTCATATTACATTATTATACGCGTTGCGACCCACTTGTGTCAATTTCTAGGTCCCAAATATTAGCAATTTAGCCATTCAAATATTCTGTAAATGTGAAAGTCGGTCTTCCTAGTTATTTATATTATGTTGAATATTGTCCACACAAGCACGTAGATAAATATTATTTTACATAGTAAATATGTTCTAGATCTGATTCGTGTGATTTTCGTATATAGTAGTTGCCAATACGTTCAATAAAACGTAAAAATGGCTAAATCAACATGTATTATTATTTTTAAAAAGTTAAAGGTGCGGCCGTAGTTATCTAGCTTTAAAGAGATAGGGTAAATTTTAATGGCCTGCTCCCAGGGGCGGATTGGGCCCCCGAAGAGGGCCCTGTACAGGGTAACTGAAGGGGCCCTTTAAAGACAAACACCGCGAACAACCGCGGAGGGCGAAGCCCGTTGTCCCGAGCGCCGAAGGCGCGATTTTTTGAGGGGGGCTCTCCTCCCAGAATTTTTTTTGAAATTCGCCAGCCGGAAACCCGTTTTCCAAGCATCTGGGGATCTATTTTGGAAAAAGTAAAACTCCATTTTGGCGAGGAATTTTTCTGGGATAGTATCGTTTTCCAAGCATATGGGGATCAATTCTGGAAAAAGTAAATCTGCCGAATTTCAAAAGCAAATACTTAAATAAAATTACTTAATAAATTAATAAAATTACTTAAAAGTAATACTGTCGGCCAGTGATTATAAACAAGACTTCGACATATATATCAACCTATGGTGAATTTATATTATGGATAACAGACTACTGTATTTATATTAAACTGGTAAACGTACAAATTACTAAATAAGTAGTTTAAACTTACAAGTATTACATGGGGATGCAGCTATATAAAGAAGGCTCTAGGAAGCGTAGGGCCGTATAGTCACAGTACGACAGTGGTCATAGAAACTTTACTTTTACCACTTGTCAATAAAATTGTCAAATTTGGTAAAGGTAACAAAATAATGATCCCGGGCCGGCCATGACATGATGACCACAAATCATGACAGGTGCATGTGGGCCCTCTGACTACACTGGGCACTATACTTGGACCCAGAGCCTTATATAAGGCTCTGCTTGGACCCCTTCAGCTGAACTTCAACATTCTTGTCTTGACCTACTAATTAATTTATTAGACTTCCCTGTATTTTTGGGTACTTTTGCCACCTGGCAAGTAGGGGCCCCTTCGCCCCAGTCCAGGCCTGCATATACATATATGGTAGGGGCCTTTTCCTTCATAATAGAGGGAAGGCCCGAATAGAGGCCAACTTACCGATGCCAAGTGGGCCCCTACTCTTGACTGTGGGCCACCAATTTTGACAAAAATAAATCACTATTTTTACTGAATTTTGATGAATTTTTGAGTTTTTAAGCCAAAATTGGGCCCCTGTGGAGGAAAACGGGGCCCCTTGGCCACATGTAGACTACTGAAATGTAGAATAGGGCACAGCTTATGTCAAATATGGGACCCAAGTGGAGGGAAATTGTAGGACAAAGCTAGCTGACATGGGGATGGGGGCCCCCAAGTTTAGGCAACTGGGGCCCTAAAGCCTTGTCACAGAAATCATAGGGGTTGCACCCCCCCCCCTCTTGACACTCTTTTAAACCCTTTATGTTCACTTTTTCATTAATATATTTTTTCATCTTGTTTTATTTTTTTTTGGAAGTGGGGGCCCGCCTGTGCATGCACAGGCGCACAGGCGGGCCAGTCCGCCCCTGCCTGCTCCAGCGGTTGATTATGGTCTAGATACGTTAATAAATGTCTAATATAGTTTATATAACATTTCAGGCCTACAGAAAAACAAAATCAGCAATTGGCAGATTTACCTCTTGCATAATGTATGTTTATTTAAAGGAGCTACGTTTTTGACCCAGAAATGAACACAAATGGGTAGCAACGCATATAATAAAGTAATATGTCTGTGTATACCTGATTTGCATTCAGTTGTTTCCGTATTTACTCTGATTTTAAAAAAAAGTTATGTTCTGCGAAATACACGAGGTATCCCAATCGATGGGCGATTGCTAGCGTCTTTTTATTCCAGTCTACACAGGAAGTGTCATGTTTGGCCATGTATCACGCACAATACGTCTTTACTACATAATTTGTGTAGAATCCGCGTCCAGTATATGAACAATCGCATTGACTCGTGGGATATTTTAGCCTCGTTCTCCCAGTGTCTCATTACAATTGATGCTGATAGACGCACTATGGTACACGATTCGTGTACCAATGTTAAACAAATAATTTTATCTTAAATATCGGATATTATAAGCTCATCTTTTCCTGGTAAGTTTACATCATCAGTGTTGAATTAAATTGACCAATAGTTCGATTTTTCGATGTCGAAGATTTTGGAGGATTGTGAGTTACGGATTTAGGTCCTTTAAGGTGATCGTAGCCTACTTTAGATGACGTGTCAAGGTCAGTGTGCTATGATAATAATAATAATAATAATCTCGTCATTTTACAAGGGTAGCAATTTAAGCCTGAGGCTTGTTTTCGATTTGGCCCTTGGCACAGATCGTGCGAATGATTTCGATCATTACTGCATGATTGATATTTTAACCGCATAGGGCCGAAATGCGCCAGAAGTCTCAATCGAATGGCAATCTCTGCGTCTCGTTATTCCAGTCTACACCGATAATATTTATTGTCTAGCCTCGTTCTTCGGGTCTCTTGTTACAAATGGCGCTGAAACATGGCATGGTACACGATGTTAGTCCTGAAATGACATAGTTTGTGTCGAGTGGACGTAAAATTCCATTTCTCTCCCTCTCTATCGGAAGGAATGTATCTGATGGCTGGGACGGCGCCTAGGACTTATCTATGAACAGACCGGGGAACTGATCAATAAAAATTGTTGGTGTGCACGTAAAATACCCCTTGACAATTTATATTCAAAAAAAGAGTAGGTCGTGGCAGCTCTTTTTGCGTAAAATATGCCTCATGGTACGCGGCATGGCTCATCTGCGTCTTCGCCAGTCCTAACGGTGCAGAAAATACCGCGTCGTTAAAATAATTATGGTTCATGTATCCTATAATATAGTGTTTGTCTTAATACAACATCAAGGGAGGGGGGGGGTGTAATAGCCGAATGGTTAGCGCGTGTGTATTGTATCATAAGGTCTGTCATTGAGTCAACTGGTGTGGTTCGCTTGGAGTAGGGTCGCCTGACCAACCTGGTGGGTGTCTCCTGGTTCTCCGGTTTCCTCCCTCTGCTATAAATAAGCGATGTATTGAAATAAAATTGAACTATATGTTAGTCTCGGAATTACATTGATTGTGAACTCCGAAATGACCTAGTTTGTGTCGAGTGGACATGTCGAATGGCCGTTCACCAACTCCTCTCTCTCTCTATCTCTCTCTTGGTCGCGAAATGACATAGTTTGTGTCCAATGGACGTTAAACTCTCTCTCGCCATCTCTTGGTCGCAAAATGACCTAGTTTGTGTCCAGTGGACGTTAAACTCTCTCTCTCTCTCAATCTCTTGGTCGCAAAATGACCTAGTTTCTGACCAGTGGACGTTAAACTCTCTCTCTCTCTCTCTCTCCCTCTCTCTGTCCCCTCTACTATCTCTCTCCTCTCTCTCTCTATCTTTCTAGTCATAAAAAGATTACATTATTATCACCAGGAATGTTCAAATAAACCCCACTTTATTTGGTAATAACCGTATGATTTGATCCTAAGTTTACAACCTCAGTGACATGACATTGAAGATGAGTGGATAAGTAAATATCTATTGAGTTAAACACGGAAGATATTACATCTCACCATGGTTACCTCTGTGAGTTGATGGTCTCCATTACATAATTTCATTGAATCATATTCCCCGTAAATAATACCCGGTATATATGTGAAATATAGGCCTATTATTGTAACTTTGTCTCGGGGAGTAAAGGTGAGTAGGAAAATCTCATTTAAACACGGATCTTATTTCGTTTCGTTTTTCATAGTTCAAAATTTCGTTTCGTTTTTTGAGTTCAAAGTTTCGATTCGTTTTTTCTAGTTCAAAATTTCGTTTCGTTTTTTCTAGTTCAAAATTTCGTTTCGTTTTTTTTCGAGTTAGAAATTTCGTTTCGTTTTTTTATAGTACAAAATTTCGTTTCATTTTTTTATAGTTAGAAATTACGTTTCGTTTTTTTATAGTTCAAAATTTCGTTTCATTTTTTTATAGTTCAAAATTTCGTTTCGTTTTTTAAAGTTTAAAATTAAATTTCGTTTAACTTGTGTGTACTTCACTCGGACCTGGAAGAGTGGTTATATAACCCGCGTTCTGGGTGATGTGAGGGATTAGCCAATGAAATGGCATGTTATGGTGAGTTTTTGGCGTGAGGTACACGGAACTGTGGGTAACCCACTAGACACATCAACGCTGATTGGTTAAGCAAATGTCTGACGTTATAGGGTTAAAAGACGCGTGTATGATCGCTGATGCAACCTTCCACTACAACTGGGCCATCGAAAGTGCACTCTGTATCATTGGGTATATCATTGAGTCAACTAGGGTCGCCTGTCCAACCTCGTGGGTTTTCCCCGCGTCCTCCGGTTTCCTCCATTATTGAAATAAAATTGAACCAAGTGTTAGTCCCGAAATGACCAAGTTTGTGATGAATGGACGTTACCCCCCCCCCCCACTTCTCCTCACTCTTATCTCTCTCACACACCTTCGTGGGCCCAATAATTACCAAAAATTATTACGTGAAACCTCCCATCTTATTAAGTTTCTATGTACTTATACACAAGATAAGAAAAACATTTTCTTAAATTTGGCCTTCAGGGGTTTTTTTTTTTTTACGTTAAACGAGGAGTTTATGTATATATACATTATAAAAGGTGTCTTTATTTACCTTGTTGTATTGTCCAGGTAAAACTAACAGGTAGGTAGGGTGTGGTGTTTTACCTGGACAATACAAGGTAAATATTCTATTATATACCCCCATTGTTCCCTTCCGACCGGTTTCAAATTATATACAGAGTCTCGATTCTCAATTATATTAGAGATATAATATTATTATAATGAAATAGTAGGGTCGTATTTAGGGTTAGTTACTAGATTTAGAAAATAAATTATATGACACACATTTTATATCAAATGTAATTAAATGATATTTAGAAAATAAATTATATTCAGAGTCTCGATTCTGATTTCTATTAGTATTATAAAATAGTAGGGTTGTGTTTAGGGGTTGTTACTAAGTAAGAAAGTATTTTTTATTGCTGAAAGTTACATAACTCATAGCAAATACAATGAATAAAATAAATACGTAAAATATGTAAGGTAAAGGTGTTATTCGTAGAAATAGACAACACAAGTTAGAAAAGTATGTCCAATTCTAGGGAAGAATAGCCTCTTGAATAGACTGACGTTTAATAAATGATAGATTAAGAAAATAAATTGTATGACACACATTAATAATATACAATAGAATTAAATAATATTTAGAAATAGATGTATAATATTCATAATAACACGACTTGATGGATTTTCTACTTCTTAGTTTTTTTATACATATATACTCTTACAATGTACTACTTGATAAAGATACTTGTAAGATAGTTGAAACTTTTACATATTATTTTACAAACATTTTACAAACATTTTATTCACATTTTATATATACTTTATCCATATTTTATATAAATTTTACACAAATTTTATATACATTTTATATACATTCGAGATATAAAAACACCAATGAAAATATTTTTTGTTGAGAATTAATTGTGTTTTATTCAATTGTGACATTTTAAAAATATATATTTGGTTTTTATTATGTCCTCATTCTATAAAATATATATCAGATACTCAATGCTCTGTCTATTATGCATAGAGCGCATACACTGCTCCTTGGTGTGTGTGTGAGAGAGAGAGAGAGGGGGGAGTATAGGAAACACGGCCGGCGGAAGCAATTCTTGATGGGGGGGGGGGGCCTCCATACTAAGTCCCTATAGGCGAGGGTTAAGCCCCACCCCTAGTCCCCCTACTCCACCGGGCCTGGGGAAGGGGGGGGGTACACTGCGAATCAGTCGAAATAAATTTAGTTAACACTGCCATTGCTCGACCCCAGGGCTTCAAATTCTTATCCTACAAAATGTTAAGAGAATAGTTAAAAAAACCTGTCGTAATACCTTTTACGTGAGGGGGGGGGGGCTGATGGCCGAATGGTTAGCACGTGCGTGCTGTATCATAAAGCCCATCAATGAGTCAACTGGCATTGTTTCGAATCCCCGGTTGTACGTGACGAGGAGTAGGGTCGCCTGTCCAGCCTCGTGGATTTTCTCCGGGTCCTCCGGTTTCCTCTATCTGCTAAAGACCCTTTACGCGCGAGCTAATTATTGAAATAAAATAAAACCACATGTTAGTCCCGAAATGACTTAGTTTTTGTCCAGTGGGCGTTAACCCCCCCCCCCCCCTCTCTCCCTCTCTCTCTATATCTCTCCCCCCTTCTTCCATTCGCCCAGTTAAGGTGCATAACAGTAGGACGTTAAACCCCATTTCATTGCATTTCATTTCTTTCTCCCTCTCTTTTACGTGAGCGTCAAAATTTACACCGGGTAAAGCTGACACAAGTTTAAAACCACTTAAATGTGTTCATTCAACTAGTTAATGCATGATGAATACACGGTTTAAAAAACGGATAATAAGAAAATAATGAATAGATTCCCTACATCAAGTTTCGTTTCGGTTTATAAAGAAATTCTAGAAGATTTTTATCGCGGATCGGTTGACATATTGACGGAGATACACCTGTTATTCGGTGCAAAAAGGCCATTCGATTCATGCAGTGTGTGAAATTTAACCAGGAAGTTTAAACAACTTTAATAAATAATAAGACAGGGTATAAGATCAGGTAATTATTGTTAATAAATAAGACCAAGTCTTACATATTGTGTAACCACCTGGGGGAAGTTTCACAAAGCAACTTACGATGAAAATTTCCGTAAGTTTATCGTAACGTAAACTTACGTAAAAATCGCGTTTCACTAAAATTCGTAACTTACGAAATTCGTAACTTTTATCGTAAAGTCTACGGCAACTCACACACACACACACACACACACACACACACACACGCTAGGCATATACATGCATACCGGTAGGGGCCTACTTTAGTGGACAAATCCGACCCTGTCCATAAAACTTAAAGGGCAATGAAACGCTAATATTTGGGTCCTAGAAATTGGCGCAAATGGGTTGCAAAGCATGATTTACATTCAATCGGGTATGTTCCGCGAAATACGCCATAAGTCTCAATTGAATGGTAATCTCTAGCGTCTGGTTATCCCAGTCTACAACGATAGTATGTATTACGTATTCTCTCTAGATAAGAATAAGCAATCATCATTTGACATGACTTGTGGACTATGTCTAGCTTCGTTCTTTGAGTCCCTTGTTACAAATGGCGCTGAAACGTATTATGGTACACGATTCGTGTACCAATGGTAAAATGTTTATTTTGTCTTAAATATTGAATAGCAATTCCACAAAAGTTCGTAATTTTAAGAAAAAAAGTTACGTTAAGAAATTATTTACGCCGGTTTCACAAAGGCCGGCGTAAGTTTTTTCTTAACTTTTTTCTCGTATCGTTTTCGTAAACACGTCACGAATGGTCTTCACGTCATGTTACGTAACTTCATTCAACTTCTGTAAACATTCCCACGGTTCGTACGTCGTCATTATAGCCATTATATTTGATTTCATCCTAACCTTTTAAAACAAAAACGACCACATGATATATTCCTTATAAATATCGTGACGTATTCGTGACGTATTTACGAAAATGATACGAGAAAAAGTTAAGAAAAAACTTACGCCCGCCTTTGTGAAACCGATGTAAATAATTCGTATCTTTTTCGTAAGTTTTTCTTAACGTAGTTTTTATTCTTAAAGTTACGAACTTTTGTGAAACTGCCCCCTGTTCGTTATCCAAAGGGGAGGGGTGTTGATGGCCGAATGGTAAGCACGTGTGTGCTGTATCTTTTTTTTTTTAAACAATATTTTATTCAGGTTGTCTGAATGGGATTGGGGAACAGACTTAGCCTATGTAAAACCACTCTCCCTGCTGTATCTTACGGGCTGTCATTGAGTCAACTGGCGTGGTTTCGAATCCCAGGTTGCACGTGACAAGGAGTAGAGTCGCCTGTCCAACCTTGTGGGTTTTTCTCTGGGTCCTCAGGTTTCCTCCCACTGCGAATTATTAAAATAAAATTAAACCATATGTTAGTCCCGAAATGAAATAGTTTGTGTCCAGTGGACGTTAAACCCAAATCTCTCTCCCTTTCTTTCTCTCTCTCTCTCTCTCTCTCTCTCTCTCTCTCTCAAATTCTCTCTCTCTCTCTCTAGTCGATGTCTGCCGTTAGCATTATACAATTTACGTCGGTACATGTTGCTTGGAGATTTACACGAAAGAGAAACGATACGTTAATCTACCTTTGTCAGATGTTAGAAAAGTGTTTGGAATAGCGTTGTGTGTAATAAAGCGGGAAAATGCAAATTTGGTAGATACGTCACTTTGACTTTGATCAGTGTCTGTAAGACGATCTGTACCTTTATTGTTACACAATCACCACGTGTTTCTAGAACACCTGATACCAGGTAAGACGATATGCGCCTTGTATTATGACATTACGACGATCTGTACCTTGTATTGTAACATCCGTAATATCCCGCCCCCTCCTCACGATCTAACGTAAATGCGTTTTTTTATTTACAGCAATGATTTCTTACACTGTCTGTTACACTTTTCTTACTTAGCTATGGTTGCCCTTGTTCCAGAACATATTCTAGAACTTCTTACTTAGCTATGGTTGCCCTTGTTCTAGAACATACTATACCACTTCCTACTTAGCTATGGTTGTCCTTGTTCTAGAACATGTTATACCACTTACTTAGCTATGGTTACCCTTGTTCCAGAACATACTATACCACTTACTTAGCTATGGTTGTCCTTGTTCTAGAACACGGGATACCACTTACTCCTTAGCTATGGTTGCCCTTGTTCTAGAACACGTTATACCACTTCCTACTTAGCTATGGTTGTCCTTGTTCTAGAACACGGGATACCACCTACTTAGCTATGGTTACCCTTGTTCCAGAACACGTTATACCACTTCTTACTAAGCTATGGTTGTTCTTGTTCTAGAACACGGGATACCACCTACTTAGCTATAGTTGTCCTTGTTCCAGAACATGTTATACCACTTCCTACTTAGTCGTGAAGGGATTACCGCGTGTGCGTAGTTGTATCATGGTTCAATTTTATTTCTATAATTCGCTAGCGCGTAGGGTCTTAAGCAGTAGCAGGAACCCGAAAGACTCAGAAAAATCCCACAAGGTTGGACAGGCAACTTTCCTCATTGTCACGTAAAACCGGGAAATCGAAACCATGCCAGTTAACACAGACATCATGATACCTTTTCTTAAACACAAGGGAATCGCGGTGGCTAAGTGGATAAGGCGCTAATTCGCTAGCCTGGAGGTCGGGTGTTCGATCCCTGCATTGGCGGAGAAAGTTCATCACGAAAAACCAAGGTCCCGTGTACACATTGGAGTGTACGTAAATTCCCTTGGCAGTTGGAATTCGATATATAAGAGTAGGCCACAGTGCCGCTGCCCGGGAAAAATTTCCCTCATAGCACACTGTATGGCGTATGCCTGTCTTCCATTGGCTAGGTTACGTGCATAATAGTAGAACGTTAAACGCCATTTCATTCATTCTTAAACACAAATGGTGAGGTGTCATTTTAGACTGAATTGTAGTTAATAGAAATACTCGACTAATTGGATCGATTTTCGTCGTGTGTACCGCGGTATGATGAAAGTGTAAACAAACATTAAACGGAACGAAGTATTAATAATATATGTATATATCTATTAAAGATACAATTTGTGTGGTTTAATGGTCAAGAGCGAGACCGTCCCAAACTCAGGCTGCCTATCTAGAGCGAGCTCCGACTGAGAATAGGCCCTAACCTAATTAACCGACATTTTAATTCCTACATCGACGATTTTAGTCGATAACACTGAGTATGCTTTTAGAAATTGTTAGAAGTATTTATTTCTCTTCTATTGTCATATTTAATGAAATTAAATATTATGTTTATTTAGCCATTGTGTGGATGAAAGATGTCAAACTAATCAGAGCCGAATCACAAAAAAGTTCCCTTATTATTCAATATGGCGCCGCCTATGACAGCTATATCACAGAGGCGGTTTTGTTTGCGAAACCAATTTTAGGGGTATCTAACCTTGTTTTGAAAGTTAACAATGGTAAAGAAAGTATGGCAATATTACCCATAGAACATATTATGTATCGTTTTTAGCCGATGGCAGAACTTGAAATTTGATTTTGTGTTAACGCATAACATGTGCAACAGATTATTGTCCAACCTCGTGGGGTTTCTCTGGGTCTCCCGGTCTCCTCTCACTGCTAAAGACCCCAACATGTAAGCAAATTATTGAAATAAAATTGAACCATGTGTTAGTTCCGAAATGACCTAGTTTGTGTCGAGTTGACGTTAAACCCCATTTCTCCCTTTCTCTGAATTATGTTTTATGCCTTACGACACAAAAAATTACGTTATATGCAGTATATTATACAATTATATACATAATAAGTCTATACACATGATAGATTTTGTCTTTGCATTATACACAGGGGGAGGGGGATGGACTAGTGGTCTAGAGTGCTGCGCTTCGACCTCTAGCTGGCCGACTACCTCTGGCTTGTGGTTTTGGGCCCTGGTGTGAGCGAATGTGGCATGGAGAAAGGGTCGCCTTCTCAACCTCGTGGGTTTCCTCCGGGCACTCCGGGCACTCCGGTATCCTCCCACTTCTAAAGACCCCTACGCACAAGCGAATTATTGAAATAAAATTAAACCATATGTTAGTCCCGAAATGACCTGGTTTGTGTCGAGTTGACGTTAAACCCATCTCTCTCCTCCTCTCTCTCTCTCTCTCTCTCGCTCTCTCTCTCTCTCTTATATTTTATACCTTATGATACCAAATATTATGTTATATATTATACAATTATATGCTAGATACATGTATTATATACATAAAATAATTTTATATACATGATAGACTGTCTTTGCATTATACACAGCATAATATTACATACATCATTCACAAACATATATATATAATATTATAAACATATTTTGTTACATACATCATTCACAATTTGTATATAATAGTATAGAGTTATTTTTAAATTTAATAACATAGACACACGTTTTAAAAATGTATCATCAAACTTGTTTATAATATTATATGTTAAAAATATGTATATTAGAATTGTATATAAACCTCCGATTGTCAACAAATAATAAGAGAGATTAATTTATATAAGCTCCGACTTGTTTTCAGATCCCAGATTTATATATATATTATATTTATATTATGTAAATATTTACTGAATAAATATTGTAAGAAATTTTTTTTAATAATTTTGTAATGAATTGCACCCTTTACAATATAATTGTACATATCATGTTCTAGTTAATTCATACTTGTAGCGTTTGGTCTTTGACCTATATTACCGCAATAATAACTTATTATTGCTCTTCTTATAATATTATATACATTATTTACAAAGATATATCATAATAATAATACTCATCATAATAATAATCATTTCTATAGCGCTGAACATTCAGTCAGTCTGAATGCTCTGTGTCGCTTTACTGTAGATATGAACAGAAAACCCATACAAATAAACAAAAGGAATACAAAGGAATAGTCAAGTTACAATATACAAAAAGAAAGTGAAACATCTAAATTATTGTTCAGAAATTTGGGTAAAAAAAACAGTGTTTTTAGACGCCAAGTTTGGACTATTTTGGACTTCCAGGGGCAATTTGTTCCATTATTTTGGTGCTACGTACGCAAAAGCACTCTCACCAAATTTTGACTTCTGTACTGGGCATACATGATTGTTTTTATGAAATGAACGTAAGGAACGGGAAGGTACATATTGTTTAATCAAATCTGATACATAAGATGGTGCCAAAGGATGATACACACATACATTCAGCTTCTATGTAAATAAGGGGATCACGGTGGCTAAGTGGATAAGGCGCTGGTTCGCTAGCCTGGAGGTTGAGTGTTCGATCCCTGCATTGGCCGAGAAAGTTCATCTCGATTTTCCGGCGTGATTTCCCCTTATCAGTGATGCAGAAGGAGGGCCTGACAAGGACAGCTGCCTAGTCGTTCGGATGGGACGAAAAACCGAGGTCCCGTGTACAAATTGGAGTGCACGTAAAAGATCCCTTGGTAGTTGGAATTCGATATAAGAGTAGGCCGTAGCGCCGCTGCCCGGGCAAAATTTCCCTCATTGCACACTGTGGCGTATGCCCGTCTTCAATTAGCCCAGGTACGGTGCTTAAGCGTAGGACGTTAAACCCCATTTCATTCATCCATTCATTCTATGTAAATAGATATACAGCAGGGCCGGGGGGGGGGGGGGGGCTTCCATCCCAAGTCCCTATAGGTGAGAGTCCAGGGGCCGCAATAACCTGAAAAAAAGAGTACTTACAGCCAAATTATTTTACGGGCCTGTACAATAATATTATATATTTATTTAAATCAAGTGTGTATTAAAAATAACTTGTTGCTATTAATTAAAGATTTAACGTCCTATACATTTTATATGATATTATGGACAGGTTGATTTAATTAAATTATTTACACTTTATGGGTTAAAAGTTGGTAAAACATACAAATCTGGGCCCTGTTTCTCGAAATCTTAACTAAAGATAAAATCCAAATTTCAGTAGATACTTCAATTTTGATTGGCTAAGCAGTAAATGAATCTAATATTATCCAATTACTAAAATTTTGATTTTATCTTAGTTAAAATTTCGTGAAACAGGGCCCAGATGTTCGTTTAGGTGGAGGGGCTGCTTAAATTTGGTTAACACACAAAATAAAAAGTCCTTGTATATTAAAGCCCAAATAACACTCTTGTTGTAACTGAATAATTTGTCCCAATCTTTATTCTGGTCATAAAATTGTACTTTTTTACAATATTCCAATTAATAAATGATACAAATTTCATCTTAACACACCTAATTTTAAAAATTGAAAAAATTCAACTACATGCCGTAACATGGTTTGAAAAGCCTTACGTAAGCACATTCAAATGCAACTTGGATTTAAGCATATTTTCGAACCCTCTGGACAAGTAAGATAGGTTCTAATGGATTATTTACACAACAGGGAGGACACTTAGCTAGTAGTTAGATTTAGGCTAATTATTTTTTTCTGGAACCTGTCAAGCCAGCAAGAGTGTTATTGTCCCTTTAAATAGTCATTTGTAAAACAATCTGTTACTATACCTCTTAATTAGGCCCCTAATTAATTTCATTATCTAATTTGAACATCCCCGTCTTCATTAGCCCAGTTCGGAGCAGAACAATAGGACGTTTAAAAAGAATCCATTTCATTTCGTTCGAACGTCACAGATTACGATAATCTCTTTAATCCAGTTGTCAGGTGAATCTAAGAGTTAATTTGTTTGCCTTGTGATGACGTATGACAAACAAGGGCTCATTAAGGGTAATCTGTGTCAACAAGCTGTCCCTATCAGGCTCCGTTTTAAGGGTGTGAATGATAATGGAATACAATTATCAATAGAGACCGGCTTAGATATGCCTGAATGAACGAGCGAGCATGCTAGACACCTGAAGACTCGATCATACTAGTAATACAACTACTACTGTCGATGATAATGATAAGGAGAATTAAAGACTGGATGATAACAAAATGATACAAATTGAAATCGGATTTTCTCACACACCACAACAAGAAGCGGATTGTTTTTGGTAATGGTTCAGTTCCGTTGTTAACTGACGTATTTTAGGAGTATAATAATTTGTTTATGAATGAAGGCCTGTGAAGAATTGAATATCAAGAACGTGTTGTGTTTCTAGTGCTCGAGATATAAGCGCGGGATATAGTACTATATACTTTTAACAAGTGCCCGCAGTGGATTTTCTTATAGTGTGTATTCATTTAAGCTGATGAATCGATTATCGATGTTTTAAAATTGAATTGTGTTACTGTTATTTATTTGTTTACAGGTAAGCTATTTACTTTATATATATAAATATCCAGGTATTTATATTATTGTTTATGTTTCTAATATTCACTGACTCGTGAATTACTTTTATTTATTTAGGCTACAGGTGAGTTACTTAGTTGATTTGATTTTTAAAACTATATTTTATTCAAATAAGATACATGTTATACATTATAAATTGTCAAAAGTTAAGGATTCAAAAACAAGCCAAAGTCTTATATTAATTCGTCTCCTTATTTAAGAAATATACTAAAATAGACGTTTGATATATACACTTCACATACAAAATACATTTAACAGTGCAGTATTTTGTATTCACTATAAATCGTGCATGCAAGTAATTTAATAGTTTGTGTCACTTACAATGCCTTACCTGCATTTCATAATACGTTTAGAGGTCGTCAGATGTATAGTTACTTAGTTGATATAAATTATTCTAGTTATTAATCATGGAAGAGCTAAATCTGCCTATTGCATGTCTTTCTTTATGCCTGGAGTGTTATTTTCATTATTAATTAGGCATTAATTAACTTCTCCTGACCACAATTAACTCTTGAGGTCAAAGATAGCCTGCGATATTTATTAGAATATGATTTGATCTGCTAGTCAACTTTTATTCATGATTTAATCTTGAAATGGATAATCGAGACTGTTTTTTATCGTACCGACTTTAGTAATGGTGATCGAAGCTAGGTTGAAAATTCAATCGATAAAATCTGTTAAGAGGGGATCAATTTGACCGAAACTTTCAGTAGATTCCCTCAACATTATCTAGTATTTAATTATTAAAGAGAGAACTTCAAGATCTTTATCTAATCTCCCATAATGTAGGCCTATCTTTGGATCAATTTGACTGAAATTTTCAGCAAATTCCCTTTACATTATCCAGTTTTTTACTATTATAGTGAGTGTGTGATTTAGCTTTATTTAACGCCCGTTTTCACCTAAGTGATATGTTAGAGTGGATCAATTTGGCGGAAATTATCAGCAAATTCCCTTAACATTATCTAGTTTTTTTTACTATTATAATGAGAACTGACATCTTTTTACCTAATCTCCCATAATGTATCTTTTACTTACATTGTTTGAACTACTAATAAATACGCCTTTTATCTGCAGACTAATATGTGGTGGGATGTAGATATAGAAGGTTTGGGAAGGGGGGGGGGTCGCTCTATCCTCCACACTCCGTTGCGATGATAATTTTGTGGCTGGGTTTAAATAAGAACAAGACACAGCGCTCTGTGTAGGGTCGAGCACGAGACCAGGATATGCCGGGGAAAGAAAAACTGAAGAGAAAAACCAGAGAAATGAGAAATAGAAAAACCGAGGCCGAGTTTTTTTTCTGTCGAAGGTTTTTTTCTGAAGTCTTTCTTCCCCAGTATAACCACAGGAATCTGACCTTCTATCCGTATATTTATGCATACATCATGTCGTACATTATAAAAAAAATATATTGCCTGGTACGACATGGTGTATGCATAAATATAAGGACAGAAGGTCAGATTCCTGTGGTATAACCGAAGTCGAGGACTTTATCTTGCTTACAAATCAAACCGTCTATGGGAAGGACTATCTCACTCCAGTAAGAAAAAGTAAAAAAATTCGGTAAGAAAAACTTCTTATTGAAAAACAAAACTGGCCCTGGAAGAATAACCCGTTACAGGTTTAAAAAAAAACACCAAAAGAAAAACCCCAGCGTGCGTTGGACAAATAGGTACGTTCGTCGATATGATTATCACCCCCCCCCCCTCCCTCCACTCCACCATCCCACTCCCCTCCTCCCCAAAACTCTTATGTCAATCTCCAAAATATATTGTTTTTCTGGAGCTCATTATCTGATTAAATTTCTTTCTCTGTAATTCGCGATTAACCTGTCGAATGTCGGTTAATACCAGATAATTCGGCACTAATCCCTAAATAAGCACATTAAGTGTATATGTTTTTTTCATGTGCGATATAATCTGTCAAAATACCGAATAACGTTGTGGATCACTGAATAAGCTGCTGGTTAGTACCAAGGAGCCGGGGTATAACCCCCGTATTAGTCGAGAAAGTCATCTTGATTTTCGAATCAGGCTTTATAGTCGTTCGGATGGGGCGAAAACCAAGGTCACATGACTGTATTCCACTGGCAGCGCGTTACGTATACCTGGCAATGAAAATGTCTAGTCGTTCGGATGGGGCGAAAACCAAGGTCACATGACTGTATTCCACTGGCAGCGCGTTACATATACCTGGCAATGAAAATGTCTAGTCGTTAGAATGGGACGAAAAACCAAGGTCCCATGTACACGTAGTACACGTGGACGTGCACGTAAAAGATCCCTTGGCAGTTTGAATTTGTAATAAGAGTATACCATAGCGCCGTTGATTGGGCAAACTCCCCCAACCCACCGATTGCACACTGTTAATGGCGTATGCCCGTCTTCATTAGCCCAGTCGGAGCTGAACAGATATTTTTATTAAGGGCGGTTGCGGTGGCTCAATGATTCACCAGGAGGTCTCAGACTCGTTCCCGGTAAAGTAATGAAATGAAATGGGGTGTTACACTTGTGTTTATGGTCGATTTGTTGACGTAGAATTTAAAGAGAAAGGACGAAGTTATGGCTTTTTTATTTTCTGATACTTTTAGACATTTTTATATAAAAAGTTTTCAGTTGAATGCTGACAAGAAGCTGACTATAAAAAGATAAAATATGCCTCAGAGGACAATTTTTCACCATGTTATTATGAAACGGTGTTTAAAGGGACAATAACACTCTTCCTGGCTTGACAGGCCCAGAAAAAATAGCCTTATTCTAACTACAAGATGTTTAAGTATCCTACCTCTTGTGTAAATTATCCATTACAACCTATCTTACTTGTCCAGAGGGTTCAAAAATATGTTTAAATCCAAGTTGCATTTGAAAGTTCTTACGTAAAGCTTTTCGAACCATGTTACGGCATGTAGTTGAATTTTTCCAATTTTTAAAATTAGGTGTGTTAAGATGAAATTTGTATCATTAATTAATTGAAATATTGTAAAATAGCACAAATTGTTGACCACAATAAAGATTGGAACATATTATTCAGTTACAACAAGAGTGGTATTGAGGCTTTAATATCATCACGTTATCCACTTGATCGCACTAGTCACTTAAACAATATACACCGAGGCTGGCTAAAAACATATTTACCGCCACCTAGATAATAGGAATGAAGTTTAAAGGGGACACACCCTATTCTTTTAGATCATGCATTGATAAATATCTTGTATCGTCCGAATAGATGAAGATACTGATCACCATGAAGGTCGTAGAATAGATAAAAATATATCTTGGAAAAATAGGTTAATATTTTTTGATTGGTCAACTGAATTGACGTGACCTTCCTCTTTTCATGACGTATTGTCCGACAGGGTGGACCATTTCAATGAATATGTCCATTTCTTGAAGTCGTTCTGAATGCATTTTATCTCCGTATAACTTTCTGAGGCATGTGTTAATTGTTTTTTATCATCGCCACGAAAATAAAAGACTTAAGATGGGCCACCGTCAACTAAAACACGATCCAGGTGAAACGTATCATGTTTGTTTCGGCGGATTAACGACGTCACAATTCCAATATGGCGGCGAGAGAGAGGGGAGAGGGTGGGAAGGGTTACATCCACTCGACACTAGTGTTCGGATATTCGAACACTAATACTATTCGAATATTCGACGGGTCTTGAAATTGGTATTCGAGTAGTATTCGAATACTATTCGAATATTTTCAATATATTGAAAGGGGTTTATTTTCAATTTATTATAATTCCTAATCAATTATTAAATACGTGAAATCTCTGTTGACTCGCGAACAACGCACAAAAAAAATTTGCAATTGCCAGTAAAGTTGATCTTTTACGTAAACTGCCAATTTGTACACAAGAACTCGGCCTACCACGACATCAAAACAAGATTTTCCATCACCAATGTATAGTTATTCTTCAGCGCTGCATCCAAAATAAAAGGCATCTAGTTCATTCGTGGGTCTAGCACTGTAGCATTTCACGGAAATCATTGTCGTCTAGTCGCTCTTCTATATAAGCAAAAAACAGTCCCTTCATGTTGGTGATGAATGTGGCCCAGTGGGTTCACCCAGTTGTTTCTTCATGACGAATCCAAGCAAATTCATCACAATGTTATACATATGACGTACGGTATGTAAAGTTTTACAAGGATGTCACGCACTAATAATTAGCTTTCACCCAGAATCAGAATTCAGCATCGGGGTCCCTGGCTAGTTACCGAATAGCTATCTCTGAAGGGGTAGCACCCTAACAAGCAGAGAGAGAGGGGGGGGGGGGGGGTCGAGAGAGGGATGGGGTTTAACGCCCACTCGTCATTTCGGGACTAACATATGGTTCAATTTTATTTCAATAATTGGCTTACACGTAGGGATCTATAGCAGTAGGATTAAACCAGATGACCCGGAGAAAACCCCCGAGGTTGGACAGGCGATCCTACTCCTTGCCACGTGCAACCGGCGAATCGAAACGACAGTTGAACCAATGACAAATCTTATGATACATCGCGCACACGCCAACCATACGCCTCCCTCCAAAAAAATATATACTGTGGGTAATCGAAATAAGCTTTGAATGTTAATGTGGCAAGGAAAGTCGCCTTTAATAATATTTGGACGCTTATAGAAAAAATAATGTAGATATTCGAAATTATTCGAATATGGTGATTGCTATTCGAATATTCGAATATTATATTCGACGAGCGAATATTCGAATATTCGAATATTCGTGCCGAACACTACTCGACACAAACTAGGTCATTTCGGGACTAACATACGGTTCAATTTTATTTCAACAATAAGCTTGCGCGGGGGGGGGGGGGGGTCTTTAACAGTGGGAGAATACCCACGAGATTAAAAAGGCGTCCGTGCTCCTTGTCAAGAATCGAACCCGAGCAACCTGACTCTGATATGGCGGTGATGACAGAAAAAGGGTAGTTGTTGGCGTAACCAAATCCTTGAAAGTTTGGAATTTGACGAAGAGTACACTGAAAAAACTTATGTATGGACAAAATATTCTCCTTAGCATTCTGTATGGGGGTGGGGCGAGATGGGGTGGATGGTTAGCGCGTACGCTTTGTATCATGAGGTCTGTCATTGAGTCAACTAGCGTGGTTTCGTGACAAGGAGTAGGGTCCCCTGCCCAGCCTCGTGGGTTTTCAAGAGGTCTTCTCCAGTTTCCTTCTCCTCCTAAAGACCCCTACGCGCAAATGGATTATTGAAATAAAATTAAAATTGAACCATGTGTTAGTTCCGAAATGACGAGAGGACGTTAAACCCAATTTTTCTAACTCTCTCTCTTTTTGACATAAACGGTTTCAATGTAACCCTCTCTGTCCCTCTCTCAAACGGGGGGTTGGGATGGCCCAGTGGTCTAGAGTGCCGCACTTCGACCTCTAGCTGGCCGGCCACCTCTGGCTTGCGGCTGTGGTTTCGAGCCCTGGTGTGAGCGTATATGACATGGAGATATGGGCGCCTTCTCAACCTCGTGGGTTTCATCCGGGCACTCCGGTTTCCTCCCCACTGCTAAAGACCCCTACGCGCAAGCGAATTATTTAAATAAAATTAAACCATATGTTAGTCCCGAAATGACCTTGTTGTGTTGAGTGGAAGTTAAAAATCATTTCTTTCTCTCTCTTTCTCCCTCTCTCACCCCCCCCCCATCTCTCTCTCCCTCTCGCACGACGATCGGTGCAAAAAAAAAGGTATGAATTTAAACCTCATTTCATTGTATTACTCCAACTCCTTTGTATATAATGACTCTTTTCTGAAGTGTTCTTTGAAATTTTAAAATAAACAAAGATTTTCAATGAAATGAAGATAGAGGCGCACCCACATATTAATTCGAACTCAAAGGTGGTTTAGGAGATCGTGTTTCATTCTAAGAAAGCAATGATTATAAGTTATTAAATTACACATCCTCTTTTACCTGTCATACTGTACTAAGGACTGAGGCCTTAAAGAGTTGTTATATAATAACCCGCGTTCTTGATGATGTGAGGGGTTAGCAATTGGAACGGTGTGTTACGGTTTGTATTTCAATCAGCCAAAAGCCTAGAAATGGGCGTATACTGAGTGTGAATTGCATAATATTCAGTTCCTGCCATTGGGGTCCGATTGATGTCCAACTAGATATTCATATGAAATAGTCATTTTATAAATGAAATGAAATAAAATACGGTTTAACATCATACTAATCAGCATCTAACCTAGGCGAATGGAAGACGGGCATCCGCCATGTACTATGAGGTACGGCCTACTCTTATATCGAATTCCAACTGCCAAGAGATCTTTTACGTGCACGCAAATGTGTACACAGGACCTCAATTTTTTTTGTCCCATCCGAACGACTAGACAGCTTCCCTACAATATAATATATTATCTCGTATGTGAAACTGACAACCAATATTCATATTTATGGAATATTGTTTTAAATGGTGTGTGTGTTTGGGTGGGGTGGGACGGTATCTCGTATCTATACCAATATCTGTAACTGTTGTTTGCTTGTCTATCTGTCGGGGGGTTGTGATGGCCTAGTGGCCTAGAGTGCCGCGCTTCGACCTCTAGCTGACCGACTACCTCTGGCTTGCGGCTGTGGTTTCGAGCCCTGGTGTGAGCGTATGTGGCGTATGTGGCCTGGAGATAGGGGCGCCTTCTTAACCTCGTGGTTTCCTATGGGCACTCCGGTTTTCTCCCACTGCTAAAGACCCCTACGAGCAAGCGAATTATTGAAATAAAATTAAACCATATGTTAGTCCCGAAATGACCTAGTTGTGCTGAGTGGACGTTAAACCCCATTTCTCTCTCTCTATCTGTCGGTGTTCAGGGTTACGATAATATGTACACAGGATCTCTGGGGTGATTTCCCCATTCGCCTGGCCCCACCCTGCCCTATACCGACAAGGGCCAACCACGCCATCAATGAGTGATTAATTTTGGTCATGATGACATATAAAAACTAAACTACTTCTAGGACAAATATCGAGCTATTCTTTCAAACCCCTGAATTACATGTCTAAGGACTTTCGGTACTGTCTTTTTAAAACGGAGAGAGAGAGAGAGAGAGAGAGAAATTGGGTTTAACGTCCACTTAATACAATTAGGTCATTTCGGGACTAACATGTGGTTTAATTTTTATTTCAATAATTCTCTTAAGTTATTCTATCAAACCCCTGATTTAAATGTCTAAGGGTCTTTCTGTACTCTCTTTTTTAAAACGGATATTCAGACGAAAAAAAAATCGTTTGATCCAGATATTCAATACGTCCTCAAAAAATAACTCGGGCGTTACGTGTCCCGATTAAAGATACCACCAAATCTTATTCAATATCGTCTGAATTAATTTCTCGAGAAGGGAAATCAACTTATACACGTACCGTACACTAGCCGGCTTAGACCACCGTCTTTCATCGACAGATTTAAATAGAGCCCCGCCCCGCCCCTTGTTGAAACACCTATAGTATTCTATAAGTAATTATATCTTACATACAGCCAGTAGAAGGTGTGGTCTAATGGTGGACGATGATTCTATGGTCTCTATTTAGTCACAAGAAATCGTAAATAGATTTCGTCAAAAGTAAAATAAAAAGGGGATTGGTGGCAAGCCATTATAGGAGTTGACTGATGTGAAGACATTAGGGTTTGAGTTTATCCGTGGTAATCGTATATTAAATTAGAAAAGGGATTACGATAACGAACAGGTGTAAATCTACATGTTACGAAGGCCATATTTGACAGGTAAGAATAGGCAATTTATTTAATTACGAATCGGGCGTTATAGTAATTATAATTTAGCCCATTCGAATATTTTAAACCCAATTGGTCTTTCTAATATTTCAAACTTAATTTGTCTTTCTAATAATTCAAACTCAATTGGTCTTTCTAATTTTTTAAAACCCAATCGGTCCATTCTAATATTTCAAAATAAATTAGTGTATTTCAAACTGAATTGGTCTATTCGATTATTTCAAACTCAATTGGTCTATTCGAATATTTCAAACTTAATTGGTCTATTCGAATATTTCAAACCCAATTGGTCCATTCTAATTGGTCCATCTTGTTGTGTCAGACCTAATTGGTCCATTCTAATTGGTCGATCGTGATGTTTCATCACATCTTATCCTCCATCTTATTGTTTTAAATTTAATTGATCCATACTCTTGTTTCGTCACATCTAATTATTGGTTCGTCTTGTTTCTTCAGATGTAATTATTCCATTCTAACGTTACAGACCCAAGTTTATTCTAACGTTACAGACCCAATTAGTTTATTCTAACGTTACAGACCTCATTAGTTTATTCTAACGTTACAGACCTAATTAGTTTATTCTAACGTTACAGACCCAATTAGTTTATTCTAACGTTACAGACCACATTAGTTTATTCTAACGTTACAGACCTAATTAGTTTATTCTAACGTTACAGACCCAATTAGTTTATTCTAACGTTACAGACCACATTAGTTTATTCTAACGTTACAGACCTAATTAGTTTATTCTAACGTTACAGACCTAATTAGTTTATTCTAACGTTACAGGCCTAATTAGTTTATTCTAACGTTTCGGACCTAATTAGTTCATTCTAATGTTTCGGACCTAATAAGTCCATTCTAACCTTTCAGACCTATTTGGTTTTCATTATCCCAGTTCGAAGCAGAACAGTAGGCGTCAAACTCCATTTCATTTCATTTTATTTCCATTCTGTGTTTTAATCCGATTGATTTTTGATTCATATGTGTTTGGGAATTTCAAGATATCGAGCGATTCTTTATTTACCAGAAAAGGGCGGGTTGCTACGATAATATAGACCGTTGATTATAGATTTGTCGCGTTTGTTTCACTAACGTTTTGATTATTTAAAAAAAAAAACAAGTACAACATGAGTATTTACAACACTGATGTAATGTATTAGAAAACAAGTTTTTATAAATTCAACTCCTTGTAAATTATACATTTACCGGAAAAGGGCGGGTTGCTACGATAATACACCCCGTTGATTATAGATTTGTTGCTTTTGTTTCTCTAACTTTCTGGTGGTTTTTTTGTGTGTAAAAATCAATATTTTTATTTCAAGTACAACATGCATATTTTCAACACTCTTGTAATGGATTAGAAAACAAGCCAAAGCTTATATAAATTCCTTTCGGTGTAAACTGTACATATCAATACAATTACTAAAATGGACAAGTTTATCTTACATATTTACATTGATAAATAAATAGATAAACACGGGTCCGTATCCATGGGAGGGGGGTAGTCCATCCTAAAAATCGAATTAGCCCCCCACCCCTCCTAATATTTCGCCAACAATAATGATTTCTTAGGAGCGTTCTTAACCGGCCACATCCTCAGCCCCTTCTAAAAATTCCGCAGCCCCATCAAATTTGATGACCTGGCTACGGGCCGGGATAGATAAATAAATAAAAAGTTATCATCATCATCATCATCATCATCATCATCATCATCATCATCATCATCATCACTTAAAATTAACCACCATTAATCACTATCGCCTGCCAATTACCCTATTTATTTAAAAACGTTTAGTTAGTTAAAAAGACTTGTGAACTTGAAGAAGACCAGGCCCCAAGTTAACAAAGCATTTTCAGACTTCAGTTAAGAATTTACTCAACTTTCAATTACAGTTTATGAGAAATATCTTTGATCCAGAAACATAAAACTTTGCACATAGTTTCTTATTGATGTATCTGATACATTGAAACAACAAAAGTTTTATAAAGGGCTATATTTTAGTTAAAATAAGGCGAACGAGTTTGAGTAAATTCTTAACTTGAGTCTGAGAATTCTTTGTGAACTTGGGGCCTGGACTCTTTAATACATGTAGGTTTATGTAATTTGAGAATTTATCAAATATATATTTCTTCCTTACCCCAAGGAGGTTGATTTTCGGCCACAAATTATCAATTTGATATCTTTTTAAGGAAGCTTCCTTGAAGATCAAAAGCTTTCCTCCCAGCATTGTTAATTAGAAACAAGAAATATATCGGCGTTTCATTTACGTGTAGCGGACGCCGCGGTGGCTCATTGGGTAAGGCTCTGGATCGCTAAACAGTACGACCCGGGTTCGAATCCGTAGACGGCCAATACATATCCTTAGAATTTATCAGGAGTAGGGTCGCCTGTGTATCCTCGTGGGTTTTCTCGGGCTCCTCCGGTTTCCACCCACTACCACTGCTAAAGACCCGTACGCGTAAGCAAATTATTGATATAAAATTGAATCATATGTTAGTCCCGAAATGACCTAGTTTGCGTCGAGTGGGCGTTAAACCCAATCTCTGTCTCTATGCCCCCCTCTCTCTCTTTCTATCTCTCTCTGTGGATATCATTTCCGACTATTTCGGGCTCCATTTAGTAAATAAATAGTACGTAAATGACCCCTTTGTAGTTATAATTCGATACAGAGCAGACTTTAACGTCGCTGTCCGGCGGACTTTAGGACGTTAAAAAACGTTTCATTCCATTTATCTCTACTTGAAAAATGTTCCTCATAACACACTGTATGGTCTGCATTAGCCCGGTCGGCGCAGAACCGCAGGACGTAAAAACCTTATTTCATCATTTATAACCCGTTAGAGGAATATTACCATTCAATACAGACATGAAACATGACGTCACGTATTGCTCATCGACGCGTTCCGGTAGGTGAATTAAAACTTAGAAGTAAATAAAGAAGGGGGGCGGGGTAAATATCGAAATATTTGACAACAATTGGATATTTAAAAGATCTGTGTACACATTGATTCGTCGTATTGATTATTTATTAACGACCTCTGTAAACGGATATAAGGCGTGATCATTGTGTGATCTTGATTATGCGCGTACAATAGAAATTGGTTGCTTGGCTGATCATGAATGGACAACCTTACACATTTTTTCATTCGTTTTAAGATAAGTTTGTTGTGGATTTTTTTGTGTCCAAGGGCGAAGATGTGTTGAAATGTTATTTATGTTATTAATAGTCATATTAGGTGGGCGGACACCGGGGGACCCGGAGAAAACCAACAAGGTTGGACAGGCGATCCTACTATCTTTTCCCTTTTTCTCTATCCCTTCTCCTCTCTCTCTCTCTCTCTTTCTCTCTCTCTCGCTAACCACTCGGCCATCCATCCAGGCCCCGCTATAAGATTTGTGGAGGGGTGGGGAAAGGGCGTGGTTGTGAAGACTATGGGTTGAGTACCAGATCAAAAGTTCCATTGGATGACCGAACACTGAGGCTCTAACAAATGCTGCGTATCTCTGTGTAGAAAACTGATTAGCCAAAAGAAAGTTCACTGACCAGAATCGGTGGCCTCATTTTAACTCATGACTGTTGCATAAGATCGACCCCCTCTTACACCAAAACTGGCTCTGTGGATAATTTTGTCTTCGGCTGTAGCTCCGCTTGTTTCCCTTTAATTCAGCCTCCGCCTCCCACTCCCCGCCCACAACCCAACATTGATCTGTTAGTTCGGCCCTATCTGTGAAATTCTGTCTTTGGCAGCAACTCCGCATGTTACACTCAAGACAGCAATGGACCTACGTTGTTTTTCCTTAATCCAGCCCCCCCCCCCAAACCCCACTCTCCGCCAACAACCCAACATTCATTTGTTGGTTCCGCCCCATCTATGAGGTGTCTCAGCACCGATGATCGGTTATTGAATCTATTCCACTAATCTCGACAATTTCGAAAAACACTATTATATTGTTATTTTTAAAGCTCGATTTGAAATACGATTTATTAACGTTCTTCTAATCCCTAAACTGAATGAGTTTCCACACAAATTAAATAAATATGGCCGCACAATGCAATGAATTCTCCCAGGTGTCAGAGATCATGTGCTTTATCAATACGCGTGTTGTGAAAAACTGACTGAGAGATATGGATTATGAATACATTAAGCCGAAGAAAATATTATTATTATAATTCATATGTAAAGATCAGTGAGTACTAACTAGGCGTGCGGATTATTGGTATGTATAGTAATCATATATATTCAATATTCAATAGCGTTGTCTATTTTGAGGCGGGGGTTGGGATGGCCTAGTGGTCTAGAGTGCCGCGCTTCGATCTCTAGCTGGCCGACCACCTCTGGCTTGCGGATGTGGTTTCGAGCCCTGGTGTGAGCGTATGTGGCATGGAGATAGGGACGCCTTCACAACCTCGTGGGGTCCTCCGAGCACTCCGGTTTCCTCCAACTGCTAAAGAACCCTACGCGCAAGCGAATTATTGAAATAAAAATTAAACCAAATGTTAGTCCCGAAATGACCTAGTTGTGTTGAGTGGACGTTAAACCCCACTTCTCTCTCTCTCTCTCTATTTTGAGGCCGGGGAGGGTGCATATTCCTGAAGCAATGGCCCGAGAAATCCCTCTCTGGCAGCTCTAATCAAACGGAACACTGCGAGGAGTATGGGGGGTGGGGTGTTAGAAGAACCGGTTGGTCGGGGAGGAAGTGCTGTGGGTGTGTCGGTTATACACGGAAAAGTAATGTATTGGATATTCTGGGTTAGGTTGAGGGTTTGGAATACTGTATATACTCCCTACCCCTAACTAACGTAGTGCCTTATTTCTGCTTGAGACACTTTCTGCCCCCATCCCCACCCCATCCGACCTATCATAGACTTTCCCATGGTCAATACGGTGATATGGTATAATATAAATAGTTCTGCTTGAGACATTCCCCCCCCCCCCCATCCGACCTATCATAGACTTTCCCATGGTCCATACGGTGATATGGTACAATATAAATAGTTCTGCTTGAGACAATTTCGCCCCCCCCCATCCTCCACCCCCCATCCGACCTATCATAGACTTTCCCATGGTCCATACGGTGATATGGTACAATATAAATAGTTCTGCTTGAGACAATTTCTGCCCCCACCCCCATCCGACCTATCATGGACTTTCCCATGGTCCATACGGTGATATAGTATAATATAAATAGTTCTGCTTGAGACAATTTCTGCCCCCACCCCCATCCGACCTATCATAGACTCTCCCATGGTCAATACGGTGATATAGTATAATATAAATACCCATTTAATGAAGTTGTTTACTGATACTTGTAGCGTTTATCTCAAGCCCATGTGGCTTTATTCATAACATGGTGGTCTAATGATCGCTTAACAATATATGTATACAAATTACTTAGGGAGAGGGGTATTACATAGGCTAAGCCTTATCCCCAATCCCATTCAGACAACCCGAATAAAATATTGTTTAAATAAAAAAGAATGATCGCTTTAGACCATCAGGTCTTTTATTGATTCGAGTAGGGTGGCCTATCAAACGGCGTATACCCCATTTGATTCTGTTCAGACGCCCTTGGTTTTATTTATTAATGAAATGAAATGAGGTTTAACGTCCTACTGTTCTGATTAACACTTAGCTAATTATCTCAAATAAAAAGAGTAAAATGAAATGGGATTTAACGTCCTACTACCTCTCCTACCTACCTCCGAGATTGACTTCACATAAAATTATCACAGAGGGAAACCCGTTCTTCAAACAAAATTCAATTGGAAATTCCGAGATCAAATTACGTAAAATCTGGAGACTGGAGTTTTTCTGTTGCTGTTCCTAAATTGTGGAACAGACTAACATAACATATTAAAGATTTAAAATCATTATGTACATTTAAATCCTTGTTAAAAACACACCTATTCAGTCCTATGAAGGGAAACTGTCGTACATGTGACAAACTAACTCAGCGCCAGTGAGCAAACTTTTGCATACAACGCGGTATATAAATTCATTATTATTTATTTATTATTTACTGTTCTGCTGCGACTGGGATAATGAAGACGGTTTAATGATTATCCATATCGATTGTAAAAAGATGTCCGAGCAGGGGTCAAAAGAAAGGAAATATTAAATTAGTAAATGAATATTAAGTTGACAGCACCTCTCTATATATTATGATACCCTGTGGTTTTATTGTTATTTATTACTTGTCCAGACAAAAAATGTTAGAACGAAAACCAAATTCAGACACTTCCTCTTGTTCTTTTCCTTGTTCTCCTTTCTATCCTTCTCCATCTTGGTCTTGTTCTCATTGTTCTTATTTTGTGTGTCTTGTTCTTCTCTTTGATGTTGTTGTTCTTCTTCTTGTCCTTGTTGTTCTCAGTGTTTTTGTTCTTTTTGTGTCTTGTTCTCATTTTTGTTCTTTTTGTTCTTCTCTTTGATGTGATTCTTCTTCTTCTTCTTCTTGTCCTTGTTGTTCTCTTTTGTGTTCTCTTTGTTCTTCTCTTTAATGTTGTTCTTGTCTTTGGTGTTGTTGTTCTTCTTCTTGTCCTTGTTCTCTTTTGTGTCTTTTTGTTCTTCTCGTTAATGTTGTTCTCCTTGTGTCTCGACACTCATCAAAAAAATCATAAAACACCTCCATCTACTAAGATCGTACGATACTTGGCATTCTCGAATCTTTAGACATTGGCTGACTTGAGGTCATATTTGGTTCCTGCCTTTTATATAATTTTCGTACTTGTTTTAAAGACAGTCTAATCAGAAGCTTTCCTCTGCGACCGTTATTTTATTTACATTAATGTATTGGTTGACAAAAAAATTCAAACGAAGGTCAATGAAACATAATGTGTTGTGTGTAGGGCGATTTAAAATTCTGTGTTGACTGAAAAGATGAAATTAAATAGCAGGGGAGTTTAACATCCTATTCAAGGTGATTTGAATGAAACAGGGTTTTACTTCGGGATCTCACGTAGTAAGTAAACCCCACCCGGTCCCCTGTAGACAATGTTTACTTACATTGCCCCTGTGACTTTATTTACATATATCTATAACAATATCAAAACAACAAATTGACGGCCATTATAAAGGCTTTCGTGATATTTACATTTTTATTACCATATAATGGTGGCTGTTCATCAGTTTTTTATGGATATAAACGTGAGAGAGAGTTTTTATAGAGATTCGGAGTTTCCACTTATTATTTAAAATGATATGGCGTTGGATTAAGGCCAATGGGAATCTAGCGAGACGGTTTCAATAACCGATTCCGGTGGAATTGACGCTCTTTACTTATTACCATATAATGATGGCTGTCCATCAGTATTTTATGGACATAAGCGTGGGAGAGAGTTTTAATAGAGATTCGGAGTTTCCACTTATTATTTTAAATGATATGGCGTTGGATTAGGGCAGATGGGAATCTAGCGAGACGGCCTCAATTTGAAGTGCGTTATTTGCATTGGATGCAGTAACACAAACTGATCCCGGTGGAATATATGCCCTTTACTCGTTTTAAAAACTCTTTTAGAATTTAATTTACAGAAGAAAGAAGCTAATATTAATATTGTGAGCTAATTAATTTTCCCGATGTCACCCCTTACAGTGATAGTAGAGGCCAAGCAAATAATTCACTGCTGATGAGTTTTTTGTGCGCAAGAGTAATTAACTCTTCCTGACGTCATCCCTCGCAGTGATAGTAGTGGCCAAGCGAATATTCACTGCTGATCAGTTTGTAATAAAGAATGTAATGTAAAGCCTCTCTCTGATGGAATGGAACAGGTTTCACGCCTGCTGAGTTTAAATGGAAGCCGTAAAGAATTTGTTGTTTTCACTTGTCTCAGATTGCGTGTAGAATTCACAGAGTCCGGGCGATAATCTTTTAAAATAGCGCTAATTAAAACAACTTCCCGACAGATTAAATAACTGGCGATGGCGAAAAGGCCAAGAATAGTTTTTACGTAAAAAGCTTTCATTAATTACGGTATGGCTTAGAAATAACACTGCGAAGATATTGGCTGGAATGCCAAAAAACAGAATTTATGACACTAGTAAATTACTGAGGTTTTTTGTTTTTGTTTTAGCAGTTAAAGTAACTTAAATTCTCTCAATAAAATAAGATATCATTTGTTGGCACGACATAGTTGATGATCATAGAACTAGAATACTACTTCTATGTTGATGATGAAGCTGTCGATCATGTTGTCGTTTGAACGAAAGGGTGTGGTCAATACAATATTCATTTGAAAAAAGGAAATGTCACGATGATACTAAAACTCTATTTTACGCAAAGGCTTGCTTCCGTTGAGTGCGGGTTTCTTTCAAGGGAGATAGAGAAATGAAATGAAATGGGGTTTAACGTGCTACTCTTCTGTACCTAAACTTGGCTAATGAAGATGGGCATACGTCATACAGTTTTCTATGAGGGAAATGTTTTCCGGTCAGCGGCGCTACGGCCTACTGCTATATCGAATTCCAACTGCCATGGGATACTTTGCGTGCACGCCAATGTGTAAACGGGACCTCGGTTTTTCGTCCCACCCGAACGACTACACAGCTGTCCTTGTCAGTCCCTCCGTCTTAAAACCACTGACAAGAGGGAAACAACGCCGGAAAGTATGGATGAACTTTCGCGGCCAATACAGGGATCGAACACCAGACCTCCAGGCTAGCGAGCCAGCGTCTTACCCACATAGCCACGAGATCCACGGGGAGAGAGAGTGGAAGGGGGTGCCGTCCAATCGACACAAACTTGACTAAATGCCAGACCTTATTATCCAACAAGCAGGCGTTAAGTTAAACATTCGGGCAGCTGGAGTGTTCAACTGTAACTATGACAGACGCTGCAGTGTAACAGTATTATAACTCCGAAACCAGAAGCCACAGCACAACGCCACTAGGCCTAAGCTACTCCCCAATACGAGCTATTTCTTTGTGACTATACACCAATTTTTAGTACAACGCCATCAAACCCGTGTTATTCCCCGATCGGTGCTACCACTATATAATTTCCAGTACAACTTCGGAACCGGAAGTGGTAGTCCAACGCCATCGAACCCGTGTTATTCCCCGATCGGTGCTACCACTATATAATTTCCAGTATAACTTCGGAACCGGAAGTGGTAGTCCAACGCCATCGAACCCGTGTTATTCCCCGATCGGTGCTACCACTATATAATTTCCAGTACAACTTCGGAACCGGTAGTGGTAGTCCAACGCCATCGAACCCGTGTTATTCCCCGATCGGAGCTACCCCTATGTTCACCAGCCTCGGGACAGTCCTGGTGTAGCTGCCAACCCTGGACAGACAGTTAGACATACATAACAAAACACAACACAAGGTATATTATAATTTATGGATATAACTACTTCTCTATTATTTGATAACGACGTTTCATAACACATACAGGTCACGTTTTCAAGTTAATGATACATATCCATAAATTCAGCAGTAAAGCTAGCTCGAATTTAATTTTATTAATAAAGCTGGTGTAAGCTATAACATGTATAATTAAATAGGCTGACTATATGGATATGTATCATTAACTTGAAAACGTGATCTGTAGGCAATGTGTTACAAAATGTCTTTATTAAATAAAAGAGAGGTACTTGTATCCATTATCCATATATTATATCCTTGTGTTGTGTTTTGTTATGAATAGTTAATAATAACAATAATCGCGTCATTTTACAAGGGTAGCAAATTAGGCCTGAGGCCTTTTTCCAATTTGGCCCTTGGCACAGATCGTGCGAAGGATTTCGATCATTACTGCAGGAAGAAACCGAAGAACTCGGGGGAAACCTGCCTGATCGGTTACCGTGCTTCTAGATGTCATTTAAAGAATTAAAGTAAGACATACAAACAAACGACACTCACAAATACTAGTATAGATAGGCCTGGGAATGGCATGGATTTGGCGGGTATAACTAGTCTGAAATATTTATGGTTGCGGAAACCAACAATTTGTTTCTGTCTGAAACATTAAAAATATGCGACGGCTTTGATTTTCTTAATCTAAAATCTAAGATTTAAATTTGAGGAATGGGAATGCCCGCCTATGTTATGAATTTAGATTTCTAACGAGAGGTGCCTGGTCGTATTTTTCTTAACGAGCGCCTTCTCGTATTTCAAAAATCTGTTGTACCACCATTACTCTAACTCTGGCAGTCGCGAGAAGAAAAATCTCAAGACTGGCTTCTGTGACAGAGATTTTAAAGGGACAACAACACTCTTGCTGGCTTGACTGGTCGCGAAAAATAATATCGCCTTATTCTAACTACTAGATGTTTAAGTGTCCTACCTGTTGTGTAAATTATCCATTACATCCTATTTTACTTGTCCAGAGGGTTCGAAAATATCTTTAAATCTAAGTTACATTTGAAAAGGTTTAGTTAAAGCTTTTAAAAATATGTAGTTGAAATTTTTCCAATTTTTTAAATTTGTATCATCAATTAATTGGGATATTGTGAAATTGTACAATTTGTTGCCCTGGGGTCGGTTGCTCAAAGCTCCGTTATCTTTTAACGATCCGTTAACTTTAACGGAGAGAAAGATTGTTGCTGGAACTAAAGGCCCCGAACATTCTGTGGTGAAAATTTTTCCTATAGATTTATGCTAATATAAAAAATAAAGTGTTCTATAGTGGTTTTTTTTGACGTAAAGTTAATAAACAACACGTTATCAAGGTATAGGTCCGTTAGAGTTTAACAGATCGTTAAAATAACTTAGTTTTGAGCAACCGACCCCAGAATAAAGATTGAGACACGTTATTTCGTTACAACAAGAGTGTTATTGGACCTTTAATAATCGAGCAGCTGAACTGACTTCAAAACTAATGAGTAACACTTGAAAAGGTTTAGTTAAAGCTTTTCAAACCATGTAGTTGAATTTTTTCAATTTTTAAATTTGTATCATCAATTAATTGGAATATTGTAAAATAGTACAATTTGTTGACCAGAATAATTATTGAGACATTTTATTCAGTTACAACAAGAGTGTTATTGGAACTTTAATAATCGAGCAGCTGAACTGACTTCAAAACTAATGAGTTCCCCAGAAGGTTGCCCTGACATAGACGACACATAGACGTAGAAAATTGATGAAAATAACGGTTTTAAAATTCATAATTTAAAAAAAACTAGGTCCTGATGTTCGCACGGTGTTTGATTCACAAGTAAGTTACACCCACTGACTGTCATGGTGGCGGTGAAGGAATTGGACGACTTTGTTTGTCGAGTCCAGGCTCCGAGTTCACAAAGCAATCTCAGACTTAAGTTGAGAATTTACTCAAAATTGTTCGCCTTATTTTAACAAAAAATATAGCCATTTATTAAACGTTTGTTGTTTTAATCTACTAAATACACCAATACGGTGCTAAATGCAAAGTTTTATGCTTCTGGATCAAAGATATTTCTTATAAAGAGTGATTGAAAGTTGAGTAAATTTTTAACTTAAGTCTGAAAATGCTTTGTGAACTTGGGGCCTGAAGCCGCGCTGAGTAGGGTTTTTTAAGCTCTCGATGGATAAGTTTGCAGTTTAAATTCGATATAAGACTAGGCCTTAGCGCCGCTGCCCGGGCAACATTTTCCCCACAGCACATTGTATGGCGTATGCCCGTCTCCATTAGCCCAGTTTAAGAGCAGAACAGTAGGACGTCAAACCCAATGACATGATCCATTGATGAAATGGTCTAGCAACTTCCTTGGACAAATGCTCTTTTAATAGTTTTACTTCCCGATAATTTCTATTGATTTTTTTTCCTGATCTCCGTTTTCCTTCCACTGTTAAGCGTCGTGGTTTCAATCTCGGGTCTAAATGTGACAAGGGGAAGTGTCACCTGACTAACACCACGGAACCTTATGTTAGTCCCGAAAAATGACATAGTTTGCGTTAAATGGATGTTAAACCTCATTCAACCTCTCTCTCGCTCTCTCTCTCTTTCTTTCTCCTAGGAATTAAATTTCTCGCATATAGCACACTGTACGCCCATCTTCGTTAGCGCAATCGGTGCCGAAAATTATAACGTTAAACCGCATTTTATTTCTTCTTTCAATTCTTCTTTCAAATTAACTTCTTTGTTAACATTATAAATGAAATGAAAAATAAAATGGGGTTTAACATCCTACTGTTTTGCTCCTTAACTGGGCTAATGAAAACGGGTTTTATTCGGGATTAAACGATTTAGAAATCAAGGTAGATATAGGTAGGATGGGATTACAGGTATATCGAATTACCAGGTAAATATGACCTGTCACGTGTCAACTGTCCAGGTTAAACATCGGTTTCGGTCTCTTTGATGTCTCACTCGCCCGAATCATCGCATTGTTGGCAATAATTGACCCATTTCTAAAGTCAAACTAGGTCAATTATTTTATTTAATTTATGGGCCCGAATTCCAGATTGTTGTTTGGGTAATAAATTCGATTTATTCAAGAAGAACAAACGAGCACGTTAACCTCGTAAATTTCACGCACAAATGATCCCGACATAATGAAGAATTTGTTTGACTCTTCTTGATTTGTGATGGTTGATAAACATTGGAGTGTCTGATAAATGGGACTCCGTTCTTTTTAAAAGGATAGGGGTGAACGTTTTCACTGTGGGATACCTCATACATTGTTCATAAAGCCTGTCATTGAGTCAACTGGTGTGGTTTTGAATCCCCGGTAGTTTGTGTCGAGTGGACGTTAAACCCCATTTCTCTCTCTCTCTATCTCTCTCTCTCTCTCTCTACATTGTTCCATTGTTCCATACTAAACTTATGATGCCTGTCTACAGTTAGCTCCGCTTGAGAACAGACACTAAGATAGTTGACCGACATTTTTAGTCCTAAATCGACGATTTTAGTCAAAACCACTACGTATACTTCGAGAACTTTGTGGAGGATGTATTCTACTTCCATTTTATAAAATTGAGAAAGATTATTTAATTTTTGCGTGTATGGCAAATGTGAAACAAAGAAGAACCGCATTACAAAACGTACTATTTTTAGACATGGCTGCCATTTAGGGCAAAGATCTATTCTCGAAGTATGAAGTAGATGGATCTCTGTTCCAGACAGGTCTGAATTGAAATATTTACATTTCCAATTATGCATCTCAGATCTGTCTACGACTTACTCAAAGTTGTATATAAAACAATTTACTTTCATATATTTCTATATTTTGTGACATTGGAACGCTGACCCGAGGGTCCCGTGTGCGATCACTGTGTAGGTTCTGAAAGTTTATCGGGATTTTCCATTGTGTGCAGGACGAGGACCTGACAAGAGACAGTTGTCTAGAGTCGTTCGGATAGGTCCCGTGTACACATTGGCGCGCACGTAATAAATCCCTTAGTGCCGCAGTTTGGGCAAAATTTCCAACGTATGCCCGTCTTCATTATCCCCGTAGGAGCAGAACAACAGGACGTTAAACCCTATTTCACTTCTTTTCAATAAAAGCGGAAATATAATAGCAGGGGACTCGGAGGAAAGATAAAATTTGGGAAATGGTCATAATATAATATGTTTTAACCCCATGGAAACACAAGAAGTGGTTGGGTTTAATAAAGTAATAACAATATTTCTAGTTTAATTGAGGGAGGAAATTCCTCATAAAACCTGATACTTATTGTACATTGGATTGTCATTAAAACAATTTAAACGTGTATATTATTGTAAATCAGTGAAGCGTGTATAATAATAATAATTTAGAAGGGTGGATGACAATTCGGTCAGTATAGATTGATATATTATATATATTAATATAATATATTTAATATCACCACAATCTTCAATCAGGATTTCCAGCACGGGGTAAAGTCCAGAAATTTCAGATATTCATATTGGAGTGCCGTGGGGATAATTTGAAAGTGCTGAAGGTGCACAAGGCGTAACGTCCACCACGGCGGATTGTGTGTGTGGGAGGGGCGGGGGGGGGGGTATCCCAACACATGAAACAATGGAGCGGGGGGTTATCCCAACACATGAAACGATGGAGCGCTGTTGATTTCCGACTATTTCGCCCCCACACCATAAATAATTAAATGGCGCGAGTCTCTCTCTCTCGCTCCCTCTCTCTCGCTCCCTCTCTCTCGCTCTCTCTCCCTCTCACACATTTTATATTTGACCAACTGTGTTGTAAACCAAGTACTAGTTTTCCTGGCAATATATAGTAACTTACTCAAAACAAGGAATAATATTTATTCTACAAACAATCCTAAAACAATTGTCAGAAATTGTTTTAAAGACATTTGAAGTTTGAAACAACTGTCACTAGGTAAATTGATATTTCTGAGAATGTGTTGAAATATTTTGTCATATATTGTAAATTGTTGTTTCAATTACATAAAAGAAATGAAATGGGGGTTTAACGTCCATTCGACACAAACTAGGGACTAACATTTTATTTCAATCTCTCTCTCCCTCTCTCTCTCTCTCTCTCTCTTCCATATACAAGTGGCACCACGTGTTCCAGAAATAGAAAGAAGTCAAGGACAAATTGATATACATTTTATTTCAATCTCCCTCTCTCCCTCTATCTCTCTTCCATATACAAGTGGCACTACGTGTTCCAGATAAAGAAAGAAGTCAAGGCCAAATTGATATACATTTTGTAATTAGGTGGTTTGTAATTCAGATCCCTGGGTCGCCATTCTTCATGCCGACATTTTTTACACACATTGAATAAACAACACATCACTCCCGGTTTGACAGTTTGAGTGGTTGGGGGAAATAAATCTCTGTTTTTATTTTTGTTTGTGGAGGATAGATATCAGGGGGTCGAATAACGAAATTGATGAAGTCATTACCAACAAAAAATCTTTGGATTTCGATGTTTTCAGGAAATGTAAAACGACTTTAAAGAAGAAGTATTCTGATCTGTTTTAGAAAATGTGTTATATGTTTGGTAATAATGATGATAATGTTACAACTCACGGCTTCATATTTTCTTAAAGGGACAATAACACTCTTGCTGGCTTGACAGCTCCAGAAAATAAATAATAGCCTTATCCTAAGTATTAGATGTTTTTAAGTTTCCTACCTGTTGTGTAAATTATCTATTACATTCAAAGGGTTCGAATATATTTTTTAATCCAATTCACATTTGAAAAGGTTTACGTTAGGCTTTTCAAATCGTTTAGTTGAATTTTGAATTTTTCGAATCTTTAAAAATTAGTTCTGTTAAGATGAAGTTTGTATCATCAATTAATTGGAATATTGTAAATAGTACAATTTGTTGACCAGAATAACGATTGTGACATATTATTCAGTTACAACAAGAGTGTTATTGTCCCTTTAACCCATCAACATAGTTTTCTGTTTTTAAAGTGGATATCTGTCGTTTTGTTATTAGTGCTTAACTATTATCTAATGGAAGTTTGTGGGGTTTTTTAGTAGAAAATGATTATCTTTTAAATGCAAAGTTATTAAAAGTTATGCTGAGTCGCTTTGTTAGTGGTAAACTTTTATCTAATGGAAATGTGTGGGTTTTTTAGTAGAAAATGATTATCTTTTACATGCAAAGTTATTAAAAGTTATGCTGATTATTACTCTGTTGTTTTTGTGCAGCATATTTTATGATATTTTGTATTTCCTACTCATCTTTTATAAGACGCTTTTAAATTAAAGTCTAAGTTTCAATCCGTTCAAGTATAAAATGAAATGTGGTTTAACGTCCTGTTCTGCGCCTAAACTGGGCTAATGAAGACGGGCATACGCCATACAGAGTGCTGTGAGGGAACTTTGCCCGGGTAGTGGCGCTACGGCCTACTCTTATATCGAATTCCAACTGCCAGGGGATCTTTTACGTGCACGCCAATGTGTACACGGGACCTCGGTTTTTCGCCCAATCCGAACGACTAGACAGCTGTCCTTGCCAAACCCTCCGCCCTGCAACACTGACAAGGGGAAACCCCGCCGGAAAATCTGGTTGAACTTTGTCGGCCAATGCAAGGATCGAACATCCTACCTCCATTAGTGAGCCAGCGTCTTACCCACTTAGCCGCCGTGATCCCCCGTTCAAGCCTATTACCCACTTAGCCACCGTGATCTCCCGTTTAAGCCTAACAATGAGTGTGGGGTAGGGGAGGGGTGCAAGAAGGAAGACGACGTTGTTAAGTCCTATCATTATTTCATGTTCAATGAAGAGCGAGTGGACGCTCTACACTGCCTGTACAAAATCCCCCCCATAGAGTACTGTATAGCGTATACAGGTCCTCATAAGCCCCTTTTAGAGTACTGCATAGCGTATGTCGGTCTTCATTAGCCCAGTTGGCGCACAAAAGTAGGACGTTTAAAGTTAAACATCATTTCTTTTAATAAATATTAAACACACGTGCCCTAAAGTCAAACAACGAATAATTGATTTATTGCCCGTCCTAATATTTTCATTTCATAAACACTTACAAAATGTTCAACAAAAGAGTAACTCTTGAAACACAATGAACGAGTGTTTTAATGGGTTGTTGTTGTATTACCCGGTAGGATGGGTGGAGTTTAAGTAGACCCATTACTCCCACACGCTTGTTCTGGGGATAATTATTAAATGTTCATTTTTTTTATATTTAATAAAACCTATTTACTTTCTTACCCCTCTTGACTACAAGATATTAATATTTGTTTTATTAAAACCACAAGTTGTCTGATTATTCACATACCTCAAAATATGTTAATGTCATTTATACTGTACTGAATTCAGAGAGAGAGAGAGGGGGAGAGCGAGGAGGAGAAAGGGTGAGAGAGGAAGATGGGGTTTAATCTCCACGCGACACAAACTAGGCCATTTGGGAACTAACATACGAATTTTGGCAAATACTTTTTAGAAGACAGAACTGGACCCAATTTACCTTTTACCCCTATTAAAAGGGTTGGGGTTGGGGTTGGTATTCCCCAAAATACTCATTTATATAAAGCGGCCATTTTGTACTCCGGAAATACCCGAACCTAATTAGGACACGACTGATTTACGTGTATGACGTCGTACACGTGCTGCTTGTGTGAAAACGGTACCTTATTCGCCATTGAATGAATGAATGAAATGGGGTTTAACGTCCTACGCTTAAGCACCGTACCTGGGCTAATTGAAGACGGGCATACGCCACAGTGTGCAATGAGGGAAATTTTGCCCGGGCAGCGGCGCTACGGCCTACTCTTATATCGAATTCCAACTGCCAAGGGATCTTTTACGTGCACTCCAATTTGTACACGGGACCTCGGTTTTTCGTCCCATCCGAACGACTAGGCAGCTGTCCTTGTCAGGCCCTCCTTCTGCATCACTGACAAGGGGAAATCACGCCGGAAAATCGAGATGAACTTTCTCGGCCAATGCAGGGATCGAACACTCAACCTCCAGGCTAGCGAACCAGCGCCTTATCCACTTAGCCACCGTGATCCCTTATTCGCCATTGAATGTGTGTGTTTGAAGTTTGACAATAAGCACATTGTTATCTAAGAATGGGGGGGAATCTAATAAAACTAAAACTACAATAATCCACTCAATATTAGGGATTTAGATCTGATAAAATGGGGATTAATGAAGATTATTATACAATATCGAAACCCCAGTATCTGACGAATATATATATATGAAATTTTTCTTTCATATGGTTTTACTGTGCATGTAATAGACCCCAATTGAAAAAAAAACCTGCTACAATTCAGAATAGATTATGTTTCTGAAGCCTACTCTTATATCGAAGTCCAACTGTCAAGGAATCTTTTACGTACATGCCAATGTATACACGGGACAGTTGACCTCTAGCTGGCCGGCCACCTCTGGCTTGCGGCTGTGGGTTCGAGCCCCGGTGTGAGCGTATGTGGAATGGAGATAGGGGCGCCTACTTAACCTCGTGGGTTTCCTCCGGGAACCCCGGTTTCCTCCCACTGCTAAAGACCCCTACGCGCAAGCGAATTATTGAAATAAAATTAAACCATATGTTGGTCCCGAAATGACCTAGTTGTGTTGAGTGGACGTTAAACCCCATTTCCGTCTCTCTCTCTATGAGTTAAAAAAAAACTCATCTATTCTACCACGTGCCCTAACCTCGAGGTTATTTAGGTTAATTAAAACCATCGAAGTCTGTAAATTAGTTTAAATTAAAACCACATTCTGATATTAATCTCGTTAAAGGAATAATTTATAATTTATAGCCTCATAATCAAGCTTTCCGGTGTTTTTTTATGAAGAAATAAAGGAGCCAAAATATTATTTTAAAATGACGCTGTATCATAAAACCTGTCATGGAGTCAACTGGCGTGGTTTCGAATCACCGGTTCTACATGGCAAGGAGTAGGGTAGCCCAACCTCGTAGGTTTTCTCCGGGTCCTCCGCCCCTCCCCCACACACACTGTGCTAAAGACCCCTACGCGCAAGCGAATTATTGAAAATAAAGTTAAACCATATGTTAGTCTCGAAATGACCTTGTTTGTGTCGCGTGGACGACGTTAAACCCTATTTCTCCCTCCTCTCTCTCTCTCTCTCTCTCTCCTCTCTCTCTCCTCTCTCTCTCTCTCTCTCTCTGGTGTGAGCGTATGTGGCATGGAGATAGGGGCGCTTTCTCAACCTCATGGGTTTCCTCCGGGCACTCCGGTTTCCTCCAACTGCTAAAGACCCCTACGCCAAAGCGAATTATTAAAAAAATTAAATTAAACCCTATCTTAGTCCCGAAATAACCTAGTTCGTGTCGAGTGGACGTTAAACCCAATTTCTCTATCCCTCTCTCTCTCTCTCCCCCCCCCCCTCTCTCTCTACCCCCCCCCCCCCCCCTCTCTCTCTGTCCAATCGGTGGAGCAAAGTAGGACATCAAACCCCATTTTTATGTCATTCCACATTCTGATCACTCCGTTTATTATCTCGTGGGGTTTAACTTCGACTTCCACCGAAGGTTCATATCGCATACAACACTCACTCACCCCTCCCCTTTTCTGCTCTATTTATTTCTAGGTCCCTATTTATATAAAATAACAATCATGTAACTATGTGTTTCGAGATGGGCTAGGTCAGGTTGTGTCAGCCTTCAACCGAGTCTTCTCGTGGGCTGGATTATTAAACACTATCGTCAAATCATATCTTTTAGTTAGTGACAGATGTTTGTTAAAGGGACAATAACACTCTTGCTGGCTTGACAGGTCCAGAAAAAAAATAATAGCCTTATTCTAACTACTAGATGTTTAAGTGTCCTACCTGTTGTGTAAATTATCCTTTACAACCTATCTTACTTGTCCAGAGGGTTCGAAAATATGTTTAAATCCAAGTTGCATTTGAAAGTGTTTACGTAAAGCTTTTCAAACCATGTTACGGCATGTAGTTGAATTTTTCCAATTTTTAAAATTAGGTGTGTTAAGATGAAATTTGCATCATTGATTACTTTTAATATTGTAAAATAGTACAATTTGTTGACCAGAATAAAGATTGGGACATATTATTCAGTTCGACAAGAGTGGTATTGGGGCTTTAAAGATTATCGTCAAAATCATATCTTTTAGTTTGTGACAGATGTGTGTTAGCCGTTTGGTTTTTGATCTCGCTAACTTTTGTTTAGTTTGTGTTATTGGGAAACGACGCTCGGGAAGAGAATCGTAGTCTTCTCCATTAGGAAATATATAATGAATGAATGAATGAAATGGGGTTTAACGTCCTACGCTTAAGCACCGTACCTGGGCTAATTGAAGACGGGCATACGCCACAGTGTGCAATGAGGGAAATTTTGCCCGGGCAGCGGCGCTACGGCCTACTCTTATATCGAATTCCAACTGCCAAGGGATCTTTTACGTGCACTCCAATTTGTACACGGGACCTCGGTTTTTCGTCCCATCCGAACGACTAGGCAGCTGTCCTTGTCAGGCCCTCCTTCTGCATCACTGACAAGGGGAAATCACGCCGGAAAATCGAGATGAACTTTCTCGGCCAATGCAGGGATCGAACACTCGACCTCCAGGCTAGCGAACCAGCGCCTTATCCACTTAGCCACCGTGATCCCATCCTCTCCATTAAGAAATATAAGTTGCAATTTACACGTGCCGAGTAAAAAGAGAGTCGTAGTCTTCTCCATTAAGAAATATAAGTTGTTATTTACATGTGTCGAGTTAATAAAAAGCAACCCGACCGTGACTCTGGCTGATTTCAAGATGACTTCATCACGGAATAGATCATTCAATGTATACTTGTTTAAACTTAGATTTCTTACTCATATTTTGTGAATAGACATTTTTAAAAAGTGTTGTTTTTTTAAAATTGATGTCACGACGAGAGGATAGGATTCTTCATTCTGTTAAATGTTTATCTTTAAATGTAAGTTGTATACTTTAAGATTATTTTTTATTTTATCTTATTTTATTTTAATCAATTTTGTACAAGTTTATCTCCCATTTAGCTACGTGTATCTTTACCGTCTCTTGGACATCTATTATCATTTGTGTGGGAAGTTAACAATTTGAGGTATTGTAATTGATATTTTAATCAATTTTTGTACAAGGTTATCACCCTTTAAGCTACATGTCTTAGTATCTTTACCGTCTCTGGAACATCTAATGTCATTTCTGTTGAAAGTTAACCATTTGAGGTATTGTAATTGATATTTTAATCCATTTTTGTATAATTTTATCACCCATTTAGCTACGTGTATATTTACCGTCTCTGGAACATTAAATATCATTTCTGTGGGAAGTTAACAATTTGACGAATTGTAATTGATCACGATTGACAAATAATAGAGAGAGAGAGAGAGAGAGAGAGAGAGAGAGATGGGGTTTAACGTTAACTCGACCCTACTCCTTGTCACGTAAAACCGGGGATTCGAAACCACGCCAGTTGACCCATTGACAGGCTTTATGATACAGCTCCCACGTGCTAACCATTCGACCATCCACCACCCACCACCCCCGACAAATAATAACAAGCAAATATTGTAAAATTAGTTAGTATTCTGTTGTTGAACCTTCTCTTGTCAAATGAGACTAACCGAATTATATACCGTGAAACACAATCATGTTCTAATCCGCTCTTTTAGACTTACTTCATTAGGGGGGGGGGGGCGACTGGTTAGCACGTGCGCGCTGTATCATTGAGCCTCTCATTTAGTCCACTGGCGTGGTTTCGAAACCCCGGTTGTACGTGACAAGGACGGAGAAGGGTGGCCTATCCAACCTCGTGGGTTATCTTTCGGTCCTACGGTTTCCTCCCTCTGCTAAAAACCCTACGCGCAAGCGAATTATTGAAATGACCTCGTTTGTGTCGAGTGGACGTTAAACCTCCACCCTCTCTCTCCCTTTCTTTCTCTCTCTCTCTTACTTCATTTTGGACTAAACTAAACGTACTAATCGTCATTTTGGATTGGACTCAACTAAACGTCATTTCCTAAAATGATATTTGTAATAGAATATGATATTCGGCATGGTAATCAATCTGTTTCACAGAGTTAATGTGTCAGTCATCTTTTATCTCTGTCCAAGATAACTGGCGTATTTATACCCATTTTTACCCTTTTTACGCCTCCGCGTACTATTTTCTGTACCTATTTATGTTAAATATGGAATATTTTTTACCCAGATATACTTGAAACACCTTTATTTTTTATTTTTTTTAATACTTCAAAAAAATGTTTTTGAATTTAATTTTTCGCGGGAAAAAAATTAATATTTGTGACTCATTAAGTCGCGTCGACGTCATCCTTATCAGTGACTGTAGCGGCCATGCGAATATTCCCTGCGGATCAGTGTGCATGGTAAAGTCTAATTGGACGTTTACAGATAAAAAAAAAATAATACAGTATTTGAAGTATTATTAAATTGTACCTTTTCACCCGAAAAAGCTTTATGAAATTTACATATTGAAGTATTATACCTATCATTCTCGTGAGAATCAATTAAACAATATAGTAATTAGGATTGTTTAAGTTGTTGGGGATTAACCACTTAACGTAATCGTAGTGAGGCAACTGGTAGGTTTGTTTTTAAGTTAGTAATGTTTTCGTTACGTTTGCTAATTATAAACTTCTTAGAAACCTGACCAGTTGTTCTCGTATTTAGAAGGTATGTACAAATATATTTGGTTTCTAAGAATAATTAATAATAGTTACTTTCATTTTAACTTGATATCATAACTTATCCATATTCAATATGACTGGGTAATTACTGTACTTTTATCATTCATATTTGGAGCTACGTTTACCATGGAGAGAGAGAGAGCCAGAGAAATGGGGTTTAACGTCCAATCGACACAAACTAGGTCATTTCGGGACTGACATATGGTTTAATTTAAATTTCAATAATTCGCGTGCGCGTAGGGGTCATTAGCAGTTTGAGTACCCGGAGAAAACGCACAAGAGAGAGAGAGAGAGAGAGAGAGAGAGGTGGGGTTTAGCGTCCATTCGACCCTACCTACTCCTTGTCACGTAAAACCGGGGATTCGAAACCACGCTAATTGACCCAATGACAAGCTTTATGATACAGCGCCCACGTGCTAACAATTCGTCTCCCCCCCCTCTCTCTCTCTCTCTTATACTTTTAGTTCAAGCCCCCGTATAATATATAGACTGATTATTATAAGACAGAAATCGTCCTTATGGCTTATATTAGTATTGCTCTATGAACATGGTAATATCAAATTGAACGTTTACAGAGAAATGTTTACTATGTCATGAAGTATTATTCTATTATATTCTATTCTTTGAATGTCATTTAGTAATTGGAACATAATCAAATAAAAGTGTGTTATTTGATAATGTTCTATTAACGTAGGGGAATGAATGAATGAAATGGGGTTTAACGTCCTACGCTTAAGCACCGTACCTGGGCTAATTGAAGACGGGCATACGCCACAGTGTGCAATGAGGGAAATTTTTGCCCGGGCAGCGGCGCTACGGCCTACTCTTATATCGAATTCCAACTGCCAATTCCAATTTGTACACGGGACCTCGGTTTTTCGTCCCATCCGAACGACTAGGCAGCTGTCCTTGTCAGGCCCTCCTTCTGCATCACTGACAAGGGGAAATCACGCCGGAAAATCGAGATGAACTTTCTCGGCCAATGCAGGGATCGAACACTCAACCTCCAGGCTAGCGAACCAGCGCCTTAACCACTTAGCCACCGTGATCCCCTAACGTAGGGGAGAGAGAGAATGGGGTTTAACGTCAACTCGACACAAACTAGGCCATTTCGGGACTAACATATGGTTTAATTTGATTTCAATAATTCGCAGTGGGAGAAACCCGGAGGACCCGGCGAAAACACACAAGGTTGGACAGGCGACCCTACTCCTTGCCACGTACAACCGGGGATTAGAAACCACGACAGTTGACTCAATGACAGGCTTTATGATAGCGCGCACGCTAACCATTCAGCCATTTAACCCCACGTTATACTATTAACGTTGGACCAATCCTTTATATAAGATTACCATCAGATGTACTGTAATCCAAACAATTCATACGGCGGTATTGTTTATCTGGTGTAAATTAAACCAATTCCATTCTTAGGATTGTCCATTGACCCATCCTATTCGCTGTCGGGATCGAGGGGTTAAATATCAGCTATGCCTGTTCCCCAATCGCTATTCAGTATTCATATGCAAAGCTGAATAAAAGTATAAAATAAAATAATCGCGCGAGAGAGAGAGAGAGAGAGAGAGAGAGAGAGAGAGAGATTAATGGGTTTAACGTCCACTCAACAAACTAGGTTATTTCGGGACTAGTTATTTCTTTGAGCGTAGGGATATTTAGCGACGCAAGGAAAGTGGAGTACCCACAACAAAACCCACGAAGTTAGGCCTGTGTTCTTGAATCGAATTTTAACTGTCTGAGGTATTTTACGTTTACACGGGACTTGGGGTTTTCGTCCATTCCACGCGGCTATACGTAACAATGCCAAGGAGGAACCACGCCGGAAAATCCCGATAAACTTTCAAGACCAACATGGATTTCCAACACTGGACTTCTAGGTTAGCGAGTCAACGTCTTACTCACTGGGCAACCGTGGCTACCGAAAATTGAAAAGAAAATTCTTACGTACACACACTAATAGATGGCTTTACTAGGATTTTGTTTAACGACATTTGAAGTCTGGTGGTATTAACCACGTGCAGGCCTGAGAAAATATTTCTGCCAATGATTAACAGGCTGTCTGCAACTTCATTCAGTAGCAGACGAAGACTTGTAGTCTCGCGCAAACATTAACCATATTACCCGTCTGCTACTATTCCATACAACTCGAGCAGACGACACGTCGGCACGTGCAGTAGACGAGTGCAACAAAAAAAAGTGTAGTTTGTGGGAACTGGTTCCAAGCCGATAGGCCTAAAACATGGCGGTTTATAAGCTGGGAACAACAATGAACCAGGAGTGCATCCATCTTCCTCCAGGAAGCTATAATATATACGATGTTCCTCCGTTTGTTTCAGAAGTGAGGAATGAACGCCGAGTGATCCACGGCAGTAAAAACAGTAAAATGTTCAGAAGTGTGGTGACGTGTGCCAAAATTCTCCTGTTTCTTCTCAATCTCTGGGTTTTATCCATCGTCCTCGTCGTCGTTTTAGGTAAGTTTCATTAAATTTAATTTAATTAATACTTTTAAATCCTGGGGCCTGTTTCGCGAAATTTTTACTAAGTTTAAATCCAAATTTTAGTCATTTGATTGGATAATATTAGATTGATTAGTGCTTAGCCAATCAAAATTTGGATTTTATCTTTAGTTAAGATTTTGTGAAACAGGGCCCAGACCCCCATATTGAAAGAACCCAAGCGAAATCCCCTTAACACTTAGCCTTAAGGTGCGTTTCTCTTACGTATAGTATACCTGAAATGGGTTTTAAAGTCCTACTGTTCTGCCCCGACTGGGCTAATGCAGACCGGTACAGTTTAACCAATCCCCAATTAGTGTTAAATATTCAACGGCATCTGTAAAAACCCGACCCCATCTTTGAAGGACGAGGGATACAGTGACGTCAGATACACTTGTCCATCGGCTGGCATCGGGACCGTCTCAACGCATTGGCCATCTTTGAAATTACCCAGGGGACTCACGAACATATCGACCCCATGTCTGTATCAAAGTATGTTGTATTAAATTTTAAACACTGATTTTATTGGATGTAGTAATATAATTAATTCATTAACAGAACACAATTTTGATTGGAAACAAACACGGAAATACACACATTTAAAGAGAGAGAGAGAGACACAGAGAGAGAAAGAGAGAGAGAGAGCGATAGAGAGAAAGAGCGAGAGAGAGAGAGGGGGAGAGAGAGGTCGTTATCAAATTGTACAATGAATATAAAGATAACTAAGATTACAATTACAAAAAAAATCTATAATTTAACATTTATGACAAGACTAGTTTGTGCTCGCTCTCTCTCTCTCTCTCTCTCTCTCTCTCTGTCTCTCTCTCTCCCATTTTCTTCCCCTCTCTCTCTATCTCCCCCTCTCTCTCTCATTCTGGGGATCACGGTGGCTAAGTGGATAAGGCGCTGGTTCGCTAGCCTGGAGGTCGAGTGTTCGATCCCTGCATAGGCCGAGAAAGTTCATTTCGATATTCCGGCGTGATTTCCCCTTGTCAGTGATGCAGAAGGAGGGCCTGGCAAGGACAGCTGCCTAGTCGTTCGGATGGGACGAAAAACCGAGGTCCCGTGTACACATTGGAGTGCACGTAAAAGACACCTTGGCAGTTGGAATTCGATATAAGAGTAGGCCGTAGCGCCGCTGCCCGGGCAAAGAACTTCCCTCATAGCACACTGTATGGCGTATGCCCGTCTTCAATTAGCCCAGGTTAGGTGCTTAAGCGTAGGACGTTAAACCCCATTTCATTCATTCTCTCTCTCATTCTCCATCTCTTCCCCCCTCGCCCCTCTCTCTCTCTCTGCAATCCTATGGTCTCCTACGAGTAAATAAATCTGAAGAGTTTATAAATTGTGGTGTTACATCAACAACCAGCTAATATCAGATAACTAAAACACCATTCATAAAATCCTGATAAACTAGTCTATCGTATAACATCCCCATTGACGGGGATCAGGGGTTTCTTGTCGGGACTAAAGGGGACTAAAGGGTTTTCTGGGAATCCGTTTACTCAATGTTTGTATACCCATAATAAAACAATTTAATAACGGACGCAATGATTTATAGGGGATTGGATGGCCGAGTGGTTAGCGCGTGGCAAGGGGTAGGGTCGCCTGTCCAACCCCTCTTTCTCGCTATGTTTTATTTTGAAACACAACACTTTTTTCTGGGTGATATTTCTAGTTAATTATAAGTGTATGGAGTGCGAGCGAGCGAGAGAGAGAGAGAGAGAGAGAGAGAAAGAGAGGGGTGTTTAAAGTCCACCCGACGTAACCTAGATCATTTCGGGACTATTTATACATGCAACACAATTGTATTTCAATAATTTTCTTGCCGCGAAGGAGGAATCTTTAGCAATGGGGGGAAACCTGAGGAACCGGACATATTCCGCGAGGTTACAAACGCGACTCTACTGCTTCTCAGTGGTCGATAAAAAGTCGCTTGGCGCATTGGCAGCTCTTCAAATTGACGGCGTGAGTGCCCCCATCCCACGCCAACCCCTAAATCTCCAAATGTTCAAGACAGTGTAAGAGGGACACCTGTCAAAGTAGTACAAAAATAGTCAACCCCAGTATTTCCAAGTCCTCGTTTCCCAAAGTTCCTCAAGATGTTCCCGGAGCGGTTTCCCCTGGTCAGTAGTGTAAGACATGGGATCTGACAGTGCATAGCCAGACGTTCGAGGTCCCGTTTGCACGATAGCGTGCCAGTAAAAAAAAAACGTTGACAGTTGGAATTCGATATACGAGTAGGAAAGACTTCCCTGCAGCGCCGAGCAAACTTTCATCATAACTTAACACTGCACTGCAGGGCGTATGACCTGTCTCCATTAGCTCCGTTCGGCGCAGAACAGTAGGACGTTAAACCCCATTTCATTTCTCGTTTCCCACGCGGTTCAACAAGTTAAACATTTTGTAAATTGACGTCTGGACAATTATCATAGAATTCACATCTTTAAAAAAAATTAAAAACCTTCAAACCAGACGCAAAACTGTTTAAACAAATTTCAAAAACTCTATCTAGTTTATCTCTGAAACATCTTGTTCAATGTGTAATAAATGAAACGAAAATGGGGTTTAACGTCCTACTGTTCTGCGCCGAACTGGGCTAATGAAGACATACATGAAATGAAATGAAATGTGGTTTAACGTCCTACTGCTCTGCTCCTAAACTAGACTAATGAAGACGGGTATAAACCATACAGTGTTCGATGAGGGAAATTTTAACTGGACAGCGGCACTAGGGTCTACTCTTGTATCGAATTCCACCTGTCAAGGGATCTTTAACGTGCACACCAATGTGTACTCAGGACCTCATCAGATAGACATGCCACTGTCTTAATTATTCCGGTTGATAATTAGACATTGGGACATTAGGACATTAAACCCCGATTCATTTTATTCCGGGGGGGGGGGGGAGGTGGATTTTCGAATGGTTAGCCGTGCGCGCTGTATCATAAAGCCTAGTCAACTGGCGTGGTTTCGATTGCCCGGTTGCTCGTGACAAGGAGTAAGGTCGCCCGTCGAACCTCGTTGGTTTTCTCCGGGCCTTCTGGTCTCCCCAACTGCTAAATATCCCTCCCTATGCACAAGCGAATTATTGAAAATGAAATTAAACCATGCATTACTCCCGAAATGACCTAGTTTGTGTCGAATGGACGTTAAACCCCATTTCTCTCTCTCTCTCTCCCTATCCCTCCCTCTCTCTCTCTCTCTCTCTCTCTCTTGTGTCGTGTTATGTGTGGGAGTTTCAGTTTTAAAAAAATCTCTAATAAGAAGCATATGCAATATACACACAATGCCTGCAAGGAATTTTAAAAGATTACAAAATAAAAACAACCAGAAAAAAAGGTCAAACTGGAATTCATTTGTAGAGAGGATTGGTCTGTTGTTGTCTTTTTAAAAACATGGCTAGATCGACTCAGAAGATATACTCTAGTAAAATTGTTTTTTAAACATTCCTTTCCCGTTTTCAGACTTTAAGTCTGGAATTTTTAAAATAAGAATTTTCTGCTTGAGTGAAATCGAGGGCTGGTCTGCGAGATTTAGTGGGTAAACAGGTCGCGTTGGATGTTGATAAGATGGCGGCAGGTGGCATGGTAACCAGTGACGACATTGACAGTAATTCGATCCCACTTTTTAAATTATCTCTAGGGTTACATAAACAACGTAAAATTTAAAAGCAAAATGGCGATTTTTTTAAAATGTTTTTGTTGGAGTTCCTTCGAAGTTTACGCGGTTCACAAGTTATAAATAAATAAGGCCAAATTGATCGTTTCCTCTGATTCTAAATTGGGTGGGGGGGGGATTTGCCAGTGGTCGAGAAGTAAATATTCTTATCTATAATATCACTTCCAACTTCCAAACTTCTAATAATTGTAAAAATCGTTTCGGAATTTAATTTTAAAAAAAAGAGAGTTTATTTTAAGCTAATTAACTCGTCCCGATGTTATCCCTTACGTACAGTGATTGTAGTGAACTAGCAAATAAAGTATTCACTGCTGATCAGTTTGTTGAGAGCTAGAGTAATTAACTCGTCCCGATGTCACCCCTGACAGTGTTTGTAGTGGCCAAGCTAATATTTACTGCTGATGTGTTTGTTGAGAGCTGATTAACTTGCCCTGATGTCATCCCTTACAGTTATAGTAGTAGCCAAGCGAATATTTACTGCTGATCGGTTTGGGAAAAATGGTTGATCATGGGGTTTAAAGTCCTACTGTTTTGCTCCCAAACTGGGCCAATGAAGACCGTCATACGCCATACGGTGTGCTATAGCGGCGCTACGGCCTACTCTTATATCGAATTCCATCTGCCAAGGGATCTTTACGTGCACTCTAATATGTACACGGGACGTCGGTTTTCCGTCCCACCCGAACGACCAGACAGCTGTCCTTGTCATGCAAGATGAGAAACCCCACCGGAAAATGGCCGATGATGAAAAAGTCTTGTTAGCCCTAATAGCGTATATGTTTATTGAGATGTCTGACCACCTGTAGCGAGTTAGACGATGTTATTCCGCCATTTGACGGTAGTTAGCCTAATTAGTATAGCTCCCTACAGTTTGTAAGATGTTGAAAACATTTCACGTGTCTATTCGCGCGTTTATAGATCAAACACGTTCTGAAAGCGATAAAACACTAACTAACGGAATCTTTCTTCTGTGTATAGATTTTGAAATGGAATGTTCGACTTGTTTAAGATTATTGTAAAACCTGTTCTCGGTGGCTGCTATATCAACAAACCACATCTCGAAGGGCTTGGGTGTCCGATTGATTTAACGCATGCGCCCCAAATCATTAGGTATTGCATTGTGTCAAATGGCGCGGTTTCAATGCTGCACTTGGATGTGACAAGTGACGTAACCTGTCCAACCTCCTGGGTTTTCTCCGGCCCGCTCTGCTTCCTCTGAATGGTAAAGCGAATTGTCGAAATGAAATTGAACCATTGGTTAATCCCGAAAATGACTCGCCCCCCCCCCCTCTCTCTCTCTCTCTCTCTCTCTCTGACTCTCTCTCTCTCTTAAAGAGGAATTATCACTCTCGAAAGCTTGTGGATCATTATCTTGCGCGGCGTGTGGTAATATTGCTGGTCTTCATTAAACCGGGTGGAGCGGAGAAGTAGGACCTTAATCTCCCTTTAAATTCATTAACCATTTCACGTCTTCCGAGTTAACAACTGTTTAATGGACGATATCCTCAAATGTTTTAAATTATTTTACAATTTACAAATTATGAGGATGATAAATAAGAAAACATCTCCTTGGTTTAATGTCCGTCATAAACAATTAAAGACAAACAATAAAGAAACATCAAAGGTGGGTTTATTATTATCATAATTTCTCATCTAATGGCGCGGTTTTAATTGAGGGTGGGGAAGGTACAAAGCAATCTGTTTAAAATACAGATCTTCAAGGGCAGTTGCCTAGTCGTACGGATGGGACGAAAAACCGAGGTCCCGTGTACGAAGGTCGTGTCTGGGGTCGTACGAGTGGCTTTTGACCCTATGACGTCAAACATTGACAGACTGTTTCATTGGCTTAGACTAAGACTTTTACAATATTGTAGTGATTAAAATTCCCTCGAATGACAACCGATGCCTTTAAGGTGTAATTAGCTCGTCTGACTAACTGATACAGTTTCCCACCACTGCACTAATATAAGTATAATGCCCGTCATAAAGATAACCACATCAGAATGCGTCATCACGTGACTTTAATTAAACGGACATTTAATCGTCTGACTGACTGATACAGTTTCCCGCCACTGCACCGAGAATTCCGTCAAAAAGATTACCACATCAGAATGTTATATCACGTGACTTTAATTTAACGGACATGGTGTATTTCACGGTATGCTGTTGTATTTCCTGTCTAATTTAACGTTAACCCCATTCACCTCCCGTGCTGCCACCTTGTATCAACGTCACGTTTATTAATTACACTGTTGTTATCGAACTGGTCAGCAGCAATCTTATGCTGGTCAAGGGAAGTGTTCGTGTCTCCCCTGTGAAACAGTTTGTAATTAATCTAATCGGATCGAGAAGCGATCCTTTGGGTTGGCCCGTGAGGCAACACAAATATTGGTTCTAGTGGTCTCCGAAACTTAAAATATAAATTGGTTGGTCCGAATGGTCTCCGTTTTGGTCCAAGTGGTCTCTTTTTTTGGGTCCGAGTATTCTTGTTTCGAATGGTTTTATATTAGTGTTAATCGAGACAGTTCTTGGCGCATGAAATATGTCTTATCCAAATAGCCCTACACTTCTAATACTTCACATATGGCTTAATTTTATTTCGATAATTCGCTTGCGCGTAGGGGTCTGTAGCAGTGAGGAGGGCGGAGGACCCTGGGTAAAACCCATGAGGTTGGACAGGCTTTATGATACAGCGCGCACGTGCTAACCATTCAGCCATCACCCCCAACCCTAGTTTGAAGTAAATATATTTGAATGGAACGGAATATTTCGGTCATGACAAACATGCCACTTTAACAGAACACAGTCTTGTTTTTATGGGGTAGCCTGTGCTTGATAACGATAAGAGGATACTTGTTGAAACGTCGTGCTCTTAGAATAAACTAGTGTTGATGTGTTTCCGATCGTTAAATGCCACTTCTATATAAAATTCATTATGAAAATGGCGCAAGGCAAAGGCGTTTTTTTTTTTTTTTGTTCGCACAACATCAGTAGTTTCTGTCTGCTCTTCTCCAAATTCCAACAGCTAAGGGCTCCTCCACGTTCCGAGTGACTCCATTCCACTTCATGACATCTCAAACGGGTTTTATTCTTACATTGCAATAAATCGATTGGCAAAAAAAAAACGTGTTGCCTAAAATTGAAAATAAATCACACTTTAATGAATAACCGCGTGAAATTAAATTTAATCATTTACAGTTCGTGAAAATTGTGTCTGGCATTTAATTAGAAAAAGAAAAAGTTATTTAATGGATGGATACTTTAAAATATATTTCATCATCTCCTGCCTGTCTGGTAATACATAGGAAATAACTAGGTAACCTGGCTAGGAATTCTATTAATTATATATATTGCACGTGGGTGTGGATTTTTACGCATGTTCAGCAATATGTAAACGTGTAGTTTATTAGGGAAATTACAGAAATTGCACGCTTTTACCGTCAAATAAATTAAATAACATTTATATAAAGAAACACAAGGTTGTATGGAAGGACATCACAGACAATAAATTAAATAACATTTATATTAAGAAACACAGGGTTGTATGGAAGGACATCACAGACAAAACATTTCTTATTTTCATAAGTATGTGTTAGTTTTAACATTCCTTATGTTCATTGAGATGTACTGCAACATTGACAATACGAACATTTATTAGTTGTTGGGGGAGGGGGCGAAAATATGGTATGCCAACGAGGCAAACGTCGTGGTTTCCACCTCGGGCTTAAATGTGACAAGGAGTTCTGTCACCTGACTAACACAGCGGGACCATATGTTAGCCCCAAAAAGGAAATAGTTTGCGTTGGGTTGAGTGGACGTTAAACCCCCATTACCCCCTCTCTCTCTCTCTCTCTCTCTCTCTCTCATTCTCTTGAGATGACACCCCCCCCTCTCTCTCTCTCTCCCCCTCTCTCATTCGCGAGGTGAACGAAACTAACGGTTCTTGGCACGAGAATGGCAAACATTATTTGTACGGTTTGCGTGGAGTGGGCGTTAACTCTCTCTCTCTCTCTCTCTCTCTCTCTCTCTCTCTCCCTCCCTATCTCTCTCGTGGGGTGAACGAAAAAACTAACGGTTCTTGGCACGAGAATGACAAACATTATCTGTACGGTTGAATGCAATGTGAGAATTGATGGTAGATCTAGGTGGGTAAGAATTATTGTGAAGATATCTCAAGTTTACATCGACTCTCTCTCTCTCTCTCTCTCTCTCTCTCCGTCTCTCTCTGTTCGCAAAATGGCGGTGTTTTCTGCCTACACTTCTCCGAATTCCAACAGCTAAGGGATTCTCCACGTTCCGAGTGACTTCATTCCACTTCATGACTTTTCAAACGGTTTTATTTTTCATTGGAATAAATCGATTGGCAAACTAGTTCCAAAATAACCTAGTTTGTGTCGGGTTGACATTACCCCCCCCCATCTCCCTCCTTCTTTTTCTCTCTCTCTTCCCTATCTCTCTCCCCCACACACACACTCTCTCTCTCTCTCTCTCTTGATAGATCTAGGGTAAGAATACTACTAGTACGTGAAGATATCTCGAGTATAGATCGACTCTCCTCTCTCCCCCTCTCTCTCTTTCGCGCACTCTCTCTGTCTGTCTGTCTCCCCCTCTCTCTCTCTCTCTCTCTCTCTCTCTCTCTCTCTCTCTCTTGATGATAGATCTAGGTAGGTAAGAATATTACTAGTATGTGAAGATATCTCGAGTATAGATCGACTGTTCATTAACAATCATTAGTCGACAAACAGACACACTCACTGACAGCTAAACATCATAACACGCCGGTAGGTGGCGATACTAATTACATCTACAGCTGTTAATACACTTATCACGTGATTGATATGCGTATATCTCCCGCCATAAAACATCGTGTCCCACGTAACAAGTGGTGAACACCCATAAACATGTCGTACTAACATATCTGATGCCTTACATACGAGAATTCATCGAACCGTTAAAGAATGCGATCCAATAAACTGTAACTTCCGGTTTATAACACTGAAACGTTCCATTTACCACCGTCTCGCTACATTCTCGTAGTGGGTTGATATTTAAGCTTATAGGCTACAAGCGTATTGCCAAAGATCTTTAGATTATTATAAGTTACTATCGATGAACTGATTCCCGAATTAATTTAGGGGGTGGGGTCCGAATGGTTAGCGTGTGTGCACTGTATTATACACAAGCGTAGTGCCAAAGATCTTTCGATAATCATAAGATAATATCGATGAACTGATCCCCGAATTAATTTATGGGGTGGGGGTGGATGGCCGTATGGTTAGCGTGTGCGCACTGTATCATAAGGTCTGTCATTGAGTCAACTGGCGTGGTTTCGATTCCCCGGTTTTAGGCTACGTGACAAAGAGTTGGGTCGCCTTTCCAATTTTGTCGGTTTTCTCCGGGTCCTCCGGTTTCATTTCACGGCTAAAGACACTAAGGTGCAGGCGAATTATTGAAATAAATTTGAACTATATTTTAGTCCCGAAATGACCCAGTTTGAGTCAAGTGAACATAAGCACGCATCCCCTCCTTCCCTCGAGTATAGTTCCAAAATAACCTAGTTTGTGTCGGGTTGACATTCCCCCCCCCCCCCATCTCCCCCTCCCTCCTTCTCTCTCCCTCTCTCTCTCTCTGTACAAATACATGAGCGATGATCCATGAACCCATCCTCTAAGATAACCTGGTTCAATAACAGGAAAGTTACAACACAAAACAACTTGAAAGGAAATACAATAAATAACAAATATAAAGATCGAACTATAATCATAAATATTGATTTTGCTCGATACAAACCTAGCCAAGTTGAATATGTATATCAATAAATACACACTTAACATGTTTCAATTAACATTGAACATCATGTCAATAATATATACCAATTTGATCAATGCTTCTCTCGACAAGTTTATTGAGTAATATTGATAAATATAATAATTAAAGATACATTATGGGAGATTAGATAAAGAGCTGTATGTTCTCACTATAATAGTTAAAAACTTTATAATGTAAAGAAAAAAAAAGTCCGTACATTCCCTTGTTTTTTTATCCTTCTATACCCTATAAAAACATGGTAATGCACGGACTTTTCTGTTTTTCTTTCATGTTCTCTTATCTAGTGGCAGTAAATTCTTTTTATGAGTTGTCAGATATCATCTCGCAGTCTCCCACAACAATTTTTGGTCTTCGAAGGAATTATTAGTGAGCAGAAATTCGGCCGTGTATCTATTTTCTATCGTCGCTTCAGTCAGGTATATAGAGAGATAACTCGTGTTTTCCTTTGGCGTTCGTCACTTCCGATTCATGACACCTGTATTACTCATCTATCGTAGCAATGATCTCTGTGTTAAAATGTGATAGTGACTGACACCAATATCGCCCTTTAAGGGTAAATCATAAAATGAATGGACGCGATAAGTTAAGGGTAGTTTCGTTGAATTGGTATTTTTTTTTTTATCTTGTACTGCGTATTTCATGTATTTAGTAGTATTTTAGAAGGGTGTCGAAAGTCTTTAGAACGATTCCAGTTATATATAGCCCACCGTTTCAAACGCCTTTTAGTTAACGTGACGGAATTTTGAGTGAAAATGTTTCAAGTATGAAAATATTATCAATTCCATTAATTTAGATTTTAAAGTTAAATGGCGGTTGTCTGGCAGATTTATGAGATGATATTAAACAAGGCCTGTCTGTTTCACTGTAAAACTTATTTCAAATTGTTGCTTAATCTAAACTCCATCATCGCCATGTCAGCTGCTGGTCCCCGATATCTTCTGTTAAACGATAAACCATTGGTTCAACAAAACAACAACCCGTTTGTTTAGACGATCCCCATTGGTTGTTATTTCAATTAACTCTTAAAGAGTTGCCCAAGAAATATCAATTAACTCGTAAAAATTCGTCAGTGCCTTTGTTGCTTTGTCAGAAATGTTTTAAAACGCGGCTTTCACAAAAATATTTTTTCGGTGTTTTACGATCGTTATGGTTGTTGAAAGGTGTGGTGGGGTGGGATTACCCCCGAGAAAGGATTACCCCCGGTACAATTTGTTGACCAGAACAAAGATTTGGTCCATATTGGGACATATTAATCAGTAGCTTTTCAAGTTTTAATGTGGTGTCAGAATTGTTTTAAAACCTGGAGGTCGGGTGTTCGATCCCTGCATTGGCTGAGAAAGTTCATCTCGATTTTCCAGCGTGATTTCCCCTTGTCAGTGATGCAAAAGGAGGCCCTTACAAGGACATTGGCTGAGAAAGTTCATCTCGATATTCCGGCGTGATTTCCCCTTGTCAGTGATGTAGAAGGAGGGCCTGACAAGGACAACTGCCTAGTCGTTCGGATTGGACGAAAAAAACGAGGTCCCGTGTACACATTGGAGTGCACGTAAAAGATCTCTTGGTAGTTGGAATTCGATATAGGAATAGGCCGTAGCGCCGCTGCCCGGGCAAAATTTCCCTCATAGCACACTGTATGGCGTATGTCCGTCTTCAATTAGCCCAGGTTAGGTGCATAATAGTAGTACGTTAAACCCCATTTCATTCATTCATGATCGTTATGGTTGTTGTACGGTGTGGTGGGGTGGGATTACCCCCGAGAAAGGATTACCCCCCAATACAATTTGTTGACCATATTAGGACATATTATTCAGTTACAACAAGAGTGGTGTTGAGCCTTTAAGTAATGATTAAGTCAATTTTTGAACGGTGTGGTGGGATGGGATTACCCCCGATACAATTTGTTCACCAGAATAAAGATTGGGTCCATATTGGGACATGTTATTCAGTTACAACAAGAGTGGTATTGAGTCTTTAAGTAATGATTCAGTTAATTTTTCTACAACCAAATGCTTGTTAATGTTACTGTTGCATTAATAAAAATTATCTCTCCCGACACTAAATTGTACGCCAGTGTATTTTCTAAATCATGCAAATCCAATTGAAATTCTTAAAATAGTAAGCGTAATAGAAAACATACAATAAATAAAAACATCTTAGAGGACTTTAAAAACCTTGAGCTACGTGAATAAATATAAATAATGAATAGTTATTCCAGATGTTGTGAAAAGAGAGACCATGCTTATTTTAAACAACAATTTTTGGTCTTCGAAGGAATTATTTATTAGTGAGCAGAAATTCGGCCGTGTATCTGTTCTCGCTCGTCGCTTCAGTCAGGTATATAGAGAGATAACTCGTATTTTTCTATGGCGTTCGTCACTTCCGATTCATGACACCTGTATTACTCATCTATGGGAGATTTTGGGCTGGGTTTTAAAATTAATTAATTGAATGTGTGTTTTGACGCTTTTTTTTTCTTTTTTTTTAATATACATGATATTATGTTATTTAAAATTAATTTATTTTATGGTGTTTTTTACTATTCCAAATCTAAAGTTTATTATATGGGTGTGCTTTTTTTTTCTTTTTTTGTTTACAAATTCAAAGAAGAAATGGCGTTATTTAAAATTGATTTATTATATCGGTTTGTTTTCTTACTAATCCAAATTCTTTCAAATGTAAAATTAGTTAGGGCTCCATAATAGTACTCGTTATGCATGCACCGCCATCTTGAACACCCTCTATAATTATATGCCCAGGAGGGGGTAATCGTCTGCTATAAAACCTAATAATACCTTAAAGGCCCAATATCACTCTTGTTGTAACTGAATAATATATCACAATCTTTATTCTGGTTAACAAATTGTACTATTTTACAATATTCCAATTAATTAATGATAATTTTTCATCTTAACACAACCAATTTAAAAAAAATTGGAAAACTTAAACTACATGGTTTGAAAACTTTTACGTAAACCTTTTCAAATGTAACTTGGATTTTAAAATATATTCGAACCCTCTGGACAAGTAAATTAGGATGTAATGGATCATTTACACAACAGGTAGGACACTTAAACATCTAGTAGTTAGAATAAGGCTTTTTTTTTCTGGACCTTTCAATGCCAGCAAGAGTGTTATTGTCCCTTTAAGTATTAAAAGCCGTTCACTTGATTTGATAATTGTTTATTTTTTGCAATGTCTATATTCTGTCTTGTCCGCAGTTTTATCTTGTATATTTTTGTTTTGTGTGCAGTGCGGTCCTCCTGCACTTACTTATAGTGTAGTTGTCTGTAAACTGGCTCTCATTTGCCCTACACAGCATTTTTTGGAGGAAAATCGGTTAATCGACATATTACATTATATTTATATTGACACATTAAATTCATATTGCCCAGTTTTCAGACGAACCCATGATGAATTTTAATTTTTAACTTTCATTTGTTGGTTGCTGTTAGGGTTTCATTCTGTATCCAGAACTTTGTGAGTGGATAGTCTTGTCCACATATTCACAATACTGATAAGTAGTATCAGGTGTTCTAGAAAGAGTAGGCATACCCTGCCTCGTGTACATCTTCGGTCATTATTTAAATTAAGTGGTATCAGGTGTTCTAGAAGGAGTAAGCCACTGCTAATCAATGACTGATATAGTAAAGAATCTCTCCTCGTTGGTTTTCTCCGGATCCCACTCCCGCCCATTGTTAAAGACCCCTTCGCGCGAGCGAATTATTTAAATAAAATTGAACCATATGTTAGTCCCGAAATTACTTACTCTCTCGCTCTCTCTCTCCCTCCCTCCCTCCCTCTTTCTCTCTCTCTTCTAAAATGACCTAGTTTGTGTCGTGGACGTTAAACTTTCTCGCTCTCCCCTCGCTCTCTTTCTCTCTCTCTCTCTCTTCTAAAATACTAATTAGGATCTCATCTAATTGCTGCTCAACTTTCATTCATGATTTAATCACGAAATGGATACTCTCTCTCTTTCTCCCTCTTTCTCTCTCTCTCTCTCTCCCTCTCTCTCTCTGATCGTCGTGTACATGACTTATGATGATGACATAACCGAGTTATTCTTTTAAAATAACACCAGAAATATTTTTTATAAACTAAACAGATCTAGGCCTGTACTAAAACAAACCCGTGTATGTCATCATGCCTCGTGCTGTGATCAACTGGTCGTTAAAACAGCTGGTGCCATCTGGTGTGTAAAACACCGGAAGTGAGCTAATTCTCTGCTGTTGATATATTTAAGTGTATATGGGAATAGAGAATGATATGTAATGATCTTACCCATTTCTTTAAGATCATGTAACACGCCCTTATGGCCGATCGTTCTTATATGCATTTATCTAATACATATGTGTATATTGCTAATTATTTAATGTTCCTGGTGTCATATATATAAATGTATGAGGCCTGCAATAGGGCCCGACGCCAGAAACCAAATTTTAGCCGACATAGAGGGGCGAGGAAGATAAATTTCCGACGACAAAAAATCAATGAGCGAAGGTCATCGCCGACTGCCGTAAGCAGGAGGAGGGGAGAGCACGAAAATTAGTAGCTGAGAGAGTGAATTTAGGCCCCTATTGTAATAGGCCTAATAATGATAATGATCCAAGTCCATAAATTAGACTATTGGTTTATGTCATTGGGAGTTATCTCCCGCTCTTATGTAAAAACATGGCTGAATAAAACATGTGCTCAACATGCTATATATATATATTATATTATAACATGGTGTCAGAATAGTGTCCTACCCAGCCTATATCCAAGTTTGAAAAGAAGCTAAGTATATCTGAGCCAGATTTACTTCATATAAACAATCTGTTTATCTTCCTAAATCTCGACAATGGAAGGATTTGCTTCATTTGTAAAACCACCTGGCATCCTAGACATAAGTGGTGGAAATCCTTCACAAAACTACCGAGCGGAAGCTCTCACCCGGATTCCAGCACCCGGATTCAAAATCAAGTTAGCAAACAAAATCTCGCAGCCATAACCTAGCACCCGGATTCGAAATCAAGTTAGCACATATATTCCTAGCGGAGGGGAAATAATTGTTACCTTTGTATTTATTGGAAAATAAAATTTTAAAACATATTAATGCAAAATATATATATAATAGATCCCCCACCTCACCCCTCACCCAAAAATATTCAATTACCGTAAACATACTAAAATATCGCACATTAGAGGCTAACTAATCATATGAGCGGAATCGGGTTAGGGTAGGCTCATTATACACCTAATAACTTCTGAACTAGCTTTGGTGGCATCAATATCTTTAGTTCGCCAATTGCATAGGTGCACAAGGCATCAACATGCCAAATTTCATTAACTTTCTATGTTGGCGTATCGAGTTATACCACCGCAAAGTTCCTAGCACCCGGATTCGAGGTGGAGTATGTGGGTTCAATAAACAACGGATACGCCTACGCTGCATCAAAGAACGACCCAAACCAAATTTGGTGGCAAAATGATTTTTATTTTACGGCATAAAGAGATGAATAAGCTACTAGAAAACAAAATTACAGAAGGCTCCTATGTTGGCGTTTCGAGATATATTACCGTAAACATACTAAACATATATGGGGAATCGGGTTAGGGTAGGCTCACTATACACCTAATAACTTCTAAACTAGCTTTGGTGGCATCAATATCTTTAGTTCGCCAATTGCACAGGTGCACAAGGCATCAACATGCCAAATTTCATTAACTTTCTATGTTGGCGTATCGAGTTATACCACCGTAAAGTTCCTAGCACCCGGATTCGAGGTGGAGTATGTGGGTTCAATAAACAACGGGTACGCCTACGCTGCATCAAAGAACGACCTAAACCAGATTTGGTGGCAAAATGATTTTTATTTCACGGAATCAAGAGATGAATAAACTACTAGAATACCAAATTTCAGAAGGCTCGTATGTTGGCGTTTCGAGATATATTACCGTAAACATACTAATTATATGAGGGGAATCGGGTTAGGGTAGGCTCACTATACACTTAATAACTTCTGAACTAGCTTTGGTGGCATCAATATCTTTATTTCGCCAAGTGCACAGGTGCATAAGGCATCATTATGCCAATTGTCATTAACTTTCTATGTTGGCGTATCGAGTTATACCACCGCAAAGTTCCTAGCACCCGGATTCGAGGTGGAGTATGTGGGTTCAATAAACAACGGGTACGCCTACGCTGCATCAAAGAACGACCCAAACCAAATTTGGTGGCAAAATGATTTTTATTTTACGGCATAAAGAGATGAATAAGCTACTAGAAAACAAAATTACAGAAGGCTCCTATGTTGGCGTTTCGAGATATATTACCGTAAACATACTAAACATATATGGGGAATCGGGTTAGGGTAGGCTCACTATACACCTAATAACTTCTGAACTAGCTTTGGTGGCATCAATATCTTTATTTCGCCAATTGCACAGGTGCATAAGGCATCAACATGCCAAATTTCATTAACTTTCTATGTTGGCGTATCGAGTTATACCACCGCAAAGTTCCTAGCACCCGGATTCGAGGTGGAGTATGTGGGTTCAATAAACAACGGGTACGCCTACGCTGCATCAAAGAACGACCCAAACCAAATTTGGTGGCAAAATGATTTTTATTTCAGGGCATAAAGAGATGAATAAACTACTAGAATACAAAATTTCAGAAGGCTCCTATGTTGGCGTTTTGAGATATATTACCGTAAACATACTAAACATATGAGGGGAATCGGGTTAGGGTAGGCTCACTATACACCTAATAACTTCTAAACTCTCTTTGGTGGCATCAATATCTTTATTTCGCCAATTGCACAGGTGCATAAGGCATCAACATGCCAAATTTCATTAACTTTCTATGTTGGCGTATCGAGTTATACCACCGCAAAGTTCCTAGCACCCGGATTCGAGGTGGAGTATGTGGGTTCAATAAACAACGGGTACGCCTACGCTGCATCAAAGAACGACCCAAACCAAATTTGGTGGCAAAATGATTTTTATTTCAGGGCATAAAGAGATGAATAAACTACTAGAATACAAAATTTCAGAAGGCTCCTATGTTGGCGTTTCGAGATATATTACCGTAAACATACTAAACAACGGGTACGCCTACGCTGCATCAAAGAACGACCCAAACCAAATTTGGTGGCAAAATGATTTTTATTTCAGGGCATAAAGAGATGAATAAACTACTAGAATACAAAATTTCAGAAGGCTCCTATGTTGGCGTTTCGAGATATATTACCGTAAACATACTAAACAAATCAGGGGAATCGGGTTAGGGTAGGCTCACTATACACTTAATAACTTCTGAACTAGCTTTGGTGGCATCAATATCTTTATTTCGCCAATTGCACAGGTGCATAAGGCATCAACATGCCAAATTTCATTAACTTTCTATGTTGGCGTATCGAGTTATACCACCGCAAAGTTCCTAGCACCCGGATTCGAGGTGGAGTATGTGGGTTCAATAAACAACGGGTACGCCTACGCTGCATCAAAAAACGACCCAAACCAAATTTGGTGGCAAAATGATTTTTATTTCAGGGCATAAAGAGATGAATAAACTACTAGAATACAAAATTTCAGAAGGCTCCTATGTTGGCGTTTTGAGATATATTACCGTAAACATACTAAACATATGAGGGGAATCGGGTTAGGGTAGGCTCACTATACACCTAATAACTTCTAAACTCTCTTTGGTGGCATCAATATCTTTATTTCGCCAATTGCACAGGTGCATAAGACATCATTATGCCAATTGTCATTAACTTTCTATGTTGGCGTATCGAGTTATACCACGTAAAGTTCCTAGCACCCGGATTCGAGGCGGAGTATGTGGGTTCAATAAACAACGGGTACGCCTACGCTGCATCAAAGAACGACCCAAACCAAATTTGGTGGCAAAATGATTTTTATTTTACGGCATAAAGAGATGAATAAGCTACTAGAAAACAAAATTACAGAAGGCTCCTATGTTGGCGTTTCGAGATATATTACCGTAAACATACTAAACATATATGGGGAATCGGGTTAGGGTAGGCTCACTATACACCTACTAACTTCTAAACTAGCTTTGGTGGCATCAATATCTTTAGTTCGCCAATTGCACAGGTGCACAAGGCATCAACATGCCAAATTTCATTAACTTTCTATGTTGGCGTATCGAGTTATACCATCGTAAAGTTCCTAGCACCCGGATTCGAGGTGGAGTATGTGGGTTCAATAAACAACGGGTACGCCTACGCTGCATCAAAGAACGACCTAAACCAGATTTGGTGGCAAAATGATTTTTATTTCACGGAATCAAGAGATGAATAAACTACTAGAATACCAAATTTCAGAAGGCTCGTATGTTGTCGTTTCGAGATATATTACCGTAAACATACTAATTATATGAGGGGAATCGGGTTAGGGTAGGCTCACTATACACTTAATAACTTCTGAACTAGCTTTGGTGGCATCAATATCTTTATTTCGCCAAGTGCACAGGTGCATAAGGCACCATTATGCCAATTGTCATTAACTTTCTATGTTGGCGTATCGAGTTATACCACCGCAAAGTTCCTAGCACCCGGATTCGAGGTGGAGTATGTGGGTTCAATAAACAACGGGTACGCCTACGCTGCATCAAAGAACGACCCAAACCAAATTTGGTGGCAAAATGATTATTATTTTACGGCATAAAGAGATGAATAAGCTACTAGAAAACAAAATTACAGAAGGCTCCTATGTTGGCGTTTCGAGATATATTACCGTAAACATACTAAACATATATGGGGAATCGGGTTAGGGTAGGCTCACTATACACCTAATAACTTCTAAACTAGCTTTGGTGGCATCAATATCTTTAGTTCGCCAATTGCACAGGTGCACAAGGCATCAACATGCCAAATTTCATTAACTTTCTATGTTGGCGTATCGAGTTATACCACCGTAAAGTTCCTAGCACCCGGATTCGAGGTGGAGTATGTGGGTTCAATAAACAACGGGTACGCCTACGCTGCATCAAAGAACGACCTAAACCAGATTTGGTGGCAAAATGATTTTTATTTCACGGAATCAAGAGATGAATAAACTACTAGAATACCAAATTTCAGAAGGCTCGTATGTTGGCGTTTCGAGATATATTACCGTAAACATACTAATTATATGAGGGGAATCGGGTTAGGGTAGGCTCACTATACACTTAATAACTTCTGAACTAGCTTTGGTGGCATCAATATCTTTATTTCGCCAAGTGCACAGGTGCATAAGGCATCATTATGCCAATTGTCATTAACTTTCTATGTTGGCGTATCGAGTTATACCACCGCAAAGTTCCTAGCACCCGGATTCGAGGTGGAGTATGTGGGTTCAATAAACAACGGGTACGCCTACGCTGCATCAATGAACGACCCAAACCAAATTTGGTGGCAAAATGATTTTTATTTTACGGCATAAAGAGATGAATAAGCTACTAGAAAACAAAATTACAGAAGGCTCCTATGTTGGCGTTTCGAGATATATTACCGTAAACATACTAAACATATATGGGGAATCGGGTTAGGGTAGGCTCACTATACACCTAATAACTTCTAAACTAGCTTTGGTGGCATCAATATCTTTAGTTCGCCAATTGCACAGGTGCACAAGGCATCAACATGCCAAATTTCATTAACTTTCTATGTTGGCGTATCGAGTTATACTACCGTAAAGTTCCTAGCACCCGGATTCGGGGTGGAGTATGTGGGTTCATTAAACAACGGGTACGCCTACGCTGCACCAAAGAACGACCTAAACCAGATTTGGTGGCAAAATGATTTTTATTTCACGGAATCAAGAGATGAATAAACTACTAGAATACCAAATTTCAGAAGGCTCGTATGTTGGCGTTTCGAGATATATTACCGTAAACATACTAATTATATGAGGGGAATCGGGTCAGGGTAGGCTCACTATACACTTAATAACTTCTGAACTAGCTTTGGTGGCATCAATATCTTTATTTCGCCAAGTGCACAGGTACATAAGGCATCATTATGCCAATTGTCATTAACTTTCTATGTTGGCGTATCGAGTTATACCACCGCAAAGTTCCTAGCACCCGGATTCGAGGTGGAGTATGTGGGTTCAATAAACAACGGGTACGCCTACGCTGCATCAAAGAACGACCCAAACCAAATTTGGTGGCAAAATGATTTTTATTTCAGGGCATAAAGAGATGAATAAACTACTAGAATACAAAATTTCAGAAGGCTCCTATGTTGGCGTTTCGAGATATATTACCGTAAACATACTAAACAAATCAGGGGAATCGGGTTAGGGTAGGCTCACTACACACTTAATAACTTCTGAACTAGCTTTGGTGGCATCAATATCTTTATTTCGCCAAGTGCACAGGTGCATAAGGCATCAACATGCCAAATGTCATTAACTTTCTATGTTGGCGTATCGAGTTATACTTGGCGAAATAAAGATATTGATGCCACCAAAGCTAGATCAGAAGTTATTAAGTGTATAGTGAGCCTACCCTAACCCGATTCCCCTCATATAATTAGTATGTTTACGGTAATATATCTCGAAACGCCAACATACGAGCCTTCTGAAATTTGGTATTCTAGTAGTTTATTCATCTCTTGATTCCGTGAAATAAAAATCATTTTGCCACCAAATCTGGTTTAGGTCGTTCTTTGATGCAGCGTAGGCGTACCCGTTGTTTATTGAACCCACATACTCCACCTCGAATCCGGGTGCTAGGAACTTTACGGTGGTATAACTCGATACGCCAACATAGAAAGTTAATGACAATTGGCATAATGATGCCTTATGCACCCGTGCACTTGGCGAAATAAAGATATTGATGCCACCAAAGCTAGTTCAGAAGTTATTAGGTGTATAGTGAGCCGACCCTAACCCGATTCCCCTCATATGTTTAGTATGTTTACGGTAATATATCTCGAAACGCCAACATAGGAGCCTTCTGAAATTTTGTATTCTAGTAATTTATTCATCTCTTTAGGCCGTGAAATAAAAATCATTTTGCCACCAAATTTTGTTTGGGTCGTTTTTTGATGCAGCGTGGGCGTACCCGTTGTTGATTAAACCCACATACTCCACCCCGAATCCGGGTGCTAGGAACTTTACGGTGGTATAACTCGATACGCCAACATAGAAAGTTAATGAAATTTGGCATGTTGATGCCTTGTGCACCTGTGCAATTGGCGAACTAAAGATATTGATGCCACCAAAGCTAGTTTAGAAGTTATTAGGTGTATAGTGAGCCTACCCTAACCCGATTCCCCATATATGTTTAGTATGTTTACGGTAATATATCTCGAAACGCCAACATAGGAGCCTTCTGTAATTTTGTTTTCTAGTAGCTTATTCATCTCTTTATGCAGTAAAATAAAAATCATTTTGCCACCAAATTTGGTTTGGGTCGTTCATTGATGCAGCGTAGGCGTACCCGTTGTTTATTGAACCCACATACTCCACCTCGAATCCGGGTGCTAGGAACTTTGCGGTGGTATAACTCGATACGCCAACATAGAAAGTTAATGACAATTGGCATAATGATGCCTTATGTACCCGTGCACTTGGCGAAATAAAGATATTGATGCCACCAAAGCTAGTTCAGAAGTTATTAAGTGTATAGTGAGCCTACCCTAACCCGATTCCCCTCATATAATTAGTATGTTTACGGTAATATATCTCGAAACGCCAACATACGAGCCTTCTGAAATTTGGTATTCTAGTAGTTTATTCATCTCTTTATGCCCTGAAATAAAAATCATTTTGCCACCAAATCTGGTTTAGGTCGTACTTTGATGCAGCGTAGGCGTACCCGTTGTTTATTGAACCCACATACTCCACCTCGAATCCGGGTGCTAGGAACTTTGCGGTGGTATACCTCGATACGCCAACATAGAAAGTTAATGACAATTGGCATAATGATGCCTTATGCACCCGTGCACTTGGCGAAATAAAGATATTGATGCCACCAAAGCTAGTTCAGAAGTTATTAGGTGTATAGTGAGCCGACCCTAACCCGATTCCCCTCATATGTTTAGTATGTTTACGGTAATATATCTCGAAACGCCAACATAGGAGCCTTCTGAAATTTTGTATTCTAGTAATTTATTCATCTCTTTAGGCCGTGAAATAAAAATCATTTTGCCACCAAATTTGGTTTGGGTCGTTTTTTGATGCAGCGTGGGCGTACCCGTTGTTGATTAAACCCACATACTCCACCCCGAATCCGGGTGCTAGGAACTTTACGGTGGTATAACTCGATACGCCAACATAGAAAGTTAATGAAATTTGGCATGTTGATGCCTTGTGCACCTGTGCAATTGGCGAACTAAAGATATTGATGCCACCAAAGCTAGTTTATAAGTTATTAGGTGTATAGTGAGCCTACCCTAACCCGATTCCCCATATATGTTTAGTATGTTTACGGTAATATATCTCGAAACGCCAACATAGGAGCCTTCTGTAATTTTGTTTTCTAGTAGCTTATTCATCTCTTTATGCCGTAAAATAAAAATCATTTTGCCACCAAATTTGGTTTGGGTCGTTCATTGATGCAGCGTAGGCGTACCCGTTGTTTATTGAACCCACATACTCCACCTCGAATCCGGGTGCTAGGAACTTTGCGGTGGTATAACTCGATACGCCAACATAGAAAGTTAATGACAATTGGCATAATGATGCCTTATGTACCCGTGCACTTGGCGAAATAAAGATATTGATGCCACCAAAGCTAGTTCAGAAGTTATTAAGTGTATAGTGAGCCTACCCTAACCCGATTCCCCTCATATAATTAGTATGTTTACGGTAATATATCTCGAAACGCCAACATACGAGCCTTCTGAAATTTGGTATTCTAGTAGTTTATTCATCTCTTTATGCCCTGAAATAAAAATCATTTTGCCACCAAATCTGGTTTAGGTCGTACTTTGATGCAGCGTAGGCGTACCCGTTGTTTATTGAACCCACATACTCCACCTCGAATCCGGGTGCTAGGAACTTTGCGGTGGTACACCTCGATACGCCAACATAGAAAGTTAATGACAATTGGCATAATGATGCCTTATGCACCCGTGCACTTGGCGAAATAAAGATATTGATGCCACCAAAGCTAGTTCAGAAGTTATTAAGTGTATAGTGAGCCTACCCTAACCCGATTCCCCTCATATAATTAGTATGTTTACGGTAATATATCTCGAAACGCCAACATACGAGCCTTCTGAAATTTGGTATTCTAGTAGTTTATTCATCTCTTGATGCCGTGAAATAAAAATCATTTTGCCACCAAATCTGGTTTAGGTCGTTCTTTGATGCAGCGTAGGCGTACCCGTTGTTTATTGAACCCACATACTCCACCTCGAATCCGGGTGCTAGGAACTTTACGGTGGTATAACTCGATACGCCAACATAGAAAGTTAATGAAATTTGGCATGTTGATGCCTTATGCACCTGTGCAATTGGCGAACTAAAGATATTGATGCCACCAAAGCTAGTTTAGAAGTTATTAGGTGTATAGTGAGCCTACCCTAACCCGATTCCCCATATATGTTTAGTATGTTTACGGTAATATATCTCGAAACGCCAACATAGGAGCCCTCTGTAATTTTGTTTTCTAGTAGCTTATTCATCTCTATATGCCGTAAAATAAAAATCATTTTGCCACCAAATTTGGTTTGGGCCGTTCTTTGATGCAGCGTAGGCGTACCCGTTGTTTATTGAACCCACATACTCCACCTCGAATCCGGGTGCTAGGAACTTTACGGTGGTATAACTCGATACGCCAACATAGAAAGTTAATGAAATATGGCATGTTGATGCCTTATGCACCTGTGCAATTGGCGAACTAAAGATATTGATGCCACCAAAGCTAGTTCAGAAGTTATTAGGTGTATAATGAGCCTACCCTGATGATTAGTTAGCCTCTAATGTGCGATATTTTAGTATGTTTACGGTAATTGTATATTTTTGGGTGAGGGGTGAGGTGGGGGATCTATTATATATATATTTTGCATTAATATGTTTTAAAATTTTATTTTCCAATAAATACAAAGGTAACAATTATTTCCCCTCCGCTAGGAATATGTGTGCTAACTTGATTTCGAATCCGGGTGCTAGGTTATGGCTGCGAGATTTTGTTTGCTAACTTGATTTTGAATCCGGGTGCTGGAATCCGGGTGAGAGCTTCCGCTCGGTCACAAAACTGGATGAAATGGAAACAAAAATTTGAAATTTTTCTACAAGCTGTAGGAGCCTCTACTAGAGCAGATACAATAAAAATTGGACTTTTACTTAATCACATCGGTGATCAAGCTGTAGAAATTTATTCTAACTTTAAATTCTTGCCAGAACGACCTGATCCAGAGCGTTTGGATAGAAATCTTCCTGCAGAAGAGAAGACAAAATATTCTATCATTGTAAGGAAATTTAATGAATATTTTTCAAAAAGAGATCCACAGTTGATGCTACGAGAAAAGTTTTGGTTACATATCAAGAGAGAGCCACATCAAACCATCGAGTCTTGGGTTGTTACTCTTAAAGAGCATGCACAAGCATGTAAATTTCCTGAACATTTTGCAGAGCAGGCTATTCGAGACAAATTAGTCTTCACTTGTAATGATGATTCAGCAAAATTAAAGCTTTATGATAGGGGAGCCACTCTAACTTTGGACCAAACAATTGAAATCCTTCAATTAAAAGAAGCTACACAGCGTGAGCTACGGGAGTCCAAAGCTGCTACAATTGAAGCTATTAATTATCAGTCTCAGTCTCATAAAATGACCGGCAAGCCACAACATCACAGCAGGGCAACACATGCTAATAAACGACATTTCCAGGGGAAGTCTCATGGCCACCCAAGTAAACCTGTCAATCAACAACCAAATTTTCCTAAAACTACACCACCTGGAAACTGTATTTACTGCAACACTCGTCATGAATTTGGTAGACGTTATTGTCCAGCGGCACGACAACGATGTGGAAAATGTACTCAAATTGGTCATTATACAAGTCTCTGTAAAAGCTCACCTTCCACAGTAAATCAAATATCTGATAATCCTGTTGATACAATGGATGATCTAACTCCTACATTTGTTGGTGCTCTAGAGTCTCAACCACCAACAGAACCAGAACCTGGCTTTCATATTAAATTGAGTACAGGGAACCATGAACATCTATGGCAGATTGATACTGGAGCTCAAGTTACGGTTATGCCAGAAGAAATTTATCAACCATCCTATGGCGAATTACAACAAACAGATCGCAAACTGATGGGTGCTAATAACTCTCAATTAGATGTTAAAGGTTATGTAACTATGGAACTGTCGAACAATCAAAATACTATAACTGAAAAAGTCTATATCACTAAATGCAATAAATTGCTATTAGGACTTCCAGCTATTCATAGCCTAGGACTTATTTATCAAATACCTGGAGCATTCAGTATACGTTCGATCGACACTAACCGTGATAGTACCTTACCACTCCTAAAGGAAGATGTCGTAAGAGAATACCCACAATTATTTGATGGACTTGGTAAGCTTCCTGGAGAATACAAAATTACTCTAGAAGATAACGCTCAAACTTTTTGTCTTCATAGTCCACGAAGAGTAGCTATCCCTTTAATGGAGAAAGTGAAAAATGAACTTCAACGAATGCAAGATCAAGATGTTATTGAGTCAGCTGATGATGGCCCATCAGATTGGTGTTCCGGTATGGTACCTGTTATCAAGCCTAATGATAGCGTACGAATATGCGTGGATCTTACTCGTCTGAATAAAGCAGTTAAACGAGAAATTTATCCTATGCCAAAAGTTGAAGATACTCTTGGAAAAATAGCTAAGAGTGGAGGTCACAGTCAAGGGACAGTCTTTTCCAAACTCGATGCCAATTCTGGGTTTCAACAAATAATCTTAAGTGAAGAAAGTACACACCTAACAACTTTCATAACACCTTTTGGACGTTTCCGCTACAAAAGATTACCATATGGAATATCATCTGCGCCAGAATATTTCCAGAAACGTATGGACCAACTACTTGGAGATCTACCAGGAGTCTTATGCCACATGGATGACATTCTAGTCACTGGCACAGACATGACAGAACATAATGTACGTCTTACGAATGTTCTTAAACGTTTGGTCAAAATTGGTCTTACGCTCAACATAGAGAAATGTGAATTTTCCTGCAAGCGACTACAATATTTAGGACAACTCATTGATGAATTTGGAATTCACAAAGATCCTTCTAAGGTCCAGGGAATCATTGATATGCCTTCACCTACCAACATTTCAGAATTACGACGATTCTTGGGTATGGTGAACCAGCAAACTAAGTTTTACCCTCATCTCGCTGAGAAAACTGTACCTTTAAGAGATTTATTGAAGAAAAACACAGCATGGCTATGGTCTTCGAATCACGAAGAAACTTTTAATCAATTAAAAGCTGACTTACAATCAGATACTATCCTAGCTTTATATGATGTTAACAAAGAAACTATCGTATCAGCCGATGCAAGCAGTTATGGTTTAGGAGCTGTCTTACTCCAGCGCCAGTCCTCAGGAATCCTTAAACCGGTTGCTTATGCAAGTAGAGCTATGACCACAACTGAGAAGAGGTACGCACAAATAGAGAAGGAAGCTCTTGCTATGACGTGGGCCCTTGAACACTGGTCAAATCTCCTAATTGGAATGCACTTTCATGTCGAAACAGACCACAAACCTTTGGTACCTTTATTTTCAACGAAGCTCATTGATGAATTACCAATTCGCCTTCAACGGTTCCGAATGAGACTTCTGCGTTTCAGTTTTTCCATCAAACATGTTCCTGGTAAAAATCTTTGTACAGCGGATACCTTATCAAGAGTTCCTACCGATAGCAAATCCCTAGCGCCTAGTGATTTGGAAATCACCGCAGACTGTTACGTCAACGCCGTGATGATTAACTTACCAGCAACAGATCGTAGATTGGATAATATAAGATCTGAAACCAGGAAAGACAAAACTCTAAATTTAGTCTTTCAATACACTCAATTAGGCTGGCCAGAACTCAACAAACTTCCAACTGGTCTGAAGAAATACTGGAATGAACGTGGTAATCTATCTGTTCATGGCAGTCTGCTCATGAGAGGTCAACGTTTAGTCATACCAGCCACACTACAAGATGATATTTTGTCTTATCTACATGATAGTCATCAGGGAGTTACAAAAACATGTCTTAACGCTTCTTCATCTGTATGGTGGCCTGGCATCACAAAAGACATAGAACAATTAGTGAAAACTTGTTCTCAGTGTGCAAAGTACAGAAGAGATCATGCTGAACCTATGAAAGGAACAGAATTTCCTAGCCGACCATGGTCACGCGTAGGCGCAGATTTCTTTCAATATAAAGATCATCAATATCTTTTAGCAGTAGATTATTACTCCCGAGATGTCACATCGATTTCAACAATCAACATGTTCAAGAAAATATTTAGTCGACATGGGGTTCCAGATATACTTTTTACAGATAATGGACCACAGTTCTCTGCTGAGGAATTCAAACGATTTGCTGACCAGTGGTGTTTTGAACATGTAACATCATCACCAAGATATCCCCAATCAAATGGTGAAGCTGAGCGTGCTGTCCAGACCATGAAAAATATCTTAAAAAAGTGTGACGATGAATACTTAGCACTACTACGGTATCGAAACACACCATTACAAAATGGTTTTTCGCCAGCTCAACTAAGCATGGGTCGACGTTTACGATCACGTCTTCCTTGCCCTACAGACAAACTTATTCCATTTACCCCAGATATGAATCTAGTCAAAAGAAGAGAAATAGAGTATCGAGCTCAGATGAAATTTAATTATGATAGAAGACATAGAGCATCTGACAGTGAAGATCTTTACCCAGGTGACACTGTATGGATACCAGACCTGCACACTACGGGATCTGTATTAAATAAGTGTCTGAAAAACCCAAGATCATACATCATTAAGATCGAAAATAATCTTAAAGTGCGACGTAATCGGAGAATGACGCGGAAGATAAAACAACCTTCAAATCGCGATGAAATCACCAACAAACCTAACTCAGAAGCAAATGGTACAACTGATATTGAACGTAAATCAAACAGAACTATAAAGAAACCAAATCGGTTTATTGAACAATATTGAAAAAAGGGAGATGTAATAGGCCTAATAATGATAATGATCCAAGTCCATAAATTAGACTATTGGTTTATGTCATTGGGAGTTATCTCCCGCTCTTATGTAAAAACATGGCTGAATAAAACATGTGCTCAACATGCTCTATACATATTTTATTATAACACCTATGACATGCAGGTGGCGAATGTGTCGGACAATTAAGAGTTTCCAGCCGACATTAACTATCTCTCGGCCGAATTAGAGAGGATATGTCGTACTAAAAATCTCTTCCGGCGAAAATGCGAGATAGCTAACCAGCGATTTTTTTCCGACGCAGACAGAAATATTCCGACAGGAACGAGCCGCCCCCAGCCCCCCCCCCCCCCCACACTAGCCTCGGGCCTGCCTGCAATGGGTGTTATGATATAGGGACTACTACAACAATTCTTTGTGTTGTCAATTGACGACATATTTGATATCCGCGAAAAGGAGTAGGGTCGCTTGTCTAATCTCGGGTTTTCTCCGGGTCCTCCGTTTTCCTCCAACTGTTAAAGACCCCTAATTTTTTAAATAAAATTGAGCAATATGTTTGTTCCGAAATAACCTAGTTTTGTGACGAGTGGACGCTAAACTCTCTTACCTTCCCAACCTTCCATCCCCCTCTCTCTCTCTCTCTCTCTCTCTCTCAAATTCTATATCAAATCAAAAAGACAACCACTATACACTGAGGGGATGGGGGATCTAAAGTAATTATTTGTTATAGTTCAAAGATAACTGACAATGTGGGTGTGTGGTGTCCGTCATGCTAGATACTAACATATAATGTATTTTTAATTATTTATAATTAGGTAGCTTTGTCATATCGAATAAAAACGGTGTCCTTCCCGGTCCGCATACCATTTACATTTTGATTAAATTAAGATTTCTTTTATTAAAACATATCAAATAATTGGATGACTCGCCATTTCTTGGTCTTATCTCTGTTTCTGTGAAATCAGATAATTTTATTAAAAAGTTTAAATGGCATTTAGTAATTAAACTGGAGTATACAGGTCACAATTCTATGGAATTACTGCTTATAACTGAGCACTAAGAATCGAGAAAGATGAAAGCCTTATACAATTTTTATAGATATAGATATTGATAATTTTTTATTAAGGATTTAGGTCAAGGACCCATAGATCCAAATCATAATACAATAAAGTGGTCGGGTAAGACAGGAGTACTTATCGACATCGTTATTATCATCACCGAATCTGATTAAAACACGGATCTATATTTCGCAATTTGATTAAAACACAGATCCAATTTCGTTTCGTTTTTTATAGTTCAAAAATTCGTTTTTACTTGTCTTTACTACTCTTGGTATTGTAGGCCATCGAAAGTATAAAAATCGAAACGAAATATAGATCTATATTTTAATTAGATTGTATATTTCGTTTCGTATTTTTATACTTTCGATGGCCTACTGTACACGAAGATCTGACCGGTTGTAGTGGAAGGTCGCGTCAGGGGTTAAACGAGCGGCTTTGACCCTATGACGTCAGATATTGATTAATCAATCAGCGTTGGCGTTTCTATTGGTTTACCCACAGTTCCCTGCAAAAAAGGCCAAGAACTCGCCGTAACAGACCGTTTCATTGTCTAATCCCTCACATCATCCAAAACACGTCAATGATAACAACTCTCCGAGATCTAACTGTTGTGAAGACGTGGTTTCCCCTTGTCAGTGATGCAGGATGGAGTGCCTGACAAGGACAGCTCTCTAGTCGTTCAGATGGGACGAAAACCCGAGGTCTCGTGTACACATTGGCGTGCACATTAAAGATCCTCTGACAGTTAAAATTCGATACAAGAGTAGGCCGTAGAACCACTGCCCTGGCCCAATTTCTCTCATAGTACACTGTATGGCGTTCGTCCGTCTTCCATTAGTCCAGCTCAGAATAAAACAGTAGGACGTTAAAACTCCATTTCATGTTATTTTCTTGTCTGATTTCACCATATTTCCAGAATTCATTCGTTATGAAACCAATACAGTGATTATGCACATTATGCACATCGCTAGTCTGTCATTTAATCTTTACAGCGAAATCTCGCTCACAAACATTTTCTTGCGGTTATTGATATAAAGGCGTGAGAAATGCTTGGGTAAAATGTTTTTAATAACCAGTCATTATCTTGCCTTTGAACATCTTTAAGTTTGATTTAAACTCATTAGACGATTACGACACTATTGTCAATATTGCAGTAAATCGGTGATCTCATACTATACGAAAATAATGCTGTCCGTCTACAATAAGCTTCGCTTGCGAACATACCCGAAGCCATTTGATCGACATTAATCGACAACTTAGTCGAAGATATCAAATATACTTCACGAAATTTGAGAAATGTTCATTCTGCCGCCATGTAATTAAATTGAAAATATTTATTTCTTCTGTGTGTGTATGAAACATATAACCCGGCTTAGAACTGCATTACAAAATAGTACATTGTTATTTTAATATGGCGGCCATACACTGCAAGGATCTATTCTTAAAGTAGATAGTTCTCTGTGTGCAGCAGAATGAAGGTGATCTTGTTTGTTTAGAACCAGTGGTCTGTATCCAGGATACACCCATTTAAAATAGTTCAAGTAGGCCTATCAAAAAAAGTATTGTTTGTTTATCAAGTTTCATAAAACCTGTTGTATAAGAAGTTCGGAAGTACTGTTTGTTTATCCATTAAATAGTTCAAGAGTAAGAGAGGAGGGCGGTGAAGAAGTGGGGACAGACCCGTAGCCTTGCCCCCCCCCCCCTACTAGAACCGATTGAATGTAAATCATTTTATATACATTCATATTATATTATTTATACGTTGCGACCCATTTGTGTCCATTTTAGGTGCCAAAAATTTGAGATTTAGCTCCTTTAAACCACATTTCATTTTACATTTCATTTATTTGAAGGTATAAAGTGAATTATTTCCCTAATAAACTACAGCCCACGTGTTGCTGACTATGCTTAAATATATTCACACCCACGTGCAATGTATATAATTAATGGAATTCCTAGCCAGGTTACCTAGTTATTTCCAATATATTACCAGACAGGGGGAAGATGATGAAATATATTTTAAAGTACCGATCCATTAAGTAACTTTTTATTTTTATTTTTTTCAATTAAATGCCAGACACAATTTTCACGAACTGTAAATGATTTCACGCGGTTATTCATTAAAGCGTGGTTTATTTTTCAATCTTAGGTAAAACGTTTTTTTAAATTTGCCAATCGATTTATTCCAAGAAAAATAAAACCCGTTTGAAATGTCATGAAGTGGAATGGAGTCACTGGGAACGCGGGGGAGGCCTCAGCTGTTAGAATTCGGAGACGCGTAGGCAGAAGTCACCGCCGTTGTGCGAACAGGGAGAGGGAGAGAGAGACAGGGGGGTCGGGTAACGTCATTTCGGGAATAACACATGTTTCCATTTTATTTCAATAATTCGCTTGCGCACTGGTCTTTAGCAGTGGGAGGAAACCGAAAACCCCGGCGAAAACTCACGAAGTTAGACAGGCGACCGAAAAACCTACCACTGACCTAGTAATAATATCTAATATTTACTTTATAAAGGCGTGGTGGCCATAAAGAACATTATGACAACAGCGCCAGGGGGAGCCATAAAAAAACCTATTATAGCAAAATGGGGACACAAAGAAACAAAGAAAACTGTTATAGAAAAGCGGGGGGAATCAAGGTCGATTTTTAGAATATGAGTTTCGCCACCAATAAAGCATTTCAACAGGCGGTATTTAGTAGAGCATAGACTGGAATCAGTAGAGCATTTTAAAGTCAGTCAAGGTTGGGCCTTTGTGCCATGCCAACCCGGCGTGTTTCATCATTCGTAATCTATTGGCCACGTGCCGGACTGGTGGGTCGAACGCCCACTTGTCATACCTGTGACAAGGCCCACGAGCAAATGGCGGGCGAAACCCGCCTACGAGCCAAAGGCGCGAGCTCTCTAGGGGGGTCCGGGGGGGGGTTGGTTCTCCCCCCATAAAATTTTGAAAAAAAGACAGCCGCAAACCCTTTTTCCAAGCACCTCAGGCCAGAGCAGCGGATGGAGATATATGGTGACCTGCGAGCACTTTAATCACAAATCCTCGAATACGAATAGAATTTGTTCCTTCCAACGAAATCTATCTTCCTGCTTTTCTTTCCTTTCCATTCCCCGTTTCCTCTCCTCCCCTCTTTTACTACCTTTTCGTTTTCTTTTTTTTACTTTTTTCTTTTTTTCTTTGAGGCTTAGGCCACTATTGTCTTTTCGGCTTAGGCCCACTTGCCAATGACAGAACTTACGTTTGATCCCTGCATTGACCGAGTAAGTTCAAAGGGATTTCCGACTTGGTTTCCCCTTGTCAGTGGTGCAGTACGGAGGGACTGACAAGGATCTGTCTAATCTTTTGGGTGGTACAGAAAAATCAAACCCCTTGTATACCTTTTTTCGCACGTAAAAGATACCTTGGCAGTTGGGATTTGGTATATGAGTGGGCCATAGTGCCCGCTGCCCGGGTAAAATATGTTGCGTATGCCGTCTTCAATAGGCCTGTCGGAGCAGAACAGTAGGACGTTAAACCCCATTTCATTTCATTTAATTCAGGACTAACATTATATCAAATCTCCCAATTTGTTTTACAAAGTTAAAGACAGCCGACTAGCGGCCAAGCGAATATTCACTGTTGGATCAAGTTTTCGCAGGCGAGAAAAAACTGACGTTCGTAACAGTGCATGATGCTTAATTAGCCATATACTATTAACGTCTAGGTTCACATGTCCTCTAAACTCCGGACTATTTAAAACATAATCAAATTTCTACAACTACTGAACCCCTCTGCAAAACGTTTCGCGCATAAAAAAACAAAAGATATACATTGTCCGTCTATTTTACAGCACCGCAGAGAACACTTCCCGCCCCCCCCCCCTTGTTTCTCTGAGCTAGTTACGGCTCTGTAGATACCACTGTCTAATTTCGTTGGGTTTGTTGACAGGAGATGGATGTGCGTGAGTGTGTACTGGGTCGGGGCACGTGTCCGTTCTGCACCCAGTCTATAAAAGAAGGTCCTGGTGTGAGCGTATGTGGCATGGAGATAGGGGCGCCTTCTCAACCTCGTGGGTTTCCTCCGGGCACTCCGGTTTCCACCCACTGCTAAAGACTCTACACGCAAGCGAATTATTGAAATAAAATCAAAACCATATGTTAGTTCCGAAATGACCTAGTTGTGTTGAGTGGACGTTAAACCCCATTTCTCTCTCTCTCTCTCTCAGATACTCTCTCTCTCTCTCTCTCTCCTCATTAATCACAACCATCTATCTCTGGAAACAAGCCTTCTTGTGAAAAAGAATTGTGTAGAAGCTGATATTTGTATGTGATTTATTAAACATGCATTATTCAAGAGCTCTCTCTCTCTCTCTCTCTTCTCTCCCCCTCTCCCTCTCTCTCTCTCTGAAGGCGATGAGCGTGCAACTTTTCCCACAGTCGGGGGTTAACATTCACCTTTGATGTACACAATAAAAGTACATGTATGCCGATAAACAACGTGTTTCACCATCTTCATCCACACAAAACATCTAATAGCGATAAACAAAACATTTCAACATAAACCTGACTCCACCCTCCTCGTGTGAATGTTTGTGTACAAATCCAAGATAATGCTGTAAACAACCCCAGTCAAGCAGATCGCTCGAACATTTCGTCGGTCAATTGTATGCCACTTAAAGAAGGTAAATTGTATAAGCGGCAATTATTAAATAATGTGAGAAGAATACATTCCACTTTTATATAAATTTTAATTACTTAGAAGTTTATTTCTGGGGAGGGTCTCTCTTCGTTATATTAGTTAGTGCAGGAGGACTACACTACAAGATAAACCTGCGTACAAATGAGATGAATATTACGTCGGTAAAAAACGTGATTTAGTAACTTAACAGAACAACGCTTGACACAATAATATGGAATACCCAAGTTACTTCAAAGTTTATTTCTAGCGACGTTGCTACGAGGCCCAAGAGGGTTCTTCGTCTGATAAAGACGAGAGAACCAACGTAGAAACGTCGCTAGATATAAACGTATTAGCAATTTGTATTCCATATAACTGTGTCACGTGTTATGACGTATGTAGATCGAGGGCAGGTTCAAAGATCGAGAACATATTTTAAAGTAACTTTTTTCGAAAAATATTTAATTCTTCTTCGCTAAATTGATTTTTTAACATTTAATTATGAAAATCAAATACAAGTATCAACGATATCCTGGCTTGGATTTAAAAAGGGGGGTTGGATGGCCGTGTGGTTAGCACGTACGCGCTGTATCATAAAGCCGGTCATAGAGTCAACTAGCTTGTTTTCGAATCCCAGGCTGTACGTGACAAGGAGTAGGGTCCCCTACGCGCAAAGGAATTATTGAAATAAAATTAAAACCATACGTTAGTCCCGAAATGTCATAGTTTGTATCGAGTGGACGCTAAACCCCATTTCTCTCTCTTTCTATCTCTCTGGATTTAAAAAAATAAAATATAGAAAAAAAAATGTGTGAAAGTGTAAACGACCCCTTTAAATGTTATAACAAAATGTCACTTCAACTAGAGACCATTGTGACAAACAATCCCCTTTAAACTGACGTGTGGCTTTTATTGTGGACAAAACATTTCTCGAGCTTAATATCCCTTAAAATCGTGTAAGCTCACACAACAAGGGGATTAATACCAAGCATTTTGGGGTGTAATGGCCCCTTTATAGGACAAAATGGCTGGTTAATTCGTTAAAAGGGGTTTCCTTTGATGTGAATTTGTGAACTAGTTTGACATTTTATTCAATGGAAAGTATATTCAAATCTTTTAATTTTCCGCTACTTTTGTTACAATGAATGCCACGGACGAGTAGAAGGTATTCATCTATTTCGGTCAGTAATTAGAAAATAATTTCGTGAATCGCAAGTTTTTGAGTACTTTATACAGTGAAGTGATTTTTTATAACGATCACGCACCGGTAGTCGTTCATGTGAACAATATTCTCCGCCGTCTTCATGGCCATTCACCCGTCTTCAATTAGCCCAGGTTAAGTGCAGAAGCGAAGGACGTTAAACCCCATTTCATTCATAGCCATTCAAGGCATTTCTAGATCAAATTATGTTTTAAATATATTTATGAAAAACACGGTCAACCATGCTGTGTTGTATGGTTACTGAATAATTAGAAACGTTAGAAAAGAAATTTGGGTTTAACGTCCTGCTTTTTGGCACCGGTATGTTATGGGGGAAAATTTTAACCGGGGAAAGTGGTGCTACGGTCTACTCTTATTTCGAAATCGAACTGTTAAGAGCTCTTTTACGTACACGCCAATGTATACAAGGAACCTCGATTTTTCGTTCCACCCGATAGAGTAGACACTGTCCGTACCAGGATCTACGTTCTGTAGCACTAACCAGGGGGGGGGGGGCATGCCTGGAAATTCCAAGGGACTTCCCCGGCTATGTCTTCATTCGATTATTTGGACAGCGATCTTTCCAGTAATAAAATTTTGGAATAAACTACCACCAGAAGTTATAGATGCACCAACCTCATTACAATTCAAGAGTTTATTACAATCACGCCTGTAGGTCAGGTGTTCGATCGCATTGACCGACAAAGTTCATCTCGATTTTCCGGCGTGATTTACCCTTGTCAGTGATGCAAAAGGAGGGTCTGACAAGGACATCTGCCTAGTCGTTCGGATGGGACGAAAAACCGAGGTCCCGTGTACACATTGGGGTGCACGTAAAAGATCCCTTGGCAGTTGGAATTCAATATAAGAGTAGGCCGTAGCGCTACTGCCCGGGCAAAATTTTCCCCCATAGCACACTGTATGGCGTATGCTTGTCTTCAATTAGCTCAGGTTAAGTGCATAATAGTAGGACGTTAAACCTCATTTCATTCATTCATTCATTTAAAGATTACTATGAGACATAAAACTGTTAAAATACCTAAACCATAATGTCATTATACTTTTTGTTAGCCCTACGAGCATATACTTTCGCGCGTTAAAGTGCACTACCATTATTATTATTATTATTTGCAAAAATACGAGCGATGGGAATTAACATTTAATTCAAAAGAAAATTTATTGGCATTTGATGACACATTTTTTGTGTCTAGAAATATGCGGCTATAAACTGCAGCCATCTGGTTTCGTTAACGATTAATCTGAACCGGAAGTATGGGGACCATGGGTAATTTACTGTTTAATGACGTCATTGAGTAATCATCGCGTTCATCTCATCGTATAAAGAATGTTAGATGGAATTTTAATTGCGCCAATTAAAGATGTATTATGTATCCACCTTTTGCACGGGTTTTTTCTGGTTTCAAATGTTTTATAAATTATTATTCAGTTCACATGACAAGTCCATAATCAACATTCTTGCCCCCCCCCCTTCAATCTAATTAAAATCGTATCGTTTTTTTTTACTTTCGATAGCCTAAATTACATGTAGTAAAGACAAGTAAAACGAATTGCTCAACTATTAAAACCATGGACCCTATATAATGCCACACTGATCCCGCAGTGAATATTCGCTTGGCCGCTAGTATCACTGAAAAAGATGACATCTATGCTTCTTAATTCTACCAAATATTAACTTTTTTCCTCCGACAAAATAAATTCTAAAACATTTTTTGGAAGTATAAGAAAAATAAATAGAGGTGTTTGAAGTATATCTGGATAACAAATATTCCATACTTAGCTTAAATAGATACAGAAGTAATCTTTTTTGACGTTATAAACCAATGACAAACGCCATCTTAATTTGTTGGTAAACATTAGAATGTGACGTCACCCACTGAAGAATAGCGGCCTAACCTTTCAACTGTCAGTCATCTTGGACAAAGATAAAAGTCGGCTGTCTTTAATTTTGTAAAACAAATTGCTATAATGCATATAAGGCCCATGTTAAAACGAAACGAAATAGGATCTGTTTTTTAATCAGATTGTTGGCCTCCGATGGCGGAGATTTGATATGGATTTGGCGCGAGATTTTAATGATAAACTAGACAATCGAGGCTAAGTCTGGGTTGTCAAGTAATGTTGCTATGATAATAAACGAACTACGCGACATCTTCAATCAGTCATAAATTCGCACAGAATAAATTGTTTAAATGACATTTTCGATATATTCAGTTTTCATTATCTATAGCAAGGCTTCTTTAATATACATTTCCCTAAGGTAGGAGGGCGAAGTGGAGGTAACAGGTGCTTGCTGTATCATAAGGCCTGTCATTGAGTCAACTGGCGAGGTTTCGATTCGCCGTCTGTGCGTGCCAAGTAGTGGGGTCGCCTGTCCAACTTCGTAGGTTTTCTTATGGTCCCCCGGTTTCCTCCCCCACTGCTAAGATCTCTACGCCCTCTCTCACTCTCTCTCTCTCTCATTCTCTCTCTCTCTCTCCCTCTCTCTCTCTCTCTCTTATATCTCTCTCTTGGTCTATAGGCTTTCGATCATACACTCTGTTGTCATCACTATAATAGATAGATGATAGATGTTTATTGCATCAAAACGTCCATTAAGGACAGCATGCATACACATACACTTAGACATAAATTCAAATACAAATAATAATACATATTACATAGACTTAGAAATAAATTCAAATACAAATAATAATACATATATATAACATAGACTTGGACATAAATTCAAATACAAATAATAATACATATTACATAGACTTTGACATAAATTCAAATACAAATAATAATACATTTTACATAGACTACTTAGACATAAATTCAAATACAAATAGTAATACATATTACATAGACTTAGACATAAATCCAAATCCAAATAATATTACATAGACTTAGACATAAATTCAAATACAAATAATAATACATATTACATAGACTTAGACATAAATTCAAATACAAAAAATAATACATATATATAACATAGACTTAGACATAGATTAAAATACAAATAATAATACATATTACATAGACTTAGACATAAATTAAAATACAAATAATAATACATAATACATATGACATAGACATTAATTCAAAAACAAATAATAATACATATTACATAGACAACTCAATACATTCATACAAACAGTATAATACTATGAAACGCCGCATTGTAGACGGTGTACATTTAATGGGGGATAACTCTTATCAAATATCATTAGGCGTTTCATTAAAAGAAGGAAGGAAAGGCTGTCCATGGTTAAACAGGAAGCTGTTGTTTTTGTACCAAGATACAACTAATTTAAGGAGTAAACTTTTAATTTTGGCTAATTATAATCAGTTACACAATGTTTTCACCAACTAAGATTGTATGAATCGGTTAGATATACGCATCGTTACCTTCATACTGGTAGAAAGATAGATAGATAGATTTAATTACATAAAACAACCTTTTCGGGCAACATGTAAAATATACATTAAATTACATTCAACCTTAAAATACATTATAAAGTGGAACAAAAAAAACCCAGAATACAATAAAAAATGGACGGAAAATGTATAAAACGTGAAGGGGTCTTTGAATTGTTGGTTAGATTATTCTTATTATTTTTTTAAATTTATATAGAAGTGGGTGCCCCATCCCTTAATTTGAAAGCCTGGTGCACAAAGTTGCACACCGTTTTTGCTAGAGCAAACGGCGGGTTAAACATGTTTTCGAATGAAAAAGGATAAATTTGGGTCTCAAAGGCCTCATAAACAATTGTCTTGCGGAGTTCCCCATAGCGGTTGCATTCAATGAGGAAATGATACTCATTTTCAACTTTCTGTTGGGAGCAGTTTGTGCAAAGCCGCAGATGTGCAGGTATATTCTTGTACCGCCCTCTCTCTATTTCAAGGGAATGTGTACTTAGTCTAAGACGAGACATAGCGGTTTTAGTTTTAGAATTTTTAACAGCTTGCAAGTAGGGTACCATAGCATTGATATTATTTTTAAACCTATAAAATGTTCTTAGTTTCTGGGTATCTGAAGAGCATAGATTGACATACAATTCATTGAATTTGTCTTCAAGGCATTTAGTGATTTCATTAGATGATGGATTTAAAGATGGTATATTAAAAGTATTTAACAATTTAGCAATGGCTGCGGTCCAAGAGAGTTTAGGATTAATAGACGATAGGGTACTATCCTCTTGAAAGGAAGAAAACAGAATTGGGTTGTTTGTACTGAGTTGTGGGTTGGATAGACGCTTAAAGTATAAGAGCATTCTACGGTACACATCAACTTGTAGCGGGAATATTTGAGCTTCGGCTAAGCAGCCAATATTTGATGCCTTTGTAGGTTGCGCTAAAATGGATTTACAAATTTTTATAGTGATTTTATTTAAGTCTAATTTATCCCATTTTTTCAGATCAGAATTTTTGCTGTGTACAATTTGAGAACCCCATATATCAGATGAGTAAATTGAAATTTGTTTAATAATAGCATTGTACAGTTTTTTCAAAATATCGGTTGGTAGGAAATTTGGAGTACACACCTTATATTTAATGGAAAACCAAGCTTTTCTTGCCTTTTTACTTAAATCAGCCATAGCAGCTTTAAATGAGTTGTTATCAGTTATGAAGACTCCAAGGTACATATACGATTTTACATATCCTAACACATGGTTGCCAAATTGAAATTGAGTAGGTTTTTTTAGTTTGCTTCCATTATTGAAAAACATGACTTTTGATTTTGTGGTGTTTATTGATAACTTTGAATCACTGGAGAACTGTGTTAAACAAGTAATGCTATTTTTGAGACCATTTGCCGTTGTTGATAGCATTACAAGGTCGTCTGCAAAAAGTAAATGTGAGATTGGGGTATTATTTAACGTGGGGGAGTCTATAGGATTTGTGGAATATTTGAAGTAGTCTTGCAAGTCATTAACATATACATTGAAAAGCGTGGGACTAAGCACACAGCCCTGTTTGACCCCTCGCACCGAGTGTATTTTGTCGGAAAGATATCCATTATTATTTTTAATTATATATGACGTGTTGCCATACATGGAGGTTATTAAGTCCAAAACACTACCATTTATATTGTGTTTCATCAACTTAAGAAATAGAGATTTTCTCCAAACACAATCAAAGGCCTTCTTAAAATCAATAAAGCACACATATAAATTTTGTTTTTTATGTTTGTATTTGTTAAGCAATGTTTTGAGAATAAAAATATTGTCCGAAGTTCTGCGATCAGCTCTAAAGCCACATTGTGATTGGTCAAGAAGATTATTTGATTCTAAGTACGAAACAATGCGTTTATTAATTACTGATAAGAAACATTTACTCAAACAACTAGCAAGGGCTATTCCCCTGTAATTATTAGGATCATCTTTTATTCCTTTCTTATAAATGGGGAAAATATAAGAATCCTGCCATATTTCAGGAAATATACCAGACGTTAAGATTAAGTTAAAAAGTTTTAAATACTGATCGATCATGATTTCGCGGGATGACATGAGCATTTCATTGAGTATAAGATCGGGTCCATTGGACTTATTGCGTTTGAGATTATTAAATGCAAGACGTAATTCAGATACGGAAATTTCTTTATTAATTTCATCATTTATAGACAATGAGGATTTCACGGATTGTGTTTCAATTTCAATTTCGTCGATATCTGATTTTGGAATAGAAGTATTATGAAATAAGTTCGAAAAATGGTTTTCCCAGCACTGAGTAGAAATACAGTCATTTTCATCTTTTACTTCAGGATTATCGTTTACAAGGGAATTAACAAGCTTCCAATACTCTTTAGGATTGCGCGATTCTAACCCATCAAGTTGAGATAAAATGTCATTTTTCGCCTGTCTACATTTAAATTTAGTTACATTTTTGTATTCCCTTTTTCTTCCAAAATATACAGATCGTGCGTGGGCACTATTTGGATTCGCAATGAGATTAAGACGTGCTGACATCATGTCCCGTTTAAGTCGCGAGCAGTCTTTGTCAAACCATTTATTCTTACGCTTTGTTTTCTTTTTTATTTCAACCAGACGAATACTTGACCTAGATGCGTCGGTAAGTATTTCTGTCAGGATCGAAGTAGCTCCATTTACATCATGTTCACTGGATTTGTCAAAATTAATCATCATAAAATTATTAAGAGCAGATTTATATTTAATTTTTTGAAGTTCTGAAATAAATATATTATCAGAATTATTTTTCCAAATAAATTTTTTTTGACGAAATCCAGCTTTATCCTTATCAGAGTTATTTGGATTTCCACACACCCGGTCTGCTAGTTTGGTATTACATTTATTCGTTATCACTTGTTCAGCCGGTAGTTGTATATTGCAAGACACCATACAGTGGTCAGTTATGTCAGTTAGGGGGCTAACACGCATGTACGATATACGAGAAAACATAGAGAGGCTGGTTAATATATAATCTACTGTGCTGCACCCGTTGTAATTAATACAGGTATGCGCACCTAAGAGGTCACCAATACATCTGCCATTTAGTATACAGACACTTGTACTGTTGCATAGGTGAATTAATTCATTTCCCCAGGGATTAGCCTTTTTGTCCATATTATTAATTCTAGACTTAAAAATTTCAGTATTTATGGTATTGGCGGGCATTTCGGATATTAGATATGGATAGGGTCTAACTTGAAAGTGTTGCTCAGTCTCTACATTGTCATAGATAAGCACATCCTTAAGTAATCTAGTCCTTGCATTGAAGTCACCCCCTAAAATAACCTCACCTTTTTGTTTATATTTCATTATATCATTTTCAATAATATCAAATGGGTTTGTGTTTTTAGATTGCCAAATAGATGAATTTTGTGGTGGGATATATATTGAGGCAAGGAAAAGATCTTGTGTGTGCTGTAGAATTACCTTTGAGATTTTTAGCCATATTATGTCCCCATCCTTTGAGTCTACCACTGTAATCCCCACTGTCAACTTATTCTTAATATAGATCGCGCTCCCTCCCCTTGGGTTGTGACAACCAGATCTTTGACCTGTTCTACTGAACGTAAATCCAGTAAATCCAGGGAAAATTTCATTAAATAACTGCGCATCGACTTGTTCTTGGCTAAGCCAAGCTTCAGTAAGACACACAATGTCTAAATGTTTAATTTGTCGGTACAAGTTATCTAATAATTTATCATTAGTGGCTTTAGTGGGAAGCCCATTTATATTCCAGAAACCTATCTTTAGGCTCATGACAATAAACCAATACAATAAGATTTACATTATCACCTATAAATATCAAAAACCTTGCAATAAAACTGGAATATATAATAGTATGTACATAAAACTACTATAATAACATAATTAAGAGGTAAAAATATATTTACATATTCAGCTTAAAGCTCATAAGTATGAGATTCTGATTTATTACATTTGATTCTACATAATGCAGATATCACACACAAGTTACATGCTGCGCACTATCAGCCCTGCGAGGGGCATGAGTTTTTTGGGGTTTTTTTTTTGTTTTTTTTTTAATATATATAATCCCTAATCCAATATACGCGGAGGAAGGCTGGTTTGGATTCTTGAGTGTATGTATATACATGTACATGTCCATACCGTATCAGTCCAGTTGGGTGTACAAGTATATGTACATTGTAGTTCACCAGCATGAATTAGTGACACCAACTCTGGCCCTAGGACACAAATTATTACATGTATGTTGGCACTGAGAATGACACAAACAATACGTTTTAACACTAACACACGAAATAAAAACACATATGGATCCATGTTGGCACTAAATCGCTGAGTAAATACTGAAAAACACATATGGATCCATGTTGGCACTAAATCACTGAGTAAATTCTGAAAAACACATATGGATCCTTGTTGGCACTAATTCACTGAGTAAATACTGACCAGGGACAGTAAGTACAACTTAGTATTCTATACAAATACTCACTATTCAGTGGGTTTATTGGGGGAATGTGAAGCGATTACTAGTAGTTTCTCTTTCCATGTGGGTCTCTTGTCTTGCACTTATTCGTGATGGAGGTGAAGTATATATTGCGTTTGAGAGAGAGTTGTATTTCGAACTGTAGAACACTGCATTCATACCTTCAAATAGATTATTTGGTTCCTGTGTACATGAAACTTGGAAAGGGGTTTTGTTGGATTGGCTTTGGTTGTTACATGTAAGTGTTCGTTCAAATATTGGTATATTCAAGGCTTGTTTTATTAGAAAGGCAAGCCTACCAGTACCCCTGAGATTTAAATGGGTTTCGTCTTTGTACAAATATTTTCTAATTTTGTTATCTGTGTAACGGAAAGCAGTTATAGTTTTTAACAGCTGAACATTGTGGAATGAACACAGACTTTGCAGGGTTGCATTAAGATCAATGATGCCTTTATTCAATGACGATTTTCTCCTTGGAATCAGCTCAGTAAAAATAACTACCGCCCGAGGGAATTTTCGCTTTATCAGATCAAGTAAGATAGCGTAATTTATTTCACACTGAGGAACGTTTGTATTGGCGGTTACGTCATTAGAGCCAATCAAGAGCAGAACTTTTTCCACTTGATTGGATACTGGGCATTTCCTGACAAATTCGATCATATCGTGGATTCTCGCACCCCTCAATGTTTTAATTGAGGTACTGTGGTCAGGATCCATCCTGTTTGGTTTTAAGTCCTGTATCATAGATGATCCAAGTATAAGATTTTTCTTCATGACTGGTAAAGAAATCTGGGGGAATTTATTAGTTGAGATACAGTCACCACGATTTGCCCAATTTTGTTGCCTGGTCCCCTTCGTTATATACTGTGATACTTCAGACCGTGAAAAGTGGTTAGATACATTTACGCCAATGTTAGTCTCATGTGTTTGACTAGGACTGGACATTTGTTTATGAGAGAGGGACGTAGGACTATTTGTCACCTGTCGCACATAATATGTGGTGTATACGTGGGAGTTTTCCGGAACCTCCGATTTCATATTAATGACCTCAGAAAATTACGGTTATCGAGTAACAGCAGTTGTTGATGATGATGTAGCAAATATAACAATAATGGCGTCGAAGCAGAACGGGTGTATCATCTTCTAGTTATTACCATTCACGTGATGTCATCGATCGTATATATATAATAATTACACATCCAAAAAAATCCTTCAAACACGATTTCATTCTAATGTATCTCCCTTTATCCCACTCTCGTAACGAGTATATCTTTTTACGCCATTGTTGTCGGTTCGAAATTATGCCGGTCTCCAATAACAAGTTCTGTTAATAATATATAATTAGTACACATCCAAAAAAATCATTTAAACACGATTTCATTCTAATTTATCTCCCTTTATCCAACTCTCGTGAAGAGGGTGCCTATTTTAGATTTACGCCATTGTTGTGGGTTCGCAATTATTACGGTTTCCAATAACAAGCTTATGTTAATAATATAGTCTCTTCTGAATAGTTTGAGAAGATTTTATCACTGATAATTTGGTGAAGCATGTGACCTGTCGACCAACATGGACGACTTCACCAAAGACTGTCTTTCGCCACTTGTGATGCCCAAAATATACAGGGTAGGCCTATTACGAAATATACAGGGTAGGCCTATTACGAAATATACAGGGTAGGCCTATTACGAAATATACAGGGTATTACGTGAAGGCGGCATTAAGTCTTCTATTGAAGGTGTTGTCCGCCCAGAATAACCCACGTAGTAGGCCTACACCGCTTGTCGTATGCCATTCGTCAGCCCGGTTGCTGCCAAAATGTAGGACGTTAAACCCCAATTCATTTCATATGACGCTCTTACCTGTTACAGTATGACCCTGTAAAGGATGGGCTCCCATCCTCGGGCTCACGACCCCAGTTGGGATCTCGGGACTATTTTCGTGGGGTCGTGGCTTACAACTCATGGAACGTTTTTTTTTTTTTTTTAAATGCTATGGTTTTATGAAAATCATATAAATCTGTGATCTATACATCTCTTGCCAGATTGCTAATCGTCTTTCCTCTCTAACGTTCACGATTTGTTTCCCCAGCCTCTCATTATAACATTCTGATCTGTAAATAATGATGATGTTTCATAGTACATGATGAGATAATGGTTTCTGGAATGGGGTCGCAACCTACAAATAGTTGGAGAGAGAGAGAGAGAGAGAGAGAGAGAAAGAGAGAGGCGGGGTTTAACATCCACTCAACACAAACTAGGTCAATCCGGAACTAACACACGGTTTAATTTTATTTTAATTATTTGCTTGCACGTAGGGGTCTTTAGCATTGGGAGAAAACTGGTGGACCTGGAGAAAACTCACGAGGTTTGACGATCCATTCACTCAATGTTAGACTTTATGATACAGCGCGCACATGCTAACCATTCGGCCATCCACCTCACCCCACCCTGAAATTGTTGGAAAGCATTGTTTTAAAGTGTCATGGGGATCACGGTGGCTAAGTGGACAAGGCGCTGGTTCGCTAGCCTGGAGGTCGAGTGTTCGATCCCTGCAATGGCCGAGAAAGTTCATCTCGATTTTCCGGCGTGGTTTCCCTGACAAGGACAGCTGCCTAGTCGTTCGGATGGGACGAAAAACCGAGGTCCCGTGTACACATTGGAGTGCACGTAAAAGATCCCTTGGCAGTTGGAATTCGATATAAGAGTAGGCAAAATTTCCCCTCATAGCACACTGTATGGCATATGCCCGTCTTCAGTTAGCCCAGGTACGGTGCTTAAGCGTAGGACGTTAAACCCCATTTCATTCATTCATTTAAAGTGTCCCTTTAAAGTGTGTAATAGTGATATCGATATCGTATGGTCACTTTCAAGTATGTAATACTTATTGTCCCGTTAAAGTGTGTAATACTAGTGATAGTATTTCTGGTAATGTACTTGATGTCCTCGTACGGTAGAACGTTTCTCAGCTTTCCTAGACTATTTTCCTATTAATAATATCATGTTCCGACTCCTAATCAAATATCGCCATTATTTGTCGGGTTGACGCGAGTGTGTTTTATGTTGTGTAGTGGTTGAATATTTATTTAATTATAATGAACAATACAGGACTTACTGTCCTTACAATAAGAAAGATTTTATTAAACCCGTGTACCAGGAACGTCGTGCCTCAAATATACTTCTTAAGAGCTCGGCCCATATAAACATACCCATATATATATATCTAATATACGAGAAGAAAAGACAACCAACCCGATGTACGCGAACCGCCGTGCCTCAAATATATTTACTTCTTAAAGGTCCATAAATACATAACCATATATTTGAAACGAAAGGACGAAACCAGACCATGTACCCGGAACGTCGTGCTTCTTAAGGGCTCGATCCATAAACACATACCCATATATATATAATATACGAAAAGAAAGGACGACCAGACCGATGTTCCCGGACAGTCGTGTCTCAAATAATTTTCTTAAGGGTCCGTGTTTCGGCTTATACCCATATATTTGAAATGAAACGAAGACCAGCGCGAGGATAATTCATATATGTTTATTACATTATTAGTATTTGACATCTGTGATTCGGAAGAAGTAAACGGGAGTCCTAAAAGCTAGGGTATCAGTGGTGCCACAGACTGCGATATCAGGGGTATAAGGGGTCCTAGAAACCAGGTTTCAGGAATGCTAGTAACTAGGGTGTAAGGGGACCTAGAAACCAGGTTTCAGGAATGCTAGTAACTAGGGTGTAAGGGGTCCTAGTGACCAGGTTTCAGATTTGCCAGGAACTATTGTATACTAGGGGTCTTAGAAAAACTAGATACAATGGTATATACAATGGTATAAGGGGTCTCAGAGACAGGATTTCAGGGATGCTAAGAACTATTGTATAAGGGGCCCTAGAGACAGGGTTTCGGGGATGCTAGACCTATGGTATAAGGGGTCTTGGAGAAGGGTTTCGAGGATGCTAGACCTATGGTATAAGGGGTATTAGACACAGGGTTTCGGCGATGCTAGATCTATGGTATAAGGGGTCTTGGAGAAGGGTTTCGAGGATGCTAGACCTATGGTATAAGGGGTCTTAGACACAGGGTTTCGGCGATGCTAGATCTATGGTATAAGGGGTCTGAGAAATAAGGGTTGGATCGACCAGGGATGCTAGGTACTATGGTATAATAAGGGGTCTTAGAAATTAGGGTAGGTCTACCGGGGATGCTAGATACTATGGCATAAGGGGTCCTAGAAACTAGGTCAGGACTAACAGGGATGCTAGATACTGTGGTATAAGGGGTCTTAGAAACTAGGATATTTGAGATGCTAGAAACTATAGTATAAGGTATCTTAGAAACTACGCACTTCGACATGGACTCCAGAAACCATGGTTTCAGACGTCTTATAGATAATGAGAACATTCATAAATCTGTTAATTCAGCGATTTCGTCCTGTCTCTGCCGTGTCCCGGCAGTTCGCGCGCACGTCGTTGCCTGACTGCATGGTTACTGTTCATTTCTATATAGGAGCAGACGTGAACTGAATGACAGCAGACGACAGACATGTTTTTTTCATGATGAATGAGAAGTAGGGCCACTTGTAATGGTGTAATTGGAATCCAGATTTTAAAGCGGTCTTATTTCAAACATGTGTCAAACATGTGCAATACTGAGAAGAGAGAGAGAGAGAGAGAGAGGGGGAGAGTGAGGGTCTTCAGCAGTGGGAGGAGATCAGAGGATCCGTGGAAACCCCACGAGGTTGGACAGGTGACCAAACTCCTTGTCACTTACAACCGGGGATTCGAAACCACACCAGATGACTCGATGCCATCCAACCCCCCGTGATCATTACAAGTAGGAAACGAAATGAAATAGAAGGGTTTAACGTCCTACTTTTCTTCCCCCATGAACTAACGAAGACGGGCATACGCCAGGCGGTGGGTTGGGGTGAATGGTTAGCATATTACAAGGTCTGCCATTGATCCAACTGGCGTGGTTTCGAATCCCCGGTTGCACGTAAAAAAGAGTAGGGTCGCCTGTCCAGCCTCGGGGATTTTCTCCGGGTCCTCCCACTGCGCAAGCGAATTATTAAATGACCTAGTTTGTGTCGAGTGGTCGTTAAACCCCATTTCTCTCTCTCTCTCCCTCTCTCTCTCTCTCAATATGTCGCTCTCTCTCCCTCTCTCTCTCTCATTTCTATCTGCGATTTTCACGCGCCTTGATACTGCCACTTAAGGATGGCAAAGTAATCTTGGTACCACTTTAACCTTCGACAATATGACTTTTGTTTTTACTTCAGTCTACGTCGCACCGGAAATGATTGTCGCTAGGCAGCAAGTGCGCCACACATGGCCGCCATATTGTCATTAGTCGGTCAATGTTACGGAAACTGTTTTCATTAGTTGATAAGAAATGAAATAATGTTTATCTCTTTTTCTTGTTGTATTCTCGTATTGCCTGTTTTCATTTACACACTTTGTCGACCTCGGGCAGACAGTCGAATAACCGGGAAAAAAACTCACTAAATAAAGTAACGCAAAGTAACGTCATCAAAAAGTCGGGCTACGGCCGACGTTTATTTCGAACTCCAAGGTTTCTTTTATGTGCATTCCAATTCAGAGAGAGAGGATGGGGTTTAACGTCCACTTGACATAGAGTAGGTCATTTCGGGACTAGCAAATCGTTTAATTTTATTTCGATAATACGCTTGCGCGTAGGGGTCTTTAGCAGTGGGAGGAAACCGGAGGACCCCGAGAGAACCCACGAGGTTGGACAGGCGACTGTTCTCCTTGTCACGTACAACCGAGGATTCGAAACCACGCCAGTTAACTCGATGACTCTGCAATTAAGATTGCATTACGAAACATTTTATTTAAGTGACCCTTATTTCAAATTAGAAATAAATATGAATACAAATTGGTGTTTATTGAACCGTGACGATAATTTTATCTTATATATATAAAGGTATTTTGTCGCTTGTTTATCATTATAATTAACTCGACTCTGTCAATAGACTTCACGGTTGAGTGAACACCAATAATTAAATCGGCTTGGAAACATTTAATAAATGTAGTAATCAAGTATGCAATGCTATACAGAAATATTATAATAAGGTTATTAATGGTACAAGACGTAGGCGGCGGTCCCTATCAAGGTCTTGTCTTTATCATAAAGTATAGGGCCTATATTTTAGGGACAAAAACCCTCTCGCATAGACGGCGGTTCCTTTCAAAGCCTCAAAGCATATATTTTAGGGACAAAAACCCTCTTGCTTGCTTTTATACAAGAATGCTATATAAGACCAGCAAAATAATTTCAGACTTAAGTTAAGAATTTACTCAAAATTATTTGCCGTATTGTAATCAAAATAATAATATATAGCCCTTTCTAAACGTCTGTTGTTTAATGTATTAAAGACATCATCAGGAACTATGCGCAACGTTTCATGTTTCTGGATCAAAATATATTTCATAAACACAGAGAGAAAGAGAGAGAGGGGGAGAGGGAGAGAGGGGGTGAGAGAGAGAGAGAGAGAGAACTGGGGTTTAACGTCCACTCATTTTGGGACTAACGTATGGTTTTCAATTTTTTATTTCAATAATCCGCTTGCGCGTAAGGGTCTTAATCAGTGGGAGGAAATCGGGGTGTCCGGAGTGATTGAAAGTTAGGTAAATTCTAAACTTAAGTCTGCGAATGCTTTGTGAATGCTTTGTGAACTTGGGGGCTGGTCTAGCAGGTTAATCTCTACTTCATTTGTAGGTAGATAACATGGTTTGGAGAGTAAAACTACAAATTCTCCCGATCTCCTACTGCCCCCCCCCCAACATCCCCGTCACACACACACACACACCAACCAATCCCTTTACACACTTTCCTAAATACTTGCAATTTATGACGAAATTTGTTGAATCTCGAAAATGTATTACAGTATTCTTTTTTCAATTTTTAGTCAAACAAATGTAATGATTTTGCATCGTTATTTTTGTTTTGTAGGAAAATGGCAGATATTTGAAACACGGGGAATGAGCCAACCCTATGATACGTCACACCTTATCGTCATGAGAGAGTTAAAAGAAGATGGCGACCGGAAGTTACCACCAGGGCCATCAGCAACAAAATCAAATCAGCCTCTTCCAGAAATACCAAAAGTTGCAGTTAAACAGGAAGTGGATACCGGGGTAAGTTTTGATCTGTTTTTTTATGTGTCGATTTTAAATGCAGTTTATCCTCCTTAGCCCAGGGAGCCACGGCGAATCAGCAAGTAAGACGTTAGGTCGCTAACCAGGACGTCCCGTGTTCGATCCGGGAGATGGCCGAGCCACTGCGTATCAGCCAATAAGACGTTAGGTCGCTAACCAAGAAGTAGCGTGTTAGATCCGGGAGATGGCCGAGCCACTGCGTATCAGCCAATAAGACGTTAGGTCGCTAACCAAGAAGTAGCGTGTTAGATCCGGGAGATGGCCGAGCCACTGCGTATCAGCCAATAAGACGTTAGGTCGCTAACCAAGAAGTAGCGTGTTAGATCCGGGAGATGGCCGAGCCACGGCAAATCAGCCAATAGGACGTTGGCTCGCTAACCTGGACGTCCCGTGTTCTATCGGGATTATCCTGCCTGATACAGGACGCGGGGCCGTACAAGGGACGACGAATAGTCGTTCGGGTGGGACCACAAAAGGGCTGCCATATACACATCAATTCAAAAGCGTGACACGATAAATTCTGTATTATTTCTGTTAGGGGAAAAAAAGGCTGCGATGAATGTCTGTATTTGCTAACCTCGTGGGTTTCCTCCCACTGCTAAAGACCCCTACGCCCAAGCGAATTATTGAAATAAAATTAACCCATATGTTAGTCCCGAAATGACCTAGTTTGTTTTGAGTGAACGTTAAACCTCATTTCTCTCTCCCTCTCTCTCTCTCTCCCTATAACGTATTTGTTTTTATTTTTCAGCTTCATTTCGCCCCGTCTCTAACGGAAGAAGAGGATAGAATAAATACGATGCGACATTGGTGCCAAAAACTCCGTCCAAATCTTCCGACCGCTGATCTCATTCCGTCTGTGAAACTTCAACAAATCCTCGTGGACGACAAACATAAGCTCCTCTACTGTCAAATTCCTGGAGTGGCTCAAAACGATTGGAGAAAAATTCTGGTGTTTTTGTCTGGAGCGGCCAAAGTTAAGAGCCATTTGGACATTTCGGTCAGCGATGTCCATTCCAAATATAGCAAACAACTAAAAAGACTGAGTGATTTTTCGGCTCCGGAGAGGAAGAAAAGAATCGACAAATATTTTAAATTTTCTTTCGTCCGCGATCCGTTAGAAAGACTATACGCCTCTTATGATAATAAATTTAAAGCGAAATGGAGTACCTACTTCCATTTGAGTTTTGGAAAAAAAATCATTCAAAAATATAGAAAGAAGCCATCGAAAGCGTCACTTCAGAAAGGAAATGACGTAACGTTTCGAGAGTTTGTTCAATACGTCATCGATTCTGATGACAACGAAGAACATTTAAATGAGCACTGGGAACAATTTTACAAACAGTGCCACCCGTGTTTAATTCCGTACGATTTTGTAGGAAAATACGAATCTTTAAATAAGGACATAGACCACGTATTAAAATCCATCAATGTGCGCGGCAACATCAAAGGTTCGTTAGTCGCGAGTAACTATACTTACCCCAAACAGACTTTAACGGCAGCTTATAAAACTGTGCCGTTGAACAATTTACATAAACTGTGGAAGATGTACTACCCTGATTATAACCTGTATAGTTACCCCTTCCCATTCTTATTGAAGGAGCTAATCAAAACAAAGGATTATACCGATTATTAGACGAAGTTAAATTGTGAGATTTTAAATAAAGGGGCGGACTGGGTAGCTCTAGGCTCCGGGACCAACTGGTTTCCTTGGGTAGCTCTCGGCCCTGGTACCAACAGGGGCCTGTAACACGAAATTTTAACTTAAGATCAAATCCAAATTTTAGTACATACTTAAATCTGATTGGCTAAACGCTAAAATCAATCTAATACTATCCAATCGAATTACTAAAATCGGATTTTATCTTAGTTAAAATTTCGTGAAACAGGCCCCTGGTTTCCTTGGGTAGCTCTCGGCCCTGGGATCAACTGGTTTCCTTGGGTTCCCATTGCCGTGAACAACACGTGACCAGCTCGATTGATCAAGCCGTCGGAAAATGAGGGTTATATTTGTTTTTATTATCATAGAATTTGAAATTATTACCGGTTATGTTGTTATTTTCCTTTGTATATTTTAAGTTGCTCTTTCCTTTGAAAGTATATATTTATTTCACCTTTATTCGTTCTGCTATCTGCACCGCTTTCAGCATAATATCTGTGATAATGAAATAGGCCTAGGATTTTTATGCCTTAAAACATCCACGCATAACACGCACCCCTTTTCATAACAAATGAAATGAAGTGGGGTTTAACGTCCTACTCTTCGGCACCTAAATTGGGCTAATGAAGACTGGCATACGCCATACAGTGTGCTATGAGGCAAATTTTGCCTGTGCAGCGGCGCTACGGCTTACTCTTATATCGAATTCCAACTGCCAATGGATCTTTGACGTGCACACCAATGTGTACCCGGGACCTCGGTTTTTCGTCCCATCTGAACGACTAGACAGCCGTCCTTGGCAGACCTCCGTACTGCATCACTGACAACGGGAAACCACGCCGGAAATTCTTGGGCCAATGCAGGGATCGAGCACCCGACCTTCAGGCTAGCGCCAGCGTCTTACCCACTTAGCCACGTGATCTCCCCCTTTTCTTAACCCCCAGATTTTCAGGAAAACTGATATTCTCTTCGACAACACGCAGGTAAAATTTACCGTTTGTCATCAAGTACGGCCGAATCACGCACTGTATGGACCGCGGATCTTAACTGTCAATGGTTCTTTTATGTGTACGCCAATTTGTGCAATGGACCTCGGTTTTCGTCTCATCCGAACGACTAGGCACTAGACATTCATATATTTATTAATTAGACGGCTTGGTAGTTTCCGTCCGATTGACCTATTTATGTGTTTTGTTTTAACTTGTCCCTTTGCTTGTAGCTTTTTTAATGTCCGTAAATTAAGTCGATTTTTTTGTTCGAGTTCTTGTCAAAAAATCGGCTGTGTTCACTTATTGTTAGTCATCTGCACCCATCTAAGTAATTTATTATTTCTATATTTATATTACTGTTTTGTTGTTAGTAGCAACCGCTTTCCCTCCTAGTATTACGTTACTTCCGGTCGGGATCTAATAATCGTGGTTACGGTAACCATAGTAACGATCTCTATGTTAAAACTATGTTTGTTTATTGATCAATGCACAAAATGCAAAAAGCGTGCGTAACAGGGTTCTATATAATGTGGTTAGCAAACTCTTATATAGATGCTTATGTAAAAGTTTTATGTGTCTAATGTATGTTTTCTTTTGTTCTCAAATGTTATTTTTATTACTAATTAGCCATTTATTAACGTGCCAAGCATATAATCAACTCTCTATATGATCGCCATTTAATAATTTATTTTAAAAATTGATAATCGAGATCTTGTTTTTTATCATAACAATGGTATTTGACACTCAAGACTAAATTGTGAAAACTTCAAACACTTATAACTTTGCTCTGGATATAATTTTCAACGCATTCATTTGTCATTATCTATTTTTATAAGTAATATTTTTACTCAGATTTGTATCTGAATAGAGATTGGGGAACAGGCATACCCTATATTAAACCCCTCTCCCTGTCATTATCCACGATTGAACTATTATAGCAAGAACTGTCAGCTCTTTATCTAAATCTTATTAACCGATCTAACATATCTGGAACAAGCAACTCTACCCAAATTGAAATATTTATTCTCCACATTTTGAAATCATTATTTTATGTTGATGTCGACATAATTTTTTTTAGGTGTAAATGTTTGCCAAATGTTATATATATATGTATATGTATTGCCCCTTTTTAATTGTTATTTTTTACCAAATTTTATAAGTTGTACATAATTATTTTTATACGTGAATCTGCATAATATCGATGATCGTTAAATGATTTATTATATGACATTTGCAATCTACTATAATTGATTGGAATGCCAACGGAATCCGATTAAAATACACATCTATATTTCGTTTCGTTTTTTTATGTTTACTACATGAAGATCTGACAAGTTATATTGGAAGATCGTTTCAGGGGTCGTACGGGTGGCTCTTGTTTGGCCCTATTACGTCACTTATTGGTTAATCAATCAGCGTTGATGTTTTCTAGTGGATTACCCACAGTTCCGTTCATGGCACGCCAAGACGTCGCCGTAACAGACCGATTCATTGGCTAATCCTCTACTTCAACCAATACGCCGGTTATATAACAACTCTTTCAAATTCTAGTGTAGTAAAGACAAGTAAACAAAATTTTAAACCATGAAAAAACGAAACGAAATAGGATCTGTGTTTTAACCAGGCTTAGTTTGCTGGAACAAATTAACCCGCTCATGTAATCCATTGTCGGTAAATGCTCAAACTTGGCATTGTAAATAAACGGTTGGAAATCGGTAACATCATTTCCTGTGTTCAAATTCAGAAAACGGTTAACATTTTCGGTTAAACACAAAATAAATTGAGACTTTTTATCTCGATTTTCCATCTCTCGATTATGTCGGGAGCGTGAAAAAGTCATATTTTATGTTTAAAATTCACCTTATGTGCCTTATATTTAAGATTTTGTTTTTTTAAAATTATATATATAAAAAAAATATTAAAATATTTATTTAAGTATGAATTACACATCATAAAAACCTGGTATTGCTCAATAAATTGTCTCAAGAAGGGTTAAAGGTTAAAGTTTAAAGGTTAAAGAATATAAAGTTTGCCATTTTAAAGATATATTTCCTCAACAGCCTCCGTCCCATACTGCACGCAGCATCCCATCTACGTCATACTTCCCAGATTGTGAGCCGGAGCTAGGTGAAGATAGGCAGCCTAAGTTTGGGATGCTTCGGTACTAAATGCATAGGGGTTGGGATGTCCTAGTGGTCTAGAGTGCCGCGCTTTGACCTCTAGCTGGCCGGCCATCTCTGGCTTGCGGCTGTGGTTTCGAGCCCTGGTGTGAGCGTATGTGGCATGGAGATAGGGGCGCCGTCTGAACCTCGTGGGTTTCCTCCGGGTACTCCGGTTTCCTCCCACTGCTAAAGACCCCTACGCGTAAGCGAATTATTGAAATAAAAAATTAAACCATATGTTAGTCCCGAAATGACCTAGTTGTGTTGAGTGGACGTTAAAGCCCATTTCTCCCTCTTCCCTAATAAGCTGGAAGGGAATATATCTTTAAGGAGGATGTATATATGACCTAATATGCTGGAAGGGAATATATCTTTAAGGAGGATGTATAAAAGATGATTTATCTTATGTATATAATGTAAATAAAGAGGGATTACTCATAGTGCAATTGTTGGAACAAAAACATGAAATATATGTTAAAATAAAAGAAATATTGTAAAATAGACTTTGTATTTTTGTGGCAGATTATGTTAGTACGTCTATTAATTAACAGGATTAGCACGTGCCGAATGGTTAACACGTGCGCGCTGTATCATGAGGTCTGCCTTTGAGTCAACTGGCGTAATTTCGATTATATAGCTTGTACGTGTGACAAGGAGTGGTGTCGCCTGTCCAATCTGGTGGGTTTTCTCTGGGTCTCAGGTTTCCTCCCACTGCTAAAGACTCCTAAGTGCAAGGTAATTGATGAAATAAAATTGAACCATATGTTAGTCTCGAAATGACCTAGTTTGTGTTGAGTGGACGATAAGTCCCACTTCTCTATCTCTCTAGTAGAGCGGGAGCCCAGGGGGGTAACCTAGCTGAAAAGTGTGCCAGTTTTCTCCGTTATAGTATCAAAGCATGTATATTTGGTATCATCAATATGTAAATCTGTCGAGTTTCTGGTGGTGGGTGTGGTATTCCACTTCCAAAATGCCATAACCCCAACTAGTCTAGATTAGCTCAAAAGTGTACCACATGAAATTCGCACAGCAGTGTACCGTACATATTCAGGTATCACAAAAACACCCTGACAGACATTTCTAGTGGTGGGGTACCCCTGACAGATCTATGTAATTACCAGCAATTTGTAGTGCTTGAGTATCTCTGACAAGATTTACCTAATTTCCAGTCAACAGCTAGGCTAGATTATTTACATAAACTTGAACCATATGTTAGTCCCGAAATTTCCTAGTGTCTCTCCCCCCCCCCTCTCTCTCTCTCGCTCACTGCGCATGGTGGTTTTTCAAAAAATCCTAACCACAGCACAACTCTTTACTAGCCATTACCATTGGCTTCATCTCGGACAAGTGGAAACCAGTCTTGGGTAAAGTTGGAATTCGATAAGTTCTTATCGCTATCAGTGATCTAACATCTCGACTACCTGTACAATGGTGGATTCCAGTACGTAATTTGGATTCCAGATAAAAGCAAATGACTCTTAGACAATGAATCTGGTCGGAGGAGGGTCCGGGGGGGGGGGGGGGGGGCTAGGGGCCCGGGCCCCCCTAAATAACAGTATAAAAAAAAGATATGCGCCACAAATCACCACTGACACCCCGAATTTTTCAAAACAAATTTCTACCCCCCCCCCCCCCTAACAGAGTTTCCGGGGTCCTCCTTTGAATCTGGCCATTCAACTGCTCCTAACGTCAAACTAAATATATGCCGGCGGGGGGGGGGGGGGGGGCTGGCACCGACAACGTATCATCTTTCGGTGGGATCAAAAATGTTAGCGTTTACACGTAAAAGGGGGAGAGAGAAATGGAGTTTAACGTCCACTCGACACAAACTAGGTCATTACGAGACTAACACATGGTTTTAATTTTATTTCAATAATTCGTTTGTGCGTAGGGGTCGTTAGCAGTGGGAGAAAACCGGAAGACCCGAAGAAAACCCATGAGGTTGGACAGGCGACCCTACTCCTTATCACGAACAACCGGGGATTCGAAAACACGGCAGCTGACTCAATGACGGGCTTAATGATACAGCGCGCACATTCTAACCATTGGGCCATCCAACCCCGTTTTGTCACGTACAAGCTGGGAATCAAAACCAAGCCACGTGACTTGATGTTAGATCTCAAGATATGAAGCGATCGACACACAATTGTGTTAACAATTCGGCCACCCAACCCCCGTACACGTAAAATATCCCGATCTAAGATTAGTCCGTATTATAGCGCTGTTGTCCGGGCGAAATGTCCCTTATAGCATCATGTATGGTGTATGTACGTATGTACGTATGTCTGCATTAGCCCAAATTGAGCAGCACAGTTAGCCGACTACCTTTCCTGACTACAAAACAGTTACACCCTCCCCCCCCAAAAAAAAAAAAATTACAACTCTAAAACTCCACAGAGCCATTAAAGCGAGAATTTCATATTTTCTAAGAAAGTCAAACCATAATAAGTTATAGCCTACTAGTATGTTTTTTGCTCAATAGGTTATCAACTCACTATTATACGACCATGGGCATTATTTCCCACCCTCAAAAATCAGTGACCCAGGAAATAATAACACAATTACCGCCCTTGTTTCCCTCGCCATGTATTAGTCAACTCCAAACGTTGGAATTTAAAGTTGAAAATGATATTTTTCCCAATTTCTCAGCTGTCAATAGTGAATTATAGGATTAATATAGAATTATTATTTAACAAGGTAGGACTGTTTATGGATACAGTCTTCTATTGTAAGGCTTTATTAAAAAATTTAAATTGGAACTTTAAAGTTACGTTATTTAAGATAAAGATAAGAACTAGCCATTCTTGCTATAATAGTTCGAAAGTAAAAGATGATGTAAAATGAATATTTTGAAAATTTAGCAGACGTGTGCAATAATTTCAACCACGGTCCTGGTTGATCGAAGCTAAGCCTCGAACCGTCTGGGTCCGCCATATTTGATTAAATCGAAGTATCACTGCGACGGTACCAGCACATCTAGTTGTTGACACCCATTAAATCACTCCTGTCTAACAAATCGGTGGCGGCATAGTATTTCACCGTAACACCACAGCCACTCTAACCATTCATAATACACCTAACTATCGCTTTACAGCACTTACTCCCTACACATTTCCCTCGACCTACTTTCCCAAACGTCAACAACACATCTCATACATCCAGTTCACTGATTAACCCATGTACCACGTCTACTGGATCAGTTAATTAATGTCTAATTAATACTTTTAACTAGAAAACATATCAGGCCCAAAGAAAGACCTGCTATAGGCTGATTTAGCTCTTAACTAATGTAACTTTAAATAGAGTTTTATTATCATCATAATTTGTTGTGCCCATCCCAGCAAATTGTGATCTAATCAGACGTGGTTCCGCATCGTCAACCAAAAGCAAGCTCACTCTGTCAATGCTCTTTCAACATACCCGTTGTTCACAAAATAAACTGTTTTTTATTTGTACACTATTATAATATCTATTTCAAAATCGCTATAAAAGATAATACAAAAAAATTTACCAGCTTTTAAGCATCCCATATTTCACGAAATAAACTGAGACTTTTTATCCGACAAATTATTATTTGTAGACTATAAGATCTTTTTCAAAATCGCTTTTAAAAAAAAATACCAGCTTTTGAGACTCCCTTTCTTATGGAAATAAACGCAAAGTTTTTGTTCAAAGACGCTTAAAAACCCATTTATTTTTTTTAATCAGTTTGTTATGACGTTATCACCGAATTCTTCAATAAACTTTTTTTTAATCTTATCTATTTATTGTGATCTGTTTTTGCGGCTTTTCATGTTTGATACAGTTTTTTTTTATTTATATAAAAAGTGCTCATGGCTGTATTGTGTACAATCACTTCTGAATAATGAGACGGGTTTATATCACGAAGATCTTTCGTGCGGCACGCAAAAAAAAATAAATGATTCAGTGAGAAAATATGAATATCATTATTTTTTGTATTGTAAACAAACAACCTTGCATGCCAGTTCAGCTCTGAACGTCGGTGTCATTACACTCACCCTGAGCGTTCAGGGATTGTCCCATTCAATCAATGTCAAAAAATAATTGGAGAACAGTCAAATTTGCTGGACAACTTTTCACTGCTAACCGACGGGTTGACTCAATGACTCAACGCCAGTTGACTCAATGACAGGCCGTATGATAGACAGGGGCGGATTGGCCGAAGGGCCGGTCCGTAAAAAATGAAAAGGGCCGGTCGGATAAATTTTTTAAATTTTTTCCCCAATCCGTCTAAAGAAAACTTTTTTTCTGCTGAATATAATAGGGGGGGGGGTGCGTATTGGATCGGCCATGGAGCGATTATGATCACGTTGTATGTGACCGGTGGCATTTTTTAACGGGCCGCTGAGTCATCACTGAAGTCTGGTATGGGCTGGTGGGGTGTTCTCATCCAGCTCAAAATATTGATTAAGGGGATTAAGGGTTTAGGGCTGGGGGATTATGGTCTGTAGCTGAAATGTGTTCACCTAATTAGATATGGATTAACCGTTTGATAAGTGTCATGTGAACTGCGTTTAATAAGTGTCGTGTGAAATGGTAGTTTACTTGCCCATATGAAATAAATATTTTTAATGTTGATGCTCATTTCATAGTTCTATTTAGTTATTTATTTTTTACATTGTGTTTTTCCATTTACATTAAAAGGGTTAAAATAAACATGATTTACTTTAATAAATGTTGAATAAAACATTATCAAGTGATTTTGTTTTACTATTAGGTTTAACCTAATGAAATAAACAGTGCTTAATGTGAAACAGACTACAGCTAATCCTTCTTTAGAAATTCCAATTTACACCTTAGTCACGATAAAATGATTATTTAAGTTTTGAGCTGAGTGAGAATGAACCGGGCTGGTATAATAGACTTTCTGGCCTACAGTCGGGCAAGCTGACTTTTCGGGCAGACGGGTAAAGCGAAAACATTTTTTTATTTCATCTACTTGCCATAATAAAGTACCCGAAATCTAATAAAACACTAAAATTACTGGCTGGAATAGCAGTAAAACGCGTTTGCGGCTGTCAAATTATATGCCAAAAATTCCTTGGGGGTCCATACAAGGTCAGCTCCGCTTCTTCACCTCTCGAAGAAAACCGGTGCCGCTGTCTGTAAACCTGAATTTTTATCGGGCATTTCTAGTTTTGCTTCCCTAACTGTCATCGAGCGTTAATAAAACACTAATTTTCCCTTTTTTAATTGAATAATACGAATTTATACTGAGCATGGATTATTATTAATTGTCAATGCAGCTGATTGGATGGTTGGAATTTAGAGTGGTAAAAAGTCCGTTTGCTGATTAAACTATTTTGCCTTTACAGTTTTTTTTTAAGACTTTGAATGTTGTCTAATGGTTTGGATTGCTAGTACTTGGTTTTATTTTATACTTTTGGAGTTGCTTACACGGGCGTTTGCTGTGATTAAATTTTCAAAATTTTCTCCGGGTGGCTGAGGGCCCCGTACCCGGCGACAATTGATTGGTTGTTTGGAATTCGGGTCAGCCAGGGAGGCTATATTGGACCAAATTGAAGTTGCTGTATTCAATGGCTGGAATAGCAGGAAAACGCGTTTGCAGCAGCTATATTTTCAAAATTTTCTCTGTAAAGGCTATATTGGATGTAAACGTTTTATTGGAATTCGTGTCATCCGTCTATTAGACTATATTAGACCATTTAGAAGTTGCTTCGTTCATAGGCTTAAGTAGCAGAAAAACGTGTTTGCAGCCGTCATATATTCCAAAATTTTCTTCTTGGTGGGGGGATGGGGGGTGTCTCCATACAAAGAAGACCGGCTCCGGTGTATAAACCCGAATTCTGCCCCCCCCCCCCAACTGTCATTGAGCTCCGCGGTCAGTAAATGGGGCCGCTCCGACACGGGACCCCGGGCCGGTTCCCGGCCCCAATCCGCCCCTGTTGATAGGCTAACCATTCGCCATCCAACCCTAATCACACACACCACATGGTACCTGGTTTTATTCTTATCTCATATTCCCTACCTAAATCCATCAAACACACAGCGATGATTTTTATTTTGAAATTATATTGGGGCTCTGTAAAAACTTAGGTTGTCGGTTTGCTGAATAAGGGAGACGACTCTTATTTTAAAAAAACCTGAATTGGATGCAGACTAATCTCCCTCTAAAGTTTTTTCGTTGAGATTTTCTGCCGGTTACCGGCAATAAAGAGAGAATGAAATGGGGTTTAACGTCCACTGGACACAAACAAGGTCATTTCGGGACTAACATATGGTTCATCCCCCTTCTGACGTCTTTAATTGAGTTTTTCTGCCAGTAACGGGCAATAAATGCTTAAGCATAACAATGATATACGGATATATTCATGTTTATAGTACATTACTTCAAGTGTGTACATCAAAATTCCAGTGGTCATCCTCGTTCCAACTTTGGAACAAAGGCATGTCTTAATACTTTCTGGTGGCGGAGAATCAGAACCACCTTGAGACTTAGCGGTCAGTCTCACTGGAGCAGCCCCCCTCCCCCTTTTTCTGCACATGCCCCTGCATTTAATGAACTATCTTCTTGTTGCAAAAGCCTGGCACCAAGTTCACAAAGCATTCTCAGTCGTAAGTTAAGAATTTACCCAACTTCCAATCACTGTTTGTGAAAATATATCTTTGATCCAGAAACACAAAACTCTGCACATAGTTTCTTATTGATGTATTTGATATATTAAAACAACAAGTTTTATAAAGGACTATATTGTATATATAAAATAAGGCAAACAATTCTAAGTAAATTCTCAACTTTAGTCTGAGAATGCTTTGTGAACTCCGGGCCTGAGCTCCTGCGTAGTGGGACAGGTCCAAACTGTCTCCCATATGTGTGTAAAAAAAACTGACTCAATCATAAACGAAGTTTGAATAAATTTATTTTATAAATTATTTTATACATATACAATATGATAGATATTTTTACTGGCTGGTCATTATGCAATATAAATTCATTTTAATTATTTATAGGTCACATAGTGGGGGTGGGGTGGGGAGGTGTTACTGACATACATACAAAGGTGCAATAGGTCAAAGCAGATATATTAGCATTCTTTCAAGTTACAAAGACAGAAATAAAATAAAACAAACTTAACATTTTTAATTTAGGTCCAAAAAAGCGCAGAATGAAATAAAACAGGTTAAATGTTCACAACGAACCATAAAGGGTCGAAATTTGGTTGATTTGGTTGGTTACTTCCATTAGTGAGGGGATAAAATTTTAACCAATCAATTATGTTTTGATATATTACAATATTGGCCAACTCTGCAATCTGATTTAAACACAGATCCTCCTGAACATAAGCTAGTTTCACCTAAGGACTTGTACATATATTTAAGCTGGTTGTTGCTTAGAACTTGTAAACATATTAAAGCCAGTTTTAGCTTTGAACTTATGATTATATTTATGTAATAATTTTCCCTGGTATGTACATGTATGTAGAGGCGGAATTGCAGAATTTTACTAAAATATAATTTATTTCAACAACCATGTGACAATATCGTCATGAAAACTATTTTAATATATTGTTTTCTATGTTATTATTACAAATGACTAGTTGTTTATTTATATCTATTCATAACATAGAAAAACAAAATAAATAGATCTTAAAATGTTCCACCATTTTATAAAACATTCTATATTTAGAAGTTGAGACAAGCCACATGAAGTCAGGCCCCGAGTTCACAAAGCATTACTCAAAATTATTCGCCTTATTTCAACTAAACTGTAGCCTATATAGTCTGTTATAAAACCTTTGCTGTTTATATGTATCAAATACAACAATAAGAAACTATGTGAAAAGTTTTGTGTTTCTGGACCAAAGATTTTTTTTCTCATAAACAGTGATTGAAGTTGAGTAAATTCGAAAGTTAGGTCTGAGAATGCTTTGTGAACTTGGGGCTAAGTATGTATATCTAAATTATTATAAAGATTAATTAAAGTTAATTAAAGATGCATTATGTAAGAGTGAAATCTATTTTTTTTTATTCAGAAACTGAGGAGATTGGGGAACAGACAAAGCCTATATGAACCTCTTTCCCGGTGAAATCTGCCTATTGTCGGTCTTTTGTTTCTAGCTTCAAGCTGTTATTTATCTGCCTCTATCAAATTTTAACAGTTGAAAATTTAGCCACATTTACTAATAAACCTGTGGAACACAATTTTTAGAAAATTTAAGTTTTTTGGTTTTTTTTAAATATTTGAAAGTCGTAAACAAATTTGAAGAATTTTTTACCAAAAAAAAAAAAAAAAAAAAAAAAAAATATACTTATAGACCGATACATTTAAATCTAGAAGTATTCAGGCCCACATTTATCCAATAACTTTATGTCATTGAATTGTTAATTCAATTCTAAAAGAATTCAATTCCATGACTGAAAGATAATTTCTTAAGTCAACTTAATTAACGGTCGGAACTGAATAGTATACAGGTCAAAATTCTATGGAATACAATTGATACTGAGCGATGTTTCAACTTCGATGGGCCTGACAACGACAGCTGTCTAGTCGTTTGTAAGGGACGAAAAACTGAGGTCCAGTGTACATATTGGTGTACATACAAGATCCCTTGACAGTTGAAATTTGATAGAAGTGTCGGCCGTAGTGCCGCTGTCGGGGAAAATTTCCCTCATAGCACACTGTATGACATATGCCTGTCTTCATTAGCCTGGTTCGGAGCAGAACAGGAGGATGTTAAACCCCATTTCATTTCATTTTCATTTTTAGTCATTATCATGCCTAGTGGAAATGTCGCTCAATAAAAAGCATTAAATGTATTCCATAAAAATTGTGGCCTGTATATTCCAGTTCAATTAATAAATGCAATTGAAACAATTTGTCTGAATAGTAACTATAACTGAACCGAGGCTGGGGGGAATAGGGGATGACAGAATGGCGATTTGGGGGGTGGGGAAAGGGGGGAGGGGGGATCTGTACAATAAAATGATTACTAGTAATATTAACAGTAAATACTACACACGACCATCATAATACAAAGTTTTAAAAAACAATTGAGACAAAATTTTCCACGATTTGACATTTGTTTGTTTTTTTATAAGTTAATATAATCTAATGTTTCTATCTGTCCAACTACAAATTAAAAAAAATAAATAAGAAAAAAATGTCTACATAATTTCTTAAGATAAATAACAAGTTTTCTATAAATAAATTAAAATAATAATGAATGCAAAAGAAGGCATCATATCCGAATATGAAATTTAAATTTAAAAACTGGCAATTATTTTGGCCTAGATAAATAATCTCTAACAAGTCTATTTAATAATAGAAACTTTTAAAATTTAAGAGAAAAAAGCCTAAAATGAATTCCTAATATGTACTTATAATAAAAACAATCGAGCAGTAATACACAAGGACTTTACTGTAACACGAATGTTGGCGTCAATTGATTACACACAATATCACAGGTGTCGTGTAACGTGGAAAATATTTCAAAAACAACATCAAGCTATGACTAAGTGTGATGTCATAAGGCTGTTACGTATACGTCCATGTTTTTAAGCGAGATTATCAAATAACTGGTCTGATTCCGATTTCTAACTACAGGGGCAAAAAAACTCGTCTGAAACTGATGACTAAGTATACTGTATGTCTGAAGTCTAATGTCCATGTTCGTAAGCGTGATTATCAAATAACTGGTCTGATTCCACTTTCTAACTCAGGGGCAGATAACTGGTCGGAAACGGATTCTCTTTCAGTAGATATAATAATAATGTTGTTTTTGAATATTTTCCATTTTACAGGCGTCTATGCATATTATAACAAGAAACCTTACTCAAAGTTTTTCAAATTGAAAGCCATATTTTTAAAATATTTTCCAAGTTACAAGCGTCTGTGCATATTATAACAAGAAACCTTACACTAAGTTTTTTAAATTGAAAGCCATATTTTTTTGAAAATTTTGTAAATATGAATATAATGTTTTCCTTGTATTTACAAACATCACACTGATGATTCAACAACGGATGATCACATGACGATCACATGACGGTCACATGACAATCAGGATAATACCATCAACATATTATTAACATAACTCATCACTTACATCCACAGCAGTCAATAAAATATACCTACATCATTGATCAGACATTTTAAAATTTCTCTCAGCGACATCATAAAATAGAAAAAAACAAAAACAGCTTCAAAAGTTTAAGCCTGGACATACGACTCCTGTTAAGCGGGGGGGGGGGTTGAGATGGCATTTACTCAAAACATCCCGACCACAAACCGCCGTGAAAAATTATTTAGATCCATAATTCATTTTTTTTTTGGTCTTTCGCAATAATATACGAAACAAACTCATCAAGATGCGGTTTGTAGTTCGCTGGTTGCCGTTTGGAAGTTATACCGAATACTCACGCATAACAGCGTGGATGACAAACGTGAATTTTAAGGTCAATTTTGTTTGTCCATTTTTCCCATGAACTTCTTAACTTCAACTTCAATAAAAAAAAGAAAGAAAAAACCATCCAAAGTTAAATACAAGGAAAATCAGACGTAATCCTAATATGGATCTGTGATTATATCCACTGATTTGATTGGTTGATCGATAAAAATGACAATATCTTATATATATATGTGACAATTATTGGAAGAACGACCTTCAAAATATCCACCATCTTGATTTAGTTACCATGGTGACGATACGTAACGATACCGATGAGAGAAGAAATGAGCACGCGGCGACGACGATGAAGGATGTTCATTTACAAGAGAGAAAGACAATAACATTCAACACGTAATTTTACGTAATATATTGAGACAAGAGGTCGGGGCGATCCGTTAAATCGTTAAATCACCGTTTTCACTCTTCAATGAGTTTGTATTACACACTATCAAATGTTCTCCATTTTGTTTCGGCAAGTCAAATGCACCATTGCCCGTTGATTTACTATGCTTTGTATTATTAACCATGTCTTCCTCTTCGACCTCTAACTTCCGTTTCTTATTCTGCCCGTCTTCCATTCCGCTATCCGAATTGTCGTCACTACTACCGGAGTTGTCCCCGTCAATGCTGGAAGCTGGTTTCGACGACTGCAGCTCCTTTAATTCCTCCGCGAAACCAGACATTCCGTACTGTTGAGCAATGCGTAATCCTTCGTCGAAAAGCGTATCTTGTAAAAATCTTCCAGTCGCTTGGGTACTGTCGGCGATGGCTGTGTAGTACGAACTAAAACTGTCGTTAGAATTATTAGGTGACCGACTGGAGGAATAATCTGAAAATAAAAATTTGATAAATTATATAATATAAGTTATTAATATAACGACTACATGCATGATAAAGCAAGAGAGTGAGAAATGGGGTTTAATGTCCACTTGACATAAACTAGGTCATTTCGAGACTAACAAATGGTTTAATGTCCACTCCCACCACAAAGATTTGACCTAAAGCCACATTTTGGCTGTAACCACGAATACTAAAGGCTAAAGGGGAGAGAGAGATAGAAAAATGGGGTTTAATGTCCACGCGACACAAACTAGGTCATTTCGGGACTAACATGGTTTTTAATTTTATTTCAATAATTCACTGATGTGTAGGGGTCTTTGGCAGTGGGATGAACCTGGAGGACCCGGAGAAAACCCATGAGGTTGGACAGGCAACCCTACTCCTTGTCACAGTACAACCGGGGATTCGAAACCACGCAAGTTGACTCAATGAGAGGCTTTATGATACAGCGCCCACACGCTAACCATTCAGCCATCCAGCCCCCCACCACATGATAAAGCAATGGGAGCACTAGCCCAACACTATAGAAGATGCACGCTAAAGCAGTGATTTGTCAACCAAATTATGGCCTATTCTTATTTCCTTCTAACACAGTGGGTTGTTACAGATGTGGGATCCATGGTGATAATGAGTATGCACAGACAGACTCATTAAGTAGGAGGTCCTTTGTTCGATAACCCAGTGGGGGTGAAGAAAATTCCTAGATTTTTCATCCTTGTCAAGGAGCGTTATGCAAAGAAAACTGTCTAGTCCCTCGGCAACATTTTAAAGATCCCCTAAGAATCAAAATAACAGTAAGTTGTAAATTATCCTCAGAGCACACTGCAGTATGCCCATCTGTAATAGCTAGTTTTTATAAAATTTTAAACATACCTTCACCCTCGTAGCCTAATTCCCCATTTCTTTTCATTAAATATCTAAAACAAACAAGCATTATTATTATTATCATATTTATATATTATCTATAGAAAACAAAACAAAATAGGATCTGCGTTTTAATCAGATTGGTTAAAGAGAGAGAGAAAAATTGAGTTTAACGTCCACTCGACACAACTAGGTCATTTTGGGATTAACGTATGGTTTTTATTTTATTTCAATCATTTTCTTGCGCGTAGGGGTCTTTAGCAGTGGATGGAAGCCAGAGGTGACTGGCCAGCTAGAGGTCAAAGGGCGTCACTGTAGACCACTAGGCCATCCCAATCACCACCACCCCCCACCCCCCGATTGGTTAAAATCAAGATATAATTGAAATAAGAGTAACAGTGTAACACTATAAATGTCCCTCATTGCACACAAAATGGCGTAAGACATTTCATTTAAACCAAGCCCTGCGGAGTGGGGGGGCCTAAAAATTTGGCCACAAGCACTCTATTCTCTAGATTATTGCAGCCCCTGGAACTGTCCAATAAGGAACTAGGATGGAACACCCCCCCACCCCACCCCCGGGTAAAATAATTACTTCCCCACGGACCTGCAAACATATTGAAAACAAATCCTACCTTTTCTGCCTGCGTATAATTTCACTCTGTTCTTTCATCAGGTACATTTGTTGCGTTTTACACGATTCCATCTCTGCTTTTAATTTCTGTAGTCTGTCGACGTCTCCTGATTCCTGCGCTTCCTCGATTTCTCTCTCCACTTTATTAACTTGACTTTTCAGTTTGAGGAATTCTGTATTAATGGCCGTCAATCGCTCCTGGGAAACAAAAACACGTTAAATAAATAAATGTTCCATATATATATAGAGAGAGAAATGGGGTTTAACGTCCACTCAACAAGGTCATTTCGGGACTAACATACGGTTTAAATTTGATTTCAATAATTCGATTGCGCGTAGGGGTCTTTAGCATTGGGAGGAAAACGGAGTGCCCGGAGGAAACCCACGAGGTTGAGAAGGCGCCCATATCTTTATGCCACATACGCTCACACCAGGGCTTGAAACCACAGTCGAAAGCCAGAGGTGACCGGTCAGCTAGAGGTCAAAGCGTGACACTCTAGACCACTAGACCATCCCAACCCCCCAAATGTTTCATATAACCTGATTTGTTTATTGCTTGTAATGTCCTTGTACCTTGTCCATTTTGTCTGCAGTTTTGTCTTTTTGGCATTTGAAATTTCTAGGATTTAATCATTTTTGTGTTTCCATGGAAGTTTTTATGTTAATGTTGGTTGAGATGTTGATGATCAAGTTGTCTTGCTGTATTTTAAATCCATATTATTTGACTGCCCTTTATCATTCTTGGGGTTTAACGTTCACTTGACACAAACTTGGTCATTTTGGGACTAACATATGGTTGAATTTTATTTCAATAATTTAGCTTGTAGCAGTTGGAGAAAACTAGAGGACAGACGGTCTTACTCCCTGTAACTACTTGACTATGTGGCAGACCTTATGATCTGAAGCAACAAACAATGAGCGAGGGAGAGAAATACAATTTAACGTCATGTCGGGACTAACATATGGTTTAATTTTATTTCAATAATTTGCTTTCGCGTAGTGGTCTTTATCGGTGGGAGGAACCAGAGGATCTGGAGAAAACCCAAGAGGTTGGACAGGCAACCCTACTCCTTGCCACGTACAACCGGGGATTCGAAACCACGCCAGTTGAGTCAATGACAGGCTTTATGATACAGCGCCCCCGTTCTAACAATTCGGCCGGCCACCCAATCCCCTTTTGTCACGTACAAACTGCGAATCAAAACAAAGCCATGTGACTCGATGTTAGACCTTATGATCTGAAGCGAGTGACACACAATGAAATTACCTCTCTCTGTAATCTGTCGTATTCTGATTGTTTCGGAGACATACTGTCGGGTTTTAATTTCTTTATATCAGCTCCCCTGAAAATAGAAAAAATAAATAGTTTCATTCAAGGGTGGACAAAATGGAGTACAAGAAATCTCCATGGAGACACTAGAACGGATACAGAGTACAGCCATTCCAAGACACGAAATTCTGAAAGCAAAACAGAGAGAGAGAGAGAAATGGGGTTTAACGTCCACTCAACACAACTAGGTCATTTCGGGACTAACATAAGTTTTTTTAAAATTCTATTTCAATAATTTGCTTGCGCATAGGAGTCTTTAGCAGTAGGAGGAAACCGGAGTGCCCGGAGGAAACGAACGAGGTTGAGAAGGCGCCTCTATTTCCATGCCACATATGCTCACACCAGGGCTGGAAACCACAGACGCAAGCCAGAGGTGGCTGGCCAGCTATTGGTCGAAGCGCGGCACTCTAGACCACTAGGCCATCCCAACCCCCCTGGACAAGATGGAGTACAAGAAAACTCCATGGAGACATATAAACGAATACAAAGTACAGCCATTCCAAAACACGAAATTCTGAAAGCAAAAGAACAAACCACACAACTCTGTAAGCAAGCATTATCCCTAAAATCTGCTGTCATCCCACTTGAAAATTGAACATACACTCAGGAAAGAATGAAACCAAATACATGTCAAAATTATCTCCCTTGGACTATGAATGAACTAAGATTTGGGGGATGCTCGTTGTCATGACATCGAGCGATGTGGAATTCAGTTCTGTCACAGTCCTGCCAGTCCTGAGAACTGAGAGGGTGTGATATGAAACATGTCGTAAATAAACACAAACAATTATTTCTATTCCAACTGTCATGGTTGGTCAAGATATTTTTTTTATGTAGTTGACGCATGCATTGTGGCATAAAATCCCCATTTTCACTTGATTATCACTATTTTAGGAATATAGAGTGAGAGAGGTTTAACGTCAAGTCAACACAAGCTAGGTCTTTCGGGACTAACATATGGTTCAATTTATTTCAATAATTTGCTTACGAGTAGGGTCTTGCAGTGGGAATAAACCGGAGAACTCAGAGATAACCCACCAGGCGTAGGGTCTTGCGGTGGGAGGAAACCGGAGCACTCAGAGAAAACCCACCAGGGTGAACATGTAACGTTACTGTTTGTCACGTACAAGCGTAAATCAAAACTACGCCCTTGACTCAATGACAGACCTTGTGATCTAAAGTGCATGTATTAACCCACCTAACGCCACGCCCCGCCCCACCCCCACCAAACTGCAGCGACAAGACTGAATTCGGTCAATTTGAAATGTTAAGGAATGAAAAGCGAGCATCCCTCTGTGTTTCGGGAAGCCCACCCAACTGCAGTAACAAGACTGAATTCCGTCAATTTGGAACGTTGAGGAATGACAAGCGAGCATTCCTCTGTATTTCGTTTAGTTTCTGGAAGCTAAGCGCCTGGTTAAAGAAGAAGATTACAGGAAACACAAGCATACAGCAAAAAAAGAGAATTTAACAAAAAAAAACCATCAGCATTACTTTGGAACATTAACAATAATATATATTTGGCTATAAACATTAATTTGAAATTAATTCTAAGAAAAATGCATTTATGAAGTTTGATGTTTAAATTTGATGCCTTTTGAAACAAAATTGATGCTTTGATACCCATTATCATAAATTTGTACGAAAAACAATTAAAATAACTAAAATTGTTTTCTGTGCTGGCTTTGAAATTTAACAGACATCATTATTCAGATTAATTACAATTCATTTCTACATTGGAATAAAAACAAAAACAAACAAGATAAACATACTTTAACAAATATCTGTTTTGAATTCAATTAAAAAACAATTTGCACTGATTTTACTTGTTCCATCCAATAAGAAATCAACAAAACATTCTTTAAAAACAACTTGAAGAAAAATGACAATAATTGAGTCTGAGAGAATACGCTTAATTTGAAATGAAAACAAACAGCAAAATATATATAAACTAAAATAATCCATCAAAAAATACAGATTTTTTTAAAAAACCAAAAACTGATAAAAAAAATAACATCCGAAAAAGATAGGGAAAAAAAAAATTTAAATAACCAAACCAACCTATTATCTGGTTTCTCATGTTAAAAAAAAAACATATCTTATTTTCAAACCAAAAAAAATAATTTTTTTTTATACTTAAACCGAAAAAGAGAAAAAATATGCAGAAAATAACCAAACTAAACCAATAGCTGGATTCTCGTAAGTAGCACTTTTTTTTTTTTAAAACTTCAGCCAAAAAAGAAAGAGATAGAATACAATAATGTTACAAAGATACATTGATAAATATATATATTCCGCTTACATTTTCGTGGTGGCTTCATTGAATCCATTCTCGTAAGATTTCAACCTAGATTACAAAAGTTTACAAATAACAAATCGGTTTAAAAACAGCCAGAACTGTCTTAATGTCATCAATAAACAGTTGGATAGAAAAAATAGTAATTTTTTCGATACTGACTGCCTCCCTTGTCAGAATTGAAATTAATTCTTTCTGGTTATATTACCAAATTAGAAGAGGGAGAGAGAGGAATAGGATTTAGCGTCCACTCGACACTAACATATGGTTAATTTTATTTCAATAATTCGCTTTGCGCATAGGGGTCTTTAGCAGTGGGAGGACCAGGAGAAAACCCACAAGATTGGAAGGGCAACCCTACTCTTTGTCACGTACAACTGGGGATTGAAAACCACGCCAATTGACTCAATGACAGGCCTTATGATACAGTGCGCACGTGCTATCCCCCCGGTCATCCAACCCCCCAACCAAATTAGAAGCTCAGGAGTGGACGTTAGTGGCTTGTCTCTGGATTTATGTATTTGATTTTATCTGTACCAATCGGATTAAAATACAGATCTATATTTCATTATTTATACTTTCGATGGCTCTACTACATAAAGATCTGACAAGTTGTACTGGGAGGTCATGTCAGGGGTCGTACGGGCGGCTTTTGACCCCATGATGTCAAACATTGATTAATCAATCAGCGTTGACACTTCTAGGGGTTTACCTACAGTTTCGTGCAGAGCATACCAAGAACCATTTCAATGGCTAATCCCCTAACATCAACTAGAACGCCTGTTATATATAACAACTCTTCCAGATCACAGTGTAGTAAAGACAAGTAAAACAAAGGGGCGAGCAGAGGGGTGGGGGTGTTTTCTTGGGAATTTATATTTGTACAAAATTCTAAATCTCGAAAGGGTTAGAAAAATTTGACTGTGTACTATCCAATGTCTTCTTTACGGTAACGTCTGCACGTCTAGTCCGTCAAGTGATCTTTTACGTGCACTAACGGTGGGTACAAGGAGTTAAGGGTTTTTTCATGCAATTGAAACAATAGACACATATTTCTTGTGAACCCTGTAACCTCCCCATCTGTAGTCAAAGAGTTTCAGTCTAAAATCTCCCTCTACGAATAAACTTTACCCTCACTCGAACCAAGGTAGTTTTACTATTTCTAAATTAAAACACCTGATGAGTATTGGAGAAAACCCACAGACGACTCTACTCCTTGTCAAGTAAAACCCACAATAATTAGACAGACGACTCTACTCCTTGTCAAGTAAAACTGCAGAATTGAACCCTAGCCACTTGACTCAATGACATGAGAGAGAGAGAAACAGGTTTTAACGTCCACTCGACATAAACTAGGTCATTTCGGGACTAACACATGGTTTTGATTTTATTTCAATAATCCGCTCGCACGTAGGGGTCTTTAGCAGTGGGAAGAAACCGGAGGACCCGGAGGAAACCAACGAGGTTGCCGCGTACAACCAGGGATTTGAAACCACACCAGTTGACTCTATGACAGGTTTTATGATACAGCACGCACGTGCTTAGCATTCAGCCATACAACCCCCTGCATGGTTAATAAAATAAAATACTTAAAAACTAAAATCATTTTCATGAATAGTCAAAATATAGGTAGAGTTTAGACTGAAACTCAGGGAGTGTCATGGGGACCTCATTCAAGAAACCTGAACAACAATATATTAAGAATACAGTCATTTCATTGGCTAGGTTCTAAAATTTTAGCTCTCAACCAATGAAAAGACTTTATTCTGAACCAGATTATTTTATATCATATAATAGTAGAATGATGATGTCATCAAAACTTGTGTACATGTATACTAGTAGAATGATGATGTCATCAAAACTTGTGTAAATATATATAAACAGAATTAATAGACATTATATAAAATAATATTCTTGGTTCTAAATCTACTGACAAAAGTAAACATGCAACATGCCAATTAACGCAGAAGTTAGAACAAAACAAATAAAAGATGTCCCATGATGCTGGGTTTGAAATGAAATGAAATGGGGTTTAACATTCAAACAGTTCTCATCTACTTAATCAAGCCCTGCACAACTGACGAAGAATGAAATGAAATGAGGTTTAACGTCCTACTGTTCAGCTCTAAAATGGGCTAATGAAGACGGTCATACGCCATACAGTGAGTGTATGCCGGATAGCGGCATATTGAATTCCAACTGCCAAGGGATCTCTTACGTGCACGCCAATGTGTACATAGGACCTGTTTTTGTTCCATCCGAACGACTAGACAGCTGTCCTTGTCAGGCCCTCCATCCTTACCCAGGGACCTAACACGCAACCTCAAGGCTAGTGAGCCAGCGTCTTACCCACTTAGCCACTGTGACCCCCTGCCCTACTGACAAGGGAAAACCATGCTGGAAATTCCAGTGGAATATTTTCGGCCATCATTGTGATCAAAACTGGAAACAGACTCAACATGCTTTCGAAGTAACATACCAGTACTTGTTTGTCACGAAAATTGGTATTCCCTCAAAATATACAAAACCGAGCAGCTAACATTTTCAAAAAAGCATGATTGACATGACAGAGAAACACTTCCATCTGACACACACAAGGTCCTTTCGGGACAATGAATGAATGAAATTGAGTTTAACGTCCTACTATTATGCACCTAACCTGGGCTAATGGAAGACGGGCATACGCCATACAGTGTGCTATGAGGGAAATTTTGCCCAGACAGCGGCGCTACGGCACACTCACTCTTATATGGAATTCCAACTGCCAAGGGATCTTTTACGTGCACTCCAATGTGTACGTGGGACCTCGATTTATTGTCCCATCCGAACAACTAGGCATCTGTCCTTGTCAGGCCCTCCTGCATCACTGACTATGGAGATCACGCCGGAATATCAAGATAAACTTGGGTCCATCACCGAGATTAACAGGGATCAAACACCCGACCTCCAGGCTAGCGAACCAGCGCCTTATCCACTTGGCCACTGTGATCCCCCCTTTGGGGACAAACTTCATGTTGGGGACAAACTTCATGTATATGACATGTTAGCCTACATTCAATTCAACTGATTTATGACTGGCACATATCTCCTTACATTAATAGCAGCAGTTTACCTGACCCAAATAGATAGAAATGGGGTTTAACGTCCACTCGACACAAACTAGGTCATTTCGGGACCACTAACCCAAATACCTGTACGTTATGATACAAGAAGATACTTATTAGTGCCTACGTTTGCCTATGTACTTTTTTATCTGCTTACAGCATTATCAGTAGATTACACTGTAACCTAGGTATCATTAAATCTTGTGTATCTAGCTCTAATTTCTTTCAAAATCATTCAATATAAAAGCTTTGTTTTAAAAATGTGTAAAAATCATTTAAAATCACCCAAAAATCATCTGATTTGTACTAAAAGCTGACTGCTCAATTTTGATACTAAGTGTCCAAGTGTTTAATTTCTGGATCACTGCCAAAAAATAAACAACCCAATTGATTATTGATATATAATGAATAATTTTTAAACACTGGTCAGGAAATCAAATACTTGTAAATTTGACTCTCATTATAAAAATTAATCAGTCGGCTTTCAACTGGAAAAAAGAACCAATTAGAAGCTTTTGGTGATTTTAAATGATTTTAAACAAAGATTTGATATTGAATGAATGATAAAAAAATTAGTGCTAAATACAAAAGATTAAATAATACTCGGGTTAGAGTGTTACCTAACCCAAATTTAACTCATGTACATTAAACACAATAATATCTGAAGATTAACTAACCCTAACCCTAACCCAAATTTAACTCATGTACATTAAACACAATAATATCTGGAGATGAACTATTAACCCTAACCCAAATTTTGTTACGATGTAATCCGTATTTAATAATAATTAAAATAATAAACGCAATGTTCCCTATTTATAATTGTGTTACAACCATTTATAATTGTGTTACAACCATTTATAATTGTGTTGCAAGCATTTATAATTGTGTTACAACCATTTATTATTGTGTTACAACCATTTATAATTGTGTTACAACCATTTATAATTGTGTTGCAAGCATTTATAATTGTGTTACAACCATTTATAATTGTTTTGCAAGCATTTATAAAGATTAGAAATAAACAAATGCATCAATTTTGTTAAAGGACATGCCAACAATATATAAATAATTGATTCTAGAAAGTAGAATCAGTTTGTTTGAGAAACAGAAATAAACATAGAACAAATTATATTCTAGATAGCATTAAATAAAAAGAATTAGAAGATACATAATTAATAATTAAAATTAAAGATAGTAAGCTGGCACTGCCAGGCAGGATACGCCCACATTTTCGAGAGATGGTTAGAGAACAAGCAAAACGGAAAGTGATTTTTCCTACAATCAAAGGCTATAATTCATTAAATTACAATTTGATATGCGCAAATATCGACAAGAATCAAGATCTTTAGGTTATAAACATGCATTTCAAGTTTCATCAAAATCGAATCAAAATTGTGACCTATACTGGGTCCACAACCTTGATATACCATATTTTAACACTATTAGAGTACAAACGGCGGCCATTTTGTCTGGCAATTATGGTCCGATTTCCCTGAAATTCAAACTCAACCTTCGGTATGGTGTAACGGTGATAGAGTCAAGCTTTTTTTCAATCGGATAATAATCATAACCTCCAGAGGGACCATAGGCGATTTTTCGGGCAATCAGGGGCCATAATTCAGAAAGCTACGATATGATATGCGCAAATAACGAAAGGGACCAAGATCTTTGGGTTATAACCATGCATTTTAAGTTTTATCAAAATTGAATCAAAATTGTGACCTATACTGAGTCCACAACCTTGATATACCTTTTTATAACAGTATTCGCGTACATGCGGCGGCCATTTTGTTCCGAATTTTCCCGAAATTCAAACTCAACCATCCTTAGGGTGTAACGGTGATATAATCAAACGATTTTTTAAATCGGATAATAATTGTGACCTCCAGAGGGACCACAAGCTAAACAAAGACGATTTTGCGTATAATCAGGGGCCATAATTCAGGAAGTTACAATCCGATATGCCCAAATATCGAAAGGAACCAAAATCTTTGGGTTATAACCATGCATTTCAAGTTTCATCAAAATCGAATTAAAATTGTGACCTCTACTACAGGGTCCACAACCTTGATATACCATATTTTAACAGTATTCGTGTACGAATGGCGGCCATTTTGTGTGGCAATTTTGGTCCAATTTTACTGAAATTCTAAATCTACCTTTCTTAGGGTGTAACGGTGATATAATCAAACGATTTTTTAAATCGGATAATTATTGTAATCTCCAGAGGGACCACAAGCGAATTAAAGACGATTTTGTGTATAATTAGGGGCCATAATTCAGGAAGTTACGATCTGATATGCGCAAATATTGAAAGGAACCAAGATCTTTGGGTTATAACCATGCATTTCAAGTTTCATCAAAATCAAATTAAAATTGTGATCCCTACAGGGTCCACAACCTTGAAATACCATTTTTTAACAGTATTCGCGTACAAACGGCGGCCATTTTGTATGGTAATTTTGGTCCGATTTTTCCGAAATTTGAACTCAACCGTCCTTAGGGTGTAACGGTGATATAATCGAACGGTTTTTCAAATCGGATAATAATTGTGACCTCCAGAGGTACCACGAGCTAAAATAGGTGATTTTTCGGACAATCAGGGGCCATAATTCAGGAAATTACGTTCTGATAGGCACAAATATCGAAAGGAACCAAGATCTTTTGGATATAAACATGCATGTCAAGTTTCAATAAAATCGGTTAAAAATTGTGACCTCTATAGGGTCCACAAGCTAAAAACGTGATTTTTCGTACAATCAGGGGCCATAATCCATGAAGTTTTGATCCGATACGTGCCAATATCGAAAGCAGCCGAGATCTTTGGGGGATAAACCTATATTTCAAGTTTCGTCGAAATCGGGTAAGAATTGTGACCTGTAGAGAGTCCACAAACAATTGTGGACGGACGGACGGACGTCCGGACGGACGGACAGGGGCGACGACATAATACGTCCACATGAAAATGTGGGCGTATAAAAAGAAAAGCTCTATATATTATGTATATATATCTATAAACCACATTCAGACTAATTATAATTAATAATCGGATTAAAACACAGATCATATTTCGTTTTATATTTTATAGTCCAAAATTTTGTTTCATATTTTATAGTCCAAAATTTTGTTTCATATTTTAAAGTCCCAATTTTTTTTTCATATTTTATAGTCCAAAATTTCGTTTAACTTGTCTTATTGTTATATAATAGGTGTTCTTATTGATGTGAGTGTGAGGAATTAGCTAATGAAACGGCCTGTTAGAGTGACCTCTTGGCGTTCTCTGCGTAAACCCCAAGAGTCGTCAACACTGATTGATTAATCAATGTCTGATGTCATATCATCTAAAAGCCAATCGTTTGACCCCCCCCCCCCCCCCGACATAAACTCCCACTTCAACTTGTCAGATCTTCATGTAGTGTAAGCCATTGAAAGCATGAAACAACAAAACGAAATAAAGATCTGTATTTTAATAAGATTGAATAATTAAATAAAAAAAACTAAATTGTTTTCTGTCATCCACAGATTGTCATCTAAAATATTTCCTGAGAATTTATTTTAATTCTTGGTGGGTCAGGGAGGAAGGTGGTTACTCGCTTAACAGGATACCTCCTAGGTTCAATCTCAAGTGTTGACCCAGAAAGCGCATCAAGGTTTTCTCGAGTGGCTTCCTTTTGTCACTGGTGCAGGATGGGGGGCCTAATTAGGATTATTATTCGGAACATGTGAAAAACTGTGTACACATTTGTGTGTACGTAAAAGAACACTTTACAATTTATTGAAGAGTAGGTAGAATCACCTCTATTCAGACCGAGATCTCCTCCATGGCATTGCACACATGACCAATGAGAGAGAGGGGGAAAAGTGAGAAAGAAATAGGGTTTAAGGTCCACTCGACACAAACCAGGTCATTTCGGAACTAAAATATTGTTCAATTTTATATCAACAACTCACTTGCACATAGGGGTTTTTAGTTTTTTGCAGTGGGGAGAGAATCCACAAGGTTGGACAGGTGACCCTACTCCTTGTTGTTACATTCAAGGGGGGAATCAAAACCACACTACTTGACTCAATGACAGACTTTATGATTTCAAGTGCACACCACAAACCACTAGAACCCCCCCACACACACACTCATGAACTCTAGAACCCCCTCCCCCTCCTCATGACCTTTTACTTGAACAGCAGGTGACAGAAAACAATTTGGTTTCTTTTGGTTTTTTAATCGTCAACTACTGATATCTAAAAATGTGTACCAGAGAGATTTATTTCAACAATATAGTAATCTTCCTCAATTTTCATTAATACCTTCACTTATTTGTAGCAAAATGAAATTCTGAATATTATTCAAATTGCAAAACTTCTTTACAGATCAAACTCAAGACTGAAAACCCGTAATATATTGTAATGCAGAATTAACGCTATGGTAGGAGAAAAATGGAGTTTAACGTCCATTGGACACAAATAAGGTCATTTTGGGACCACCTTACACTGTTGAAGCAGTCGTGGCTTGCTAACCTGGAGGTTGCAGGTTCAATCTCTGTATTGACTGATAAGCTTCTCAAGATTGTCTGGCTTGGTTTCCCCTGGTCAGTGGTGTTAAAGGGTATCCTGTATACTTGTCTTCAGCCGATAACGACCACTACAGACTTAGGACCAGGGGTCTGTTTCAAGAAATTTGAACTACGTGTAAGATCAAATCCAAATTTTAGTAATTTGATTGGATAATATTAGATTGATTATAGAGCTTAGCCAATCAAAATTTGGATTTTATCTTCAGTTAAGATTTCGAGAAACAGAGTCTGGTGGTCAAGGAAGTAAAAAAAAATTTTTATGATTAATTGTGAAGGGAATTTGATATAAATCTTTCTGGTACACATTTATCTACAGAATAAATAAAACTCGTTTTTGCTGACCCACCTGGAATGACCTTTGGAATACTGGTAGCCACTGTTTCGTACAACTTGTCGAGCCAAGGGGAATAAATCTTCTCTCCTTGTCAACAACGATGGCATATAACGACACAGTTGAGCAGACGCTTCATTTACAGACATCTGAAGAATAACATGACGGAATTGAAATAAAATGGGGTTTAACATCCTACAAAATTGTTTACAAAGAGAGTGAGAGAGGGGGAGAGAGAAATGGGATTTCAGTAATTTGCTTGCGTCAGGGGTCTCTAGCAGTGGGAGGAACCCGGAAGACTCCTTGTCACGTACAACCGAGGATTCGAAACCATGCCAGTTGACTCAATGACAGGCTTTAGCGCCCGTGCTAACCATTCGGCCATCCAACCCCCCAAAACTGCTTTACAATTTACAAAAGTAACATCACTGTGTTGTGGAAGGATATTAAGTTTCAGAACAGGAGAGAGACAGAAATGGGGTTTAACCTCCACTTGACACAAACAAGGTCATTTTGGGGCTAACGTATGCTGTTCAATTTTTATTTCAATAAATCACTTGCACGTAGGGGTCTTTAGCAGTGGGAGGAAACTGGATTGCCTGGAGGAAACCCATGAGAATGAGAAGACAAATTTTTTTTTGATAATATGGAAAGAGAGAGAAATGGAATTTAATGTCCACTCAGTTGAGCAGACGCTTCATTTACAGACATCTGAAGAATAACATGAAGGAATTGAAATGAAATGGGGTTTAACATCCTACAAATAGATTTATAATTTCCAAAGTGACATTTGTATGTAACAAGGAGTAGGGTCGCCTGTCCAACCTTGTGGCTTTTCTCCAGGTCATCCGGTTTCCTCCCACTGTTAAAGACCCCTACGCCCAAGCGATTTATTGAAATGAAATTGAACCATATGTTCCTCTCGAGTGGACGTTAAACCCCATTTCTCTCTCTCCAAACCAACATCACTGTGATGAAGGACAATATGTTTTCAGAACAGGATATAGAGAGAGAGAGAAATGGGGTTTAAAGTCCACTCAACACAACTAGTTCATTTCGGGACTTCCATATGGTTTTAATTTTATTTCAATAATTCGCTTGCACGTAGGGGTCTTTAGCAGTGGGAGGAAACTGGAGTGCCCAGAGGAAACCCACGAGGTTGAGAAGGCGCCCTATCTCCATACCACATACGCTCACACCAGCGCTTGAAACCACAGCCAAAGCCAGAAGTGGCCGGCCAGCTAGAGCCCAAAGTGCGACACTCTACACCACTAGGCCATCTCAACCCCCCGATATAGAGAGAGATGTGGTTTGACAAAAAACGGGTCATTTTGGGACTAAAATAATGATTCAATTTCATTCAAATCATTTGCGTTGTGGAGTTTAGCAGTGGCAGGAAACCCGGAGAACGAGGGAAAATCCCACCAGGTGACCCTTCTCTTTTTCATGTTCAAGGATGGGATTAAAATCACAACAGTTGTATGGAAATGGCGGCATGGCCACTAATGGAAGGTAAAACAATATCACAGTATGCAGCTGAAAAGCTGAGAAGAAATCACTCATCAGGCACCTTGTTTTTGCTTACATTTTCGATATTATAGAAAGAGAGAGAGAAATGGGATTTAACGTCCACTTAACACAAACTAGGTCATTTCGGGACTAACATATGGTTTTTAATTTCATTTCAATAAATTGCTTGCATCAAGGGGTCTTTAGCAGTAGGAGGATACCGGGGAAAAAAAACCGAGGACCCGGAGAAAACCCACGAGGTTGACCAGGCGAACCTACTCCTGATCACATACAACCAGGATATCGAAACCCCGCCAGTTGATTCAATGACAGGTTTTATGATACAGCATGCACATCCAGCCCACCCTATACTAGTTGCTTACATGAAAACAATGCCATTAGATTTTCGATGTTATGGAAATCTATTATACATACTTCATGTAGAGACATTGGTCGATCATTTTTACGCTTGGAATCAAATCTACCATATATGGCAGCATATTTACGGAGTTCCTCCATTCTATTGGGATCATCTTCCGGTAACAGCATCACTGCCTGAAAAAATAATAAGAATAAATCATCAGCATGGTACTCTTGACATAAAGGGTTCTATTACGTGCTCAACAATATGTATACAGAACTACGGAGAAAACCCATGAGGTTTGACAGCTGACCCTACTCCTCGTTACGTACAAGCGAGGAATCGAAACCATGCTACTTGAATCAATGACAGACCTTATGAGGTTGGACAGCCAACCCTACTCATCGTTACGTACAAGCGAGGACTTCAAATCATGCTAATGACTCAATGACAGACTTATGAGGTTGGACAGCCGACCCTACACTTCGTTACGTACAAGCAAGGAATTGAAACCATGCAACTAGACTCAATGACAGACCTTACGACGCAACGTCCTGTGATAGCGGACTCCCAAGGCAAGGACGCATTTTCTCTATTGGGAATGTCCAGTGGTAGCGGACTCCCCAGGTGAGAGGTAATTACTCTATTGAGAATGTCCAGTGGAGGTAATTACTCTATTGAGAATGTCCAGTGGTAGGGGACTCCCCTGACTTAGAGGTAATTACTCTATTGGGAATCTCCAGTGGTAGCTGACTCCCCAGGCGTGGAAGTAATTTCACTTTCCCAAACAGCCTGACCAGAAAGCGTAATAATTTTACGGTCGGAAAACTCCTGTCATACAGTATCTTGCTACAATATTTTGTAATCTGTCCTATCGTATCTTGTTACAATATTTCATCATCTTTCAACGGTAGGTTCAAATTGTCGCCAGATGTCGGTTTGACAACATTACGAGTCAATATTAAATCTGAATAAAAATATCGAGCGAGAGAACCAAAAACCATTTAAATAACATTTGATAACTTGTGTTCTCTTGAGCAAGTTAAAAAAAAGAAAAGTCCAGCAGAAAATAACAATCTTTTTATACTCTTTATCTTTTAGAAATTCAGTTACATAATGTTTTGTTTTATTTAATGCATTTAAGAAATAATTAAAAAGGTATTTAATGTAAAATAGATAAAAAAAAAACACAGAGAGTTCTCTAATTAAAATTAAACACATTAAATTGAAAACAATTTTTTACTCCATTACGTATTTTTTTCAAAAAAAAGTATTTCTCTAATCAACTTAAGATAGATATTATTAAGATTTGAAAGTAGAAAGTAGAATTTGTAGATTAAAATATGATCTAAAAAACATTACAAATAGATTTTCATGGTTTCAGTTTTAATTCAAAAGACATTAAAACAAATTCCTCCCTCATGATTAAGTCTCTCGACTGTCTCCAACCACGATCAGCATAAACAAAATTTTAAATTGTAAATTTTTTTTTTTCAAATTTACAGAAAATTCAGTCTCTGTGGGTTTTTATTAATATTCTTTTTACGAAATTTAATATTCCTTGGTGATCTCGACATTTAGAAGTTAATGAAGAGAGAGAGAGAGAGAGAAATGGGGTTTAACTTCCACTCGACACAAACTAGGTCATTTTGGGACTAATGTATGGTTTTCTGTTTTTATTTCAATAATTCGCTTGCGAGTAGGCGTCTTTAGCAGTGGGAGGAAACCGGAGTACCCTGAGGAAACCCACCAGGTTGAGAAGGCGCCCCTATCTCCATGCCACATACACTCACACTAGGGCTCGAAAAGAAGTCAAAGGTTAATGCCCTCCCTTGGTCATGAGTGATATTGCAGGAGTCATGTGCAATAGTCATGTCTGAGAGAGAGAGAGAGAAACAGACATAAATGGGTCTTAACAGCCACTTGACACAAACTAGGTCATTTGGGGACTTACATACATGTACGGTTTAATTTTATTTATTTCAATAATTTGCTTGCGCGAAGGGGTCTTTAGCAGTGAGAGGAAACCGGAGAACCCGGAGAAAACCCACAAGGTGGGAAATAGAATTACAAGATCAATGTATATAGCCGGGTTGTTTACGCAGGAAAAGTGAGAATATAAACTAACAATAAATTTCTTCAAGCCTCAAGGGAGGTAACTATCATCAAGACAACTTGCCATCAATTTGAAAGATATGAAAATCTGGATTTTTTAGATAATTCTACAGAACAGATGAAAAAGCAAAAATGACTTGTGAAGCAAACTTCAAAAGAAAACAAAATCGGAATTGAAATTATTTTTGAAAAGCAATATGTGACACAAAGAAGGTTTGTTTTTCTCAGAGAGAAGACGTTAATTTGAAATTAACGTCACAAAGAATTATCTCGGGAATAAAGGATGTCCACAAAAAACAGGAAGTAATATGAAAGATTTCTTTGAAAACAAATAATATTACATTGTTTTTGTACCACTAGAAGATGAAGAATATCTGAAGAAAAGTTGTTGAAAATGATTTTGAAAGTAAAAAGAAAATAATTATGTAAAAGTTTGAAATAAACGACAGTGTGATATTTTAATTACAAAAATTAAAAGAGAGAGAGAGAGAAATGGAGTTCAAGTCAACTCAACACATCTAGGTCATTTCTGGACTAACATATGGTTTAATTTTATTTCAATAAATGCTTGGGCGTAGGGGTTTTAGCATGAGGTTGAGAAGGCACCCTATCTCCATGCCACATACGCTCACACCAGGGCTCGAAACCACAGCCGCAAGCCAGAGGTGGCCGGCCAGCTAGAGGTCGAAGCGCGGCACCCTAGACCACTAGGCCATCCCAACCCCCTAAAATGAGAAAACAGATTCTACAATAAGAATAAATCGTTTTATTCATTTTACTTCAATTTCTGCACTAAAACTGAGAGAGTGAGAGAAATGGGTTTTAACCTCCACTCAAAACAAACTAGGTCATTTCGGGACTATCATATGGTTCAATTTTATTTCAATAATTTGCTTGCGCATAGGGGTCTTTAACAGTGGAAGGAAACCTGAGGTCCCTAAGAAAACCCATGAGGTTGGACATGCGTCCCTACTCCTTGCCACATACAACTGGGGATTCGAAACCACGCCAGTTGACACTAACTAAAATGATATACTGGGCCCAGGTAGCAGCGCTATGCCCTACTCTTATATCAAATTAAAACTGTCAAGGGATCTTTTAAGTGCACGTGCATGTATACACTGGTTTTTCGATCAATCCAAACGACTGAACAGCTGTCCTTGTCAGGCACTGACAAGAGGAAATCATGCTGGAAAAGTTGAATGAATTTTTTCGGCCAATTCAAGGACCGAACATGCGACCTCCAGGCTAGCGAGCCAGCATCCTACCAACTTAGCCACCGTGGCTCCCGTTTTGTTAAAAAAAATGGAGTTAAAAAAATTTTTTTAAAATAAACAATACCTGTATTTCTCTGTTAATTTGTTTCTTCAAGTTTAAATCTTTTGGTTCATAATTTGTCATTTCCTTGGCAAATTTGGCGGCAGCTTCAGCAATGGCGTTGATTTGACTTTCTACGAGAACTGGAGTCATCATGGGTGACAGGGAGGAGAGACTGGGTAATGGTGGGAGATGGGACTGAAAAAATAAATGACAACAATTAAAGAATTCATATAATCTCAAAATTAACCCTTTGACTCCGTCCCGAACAGCCAAAATAGGGCACTTCAGAGCACCCTATACAACCCTTCACATGCAAAGCTGTTGAGCGAGAGAGAGAGAGAGAGAGAGAGAGAGAGAGAGAAAAATGGGGTTTAACATCTACTCGACTCAAACTAGGTCATTTCGAGACTACCACATGGTTCAATTTTATTTCAGTAATTTGCTTGCGCATAGAGGTCTTTAATTACCTATGGGAGGAAAACGGAGGACCTGGGAAAACCCACACAGTTGAACAGGCGACCCTACAACTGCAGAATACACTATGCTAGGCCAATCAAAAATATCTCTTTACATAGAAATTAATGAAATTCATTCAAAATAAATCAACAAGACATTTCGATATGTCCACTGTCCCTACCAGATATAAAGAGAGGGATAGAAATGGGGTTTAACGTCCACTGGACATAAACTAGGTCATTTCGGGACAAACATGATTTTAATTTTATTTCAATAATTCGCTTGCACGTAGGGGTCTTTAGCGGTTGGAGGAAACCGAAGGACCCGGAGGAAACCACCCGACATAAATAATTAAGTATAGTCATTTACTCACCGATAAAATAGAATCTTTTTGATCAGTCTGTGGGGATGATGAGGATGGGCTGACAGCGTTACCTTGACTAGCTGGACTTATACTACGGGGTGTGGGATTCCATGTGGGGGCGTTCACTACCGAGTTGGGGGTCGTGGAATGTAACTGATAATTGATGGCTTGGTCCCTCATGACGGCTGTGATACTACCGGCAGCGGGGGGCTGGTTAGTGGAAGTTGTGTTCTGGAAACTACCTGCAAATACAAGAATATTCGTTATACAGAGTAAAATAGGTAATTTCGGGACTAACATATGGTTCAATTTTATTTGGAGAGGAATAAAGAATTGGGTTTAACATCCACTCAACACAAACTAGGTCATTTCGCGACTAACATATGGTTCATTTTTTTTAATTTCCATAAATTGCTTGCACATAGGGGGTAAACTGCATTCCTCTCTCTCCTGTTCTGAAAACATATTGTCCTCTTTCGTCATAGTGAGGTTGCTTTGGAGAGGGAGAGAGAAATGGGGTTTAACATCAACTAGACACAACTAGGTCATTTTGGAACTAACATGTGGTTCAATTTTTTTAATAATTTGCTTGTGCATAGGATTCTTTAGCAGTGGGAGGAAACAGAAGGACCCGGAGAAAACCCATGAGGTTGGAGAGGCGACCCTACTCCTTGTCACATACCAATCGGAGATTCAACCCCACCTTTTGACTCAATGACAGATCTTACGATACAACACATATCTGCTAACCATTCGGCCATCCAACAACCCAATTCATTTTACAACTACATAAATATTTGAGGATATTTGAGATGGAGTACAAATTTAAAAAGTCTTTTTTTTATATAATTTTGATTGTGAGGATCTAGTGTACATTATCTTACAGGTGTGTATAATTTAATACAGGTATCAAACCAACCAACAAAACACAGGTATTTAATATTGATCTCCACCGTGAAATGAAAACAAACATCGTAAAACACTAAAAGCTCTGAAATTAAACTTTATCAATCTTGAGCAAAACATCCACTAAAAAAATAGGGCTTCAAAAACTTCAAGAGATAATTATTTGAAGAAATTTGTGCTGGTCCGTACAAGCACGTTATCTGCTCTACCTAGCAAACACTATACAACACAGCAAATAATTTTTAACATTTTTTTTTTAAATTTTGTAAATCATCTAAGATTCAAAAAAATATTTGCCGTTTTTTTCTTGTTTTCTAGACTGAGTAACACATACATATTATACAAGTTTTTCATTCAACTATAAAGGAAATGATAACTAACTCACTAAAGAGAACTTTTAAAAAAATATCAAATGGAAATTTCTTACATTTACATTTAAAGAGAATTTTAAAAATGAATTAAATTTAATTCCAAAACTGAAACGAAATGTTTTTAAAAAAATATCACCATTAAAATTTCTTACAATTACATTTTAAATCCAAAAATGAAACAAAATGTTTTTAAAAAATATCACCATTAAAATTTCATACAATTACAGCAATTTTTTTTTTAAAAAAAAAAGCAACTCCAAACCATGTTTAAAATCAATATAACTTCTTTTTAAATATTCAAAATTTAAATTTAAAAAAAAAATATCAAAAACTTAAACTTAAAAAAAAAATTAAAAAATTAAAATGTCTATTATACATGTGAAGCTAATAAAAATAATATTTTTTTTTAAATATTCAAAATTTAAATTTAAAAAAAATATATCAAAACTTAAAACTTAAAAAAAATCAAAAAATTAAAATGTCTACTATACAAATGAAGCTAACAAAAAAAAAATCGTTTTTGAAACGTAACCAAAACTTTTTGTGCAGGATGTGAGTGAGACAAGACACGACAGGTTGACAACTGAATGTGAATAGCTGAATTTATCTCTGGGCTGTATTCACGTTTTACTTCATCTCAAATACTTTTCAAATACGCTTTTTTTTCTACCTGGACTAAACTAAAATCTATCTTGATATTATTTTTAAAAAAGGATTATAACAGGAAGTTAACTTAGAAAACTATGATATAACAACTAGTTAACAGTAGTTTTCATCTCAATATCTGACATTAAAACAAGGAAAAATAAATTCTTTAAAAATTCATAAAATATTCAAAATTACAAAGCTATTGTTATAATTCTGACCCGCCTCAAAAAAATACCTGAATAAACTTTAAAACAATATTATGAACAAGCAACAATTGTTGTTTTGTTGTCCCTAAACATGATTAAAGGCCCGTCATCATTAGCCCAGTGGGAGCAGAATAGTAGGACGTTAAACCCATGTTTGATTGATGAAAAGAGAATTGGGGCTTAACATCCACTCAACACAAATCAGGTCATTTTGGGACTAACATATAGTTCATTTTACTTTGATAAATCGCTTGTGCGTAGGGGTCTTTAGCAGTGGGAGGAAACTGGAAAAACCCATATGATTGTACATGTAACCCTACTTCTTTCCCATTACAAACAGGGAATCGAATCCACACTACTTGACTCAATGACAGAGAGAGAGAGAAATGGGGTTTAACATCCACTCGACTCAAACTAGGTCATTTTGGGACTAAAATATGGTTTTCAATTTCTATTTCAATAATTCACTTGCACGTGGGGGTGTTAAGCACTAGGGGTGAAAACCGGAGTGGCCGGAGGAAACCCACGAGGTTGAGAAGGCGCCCCTATCTCCATGTCACATACGCTCTCACACTAGGGCTCGAAACCACAGCCGCAAGCCAGAGGTGAACCGGCCAGCTAGAGGTTGATGCGCAGCACTCTAGACCACTTGGCCATCCATAACCCTAACTCAATGACAGACCTTGAGATCTAAAGAGCACGTCTTAAATCAATCGGCCAGCTAGCAGCCCTTCCGATGGAAAAAGTTAAAATTGTATTCTTACCTGGATTAGTCACCCATTCTTGTAATGATTTCTGTAATCTGCGTACATGTAATGGTTTACTCGCCATGCCAACAAGTGCCATTATTTCCAGGAATTCTTCTTCTCCTGCTTCACATAATTGCTGTACATCATCGCCGCCTGAAGAATGAAAAAAACAACGCGATTAATTCTGAGAAAACACATCTCAATTATTCTCATAAAAATAAAATTCAAAAAAACTTGTAAAAATACAAGTCGATTACAGGTCAAAATATCTTTTCAAAATACAACTCAACAAATCCTTCAACTTAGCCCATCCCTGATACCCTGCCAACAACTCTAGACCAAGTTCAACACCTCTAGTCCAAGTTGACCCCCCCCCCCCCCCGATACCCCGCCAACACCTCTTGACCAAGTTCAGAGGCATCCATTACTTTGATATGTACAGTACTTGACCTTCACCCCCCACCCATACCACCACCCCCAACCCCGATACCCCGCCGACACCTCTAGATACTCGAGGAAATAATAATCTCCCTCCTGCTGTATGATACAGTACTCTGTAATTTGTCTCCAGTCAGTAGCTCGTAAAACTTTAAAAGAAACATTAATGACTCTCTGTCTATAGTTACCATTCTATTGAAAGTTAATAATATTAGTATTTATGGTTACCATAGCGAACTGAAGAATCGATTCCCAGAATGTAAATTGAGATTTATAAAAATATATCAAAACAATTTAACGAATTTGAATGAAAACACAATCTGGATTGAAAGGAAGGATATTAACAATACACTGCCCCACTTGGAAGAGTTTTTAAAACAGACCACGATTTGCGAGTGAAATATACTAGACAAAAGAAATATTCAACTTAGTTATTAAAGTCAGCTCTCCTTGAAATGTACAACTCCAGAACTTAGCTATTAAAGTCAGCTCTAGTTGAAATCACATGCAGACACCCCAACTTCCCAAGCCTCTGATCACAGAAATTCAAAACTTATTTACTCGAACCTAGAAGCCTCAACTAACCTCAACTAACAAACAGTTTATCGATATGAGGATCGCACAAATCCGTTAATACACCAGAGAGAGAGAGAGGGGGTAGTCTTAATATTTCTCAATCAAAACACCTGATGAGTACCGGAGAAAACCCACAGACAACTCTACTCCTTGTCAAGTAAAAGTGCAGAATTTAACCAAGGCCACTTGACAAGAGAGAGAGAGAGAGAGAGAGAGAGAGAGAGAGAGAGAGAGAAATGGGGTTTAACCTCCACTCAACACAACTAGGTCATTTCGGGACTAACATATGGTTTAATATTATTTCAATAATTCGCTTGCGCTTAGGGGTCTTTAGCAGTGGGAGGAAACCTTCAATACACACACCATACATCCTTCATTTTAAAATTACATGGAGAGAGGGAGGGAGAGACAGAGAGAGAGATAGATGGGATAACACCTATACAACACAAATCAGGTAATTTTGGGACTAACATGTTTTACAATTTCATTTCAATAATTCCAATAGCGAAGAAAGGTCTTTCACAGTTTAAGGAACAGAAAGGTTGCAGAGAAAATCCACAAGGTTGGCGCATACGACCATTTTTCCTGTCACAAACAAGCAGGGAATCTCGAAACTACATGCAGAGGTCTTCACAGATTTAGGTTAGGAACAGGAAAAATCCAAAGAAAATTCCACAAGGTTGGGCAATCGACCGTATTTCCTGTCACATACAAGCAAGGAATCTCGAAACTACGCCACTTGAAGCAATTTGACAGACCAACGGACGGAGGTGACAACAATATACAACCAAATTTCAATGTGTGAATCCAAATAATTATAAAGTGAGAGGAATCCAAAACCATTAGAACAACATTAACTTAGATGGGATCTAAGTCATAATAAACTGAAATAATTCAAAGAAGATGATGAAAAAACTTTACACACAAGCGGAAAAGAGGGTCCGAAGAGTCCAAAAGTGCAAACTTGATGAAGTGACACCAGTAGTAGGATTGTTTAAAAATAAAATCATGGGTATCACAAAACCATCTTTAAACTTCATAACGTTTCGTAACTAAAGACTTACTTCTTCAGCGATAGAGAGAGAGAGAAATGGGGTTTTTAACGTCCACTCAACAAAACTAGGTCATTTCGGGACTAACATATGGTTTAATTTTATTTCAATAATACGCTTGCACGTACGGGTCTTTAGCAGTGGGAGGAAAGCGAAGTGCCCGGAGGAAACCCACGAGGTTGAGAAGGCGCCTCTATCTCCATGCCACATACGCTTACTTCAGAGAAGGCAACTTAACAAATACAGTTGAAGCATAAGGTTAGTCATGGAAACAATTAGTGATGTCATAATGAAAATAGGACGTCATAACTTTGATGTACACCAATCCTCAGCATGTCAATTGCTCCAGCTTCCAGAAGTATTGGGGAGCAATAATGCGATAAATCTGAATGCAAGAGGATCAACACAACTGAAAGACCGTGGGTGGGATTGGGTGGGAAAAAATCGACTAAAAAGAGGGACATAGTGTGCATATCTCATGTCCACCAGTTCTACTGACTACAGCCCTCGCTGTCTTAATGAAGAATGAATTGAGTACATCATACTACGTCATCATCGGAAATGTCACGTGAGGATCATATTCAATGTGGGCGTATAAAAACTCGACGCAGACAAGGAATCAGATGTTATCAACGAGAATGAAATACACTTACAACAGATATAATTCCCGTTTACGATGTCAGAACTTTGTGACCTTTCAAAAGAAAAGCATTATCTCTCCGAAAAAAACATATTGTTTCAGAATTACATAATTTTATTTAGAAGAATTTTAATTCCATCTAAGATACCGAACAAGAAAAAAAATAGACAAATAATATTAACTCCTTAAGCCGCTTACAGAAAATAATACATCATTTTCTATTTTACTCTACATCTTTATTTATTCCGCCGAAAGGGATCTAAAAACAACTTTTAAAATTCTTTAGGTAATTATTTTTCTTACAAACCACAAAATGCAGATTGCCATTCAAGTTTACCACGCTAATTACAGGTACAAAAAAACGAACAGGTGAAAAAAAATAATCATTATTTAATAGTCTGAAAACAATTCTTTTTATTATTTTACATGTCAAAAATTTTTATTCAACAATCGAAAAAAAAAGCTCTGTTAATTAATTTAAAACTTTTTAAAAGTTTGACCTTATTTTGTAGCCCACACTTATGCTTTCAAAAAAGGGGGAGTGAGAGACAGAGAAGTGGGGTGAAACATCCACTTGATAATATCTAGGTCATTTCGGGACTAACATATTGTTCAATGTTATTTCAATAATACGCTTGTGCATAGGGGTCTTTAGCAGTGGGAGGAAACAGGAGGCCCCAGAGAAAACCTTCGAGGTTGGACAGGCAACCTTACTCCTTGTCACATACAACCGAGAAATTGAAACCCCGCCAGTTGACTCAATGACAGACCTTATGATACAACGTGCACATGCTAACCATTCGTACATTCACGACCCCTTCCTCAAATAAGCCATACAGAGTGCTATGAGGGGAATATTGTCCAGACAGCAGCACTATGGCCTACTCTTATATCAAATTCCAACTGCTGATTGTCACAGTTTTCAGTCATTCTTGCAAACCGAATCCACAGCTGACCTTTAAAAACAATAGATTAATTGTTGCTGTTCAAGCCTAGTTACCAGGAGCTGTGTTGGTCAAGCCTAGTAACTAGGATTTGTGGTGGTCAAGCTTGGTGACCAGCAGTTGTGTTGGTCAAGGATGGTAACTAGGATTTGTGGAAGTTAAACTTGGCAACCAATGTAACAAAGCAGTGCTCACTCTGGGTTCCAATTTTTCCCCGCCAATTTCTCTTTTTAATTTTTTAGCTATATATTTCTTCCGCCAAATTTTTTTTTAAAAAATTCAGTAATTTTTATAATTTTTTTTTACAAAAATACATACACATTTTACAATTTACAATATTCTTCTCTGCTTTTCCATTCATCTCTGAAATATCTACCTTTTCTAAATGCCCTTAAGATTTTACGTAGTTTACTAGTTAACGTCGCTCTAATACAACGAGCGATTGACACCAACTGCTAAAAAATTGCACTCGAATGTAGCACGTGCTATCGGTCATTCCAATCGAAATATACGTCACTATTTCTAAGCGTTTTGATTTATTTACTTAAAAACATAAACCCCATTCAAAATATGATAATAAATCCGACAATATGCCATCAAAATGTTGGTGATGGAATACTAAAAAATCTGACAATCTTCTAACGGACGTTACGACCCATGGCATATGATTTGATAATACCTGACGTTCGACAACCTCAAGATTATATACGCATTTATAAACTGTAACAACATATCTGGTTTCATTAATTAACGATACCGGCAACTTTAGTGAGAAATATATAAAAAAAACACTGATTCGTATTGAAAACAAATAATCAAATCTTTTGTCTCTTAATTAGTTTATTACTACTCGTACTGTATATACTTATCAACACTAATCGGGGATTGATCAAGAGACAAAAGATAGGTCTATAGATACCTAATTAATTTTTAATTGACTCACTGTCAATGAACCAATAGGTTTATACAGCGTGGAAATCAAAGCTTTGTGTCATTATGACAAGAAAAAATTATTGCCAAAGGTAAAAAAGAATCGCCATGTAGGAAAAAGTTATCGCCAAAAAATCCACCAGATTGAATATTTTATCGCCAAGATTATATTTTTATCGCAATTGGCGGAAATGGCGATCGACAGCGTGAGCACTGTAACAAAGTGATATCATTTTTAATTTAGGTGCATTGAACTCTGCTAGTTTTGACAATAGATGATTTTGACTTTCACCTCTATATATAAACTCTTGGCATGGCTATTTCTTATTAAATCTAATTAATTCAATATGTCCATTACAAGCTATACATGATCTGTGTACAAGATCTACACGACTTCAAATGTTTATGCACATGCCGTGACGAGATAAAAGAAATAAATGCAGATAATGACCATATGTGCAACTGGTATATATTGAGGCGATCACTGACAGTTAAAAGCCAGAAGAGCCGAGAGAGAAGGGAGGCTTGTACAAGTGTAGGGACTCACCCGAGTCCAGCCGCTGCCTTGGCAGAGGGGCAGAATTATAGATGAAATGTTATATTGTTAGATGTGTTCCTGTAGAATACTAGTAGATTGTATTTTGTAGATGTGTTCGTGTCGTAGCCTAGTTCTTATAGTTCCAGTATTATGTATTGCTGTTTACAATGTACATGTATTCGTGTTGAATGTATGTAACCAAAGCTGTTTAGATTCCTGATGTAAATAAATCCTTTATCTACAAAACTCTTATCTGTTATCACTACAATTGTGTTACACCAACACTCTTGGTGGTCAAGCCTAATAACCATCCAATGTTGTGGTCAAGCATGGTAACCAGGAACTGTCAGGGACCAGTATGGCAACCAGCAGTTGCCATCAGTTCTGACCCTTCCAAAATTTGAGCATTTGTTTCCATCCAACAGAGTCTGATGTTATGGCGTCATATGTGGATTGTGGGTTAGGATAAGGGTTAGGGTTGTGTTGTGGCCCTAACCCTAACCCTGGGTTAAGCCTAACCCTTATCCTAACCCACAATCCCCATATGACGCCATAACATCAGGCTCTGGTGGATGGAAACAAATGCTTACCCTTCCAAATGTGACTCAACAGAGCAGCTTTAGATGAGTTTGAGCGAGGTTTTTAATTGTTTCACAATTAGTTCCATAATCTAGTGTTATGTGATAATATATCAAGGCTATCTCCAATCAACGTGACTGGAAGGTCATGTCTTTAATCAGTGTTACTGGAAGGTCAAGTCTATAAAACTTAAAACATTTACATGTGCAACAATTAAAAATCCCATGGCAAAAATATTCCAAGGAAATAATTAATTTTCTAAAAAAAACATTTATTCATCTGAGAGAAATGCTTTCTTATTTTTTTTGGTCTTCTTTCAAAATGCCGTGCGATTTCAATCGCAGTTTTCTTCTGAACAATCAGCGAATATCAGATTGATGTCAGGTTAATGTTCTTCGATTCATTCTTGAATATCGTTCATAAGAAACCTTCAATAGTCATTTGAAGGAAAGGAAATGAAATGAAATGGGGTTTATTATCCTACTGTTCTGTTCCGACCAGGCCCGTAGCCAGGGGGTGGCACAGGGGGGCAACTGCCTTCCCAATACTGAGTCTTGCCCCCCCCCCCTCAATATCACAAGAAAATTGGCCTTTACCGCAAAATTCCCGAAAACATCTTTGCCCCCCCCCCCCAAAACAACTTCCTGGCTACGGGCCTGGCTCCGACTGGGCAAATGAAGATAGGCATACGTCATACAGTGTGCTATGAGGGACAAGGCAGAATCACGCCGGCAAATCTGGATGAACTTTCTCGGCACATGCCCACAAACTGAACAACAACCACAAAAAATATGCCACCACTTGCTGGTCTCAAAATGGCGTAATAATATTAAAACTAACATCAATCTGATTAAATTTTGTTTTACTTGTCTTTACTACACTGGGATCAGGAAGAGTTATTACAATATAGGCGTTTTAATTGATGTGAGGAATTAGCCTATGAAACAGTCTCTTACAGACTTCTTGTCGTACTCTGTGCGGAACTGTTGGTAAATGTCAATGCTGATTGATTATTCAATGTCTGGCATAATAGGGTCAAAAGCTGCTCATTTGACCCCTGACGTTAATCCCACAATAACTTGTCAGATCTCCATGTAGTGTAGGCCATCAATAGTATAAAAATAATGAAACGAAATATAGATTTGTATTTAAATTAGATTGAGTTAAAGTGGAGATAATAGCTATAAATAATTTGACAATTCCCTAAACATAAAATTTAACACAAGATTAAAACTATCCATAATTTTATGAATTCATTCATCAAGAAAAAAAATCCACAAGAATTACAACAACAAAAATCGTTCTGCAAAGTAACAAAAAACTATTACAATACTGTCAAAGTTTTTTTAAGTTTAGATGTCGAAACATTCTTACTTTTAAAACAAAAAGCATCTCGTGAAATGTTTTTCAATTATTCCATATTATTTTATTTTATTCACTAAGGACGTATTGCTCTTAGAAACCACATATTCTATTAACCTAAATCTCTCACTTTTCTTCAAAATTCTTTTTTTTATTTTTCATAATTTACAAGAGTACGAATAAGTCAAGATAATCAAACAGGCCAAATTTAGAGTGAAAAAAATAGAAATACAGGAAAAATCCAAAAATGACGTTTAGATCAAAAATTTTACAATGTCGTTTACAGATGATTTAAATCTTGTATAAAGATTCAAAAGAAAAGAATGGAGTAAAAATTAACAATGATCTCGAATAACTCGAGGTTTAATATTGTAATAAAATGAGTTAAAGGGTCATAAAATATTATTATAAAAATTAAACATGTACAAATCGTCGAACAAAACAAAAATATAAATTCAAAAAAAAAAAAAGATGTCGACCTGACATTCACATTGCTCAAGAAATAGAACAATCATCAAGTCCTTTTAATACTGAATATAAATGAAGCCTCTGTTTACCAGTTGGAACTGAAGTGATAATCTAAACCTATTATTGTTCTTTATAGCATCTGAACTGGCTTTCTTTCGACTTCTGTTGAATATTCACAATGTTTCTTACAGAATTCCATTGCAATTTATTTCCGTGGTTTTTTGTGCTGAAATATTAGAAACGGTTTCCCTTTTGAGTTGACAAGAGAGAATGACTTCCCAGAATCCTAAACCAGAAAAGTGCAGCAGAACAATTAGAGATAGCATAACGACATCTGCACTCAATTTTTCTCTCAAATAAAGCAATAATTTTATAACACGCTAACACAATAACTTAATAACGGAAAAATGAAATATATTCTTAAATTTGTGATGAATAACTTTATAACGGAAAAATTTCAAAAATGAAATATATTCTTAAATTTGTGATGATTTCCTAGTTATCCAATTAAAATGACAAGAGATTATAAATCATTAAATTAAAAACCCGCCGATCAAATGTGACACAACTCTATTTATTTGCTACATGCACATGTCATTAGGACTTGATAAAAACATGTTTTCCAGTAATTAATAGAATTAATAGCCATCTATCAATTTGGTTTACACAAAAACAACAGAGAGTCAACAATACATTAATAACAGAAGATAGAAATAGAATCTACTTGATACTTTACATATTTTTGAAACTAACATGTCACAGAGAGAGAAAGAGAGAGAGGAAGAGAGACAGAGAGAGAGAAATGGGGTTTAAGGTCCACTCAACACAAACTAGGTCATTATGGACTAACATATGGTTTAATTTTTTATTTCAATAATTCACTTGCGCGTAGGGGTCTTTAGCAGTGGGATTAAACCAGAGTGCCCAGAGGAAACCCACGAGGTTGAGAAGGAGCCCCTTTCTCCATGCCACATAGGCTCACACCAGGGCTCGAAACCGCAGCCGCAAGCCAGAGGTGGCCAGCTAACTAGAGGTCGAAGCGCGGCACTCTAGACCACTAGGCCATCCCAACCCCCCAGAGAGAGAAAGAGAAGAGAGAGAGCTAACATATTGCAGGGATCTCTAGTAGTGTGAGGAAACCAATTGGGCCCAAAGAATACCCAGGAGGTTGGACAGGGAGAGAGAGAAGGAGAGAGAGAGAGAGAGAGAGAGAGAGAGAGAGAGAGAGAGAGAGAGAGAGCTAACATATTGCAGGAATCTATAGTAGTGTGAGGAAACCAATTTGGCATGAAGAAAACCCACCAGGTTGAACAGGGAGAGAGAGAGAGAGAGAGAGAGAGAGAGAAGAGAAGAGAAGAGAGAGAGAGAGAGAGAGAGAGAGAGAAAGGGAGAAAGATATCTGTAACATCCACTTGACACAAACTAGGTCATTTCTGGACTATCATATGGATCAATTTTATTTCAATAATTTGCTTGCACATAGGTGTCAGGAACATGTCACAGCCACTGACATGTGAGAACCTCCTTATTGGTTGACTCTCTCTCTCTCTCTCTCTCTCTCCCTCCACTCTCTCTCTCTCCCCCTGGCTCTCTCTCTCCCCATGACTCTCTCTCCCCCTCTCTCTCTCTCTACCCTCTCTCTCTCTCTCTCTCCCCCTCTCTCTCCCCCCCACTCTCTCTCTCTCCCCCGACTCTCTCTCTCCCCCCTCTCTCTCTCCCCCTCTCTCTCTCCCCCCTCTCTCTCTCCCCCTCTCTCTCTCCCCCTCTCTCTCCCCCTCTCTCTCTCCCCCACTCTCTCTCCCCCTGACTCACCTCACCCTCTCTCTCTCTCCCCCTGACTCTCTCTCTCATTAAAGCTATATTAAAACTCCCTCTCTCTCCCCCTCCCTTGCACCCCCCCTCCCTAAATCTCCCCTCACTCAAACCCTTAAAACCAGATTAAAAACGTTGAATTGTACATGTACTTGAAACATAAACCGGACAGAAACAAAGATATTAACTAGGAAGGAAGCAAATTTTGAAAGATTTATCGAGATTGTTTCTGTAACACATCATTTGTTATTGGCCAGATATTTTTATCGCCACATCTTTTAAGAATTCTGCAAACCAACCAACATCAATTAATAAAGAGGATTAAAAAGTCTGTGTAGGCCGTTTAAATTCATTTCAAAAACTGAAACAATTTCTAAGATGAATAACTACTCTTGTGAATTAATGTTATTACGAGTTCATTGCGTTGTTTTTTCACCAAGCTGAGAATATTTTGTAAAACATTACTACACCAGTGTGTTGCACATTTTTTTGCAAATTATCTGCTTGGTTGTCATGGAAATAGAAATCCTTCCAAGAAAAAATGGCTGTAGAAGAAACTATTAATCAATTTAAGTTTGTCATGAGCTGCAACCATTTTTTACGTGATGTGCAATTCCATGTGTTTTTATGGTCCAAGTTGTGCTGCAAGATTTTTTTATACCATTTTGCAGATACTGTTTGGAGTTGCAGGAGATTTTAAAGGCTTATTATACAACTTTGCATAGAATAATATTCACATTATAGAGCTCCTATCATGGTCAGATATTTAATTGTTTTAACTCCGTGTTTGTTTTAACCGATAATATAGTTTGAATAATTTCACCGATTCAGAAAACTGTTGGGTTTTTTTTTCGTGCTGTAATAACCTAGTGCCACGGCAACAAGGCAGTGTGAGATGACCCTGAAACTGACGTGAAAGTTTGCAAACTTTTTTTTCCACAAGAGAATCAGTTGCAGGATTCTTGGGATCAAACTGGCAGTAAGTCTTTGAGTTGATTTGAATCTTGAATCAATTCAACTCAGTCGTATTGAATGGTCAGGAGAATTACAGTGTTGTAAACAAAGGGTATATAAGAGAGAGAGAGAGAGAGAGAGAGAGAGAGAAATGGGGTTTAATGTCCACTCGACAAAAACTAGGTCATTTCGGGACTAACATATGGTTTTAAACTTTTATTTCCATAATTCGGTTGCGCGTAGGGGTCTTTAGCAGTGGGAGGAAACCGGGGTGCCCGGAGGAAACCCACGAGGTTGAGAAGGCGCCCCTATCTCCATGCCACACATGCTCACACTAGGGCTCGAAACCACAGCTGCAAGCCAGAGGTGACCGGCCAGCTAGAGGTCGAAGCACGGCACTCTAGACCACTAGGCCATCCCAGCCCTTGGAGAATTAGTTGTGTTTTATGTTTTAAACAAAGGGTGTATAATATATCCTCCAGAAAAAACAAACACTTGATTTTTATCTACAGATATTTTACTGGTAGATAACATGTGGTTTAAAGGGACAGTGGGCTGATTTAATGTTTAAATTTTGAATTATTCATTGTCCGTAGGTGAGAGAAGGGAGGGAGAGAGGGAGGCGGAGAGACGGATGAGGGAGAGAGAGAAATCGGGTTTAAAGGGACAGTGGGCTGAATTAATGTTTAAATTTTGAATTATTCATTGTCAGTAGGGGAGAGAGGGAGGTGGAGAGGGAGGCGGAGAGACGGATGAGGGAGAGAGAGAAATGGGGTTTAAAGGGACAGTGGACTGAATTAATGTTTAAATTTTGAATTATTCATTGTCAGTAGGGGAGAGAGGGAGGTGGAGAGGGAGGTGGAGAGACGGATGAGGGAGAGGGAGAAATGGGGTTTAAAGGGACAGTGGGCTGAATTAATGTTTAAATTTTGAATTATTCATTGTCAGTAGAGGAGAGAGGGAGGCGGAGAGACGGATGAGGGAGAGAGAGAAATGGGGTTTAAAGGGACAGTGGGCTGAATTAATGTTTAAATTTTGAATTATTCATTGTCAGTAGGGGAGAGAGGGAGGTGGAGAGACGGGTGAGGGAGAGGGAGAAATGGGGTTTCACTCAAGTGGTTTAAAGGGACAGTGGGCTGAATAAATGTTTAAATTTTGAATTATTCATTGTCAGTAGGGGAGAGAGGGAGGTGGAGAGACAGATGAGGGAGAGGGAGAAATGGGGTTTAAAGGGACAGTGGGCTGAATAAATGTTTAAATTTTGAATTATTCATTGTCAGTAGGGGAGAGAGGGAGGCGGAGAGACAGATGGGGGAGAGAGAGAGAAATTTCCCTCATAGCACTCTGTATGGCATATGCCCAGTTTCGGAGCAGAACAGTAGGACGTTAAACCACATTTCATTTCATTTATATTAATATATCAAGTCTTATTTGAATTAAAAGTAAGACAAGTTCAACAGAATTTAATTGCATCGGCTGTCATAAAAGTAACCATCCATATTTTTGCTCCGAATATTGTCATTTGATTAAAAATTTTAATATTTTCAGTTTTCATTATCTTTTTTAAAATTATTATAGCAAGAACTGTCAGCTCTTTATCTAAATCTTACGTAATACACCTTTTTAACGACACAAAGAGTATAAAACTCTAAAAATAGAGAAGAAAATCAAATATAATATCGTATAAAAACAAAAGTTCTGAATTCTTGCTGTGGAAACACAAGCCTTAAACAGCCGACAGTTTGTTTGTCAGTTTAAATTCCCGGTCCGTACAATATTTATTTGATATGAATATATAAACAAGCCCTCACCTTGAGCTATGAAAATCTCATAATACTGTATCAGGTTTGCCCTCTGTAGAACACGATATAACTGCCACTCCGAGGAGTTCGATGGCTGTGCCGTTGTCATGGTGACCCCTATATTTCCTGGAAAATATCAAAAAGTAAAAATTATTTTTTATATTTCAATTGTTATCAACAAATAATTAATTAGGAGACAAAACTGTTAAAAAAAAACAAAAAAAAACCCAACCCAAAGCTCTTCTGAGATGTTTTTGAAATAAAATATAACAGTTTACGAAGAAGGACGTCTTGGGTTTGACCCCTGGTGTTTGTCGAGAAAGTTCACAAGTTTTTTCCAGTCAGCTCGGTTTCCAACTGTCAGTGGTGTCGGACCGAGGACCTGGTTAGGAAAAGTATCTACATGTAGTCCACTCGTCACAAACTATTAACCTGTTAACTGCGTATGACGTTATATTACGTCATGGACAACTGTGACGCAGTGTGCGTAAGACGTAATATAACGTCTTGGAGGTATTTTCCCCAACCATACGATCGTAGCATGTGCAGGACATAAAATTACGCCTGGAAGAGCAAACCTTTTTTTAAACTGAGGCAACTCTATTTAATGTTCGTTTTAATATAGATTCAGACTTCTATCTTTTGTATTCAGGAATAAAATGGCCCAACAATGATGTTTTTCGTCAAATTAATTACACAACAAGGGGCAGTTAACGTTTTAAAAACTACACAGTTAACAGGTTAAAAGAACTAGTTATGATTTTAATTTTGTCATCTCCATTTAATTTATAAATTATTAAAGTTACATTATGTAAGATATAGATAAAGAACTAGCCACTCTTACTATAATAGTTCGAAAGTAGATGATGTAAATTGAATAATTTGAAGCGAATATCCATGTATTGGCCTTTGAAGGTTTGACAGACATGCGCAATAATTTCAACCACAGTCCCGGTTGATCGAAGCTAAGTCGCGGTACGTCTGGGTTCGCCATATTGATTAAATCGAAGTATCGCTGATCCGTTTTAATCTGTTTAATATCGGAGAAACTCGGTGACATCCAGTGTTGATTAAGGCTTTGATCAGTTAAATAATGTCTAATTAATACTTTAGAAATCAACATTTCAGGCCCAAAGGCAGATTTAGCTCTTACATAATGCATGTTTAATAAATCACAAACAAATATCAGCTTCTACACATTTTTTTTTTTTCACAAGAAGGCTTGTTTCCAGAGATAGAAGGTTGTGATTAATTAGGAGAGAGAAAAAGAGAGAAAGGGAGAAAAAAAGAGAGAGAGAGTAAGAGAGAGAGAGAGGGATGGGTTTTCACCTCTCCATTGGACACAAACTAGGTCATTTCGGGAGTAACATAAGTAAAATTATGTTTTATATTTTAATTGTAATCAACAAACAATTAATTAGGAGACGATACTGTAAATAAAAATACATCCCAAAGTCCCTTTAAAATATATAATTTTTTCACAAGAAGACTTGGATAGATCAAAGTGATTTATTTGGTTCAATAATCAACAAATAGATGTAAAATTGATTTTGTCGCAAGCCATTTTCTTCACTCTTGAATTACCTCCCTTCACTACCATCCATGTTATTTTTTAAAAAAATCTTTTCTTGCTTTTAAATAATAGTATTAGTTCTATTTGTCAAGATGAATTCGTTTTTTTTTTCTTACTCCATTGTAGTTCGATAGCGAGCGTGAATTCTACGGAATCAAATTTATCATGCGTATAACACTAAATAATTGTATAAAACCGGAAAAAACCCATTTTTCGTATTTTCTTTTATAAGTAGTTAGAGGACATAAAGTCAGTTTAAGTTTTTAAAACTCAAGATTTAAACGAACCACTTAACAACCATAAATCTTCAGGGGCCAGTTGCTCTGAGCTCCGTTATCTTTTAACGATCCGTTAACTTTAACAGAGAGAAAGATTGTTGCTGGAAATAAAGGCCCCCGAACATTCTGTGGTGCAAATTTTTCCTACAGATTTATGCTAAAATTTCTAAAGGAAAAAATAATGTATTCTATAGTGTTTTCGGTAGTAAATTTAACGCAAACAACACGTTTCCAAGATATGTCCGTTAGAGTTTAACGGATCGTTAAAATAACTTGGTTTTGAGCAACCAACCCCTGATCTTAAACAGCAACAATGCCTCAGTGAGTAAAACTTCTTGTAAACCAGAAGGTTCCGTGTTAGAAATAAAATGAAATGCGGTTTAACGTCCTACTTTTCTGCTCCTTAACTGGGTGAATGTAGATAGGCATACGCCATACATTGTGCGATGAGGGAAGAGAGAGGGAAATGGGGTTAAACATCCACTTGATACAAACTAGGTCATTTCGTGACTAACAAATGGTTTTATTCTATTTAAATAATTTGCTTGTACGTAGGGGTCTTTAATTAGCAGTGTGAGGAAACCGGAGGACCCGTAGAAAACCCACAAGGTTGGACAGGGGACCCTACTCCTTGTCAGGTACAACAGGGGATTTGAAACCACGTCAGTTGACTCAATGACAGGCCTTTATGATACAGCGTGCACGTGCTAACCATTCGGCCACACACACACCCCCCCCAAAAAAAATGCCACTTTAAACTAAAATAAAAATGCACTAAGAAGAAAATGTTTTATTTTTAGAAGAAACTTGGTGGCTTTTATCTTACATTTTTCCTCCATGAATAGTTTTTGTATTTAATATTAAAAACTTAAATAATTCATTCTTTCATTGTGAATAACAAATGAATATAAATTTAATTTCTGAAACAAAATATCTCCATGACATTTCTATAAAGTTTTTTTTAGTTCTTGATTAATTTTTTTTTTATAAAACTGCAATGAAATAAATTATACTTCATTTTTTTTTGTTGTACATTCTAACTGAAGTGTTTTTATTGTGACATTATCAATTAAATGTGAACACGTGAATCTCTTGTTTCATCTGGTGACATGACAAACATGGCATCCAATATTGTTGATGGTTGTGTACTAACATTATCATAAACAAAAGAGGTGGGGTGGGGAACAAAAGAAAGAAAGAGGTGGGGTGGACTGAGCAAAAAGATAGAGAGAGTAAAGTTAGAGAGAGAGAGGGAAGTTGGGGAGTGTAGGCTGAAAAAAGAAAGATAGAGAGATAGAGAGATAGAGAGAAAGAGAGAGAGATAGAGATATAGTAAAGATAGAGAGAGAGAGAGAGAGAGAGAGGTGTTGGGAGTGTAGGCTGAACAAAGAGAGAGAGTGGGGTGGAAGTGTGGCTGAACAAAGAGGAGGTGGGAGTGGAAGTGTGGCTGAACAAAGAGGAGGTGGGAGTGGGGGTTGAACAAAGAGAGTGAGAGAGGTGGTAGTGTGGATGAACAAAGAGAGAGAGATGGTTAAACATACACTCAACACAAACTAGGCCATTTCAGGACTAACACATGGTTCAATTTTATTTCAATAATTCAGTTGCGTGTACGGGTCTCACTCTGGTCGAACCATACACATGTATGTACCTTAATAAACAGACATATTGTCTCTGATTTTCTGAGATTATAAAACTCTCAGGTTATTCCCCCTTACCTCACAGCAAAATTTACATTGTCCTCCCCCCACAATTCCTAAACATGTCCCTGATGGTGAGGGGTGGTCATAATAACATCTGTCATTCAGTCAATTACCAAATTAGTTTTTAAGGGGTTCAAAATAATTACTTAAAATCCCTGAATTAGAACTAAATCTAAAATTAGAAACCAAGATTTTTTTTTCATCCTACAAATGTATCCATTATTGAGAAAGACAAATAAATCGGGTCGTAAAATATTCATCAAATTAATTTGAATATGATAAAAAAATAAGGAAAACATCTAAAACCATATTCAATAATTTTATAATATGATTTTTAATCCGAGGAGTTTAAAACTTTGAAATAATTCAAGAATTGACTGTTCTGCAAAAAGTTAAAATATTTTTAAAAATAAATTTTCAAACCCTCTGGAGAAGTAAAATAGGACGTAATGGATAATTTACACAACAGGTAGGCTATTATTTATTTTCTAGAGCTGTCAAGCTAGCAAGAGTGTTATTGTCCGTTTAAGAAATGAGTGTTCTGCAAAAATGTTAAAATATTTTTAAAAATAAATTTTCAAACCCTCTTGAGAAGTAAAATAGGATGTAATGGATAATTTACACAACAGGTAGGACACTTAAACATCTAGTACTTAGATAGGGATATTATTTATTTTCTAGAGCTTTCAAGCCAGCAAGAGTGTTATTGTCCCTTTATGAAATGACTGTTCTCCAAAAATTTCAAAATATTTTTAAAAATAAACTGAATGACTATATATCATTTAAAACATAAAATCACAAAAATCCTACCTTTTAAGGTGGCGCTAAATAAGGCCAAGGGATAGGGTGGACGGTTTGTTATCACCATTAGCCTGCCCGACTGTGATACCGTGTGACTGAACGAATGTAATTTACCCCGGAATGGCAAGAAAACGTGCCTCACTGACAATCTAATACTCACTGCTCGCGTGAACTGTCCGTCCCGTGAGTAATATGTCCCGAGACAAACAGAAAGCTGGCCGAGCTAGAAACGGAGGAATGTCATCCACAAAGAGCATCTTCATCCCTTTGGCGAGATGACAGGGTTTATATCAAGAACAAACAAGAGAAGGGTGACTCGGGGGGGGGCCCTCCAGTTTTAACCCTCTTCATTTAACGTAAGAACAACATCACTGGTTAAAAAACAATCAAAAAACAACGACTGGATTCGCTTGTACAGTCGGCGATAAATTCGTAGGTAACGGGTTTGACTCCCGACAAAAGACTGTTTGACATGTCTACAACAACATCATCAAGTGTTTATTTAGTTTATCCAGTTCAACGACTTAAAATAATTACCCACAACAAATTACCGTTTTGAAGGATTCCAATTAAAATCAATTAAACATTATTACTTAAACTTTCTGAATTTAACTATTTCGATCCACAGACTTAAAAACAATTACCCACAACAAATTACAGTTTTTGTTGATTCCAATTAAAATCAATTAAACATAATTAAATAATCTTTCCAAATTTAACTATTTCAATCCACAGACTTACAAACAATTACCCACATAAATTATTTGTTTGATTTATTCGGTTTAAGATTAATTGAATATATATTTAGGAGCAGACAAAAATAATTAATAAAGGTCTTGGGTATTTTTATCAATCTTGATTAATTTTAACTAACTTTAATTATTATCAGTATTATAATTTTATCATTATTAGTATATTATTATTATCATCATTATTAATATCATAGTCATTATCAGTATTAATATCCTTATTTCATATTCATTATCATTATAGATTTAAGCATTATCATTATCAGTATCAATATTAATATTATTATTATTATCTGCCATTATTATTGTCATTATTATAAATTATTAGCATTGTCATCATTATTATCATTATTAATATTATCCTTATTAGAAATTGTCATTATCATCAGTATTATTATAAAATTTATCATTTTCATTAATATTATCATTTTTATCATGAACATTTTTATCATTATCATTGTCATTATTATCATTGTCATTATCATTATTATCATTTTTATCATTATTAATTTTATCATTCTCATTGTCTTTATCATATTATCAGTCATTATCATTGTTACTATTATCATTATTTTTTTCAGTCCTGATTATCATTGAGAATACTGAACAGTAATTAATGTCTAAACTTTGCAGGAGTTTTCACATAAATTTTAAATCAGAACAAAAACATATTTTCAGGGAAGTCTTCAACTTGCTGCAATATAAAAATTTTAGGCTTTGATTATTTTTATGTTGTCTTTTTTTAATTTTTTTAGATATTTAATTCTATTTTGCTGTTCATAACTTTTGGCTCATGTCAGAAGGTGTATTTAACTAGCTTTCCATATTTCGAAACAAATGAACAAGCAGGACCCAAATATACATTCGGGTGCACCATATAAGAGTAGGCTGTAATGTCACTGCCTGGGCTAAATTTCCCTCATAGCATACTGTATGGTATATGCCAGTCTTCATTAGCCCAGTTCGGAACAGAGCATTAGAACATTAAACCCCATTTCATTTCTTATATTTCCAGCTTTCTATATTTCAAAACAATTCATCAAACAGAATCATTTTTTACATAAAAGAAAACCTGTGTTAAAATTTATTCCGCTATTACCACAGTTCCGATTGTATCATCTCGTGATTCCAACGAAATAAAAATTCACTGCTCTTAACTGATCAATCATAACAACGTCAACTAACTGTATGTTTTATCAAATTTAATTCCTCGATTCCAAAAATAAAATAATATTTCCTATTCATAAAAATGTTAATAAGCCTTTTACATAAGTTCGGTTAAATTACTATAAATTTTTTTTAAAAAGACTAAATGAAATAATAATAATTCCTAATAAGCCTTTTACATAAGTTCGGCTAAATTACTATAAAAAATTTTAATAAAAAGACTAAATGTAATAATATTACCTAATAAGCCTTTTATATGGGTTCAGCTAAATTACTATAAATTTTTTAAAAAATGACTACCTTAAATCTCCTAGGAATTAAAACTTTTTTTACAGTAATAATGATTTATTTGTGAAAAAAAATTCAATGGTTGAAATATAAAGATTTAAATGTCAATGAATTGATCAGTTTGATCAAGTTCATGTAATAGCCTTGTTTTTTTTTTATATTTCATGCCTCCGTTTATTAGGCCTAATTTTTTTATTGTAATACACAAGATCCTATATTATTAGATGTAATATTTTGTGAGAAAACTATCAAGTCATGCCTAATAAAGTGACTATGTTGATTTCGTAAAAGTTTTTAAAAACTGTTTCTATCATTGGAAGAAAGGTGGGTAGAGGGCGGGAGTTGGGTACAGTGAGAGAGAGTAAGGGAGGCGGGGAGAGAAAGAGAGATACATGGGAGAGAGAGATGGATAGAGAGAGATATGTGGGAAAGGGAGATGGAGAGAGAGATATGTGTGAGAGAGTGATGGGTAGGAGAGCCAAAGAGATAGATACATGTGAGAGAGAGAGAGATATGTGGGAGAGAGAAAGAGAGAGAGAGAAAAGAGAGAAAGAGAGAGAGATATATATTTGGGAGAGAGAGTACAAGTATACATGAATGTCTATAATCTGAATACATTCAATATTTAAATTTTTATTCTAATTTCTAATCAGTTAGGTCCAGCAAGATACATGTACATGAGCAGTTCAAATCAAATGGCAGTTAACAAGGAACTCCATTACAAATTGTGTTCATCAAAGGGTACAGGATCACAAACTATTTTCAAATGTTGATATTAGCATCCAATATTTTCACAGCAAGATAACAACACCAATATTGATTGAGATGGACCAATATTAAATTCGAAATTTATGTTTTTAATAACAGATAGCTACTTGAAATAAGATATTGTGTAAATGCCCCTTTAACAGGATGAGATATTGTGTAAACGTCCCTTTAACCGAACGGATATTGAAAAAAGTTCCATTAAGAGGATAAGATACGTTAAAATGTAAAAAGCCCCTTTAACAAGATGAGATATTGTGTAAAAGCCCCTTAAAAATCATGATATATTATGTAAATACCCCTTTAAGAGGATAATATATTGTGTAAAAGCACCTTTAACAGGATGACATCTACATGTAAATTCCCCTTTAAAATCATGATATATTATGTATATGCCCCTTTAAGAGGATGAGATATTGTGTAAAAGACCCTTTAACAAGATGAAATAAAGTGTAATTGCCCCTTTAACACGACGCGACATTACATAAGGCAAGTGATGGAAGCGAAAAACAGTGATTACAATATAGTTGTCGAAAGTAAAACACACTATACTAATTCACTAGGATGGAAAAAAAACATTTCTGGCATTCGAAGAAAACAGCAATTGACCTTACAATTACATTTTTTCCCGCTCTTTCTATTTCTTCTCAAACAAACTTGAACGTGCAGATTTTTCCCGTGGAAAGAAAACTTCTGATTAGATACAATTAACATAAAAATGTCTTTAAAATAAAAATGTGATTCAGTTGTAATAACATTAAACGATCTTCACCTTAGATATTAGAAGGTTGCTCTTTGGGATGAGAAAATGAAATGAAATGGGGTTTAACATCCTACTGTTCTACTCCGACTAGGCTGAGGAAGATGGGCATATACGCCATAAAGTGTACTATAAAAAAAAATTTGCCCCGACAACTGTGCTACGACCTACTGTCATATCAAATTCCAACTGTCAAGGGATCTTTTATGTGCACATCTATGTGTACACGGGATCTTAGTTTTTTGTCCTATCCGAGCGACCAGATTACTGCCCTTCCAGCCTGGATCACTGACAAGCAGAAACCAATATTAATTAGAACACACAGAATGAGAATAAAGATAATAATTGCCAGTCTTGGATTTTCTCGGGTTTCATCCCACTCTAAAAGATCCTAGACAGAACAGTGGCGTGGTTTCGATTCCACTCATCTAGATGACATAACAAGCAGGCCCGTCGGAACGATATGTATATTTGGGGGGGGGGCTGGGAGCAAAGGTAGCGAAATCAAGGGGGTCCGAATTTTTTTGACACCACGCACAGGATATATACGGGCCTGACAAGGGGTAGTGTTGCCAGTCCAAACTCGTGGGTTTTCTCCGGTTTCCATGTCCTCTCACTGTTAAAGACCTCAAACAAAATCAGTCAAATTAATGAGAGAGAGCGAGAGAAATAGGGTTTAACATCCACTCAACACAACTAGGTCATTTTGGGACTAACATATGGTTTAATTTTATTTCAATAATTCGCTTGCGCCTAAGGGTCTTAAGCAGTGGGTGGAAACCAGAGTGCCCGGAGGAAACCCACAAGGTTGAAAAGGAGCCCCTATCTCCATGCCAGATACGCTCACACCAGGGCTCGAAACCACAGTCGCAAGCCAGAGGTGGCCGGCCAGCTAGAGGTCGAAGTGCGGCACTCTAGACCACTAGGCCATCCCAACACCCAAATTAATTAAAACACACAGACCAAGAATAAAGATAATAATTGCCAGTCACAATAAGAGTACAACCTGATAAAGATGGAAGGATGTGAGACCGGAAACCTCTCATTAAACCAGTCACATGTTGACACTTAGCTTTACAACATTATAAAAGAATTGAAAACTTAACACTTAATTGAAAATATTGAGTAGGAAACTGTTACACTGGGAATATAGATCATCCTGAATGAAATAAAATGAGAGAGAGACAGAGAGAGAGAGAGAGAGAGAGAGAGGGGGGAGAATATCCACTGGACACAAACCAGGTCATTTTGGGACAAACATATGAATCAATTTTATTTCAATAATTTGCTTGCGCATGGGGTCTTTAGCAGTGGGAGGAACCGGAGGACCGGGAGAAAACCCACAAGGTTGGACAGGCGACCCTACTCCTTGTCACATAGAACCAGGCAATCGAAACCATGCCAGTTGAATCAATGACAGACCTTACATCTAACTTAGGTTGCGCACATGCTAACCATTTAGTCATCCGCCCCCCCCTCTGTCCGAACAAAGTTTCCCTCAAAGCACACTACATGGACCCGTGTACACATTGGCGTGCACGTAAAAGACCCCTTGGAATTCGATATAAGACTAGGTCATACTGGCGCTGTCCAGGCAAAATTTCCCTCACGGCACACTTTATGGTGTAGGCTGGTCTTCATTAGCTCAGTTCGAAGCGGGGTAGAACAGTCGAATGTTAAACCCCATTTCATTTCATTTTTGTACTGACAACATCCCGACCTGGTTAATTAATATCGTATATATTTATCACATACATGTACCAATCATAATAACAGAAACTGGATAATCTAATCTAGGTCAATTTATATAGATAGACTAGTACTTCCTGTCACAATCCTTCCTACTTGTGCTTCATTTCCCCTCGTCGCACTCTGAACTCTTCAACTTCCATCATCGGTCTGTTTTGGTTTACAACTCATATTTATAATATTTAGGCCAAATTATATTATTTAACCTTTAGGCCTAGCTCTTTTTTTTTCAAACTGTAGGCCTAATTCTATTATTCAACCTTTAGTATCATTTAACCTTTAGGCCAAGTTCTATCATTTAACCTTTAGGCCAAGTTCTATCATTTAACCTTTAGGCCTAATTCTATTTTCTAACCTTTAGGCCTAATTCTATTTTCTAACCTTTAGGCCTAATTCTATTTTCTAACCTTCAGGCTTAATTTTATTGCTTAACCTTTAGGCCTAAGTCTTTTATTCAACCGAGGGGTGGGATGGCTGAGTGGTCTAATGCATACATTTTTGATCATACAGCTGTTTTTTTTTTAATCAAGTGGTGTGGTTTCTATCCTAAGCTTATAAGTGACAAGGAGTAGGGTCACCTGCCCAAACTCGTGGGTTTTCTCTGGGTCCTCCAGTTTCCTCCCACTGCTAAAGACCTCTACATGTACATGAAAGAGAATTTTTGAAATATATGTTAGTCTTGAAATGACCTAGTTCGTGCATACAAGGATTTATGTTGCCTTTCCAACCTCCTTGGTATTCTTGGGGCCCAATTGGTTTCAATATGCTAGTCATCTAATGAACTCTATCTCTCCCTCTCCCTCCCTCTCTCTCTCTCTTTCTCTCTCTTTCTCTCTCTCTGTCTCTCTCCTTTGTCTCTTCTCTCTCTCTCTCTCTCTCCCTCCCTCCCTCCTCTCTCTCTCTCTTCTCTCTCCTCTCTCCTCTCTCTCTCTCCTCTGTCTCTTCTCTGTCTCTCCTCTCTCTTCTTCCCTCCCTCCCTCCCTCTCTCTAATCATATATACATGCACCAATACATATTGACCCCATAAAACATTGAATAACATTTGAATAATTATTTTAACATACTTTCTGCTCTCTGAAACCAGTTAACAGGTTAAGGTTCACATATTTCAAATACCCTGTTGAAACAGAGGGGAGGTGTTGCATATTATAAGTATGCAATACACATACATGTGTATATATATATATTGAAATAGAATGAAGATCAGAAGGGGGGGCACAGAGAGAGGGATAGGGAGGGTGGGATGGATGGATGGAGAGAGAGAGAGAGAGTGGAAGAGGTAGGGAAGGAGGGGGAGAGACAGAGAGAGGCATCCATGGAGAGTGAGAGAGTTAGGAGGGAGGGAAGGAGGGAGAGAGAGAGTCGACCATGGAGAGAGAGAGGGAGAGAGGGAGAGAGAGAGAGGCCACCATGTACATGTACATATATATATATATATTGAAATAGAATGAAGATCAGGGGAGGGGCACAGAGAGAGGGATAGGGAGGGAGGGATGAAGAGAGAGAAAGAGAGAGAGTGGAAGAGGGAGGGAAGGAGGGAGAGAGAGAGAGGCGACCATGGAGAGAGAGAGAGCGGAGGAGGGAGGGAAGGAGGGAGGGAAGGAGGGAGAGAGAGACAGAGAGAGAGAGGGAGAGATGGGGTTTAATGTCCATTCAATACAAAACAAAAAAATTTTGGGACTAACATTCATGTATTGTATCAATTAGTGTGTATATTAGGTCTTTAGCTGTGGGAGAAAACTACATGAATTGAAAAGGTCATACTACTCCTTGAACAGTGCCACTTGACTCAATGACAGGTCATATGATCTAAAACGTACATTAAACCCTTCGGTTACTCACCGACCCCCCACCCCCTTCCCACTCACGAAGAAAGACAGCTCACATAAACAGATTCACATAAACTAATCCATACAAATCTAATCGATAACCTTATTTTTGATCAATATTTGTAAGCTGAGTTTCAACATTTGTAGAGTAACATCTGTGAAACAAGACACACAGGTTTGTGTCTAGTCCTATGGATAGGCGGACAAATATTATACATAAAATAAACACAAGATGTGTCAAGGTGCTGACATGTCATTAACATACATCCGTCTTTTAAACTTTTTATTGGTTCACGATAAAACGTGACTCTCACTTTTTCAGTGGTATGTTTTTTTTTATTCAACCTTTCTGGACTCATAATTTATATCGCACGTATTCCCAATTCCCTGTGTTTTAATTTCAAAAACAAAATAAAGTATTATGTGTAAACTTATTTTGGTACACGTCATACTCGTAACTCTAGAACAAGGCCACACCCATTCATTTCACTTTTTACAACCATATATAATTAGGCCTATTATGGACACTTGTTGCAGCAGAGTCATGTACATGTAGCTATTAACTTAAAAACATCAAGCCTTAGGCATCCAGCTTAACTAGTCACAAAGATATACTCTTAAATTTCTTTTGATATGGAGCCACAGGGCTCAGTGAGTAAGCTTAATGCCGCTGTCCGGGCAAAATTTCCCTTTGTAAGTGTAAGCCTGTCCTCGTTGGCTCATTTAATGCAGAAAGGTAGGATGCATTTGTGTACAAACTTTGCTGTGCACGTTAAATAACACCTTGACAGTTGGAATTTGAAATAAGAATAGGGCGTAAAGCCACTGTCCGGGCAAAATTCTCCTCTTAGCACACTGTAAGCCCATCTCTATTAGCTCATTTGGTGCAGAAAAGTAGGATATATTCATGTACATATACAAACTTGCCAAGTACGTACGTGTAAAAGAACCCTTGACAGAAATAAGAATAGCTCGTAGCACCACTGTCCGGGCAAAATTCTCCTCTCAGCGCACTCACTGTAAGCCTGTCTTTGATACCTTAATCGGTGCAGAAAAGTAGGGAGTAAAAACCTAGATTTTGTAATTTCTCTTCGAGACATGATCCAACCAAATATTGATAAAACTTCTCCCTCTGACCAGTCCTACACGTTTAAGGGGAGCTTTGGCTCCTTCTCCTTTCGACACACGTCGGCTTTCCTTCAAAGGAGTCATTAAAGACTCCTGCAAATTACATGTAGCTTGGGGGGTTGCAATGGCCTAGTTGTCTAGAGTGCCGCGCTTCGACCTCTAGCTGGCCGGCCACCTATGGCTTGCGGCTGTGGTGTCGAGCCCTGGTGTGAGCGTATGTGGCATGGAGAAAGGGGCGCCTTCTTCCAGGCACTACGGTTTCCTCCCACTGCTAAAGACCCCTACGCGCAAGCGAATTATTGAAATAAAATTAGACCATATGTTAGTCCCAAAATTACCTAGTTGTGTTGAGTGGACGTTGAACCCCATTTCTCTCTCTCTCTACATGTAGCTAATTCCCTCTCTTTAAACTGCATATAATTAAGTTATCAGGAGCTTTTTATGGCTCCTGCCCAATTTTTATAAACGTGTGAAGGACTCGTCTTACCTTGCCCTACAGCGTAAGGTGGGGTAGGGCTGGGGTTACATAAAACCACCTCGGCAGACGGTGGTGGCGGACAACAGTACCTCTCCACTTCGTAACAGTAATCCAAATTCCTCTTATTATGTAAAATACCCATGTTAAACATGGCTTCCTCGACTTGAGAATAATATACCGACCGACCGCAGGTAGTAAATTAATATCCCCACAACATCATAATCATACACACTAAGTCAAAACTCATAACACGCTTTTGTTTTTCTCACAAATTCAAAATCACTTGCTGTTATGTTTCGTTTTCGCTGGAGCTTTAGATATGAGCGAGCTCAACAGAGAAATAAAAAAACATTTACAACAAAAAAAAACACACAAGAAAAAAAAACAACACTGCTAGCAGCAGAAGTTACAACTGTGCCAAAACTATGCACATTTAAAATTAGGTTGAATAAAAAGCAAAATGTTTGACTCATAATGTTTCAACTCGAGTGATGGGCTTTTTTTTCTCTCTGGCTTTATTCTCTCTTGTTTAAATTTTTGCTGTATAAATTATGCAAACTTTTAACTGTGGTGTTGTTTTTTTTATCTCAACGCTTCATTTATAGGATGGCTTGTTAGGAAAATATAACTATAAATGATATATTAGAAGTTTAAAACATGAGCTATTATCAAATATCTCGTACATTTGTAGGGTATTAAATAAAACTTATTAGCTGGTAGTCAGTGGTTTCTTTCATGTCATTTCATTTCATTTCATCTTGTGTCTTTGTTTGTGGGGGTTTTTTTTTATTATTTCACAAATTGTTAGTAACATGCATGAACGACCGAAGATGAAAAGTGGACGAATAAATAAAATTAAATGAAAGAGGAGTTTAACAGGAGATGAACAAATGGAAAGATGGTATCAACTATATTGGGGATGACTAAAAGAGAGAGAGAGAGAGAGAGAGAAATGGGGTTTAACTCCACTCGACACAAACTAGCTAATTTCGGGACTAACATATGGTTTCTAATTCTATTTCAATAATTCGTTTGTGGTAGAGGTCGTTAGCAGTGGACTCTGAGAAAACCCACAAGGTTGGACAGGCGACTCACGTACAACCAGGGATTCGAAAGCACGCCAATTGACTCAATGACAGGCTTTATGATACAGCATGCACGTGCTAACCATTCAGCCATCTACCCCCCCCCCCCATGACTAAAAGGCAGGAAAACTACTGTACTAAATAAAACACAGAAAGCACAAACAGTTTATTAAGTCAGTACTGCTATAAATTATCAATGGAGATAAAAGTAGGTTGAAAGGGAATGAAACATACAAATTAAATGAAATGGAATAGGGTTTAACGTCCTACTGTTCTGCTCCTAAACTAGGCTAATGAAGACGGTCATATACGCCATACAATGAGGGAAATTAGGTCCAGGCAGCAGCACTACAGTCTACTCTCATATCGAATTCCAACTGCCAAGGGATCTTTTACATGCACGCCAATGTGTACACAGGACCTCGGTTTTTCTCCCTATCCGCATGACTAGGCAGCTGTCCTTGTCAGGCCCTTTGTCCTGCATCACTGGCAAGAGGAAACCCTGCCAGAATATTCAGGGTAAAGAAACCATCACATATATTCAACACAAAAATCTCAACAAATTTTTTTCCCGGTTGTATGTGCCAAGGAGTAGGGTAGCCTGTCCAACCTTGTGGGTTTTCTCCGGGTCCTCTGGTTTCCTCTCACTGCTAAAGACCCCTACGTGCAAGCGAATTATTGAAATAAAATTGAACCATATGTTAGTCCCGAAATGACCTAGTTTGAGTCGAGTGGACTTGCACAGTCTCTCTCTGAGTCTCTCTCTCTCTGAGTCTCTCTCTCTCTGTCTCTCTTCTCAGTCTCTCTCTCACTCAGTCTCTCTCTCACTCAGTCTCTCTCTCACTCAGTCTCTCTCTCACTCAGTCTCTCTCTCACTCAGTCTCTCTCTCTTTCTCTCTCTCTCTCTCTCTCTCAACAAATTCTTCTCTCCTATTCTTTTTTTTTTCATCAACCAAAATATAACATGTACAAGAACACAGATCTTTGAGTCAACAAATGCCAATTTAGAAATGATATCACCTCAAAGAGAAAGCAAACCAATTTATTTTACAGAACTGCCAAATACGACTGACTGTCTTTGAGAGAGAGAGAGGAATTATTAACAAGGAACTTGGGGGAGATCAAACCCTTCGACTAATCATTAAATCTAGTGAAGGGATCAACGAAGATCATACTCTTCACTTTTAACTTTTAAACGGCTGGGAAAATGACCGCTGATCGGCCGGAATGTCTTGAGTGGACTCAGGGTTTAGAAGTTGTGTACTAAATTGTTAACGCAAATATGGCGTGGTGTTGAAAGTAACATGATGACAAGGTGGTTTGTAACGGATATCCACGGTAACCAAGCATACGGCCATTTGTCAGGTGGAACAATCGTTATAATACACATAATGTGTGGGAACATCGTTCATTGGGTAAATATCACTCTCCGCAACCCCTGGCCAAAACTTTATCCTTAAATATGGAAATTTTATTCTCCGCAACCCCTGGCCAAAACTTTATCCTTAAATATTGCTGGTTATGGGAATTTTACTTGGTAAAAACTTTTTTCCTTAAATATCTCTTGTTATGGGAATATTACTCTCCTCAACCCCTGGCCAAAACTTTATCCTTAAATATGGAAATATAATTCTCTGCAACCCTTGGCTAAAACTTTTTTCCTTAAATATCTCTTGTTATGGGAATATTACTCTCCCCAACCCCGGCCAAAACTTTATCCTTAAATTTCTCTAAATTTCCCCAACACTAGTCAGAACTTATCTGTATATATCGCTTGTTATGGAAATATTACTCTCCCAAACCCCTGGTCACAATTTCTTGAATATCTCTCATTATGGAAATATTACTTTCCACAACCCCTCAATTCATCGCTAAAACTTTATGGTTATATACATGTATCAAAATAAAAATTTTAATTTCACATCCACCACATTTTCTGTAGTAACTGGGTTAACTGAGAGAGAGAGAGAGAGAGAGAGAGAGAGAGAGAGAGAGAGAGATGGAGGGATAGACCTCATCTTAAACAGAGAGAGAGCGAGAGAGAGAGAGAGAGAGAGAGAAAGAGAGAAAGAGAGAAAGAGAGAATGGGATTCAACCTCCACTTGACACAAACTAGGTCTTTATGTGACTAACATACAGTTTAATTTTATTTCAATAATTCACTTGCTCATTTGGGTCTGTGGGAGGAAACCGGAAAACCCACAAGGTCGGAAAGGTGACCCTACTTCTTGTCAAGTACAGGTGGGGCATTGAAACCATGTCACTTGATTCAATGACGGGCCTCATGATGCAACGTGCACAGGCTAACCATTCGGCAACACGACCCCCCATTATTATACTTGTGCAATGGAAAGAATTGAATTTTTTTTTCGCACCAAATTGACTAATAAAGCCGAGATTGATACATTAGGCGATGAGATTTTCTACGAACGTCGAACGTTTAGATATTATCGCCCACCTTTGGCTGGTGAAATATCGGGAAGACAGAAATTAAATTACATTTAGATCATAATTATGAAATCCCTAGTGGAACATACATTTCATATAAATCCAAAATTAATCTAATTTTACGCACAGGGAATCGGTTCCAAGAACTGCTAATTTACCCGATCGTTTTAAACTCGGCAGTTACAGTCAACAGATCTGAAAGTATTGTCAAGCGAATAATTATCATGATACAACAAAACATTGGAGAAACTGTAGGAGAAATGTCTAATTTCCTTTACTCTGATTGGTTAAAAATTAAAGTTACATTATTCAAGATATAGATAAGAACTAGCCATTCTTGCTATACTAGTTCGAAAGTATATGATGTAAAATGAATAATTTGAAAATTTCATTCAAATTACTCTATTGCAAGCGAAGATATAGGCATTTAAAGATTTGACCGACCTGTGCAATAATTTCAACCACGGTCCTGGTTGATCAAAGCTACGACTCGAAGCGTTAAGGTGCGCCATATTTGATTAACCGCTGAAACGTTTAAATCTGTTTAGTATCGGAGCAATCTGATGCCATCCAAAGTTGATTAAGGCCTGGATCAGTTAATTAATGTCTAATTAATACTTTAGAAAACATTTCATGCCCAAATAAAGACCTGCACTAGGCAGATTTAGCTCTTGAATAATGCATGTTTAAAGTCATCAATGCAGAGATGCTTTAACTTAAACAATAAAGGACAATATTGGATACCGTCATATGGATATCATGGCTGTTCACTGTGTCACAGTCACTTCTCTGCAGGTAGGGTGAGTTTGTCGTTCAGATTGCAACGCAGAGATGCTTTACCTTAAACATTAAAGGACAATATTGGTGTCAGTCATTATCACTTATGTGAATCTGTTATAATTTGTCACTTCAGTCAGTTATATAGAGGGATAACTTGTGTTTTTCTTTGACGTGATCACTTCCGATTGTTGAAACTTTATTACCGTTCTATCGTAGCAATGATCTCTGTGTTAAAATTATATTTTGAAAGTGTTTAACCAGTTCTATCACATATGTAGTAATGACTGACACCAATATTGTCCTTTAAATTTTTGACGAAAAATAGCAAAAACAATTGATATTAAAAAATCATGTATAAACTACTGAAACAGGTAAAAAAAAAAAAAATTCTCTATTAAAACAAATAAAGTACTTTAAAATACAAAAAGATTCAAAAGTTAATATCACTTCGTTTTATTTTAGAACAAAATTCAAAATGAAACAAAAATTTGCAGCAAATTTCATCTGGCAAAAAATACCCTCGAAATTTCAAATATTAGAAGTAAATATGGTTACGTCTGCACTTGCCTAGTGACTGGGAAAGTTAAAATCTAGCCTATAGCAACCAATGAAGTAGCAACGCTCTGTAGTCGAGTAATATCCCAGAAGCACGGACGTTTGAACGCGGAATAAAATCTTATTTGATGAAGACAATAGCAATAATATTTCCTCTCTCCGTGCATTTCTAACTTGACGACAAACAACGAAAGCAAAGAGAACTCGGCTCATTGATTATTTGTTTCTATTACCAAGTAAACGAAAATATCGCTAACACAACAACAAGCCCCATTGGTCGAAAGACGACATTTGTTTTTCTCACACTCAAAAAGGGGCGTGTCCATATCAAGATGTCTTTAATACAGCTACTAGAATAACCAAACCGGTTTGGTTATAAATTGTTCATTTTTTTTTAAGTTTTTAAAAAAAAATTGTCTATTTTAAAGACAGGTTTTTCAGCTGACAAGGCAAATACACGATTTTAATATAAATTTAATTTATGAAGTTGAAATAAAATAAATAATTGGGGTTTTTTGGGCTTTTTCAATTTATTTTGTCTCATTTAAAAAGGGTCTTTTGAATGACAAGGAAAATACTTAGTTTAGTCGAAGAGTCCAGAGTTTATGGCAATTACTAAAGAAAACTCTATTTTCGTTGATTAAAGTTTAAAACTAATATTTTGTTTACATTGGTTAGCACCATAGTGAGTTCAAAATTAAAATTAATTTAAGATTTATTATGATGGTCACTTGGAAAATCCATCCACAGTATAAACGGGTTTTATTCCTTGGAGGGTTGGTGGTTAGGGTTAGGGTTTGGTTAATTGGAACTTTTTGGGTAGTTTAAAATAATTATTTCGTTACCATTGGATACATGTACCTCTACAGTGAGTTAAAAATCAGAGATTTTAAATTAAAATCAATTTTTACGATTTGCTTCTTTAATTTATTCCAAACTTATTCCGTCTGGTAGGAATTCCTTCAGCAAGGCGCCTATTGAATTGATATTAGTGTGGATGAAAGTAGTAGAAAAATTTGATATTTTTTTCCAAAAAAGCTGAATAACGCACAGTAATTTCAAGCAAGTATACATGTAGTTTTGCTTACAAATTATTTTATGCTCAACGAAAATCTGTAAATATATATTGCAAATAAATTTTAAAACTCAGAAAAAACGATAAATTAATACTGTATTATTTAATACGAACGAACATACCAGTAGCTCCATATGTGATTTAATCTATAAAATTTCTATTACCCCTGGGAAAACCTGTAAACGTTTGAAAAGCAACACCAATTATTAGTAAAAAAGAATTGTTTCAAATTTCCACTGTTTCTTTAATACAATTTGCTATGTTTCTTCTCCAAATCCCCTGTCGTTAGCCCAATCACTGCAGCAAAATAGGTCTTTAAATATTTGAACTCCATTTTATTTCATTTAAAAAGGAGTAGGCAAAATTTCCCTCATAGCACAAGGTACATGTTTTGCATCTTCATTAACTTGGTTGGTGCAGAACAGTATGACGTTTAACCCCTTTTTATATCATTTAAAAAGGGTAGGCAAAATTCCCCAAATAGCACACTTTATGACGTATGCCCGTCTTCATTAGCTCAATTCGGAACCTAACATTAGGACGCTAAACCCCATTTCATTCTGTTTCTCGGTAACCCATTTTATCTTTATCACAGATTTTTATTTCTAACAAGAAGGGTCTTAAATATTTTCTTAAAATGGCTGTCTGCCGAGAAAAAAAAAAGAAAAAAATATGTGTCGATTGTTTCAGTTTTTAAAAGGTAAATTTTTCACCAGTGAATTCTGCCAAGCAGATTTCTTGTAGATCAATATTTGCAGAACAATATGACCGTCTGCCTGTCGATCTATTTAGAAAAACCTGTACCCATAATCCCCTTGGGATAATCTTCAGATACACCATAAATATGATAACGTTACAAGGTAGTTCAACGCAAAAATTCTTTTCCCACAAGGCTCCACAAGGCTAAGAAAACTTTTGACAAGTTGTTAAGAATATGAATTATTTGGAGTAGTACTGGTTGAAATAAAAGAGATCGTGTTGAGGAATAAGACGGGGAAGACATGACAGGGGGGTGACAAAAGAGTGATATATTTACTAGGTTAGGGTCTTCTTTTAATGTTTATTTAATAATTTTGAGAAAGTCGGGATCAGTTCATTATTTCCAGGTTATTTCGGGACTAACATGTGGTATACTGGGTGTAGATTTTTGAGGTGGGTAGAATTGACAAAAAAAATTTTTTAAAAATTGACACAAGACAGACAAGCTTCGATACAACAGTGGACACACACGGCTGACCCCAGATCCATTCACTTAATTACATAAATTCCTGCAAAGTTGATTCTAAAATTTTCGCTTTTTTCTTTAACAAATATGACCCTTAATATTTCTGACTAAACAATTTTCTCTGGAAAATTCACAAAGTGTTTGAAAAAATTGTTTTAAGATTGGAAAGTTTACAAAATTCGAGGGATATCATGGAGAAAGGAATATATCCACGTCCATATGTCTTACTGATTTTCTAAAACGAAATGCAATGAAATGGGATTTGTGGTAAAACTGAAATAGGGTTTAACATCCTACTGTTATGAACTGACTGGGCAAATGAAATCGCTTTTCTTGAAACCACATCCATGTCAATATTTTTACCGATTTTCAACACCGAAATGAAATGGGGTTTAATGTCAAACTGAAATAGGGTTTAACATAGTACTGTTCTGGGCTCTGTTTCAGGAAATTTTAACTAAGATAAAATCCAATTTGATTAATAATAATAATAATAATAATAATCACGTCATTTTACAAGGGTAGCAAATTAGGCCTGAGGCCTTTTTCAAATTTGGCCCTTGGCACAGATCGGATAATATTAGATTGGTCTTACTGCTTAGCCAAACAAAATTTGAAGTATCTACTAAAATTTTGATTTTTTTCTTAGTTGAAATTTCGTGAAACAGGGCCCTGCACTGACTGGGCTAATGTCGTAATGAAAACCGTTTTTCTCAAAACCACATTTAAAAACCTTTTTTTCCACCACCATCAAGAATATGAATATTTGAGATTGTGATGAAATGAAATGGGGTTTAACGAAAGACTAAATGGGGTTTATCATTTTACTGTTCTGCACTGACTGGGCAAATAAAAACCGTTTACGTTTTTCTCGAAACCACTTTTAAAAACCTTTTTTCATTTTTTCCATGACCATCAAGAATCTGAATATTTGAGATTAGAAAGATGTTATTTATGTGTTTATTATGACAATAGAGTTTGTAATCATCTCTATAATAAGTTCAACTTATAGCCAACGTATACAATAAAACCATACCTCCGAGGGAAACTGCCAAATTTATTATTCATAGGGACAAAAAATAAAACATGCCACGGAGATAATAAAAGTTAACTGTGATTTTCTCAGGTTAACAAAAAGTGGTATGAAGTGGTCTCTAAAAAGATTCACCGCGATGTACTGCTGCATTTGTCAAATTTGTTGTAACGAGTCGGCTTTAGGCTATAAGGTCTGGTTCAAGTGGTGTGGTTTCAATCCCAAACTTGTATGTGACAAGAAGGGAACGCCTGCCTAACCTCATGGGTTTTCTCCAGGTCCTACGGTTTCCTCCCAGCGAATTATTGAAACAAAATTATACCATGTATTTGTCCCGAAGTCTTATAAATGTGACAAGGAGTAGGGTTGTCTGTCCAACCTCGTGGGGTTTCTCTGGGTCCTGTTTTCCTCCCACTGATAAAGATCCCTACGCGCAAGCGAATTATTGAAATTAAGTGAAAACATGTGTTAGTCCAGAAATGACCTAGTTTGTGTTGAGTGGACATTAAACCCCATATCTCTCTCTCTATTTCTCCCCTAATCAAACAACCTACCTTTTTCAAGTTTAGATATTGCTGACTAGTACTAGATTAATTACATCTAAACAACAGCTTGTACCTGTAACCCTATTTAGTTACCTCGAACTAACCATCTGTCAGGCCCCTACAGACACACGATCAACTAATCGCTCAACTTCTTTAAAATTGAGACAATGACACACCCCACACCCCACCCTCTACAATAAACTGGGGGTCTTAGAGTAAGTTTAATCTCATTAAATTAAAACAAACCAAACCCCCACAATAAACTGGGGGGTTAAGAGTAAGTTATGACACCCCCACCAACACAATAAACTGGGGGTCTAAGAGTAAGTTATGACACCCCCATCAACACAATAAACTGGGGGTCTAAGAGTAAGTTATGACACCCCCAACCCCCCACAATAGACTGGGGGTCTAAGAGTGAGTTATGACACCCCAACCCCCACAATAAACTGGGGGTCTAAGAGTAAGTTATGACACCCCCACCCCCCACAATAAACTGGGGGTCTAAGTCTAAGTTATGACACCCCAACCCCCCACAATAAACTGGGGGTCTAAGACTATATTATGACACCCCAACCCCCCACAATAAACTGGGGTTTAAGAGTAAGTTGTAAGTTTAATCTCATTAAATTTAAAACAAATAAATAACCATTTCTTATTAACACAAAGCTTTTTCAAAAACAATAAAATGTCTGTAATTTCAAAAAGTATATAAACCTATTTTAGCTACTTAATAAAGATAAATAGGGACCAATTCTAACCCCTTAAATAAATTAACTTCAATAAAGCGAGGACATAATGACACCATTCACTGTGACCTAAGTGTGACAACACAATTAACTTTAATCTTTTTATGGTCTGATCCCTAATCTTATCTTCATACAGTTCCCTTGTTGACAGATTCCCCCGAAAACCTGTTGACAAAGCGTTATAAACAATACCCAGCCCTTTATTCCATATGTTGATCTACGTCTCAATAGGAAACTTTTCCTTTCTTCTTAATAACCAAAATCCCTTTAACTTCTACCCCTCATACAAAGGCTTTGTCTTCGCTAATCCTCTTCAACAACCTTTCCGTTTTTTACGACTCTCACCTTAAGCCTGGGGTCAAAAAACTTTTGCCCTTAATATGGCCCCATTAAAACACAAGACAGATTTTTTTGTTGGTTTATTTTTTATGATAGGGAATGATTGAAAAGGCCTGGGGTGGTGTTTGGATTTACTCATAAAAAAAACTACCTGAGAAACGACTGTATATAATTTGATTTAGGTTAACTTAACGGTATATTTTATACCTGAACAGTGATCAACCCTATAAAAATCATATTCCCCAATATTAAAATATATGTTCTTTTACATTTATTAAAGATGCATTATGTAAGATATAGATAAAGAGCTGACAGTTCTTACTATAATAATTATGAAGTTTAAAGATGTACTATGTAAGATTTAGATAAAGAGCTGACAGTTCTTGCTAAAATAACCTTGTGGGTTTTCTCTGGGTCCTATGGTTTCCTCCCACTTTAAAAACCTCTATGCGCAAGTGAATTTTTGAAATAAAATTGAAAACCATATTAGTCCCAAAATGGCCTAGTTTGTGTCAAGTGGACATTTTACCCCATCTCTGAGTAAAGTTACCAGTGTTGGAATATGTAGCGTAGATCGCTTATTATTGTAGAAAACATGTTCGTTCCTATTCCCCAATTATAGAATTAATATGTTCTTTTAAAGATACCTTATGTAAGATTTAGATAAAGAGCTAACAAGTCTTGCTATGATATTTTAACAATAGATAATAAAATATATACTGTATATTGAAATTTTCATTCAAATTAATTTATTCTGAGTAAAATTACAAGTGTTGGAAGATGTAGGTCGTAGATCGCTTATTATTGTAGAAAATATTTTTGTTCCCATTTTTTTAAATGCCAATGAAGATGGGCCTACACCATGCAGTGCTATATGAGGGAAATTTTAACCGGACATCGGCAATAGGGCCTACTCTTTCATAGAATTCCAACTGTACATATTTAATAGTATGATTTATTCTGATATGAACTTTAATAATCTTACTTCTTACAAATTTAATATCTTTAAAAAAAGGTCATTTGTTACTGGTATTTCCATTTTAAAAAATGTACAAATTTCAGCTGAACCATTTTTTTTATAATTATAAAAAGTTTTCAAATTTTGATATTAATTTTCAAAAATCAAGACCCCTATCTATACACAAGCAAATTACTAAAATAAAAGGTGTACCATATGTTCATACCAATATAATCTAATCTGTGTTGGATGGATCTCTCTCTCTCTCATATGTGAATTATTGAAATAAAATTGAATGGATGTTTATACCATCTCTCTCTCTCTCTAGTATGAATTTATTAGCTTTAACAGGTATTTTCAGACCCCTACAAGCAAGTGAATTATTGAAATAAAATTGAATGTTAATCCCATCTCTCTCTTCTAGTATGGATTAATTACCTTTAGCAGGTATTTTCAGACCCCTAGGTGCAAGTGAATTATTGAAAAAAAATTACTGAATTAAAATGTGTACCATATGTTTGTACCAAAATAATCTAGTCTTTGTTGAATAGATGTTAATCCCATCTCTCTCTCTAGTATGGATTTATTACCTTTAACAGGTATTTTCAGGTATTTTAAAGGCTAATTAATTATCCCAGGTAGCTAGGCTTTCATCCCCCTCTTCTATACCCTATCAATAATATACAATGACCACGATAGTATGATTGATTTATTTATGAGGGTTTTTATAAACAAAGGCAGGTGTAGGAAAGCCAGTCCTTTGTCCCTTTGTCCAGAAATAATCAAATTATCATGGTTCACCATTTTCATTGTTCTCTTGTTCTGACACTAATTCCACTAATAGTTGTACCCTTTAAACTTCCTGTCTCAGGGGAAGGGACAGTGGGTAGAGAGAGGGAGAGAAGGAGAGAGAGAGATAGGAGAGAGAGAAGGGGAGGAGAGAGAGAAGAGGGAAGGGAAAAGAGAAGGGGGAGGGAGAGAGCAGAGACAAAGGGGATTAAGAGAGAGAGGAGGGGAGAAAGAGAGAGAGAGAGAAGGAGAGGGAGGGAGGGAGAGAAAGAGAGAGAGAGAGGGGGGAGAGAGCAGACAAGGGGGAGTAAGAGAGAGAGTGGAGGGAGAGAGAGAGAAGGGGGAGAGAGAGAGAAAGAGAAGGACGGAGAGAGGGGGGGGGGAGAGAGACAGGCCTTCCAAAAACATACTGGGACATTTTGGTACTATATATATAATGTATGGGAACATTTTTTACTTCAATACATGTAATTTGTTTGTGCCTCTTTAACCATTTAAGATAAGTGGCAGACCCTAAAAAAAAAACATGAGTTTAGGCAGTCTATTACTTGTCACATACAGGCCCCTTGACTCAATAAACAGAACTTGTGATCTCAAATGTGTGGGTTCATCCATTCGACCATCCAACTCCCCGGATAGGAAAGGTAATAGGCCTGGGGTTTACAGCTTGTATCAAACTACAATTATACTTAACACCGTGAGTCGGGTAGAGAAAAAAAATCAATTCTGTCTACCAGTTTTTTTTCTTCTCAATTTATCCCCGGCCCTCTCCCCTCCACCGTAATTTTCCAATCTGTCTGAAGGAGTACACGTAACCATGGCAACCTGCAAAGCTGGAAGGCTAATGCCACCAATATATCCACCAAGACAAAAGATTAAGAGTTAAACGACCACCAGACTCCCTCCGGTCCCTCCCCCCCATGTTGACTGACACACGGCTCAACCGGTTGCTAGGTCTTAACGGTTGGTTGGTCTGGTCAGCACATCTGGTGTACATCTTCAAACAAATGACCAGTCAAACAGCTGACTGGGTTTTATCTCTCTCTCCTCCACACATCAGTGGACCGGTTCTGAGCTCCTCATAAAGTAAAATACGGCACCCCTGTCGTTCTATATTGTCAGGGATATTAATACAGAGCAGTAGAAGTCAAACATCAGTTCTAACTCTTTAACTTATACCCCGTTCAGACGCTTATAACTTATCCGACGATTTTTATCCGGCGATATTTATCCGGCAATTTTTGCGTTCATACCTGTTTTAAGATACTGGCACTATACTGGATAAACATTCCTAACCATATTCCTGACCTCATCGGTCAAGCGTCAGAGGTAAACGCACATGAGCACTGATAGCTGTCATTTGTCTAAAATTGTTATTTACTACGCACTGCGCATGTCCAGAGGGAAAATATCCGGATATTTTAATCCTACCCGTTCAGACGCCGAAAGTTGAACCAGATAAAAAAAAAAGCTGAATTCAATTCACCTACGGAGGTGGATATTTTAAACTAGCTAAAAAATCTCCAAAATTGCTGAATTAACTATCGCCGGATAAAGTTAACCTAGTTTAACTTGCGCGTCAGAACGGGCTATAACAGAGACAGAAATAGAAATATGGTTTTATGGCATGTCAGCTCCAACCGGGCTATATTGCGGCAACTTAAATAGACAAATTGTCTTTATTAAAGATTCATTATGGAAGTTTAGATAAAGAGCTGGCAGTTCTCACTATAATAGTTAAAGATACATAATGGGAGAAAAGATAAAGAGGTGGCAGTTCTCACTATAATAGTTATAAACTAGATAGTAAAAAGGGAATTCTCAGAAAATTTCATTCAAATTGATCCACTCTGAATTGAGTTTTAGCGATTAAATTTTCCGCCTAGCCTTGATAAAAACATAGTCTTGGTTTTCCATTTCAGAATTTAATCATGAATAAAAGTTGAGCAGCAAAATAGATCCTAATCCAGTAAATCTCGAATTGAGAGTTGATTACGGTCTTGATAAGTTAATTAATGTCTAATTAATAATTAAGATAATATTTTAGGCCTAAAGAAAGACCTGCAATAGACAGATTTAGCTCTTGTATAATGTTTGTTAAAAGCCCCAACATGACAAAATAGATCCTAATCCAGTAAATCTCACAGGCCAGCGTTAATTAATAAAGGTCTAAGTAATAATTTAGATAAGATTTCAGGACTAAAAAAAGACGTGCAATAGGCAGACTTAGCTCCTGCATAATGTGTGTTTAACTTACAACATGTATAAATTGCATCATAAAATATATATTTTTAAAAACAATTCATTTATTGAAATTCAGATTAAACAAAAAACTACCAAGTACGAAAAAGGAGATACTCCAATATCAAGTAATTGATTTTCTAATTTCGCTCTTATGATTAAAGCAGGCAAAAAAACAACACTCACTCCGCTAAAACAAAAAATAATCGTATCAAGAACCGACATGAAAGAGTTCGAATATAAAATATTCTGCTTTAGAAAAAATATACCTTCTTACTCGGTTATAAATTTTTCGTATTTTTTTAATAACATCTGAATAAATTTATCAGAGGGAAATTTTTTTATGGTTATTCTAATCAATTTAGTATCTATGAATGAAACGGCAGAAATAAATAAATAAAAATATTTGATTTAAACATTTTTATTTCTTGACTTTTTAATACTTTTATCTCATTTATTCTAAGATTTTATCCGGAGGTAATTGTTCAAACGTACATTTGCCGTTTTTTTCTTAATTATTACAATTTTTTGGGTTTCAACTCCTCATTCATCATCCAGTAAAAAAAAAGATTTTCCTATTAATAATTCCCGGAATTAACAGTTTTTATTCCTCGTGGAATCTGGTGGGCTATTTTATTTTTCACTTCCTTAAAAGTTCGAAGAAAATAAGTAAATTAGTGAGGATGAAAATCTGTGGGTTGTAGAAAGTGTAAATCATAGGGTCGTTATTTAAAAGTACATCACATGATTTAGATAAAGAGTTGACAGTTCTTGCTATAATAGTTCAAAAATAGATAATGAAAAATGAGTATGTTGAAAATTTCATTCAAATTACTTTATTCTGAGCAAAGTTATAAATGTTTTTGACTAGAAATAGAATAGATGTACATGTAAATGGTGACAGCTAATGAGTTCATATTCCCAGATTGACAGTTCGGAGCAGAACAGTACATATAGGACGTTAAATCCCATTTAATTTCATTTCATTTCTTGATTGACACATACTATTATTATGTTAGTCCCAAAAAGACCTAGTTGTGTTGAGTGGGTTAAACCCCATTTCTCTCTCTCCTCTCTCTCTCCTCTCTCTCTCTCTCTCTCTCTCTCTATCTCTCTCTCTTTCTATCTCTCTCTCACCATTACCATGATTCATATAATATACAAAGTTTTCATTGTCAGTCCTTTTATTGGCAGTTTCCGTGAGTACGTCAAGTATTACTGGAAAATTGTGGCCACCCATATTAGTGTTGACACTTGCCAATAAGGCCACCCTTATAATTAAGTCATACGCAATAGATCACTTGACCACCCTCCATTTTGTAAATTCTAAATCCTGTTTTGGGAGTATTAAGCCAGTTATATTAATTACTGCAGCATTGACAACAGATGTATGTCATCAGAGCTCAGAGAACATTGTTATTTTTAATTTATACTGTCAAGGGATCTTTAACATGCTACCAATGGTATACATACATGTAGGACCAACACAGGGGATCTTTAACATGCACCCATTAGTATACACTGGATCAACTAACAGGGTATCTTTAACATGTATTTTTGTCGCATCGGAAGGAGTTAAACATACATGTATGATGAGTGTCAATGTCAGGTCACCAACCATTTTGTAATTTAATTAAAACTTTAATTGGGGTATTTATTGGTTTCAACTTAAAACAATGGTTTAAAAAGTTCTGCGATCTACAATGTGATTTTCAATATTGGAATGAATGAATGAATAAATGAATTGTTAGAATGAATGAATGAATGAATGAATGAATGAATAAATGAATGAATGAATGAATGAGAATTAATGAATGAGAATGAATGAATGAGAATTAATGAATGAGAATGAATGAATGAGAATGAATGAATGAATAAATAAATAAATAAATAATACATAAAAAATAAATAAATAAATAAATAAATGAATAAATGAATGAATGAATGAATGAATGAATTGTTAGAATGAATGAATGAAGTGTTAGAACCTGTCACTAGACGACTTTGTCCTTCCTATAATGTTAGGTTTAAATTACTTCACTTTAACATCCTTGAATTCTGACTCATCAATTCACACAGTCAACAAAAACTTCATCTACCAAGCTTCAAGTTGTTTCACTGTTCTCTGAGACAAAAATCACACAAATCATTTCAAATTGCCTGATTTCATCCAAAAAAACTACCCATCTTATAAACAGTAATTTTAAATAACAGTCAAGAAGAACTGCACACTAATACACAGATGGAACAGAGAGCGAGAAATAGGTTTTAACATCCATTTGACACACACTAGGTCATTTCAGGACAAACATAATAATTGTATTTCAATAATTCACATGCATGAAGGTTTTTTAGCGAATGAGAGAAAACCGGAGGACCCGGTGAAAACCTACAGAGGTAGGAAAACATTGAATGACCGAACCATACCAAACCCGTTAAAATTGCGAGCACCTGATGGCATCCACTCCTGAGTTGATTATGGTCTTGTCATGTTAATAATTTAATGTCTAATTAGCAACTTATATAAAATTTAAGGCCCAATGTATCTTTAACTGTTTTATAATATTCTATTTGGGGGGTTGGATGGCTGGATGGTTAAAATGAAACCATGTGTTGGTCCCGAAATGACCTAGTTTGTGTCGAGTGGACTTCAAACCCTATTTTTCTCTCTGGCATCCACTCCTGAGTTGATTATGGTCTTGTCATGTTAATAATTTAATGTCTAATTAACAACTTATATAACATTTAAGGCCCAATGTATCTATTACTGTTTTATCATATTCTATTTGGAGGGTTGGATGGCTGGATGGTTAAAATTAAACCATGTGTTGGTCCCCAAAGGACCTAGTTTGTGTCGAGTGGACTTTAAACCCTATTTTTCTCTCTCTATTTTACATAGCTTACTATCTTACAGTGCTCAATACTAGGCCCTGTTTTAAGTCTTAGGGGTATCCAATTAAGGAATTAGTCCCGGGCATCCGCAGATCTCTGCACGCCACCCTACTCTAATTCAACCTGACCCTTGTCTGTATTATATTTCGTCATGGCTACGGTACCGATTAGCGTAGCCCGCCTGCTCAGTCAGAAGACTTGTGGTTAATATATACGGTACCCAGTAACTGTGGCAAGTTAACTCCCACTTGTGAGGAGCCATATTGATTTTTTTTTCCATTTCAGGTGTAGTGGGAGACACAGACCGAATGTTGCCAGGGCAACGCCTCTTATATTTCAAAATAGTTCCTGAGCTAGAAAATCTTAAGCCCACTTGATGATCGAAGACTAGCTTGTACCGGGGATGGGTAAATCGTGAAATCTGAGACCGGAATAAAATGTTTAGAAATTGTTTTGGCTCGTCTTAATTGAAGTTGTAAAATATTAGTTTAACGGAAACCAAGTTATTCGGACTTCCAGATCGATGCACGATGTTTCCTGATCATTTTATTGGAATTGTTATCAAATTTATTAGAAATAATTTTTCAGATTTTAACGGCATTTCGAGACGAACATAATTAATATCTGCTAGCGGTTTTGGAATAAGGGGGGTTGGATGGCTGATGGGTGAGCATGTGCGTGCTGTTTCATAAAGTCTGTTATTATTGAAATAAAATTAAACCATATGTTAGTCCCAAAATGACCTTGTTTGTTTCGAATGGATGTTAAACCCCATTTATCTCTCTCTCTCTCTCTCTCTCTCTCTCTCTTTTTGATAGCTATATATATATTATATATATATAAAATATTTAGCCCAGTATAAAATATAGTGGATTTTGTGATCTGGGGTTAAAATGACACCTTGTGTTAAAATGCATAAAAACAGAAAGAAATGAGAGCGTTTAATGTCGTGTGTGTACTTGTTTGATATGAATGACTCCGGGGCTTGTCGACATATTACTACTTCATACCACAGCTGTGGGGCGGTTCACAAATAAAGCTGACACTGTCATGCTTCACCGACTCTATAAACCGACCCCTCCCTAGCTAAACTCAAGCCATACAACACACTCTCCCTCCATACTCCTCAACTACAAAAATTAATACAACTTTATCGACCAAATAGCAACAGCTTCTCAACCCGAGTTTGTTTGAGGTTGGGTTTTTTTTTTATTCGATGTATTTTTTAAACTGTGATGATATCATGATATTCAACAACACGAATGTAGTGTTGATCAGCTATATGTATATTTATGTCTGGCTAATGAAGACTATAGACCTGATTATCAGGGTAATATTAATGTAAATAATAACATAGCATACAATTACACGGCGCATTTATTGCACGAATACATCTGTTAATTATCAAATAGAATTAAATATACATTATGCAATATATACTATTGCAGGTTTTCGTTTAGGCCTAAAATGTTATCTAAATTATTAATTGGACTCTGGACATTAATTAATTTATCCAGACCGTAATCAACTCTCGGTGTCATCGCTAGTCTACGATATTTACTGGAATATAATCCGATCTGCTGCTCAACACTCATTGATGATTAAATCAAAAAAATGGATTATCAAGACCATGTTTTTTTGTATCGTAACGACTTTAGAAGTGATGATCAAGGCTGGGCCTAAATTTTAATTGCTAAGTTTACATTTTAGAGTAAATCAATTTGACTGAAATTGTCAGCATATTCCCTTTACATTATCTAGTTTTGAACTATGATAGTGAGAACTGCCAGCTCTTTACCTAATTTCCCAAAATGTTTCTTTAATTAAAGCCCCAATATACTAGGCCCCTACATGCCACGATATAGATTCAGACCATCCACAATCACAACTATTTTTGTTAAAGCTTATTCCTGTCGATAAAATTATTCAATTAATTTGATTCATAAAATAGAGAGAGAGAGAGAGAGAGAAATGGGGTTTAACTTCCACTCAACACAAACTAGGTAACTTCGGGATTAACATATGGTTCAATTTTATTTCAATAACTTGTTTGTGCATCAGGGCCTTTAGCAGTGGAAGAAAACTGGAGGACCAGGCAAAAACTCACAAGGACGTACATGTACAGGCAAGGAGTCAAAACCATGCGACTTGACTTAATAACGGAAACTGGTGGATCGGGAAAAAACTCACATGGTTGGACTGGCGACCTTCTTCTGATCACGTACATGCAGGGGATCGAAACCACGACACAATGATGCATTAAACCATTTGGCCACCTAACCCCCTGGGGCGGGAATTTAAGGAATGTCTAGTCTGTATTTGCTATAAATAAATTACCATATAAACGTGTGGACCCCTCCCCTACACTAGGTCACCTTAAACATTAACGGAAATGTCAGTTAAGCCTATTTTTGGTTTGGTTTCTCTGAATTCAATGATCATTTTAGTACATATATATACATATGTATAAAATAAAATAAAATTTACTTATTGGGAAAACCCTAAATTTAGTAGGATGGACCGAAACATTCATCCCTATTTATATATTAGCTCCAGGATAAATGAATACTGTTGTGATTTATTAATATCCTTTTCCTCTTGACAACGATATCCAATGTACATTCATATATTTTACGACTTAATTCACACTAAAATTTATACAAATTTATTAGAAAAAGCCAAAAAAAAAGGTGTAGATAGATGTCCCAGCTTGGATTCAGTCAAACTGACAGAGACAGAGAGATATGAGTTTTAAGGTCACTTAAAACAAACTAGGTCATTTTGGGACTAACATATATTTTATTTAAATAATTCACTCGTGCTTAGGGATGTTTAGCAGTGGGAGGGAACCAGAGGACCCGGAGAAAACCCACGAGGTTGGACAGGTGACCCTGCTCCTTGCCATGTACAACTGGGGTTTCAGTTGACTCAATGACAGGCTTTGTGATACAGCGCGCACATGCTAACCATTCCGCCATCCAGCATCTCCCCCCCCCCCCCCCGCCCAAAAGAGAGAAAGAAACACTCAACCCAAACCAGGTCACATCACACACTGACATAATCATAATTTATGAGTAGTTTCAAGGAACTGGATAAACCCATGATGGTAGGTAGACAGACAAATACTAGAGTGAGAGATGATACAGAAAACAGAGTTTCACAGGTCTATAGCGAAAGAGAAATGGATCACTTGGAATCACATGATAATCATCATGAACTGTATCTATTCTAATAAAAGGAGAGAGAGAGAGAGAGAAATGGGGTTTAACCTCTACTCAACTAGGTCATTTCAGGACCAACATATGGTTTAATTTTATTTCAATAATTCGCTTGCGCATAGGGTTCTTTAGCCACATACGCTCACACCAGGGCTCGAAACCACAGCCGCAAGCCAGAGGTGGCCTGCCAGCTAGAGGTCGAAGCGCGGCTCTTTAGACTACTAGGCCATCCCAACCCCCCCCCTTAATAAAAGGAGATCAGGTGATTAATATAGTGACTTGCCGATCTTTACGCTAACGTCACCCCCTAAACTTTACACAACACACCCTGGGAATAAACCCGTCTGCTTGGTTTATCTTTATCTATATCCAAAAATATTCGTACAACCCTAGAGTTGCACACGTTTGTCTCACGGTAAACGATAAAAAGATAAAATAAAAGGTACATGTATACCAACAGAAACCGAAATTCAACACTAGTTTAACGTCTTTTTAAACATTTTAAAGTATCGGGACTTTTCCTCCATCTTGGGGCACTACTTTGTTTCACGGTAAACGATAAAAAGATAAAATAAAAGGTACATGTACACCAACAGAAACTGAATTTCAACACTAGTTAAATATCTTTTTAAACATTTTAAAGTATCAGTACTTTTCCTCCATCTTAGGGCACTACTTTGTTTCAAGGTAAAAATAAAAGGTAACACGCCAACACAAACCGATTTTAACACTGGTTTAATGTCTTTTTAATATTTTAAAGTATCGGTACTTTTCCTTCATCTTGGGGAACTACTTTGTTTCAAGGTAAAATAAAAGGTACGCCAACACAAACCGATTTTAACACTAGTTTAACGTCTTTTTAATATTTTAAAGTACATTTATCGGGACTTTTCCTCCATCTTAGGGCACTACTTTGTTTCAAGGTAAAATAAAAGGTACGCCAACACAAACCGATTTTAACACTGGTTTAATGTCTTTTTAAAATTTTAAAGTATCGGTACTTTTCCTCTACGTCTTGGGATTATGATAAAACCTAGGCCTACACAAACTAATTTCAACACTGGTTTAACGTCTTTTTAAACATTTTAAAGTATCGGTACTTTTCCTTCATCTTGGGGAACTACTTTGATTAACGATAAAATAAAAGGTATGCCAACACAAACCGATTTCAACAATGGTTTAATGTCTTTTTAACATTTTAAAGTACCGGTACTTTTCCTCCCTCTCCCTCTCGGGAATATTGATAAAACATATGCCTACACAAACTGATTTCTACACTGGTTTAATGTCTTTTTAACATTTTAAAGTACTTTTCCCCGGCCTTAGGAGTATTGATAAATAACGTCATTTATAATTACATTTGATAAATAAAGAAGGTGGTTACCGTTTACCCACGTGCGTGTGTACACTGCTGCACCAGAATAAATACTTACTTATCGGCCTACTTATTCAAATTGATTTAAAAAACGTAGATTATTTGGGATTAAATAATTAAAGACGGTTTCTTTCGAAATGAATGGATTTTAAAGGTTTTCTTTGAAGATAATGAAGCCTTCCCATCCATAATTCTAGAAAAATGTAATTTCTTTAATAAAACAAAATATCAAATATTCATGGCTGCCACAAAAACTTAATAAAACAGAAAATCAAATATTCAAGGCCGAGCCATGCTTCTACATTTTTTAATTAAATCATTAAATGTCCAAACTGTTCTAATCTAGTATAAATTGAGATCATCCGCTGCCATCAAGAGTTGATTATGGTCTGGATAGGTTAATTAATGTCTAAATAATATTTTACATATCATTGAAGGCCTGATGATAGGCAAATTAAGCTCTTGAATAATTAGTTCTAAAAAATTTAAGTGAAAATCAGTGTTTTTTACTATTATTCTAATTTCCCCTTATCTTTGTAAATACTGAATGGACATGAAGAACCATTTCTGAACTGAAATAAATTCGAAGATTCAACTTTCAAGATATTTTAGTTAACAAAGGGGTTGGGATGACAAAGGGGTTGGGATGGCATAGTGGTCTAGATGGCCGCGCTTTGACCTCTAGCTGGCCGGTCACCTCTGGCTTGCGGCTGTGGTTTCGAGCCCTAGTGGGAGCGTATGTGACATGGAGATAGGGGCGGCTCCTCAAAAATGACCTAGTTAGTGTCGAGTGGACGTTAAACCCCATTTCTCTCGCGCTCTTTAGTTCACAAGGGTGTTAAAACCCCTCGACGCGGGCGATCAGATTAACAAACTATATAACAGATACTTGTAATAGTATGGGAGATATTCTTAATTCAGGTGCCTGTAATGTTTTACACTATTTCGCCTATCAATACTGTTTTTTAGGACTTGGAATTTTGTTCGTACTTGGTTTTATTTTATCATGTCTTTTTCAACATTTGGCCCGTCAAAATCATGTTCTCCATAGCAACTAGATCCATAGAAAATATAAAACAAATCCCAAATCTTTTAATCTTACGAATCAATATTATCTCCCTTGTTGACCCAACGTCTGCTAATAAACAAATTTCAAAATTTACACCCAGCAAAAAAAAAACAAAGTTTGATGCCCCCGATAGTAAAAATTTGGCAATGGAAAAGAACGGCTAAAAAATTTGAAAACTCATAACCCCTGTTTGAAGCACGAAGGGACATTTTGTTGTTCAAATAACCGAGGATGGGAAAGTACACAATTATAGAAAGCTAACACTTCACGTCTCACAAAGAATTATTGAAGTTGTCGTCCGGCCAAATATAGTCTCTGCCCATACCACACTCTATAAAAATACTATGTCCCCCCCCTGCGAAGAGTTCCGCAGTAAAACTGTTCGAGAACAGCTCTAAACATCTCCCCCTAGCAATCACACATATTTACAATGTACTGTACATAAACTTGTATTATTTTTATATCAAGATTTTTTCCAAACATTTGTTAAAAATTTCACTAACCTAGCAGGAGTTTCAATTTTTGATCATTAGGGGAACGCGAATTTAAATTTCTTTTAAATATGCATTGATAACGTCGAGAAAAACATCATAATTGTTCTTCAATAAGTATGTGTTTTATCTTTGTTTTACTCAAATCAGTTTGTAAATCCTGCTAAAGGAATATAATAATAATAATAAAAACTCTATTTATTGAAAAAAAAATAATCTTCTATAAGTCCCTCCTTTGAATATTGAAAATTAATTCAATTTAATTTTTAGGTCAGAAAAACAAAACCTTTATATATTGCAAGGGTGATTGTGTGTTTTGAAGCGATATGAGAGAGAGGGGGAGAGAGAGACAGAGAAATGGGGTTTAACCTCCACTCAACTCAACTAGGTCATTTCAGGACTAACACATGGTTCAATTTTATTTCAATACTTCACTTGCTTGAGGGGTCTTAAGCAGTGGGAGGAAACCGGAATGCCCGGAGGAAACTCACGAGGTTGAGAAGGCGACCCTATCTCCATGTCACATACACTCACACCTGCATGTGTTTTGTAGCGCTATGAGTACGACTATTATGTGGAATTAGCGCGATATAAATGGACTTATTATTATTATTATTTAGCATTAAACGAATCTATAATTAGCGTAAGTATTATTGATAGCACCTCTCTAAACTAAAGCAAGATACATATTCCTAGACAAAATTGAAATCAGAAAAACAAAATCTCAGAGAGTGAGAGAGACAGAACTACACCCAACACAAACTAGGTAATTTCTGGATTAACATAATACATGTATATGATTTAATTTTATTTCAATAATTTGCTTGCGGTTTACGTAGGGGTCTTTAGAAGTAGGGGGAAACTAGAGAACCCAGAGAAAACACATAAGGTTGCGGAAAATAAAATACCCCTCTCTCCCCACCCTAAGGATAAAAATAACAGAGTGAATTTGGATCTTTATAGCAAATGAAAAACAATTACAACAGTTTTATGGAAGACCATAAATCCATTTCAAGTAACTATGACTTTCATAGAATTTTATTATTATTATTATAATGGGATTAATTACTAAAGTCCACTTACATGTAACAACGTCCCACCCCCACCTCAAACATATATTATAGGCCTAATAAATCTGCCATATATTAACAACTGGAGTTTCACATCCAAAATATGAGAGAGAGAGAGAGAGAGAGAGAGAGAGAGAGAGATGGGGTTAGTTGACTCAATGACAGACTTTATGATACACCCCCCCCCCCCCCCCAGCTAACCATTCAGCCATCCAACCCCCCTATCTAAGTATGAAATGTTGTTTAATGGCAGGTCAGCTCCAACCGGGCCATATTGCGCCAAATATCTACATATGAATTTGAAGTGTTTTTATAATGATTCTTATGTCGTTTACAAGTAAATGTGTATTATTCTATAGCACCGGTGTTATCATAATTCAATATCTAAATCCCACATGTTTATTTGTTACATGTCATTGTATAATATATCTGTTGTATTGTAATTTTTGTAATTGTATGCTGCTCCTCCTGGGCATTTTTATGCAATAAAATTTACTTACTTACTTAATCAGCACCACCCCACCCCCCTCCATGCAGTAAAGATTGTAGGCGTAATTTATATATAAAGTTTTGCCCTATATATCTTATCCTATTTTGTTTTATTACTAATGCACAATGTCATGTCGTGTTCGGGTACTGTAATAATGTATCACATCATTATTTAATCATTATGTTGTCGAACTAATCTCAGGGACACTACTGCATATTTTTTTTTTTAAACCCCTTCCTATCCTGGTGTCATGACGCTGCAGCTTTCAACCTATTCCCGTCTCCGGTTTCCTCCCACTGCTAAACATCCCCCTACGCGCAAGCGAATTATTGAAATAAAAATAAACCATATGTTAGTCCTGAAATGACCTAGTTTGTGTTGAGTGGACATTAAACCCCATTTCTTTCCCCCTCACCCTCTCTCTCTCAAACAAAGTCATGAATAAAACTTGATTGCTTGAGAGAAAAAAAAAATTGTAACCATTTGGGGGTCAACTGGGGTCACACCCATATAATAAATGCACTTGAATATATTCTAATGAACCTGTGTTTATTTTAACAACATTGTAAATAAGCCTCCATTATTAATTCAAACTGTTACATATTGAGTGATATATCACAGTAATTACTGTGCATTATCACCAATAACTCACACTTTTTTTTAAATCTCATTTATATAATTTGTATCTTTTTGGTTCACATTATTGGAGAGACACAGTGATGGGTGATGTATTTTTCATTTTGAATAATGTTATTGGTTATTGAGTCCGAAAAGAATATATTTTAATGTGGTATATTAACTGTGCATTACTTCATGTATTTCCCTCTTTTTTAATATTATATACAAACTACGTAATTTGTTACTATTTTTAACTCCAACACGTGGAAGCTAAGTTATAGATTATACATTGAATAACAGTACAAGAATACGATGTTTTCCAACGTTTTTAAACACTTCTTCTTTATTCAAAATGGAGAAATGTTGGTGATAATTTTGTAAATGTTTGCCAAGGACACGTTGTTGTCGAGTCGGTCGATTCAGCCTTTCCCTACCAGCTCGCTCCATCGCTGCGTTCTTATCGTACCCACCCACTTTTGGCTAATGTCTAATCTCTCGCCAGATTTCCGCTCAGCTTCGGCCATATTTACTCTCTCTCCCTTCACCCAACTGTGAGAAAATGATGACAGAGAATTTAAAACAAATTAACTTTTACCCCATTTAATAAACGAAACCAAGTCCCATCTATCGGCTCGGTTAGCTCTCGTTTTGCTATGGCGACCATATTAACTGCCTGACCCCCCAGGCCTCGTGCATGCTGTAGCTCGTGCAACCATATTGCCGTTCGGTCGATGGAGTAAGCGAGAGATATTGTATTTAGTTATACCGTCCACAACTCGACGTTTTAAACCATGATGAAGATAATGTACTCACCAAAATATCGATAGCTCCTTCTTCACTTTCTCCCAGGGGTTCGTATGTATTTTTTCGTGTAGGTGTATTCGTATCCCGTCCCCCGATTCTTCACTGTAGGGTGGGGGTCGGACAACTAGATTTCCATATAAGGCTGGCTGTATATCTGCGTCACGCGCGTTTGCCCCTGCCCTGATTGGGTAGCCGACCCACGTGAATAAGAGTTGTGAGTCGTGGGTAGGCACCGTGTGGCAATGACGTATTTCCCCTGGAGGGCGTGTACTAATGGATATAACACAGAGTTCACTCCTCGCTGGTGGTAGGCTATATATATAGTTGGCTAGTTACAGTGTAGTTGCTGGTTAAGTTAAGACGCAGGGACGTTACACACACTGCTCCATTTACTCCACTCACAGTCACTACACTAGCCGCACAAAGATTACTCCTCGCTAGACACCGGCTTCAGGCAGGCTGGGGGAGTTCACACACAAGGAAAAGGAAAAATCACGAAGCATGACGGACACACTACGTCTGTGTATATACCGATATATTATTATAGCCTTTAGTATATATTATATATACGATGTTTGGATGTATCCATAACGCCTGCCTGTAGCCACGGGCACCTGTTCGCTATAGACCTATATAATAAGTATATATATATAGGTAAATAATATAATATAAGGCCTGTACGTAGAAAGAAGGGGTGGGATATTTTTTTTAACTTTTAGTCTATTTTTAACAATTTGTGTGGCGTTTATTTCTCAGCCTGTCTCGGACTAGAGTTGACACAACCGTGATAAACAACAGTAACCCTAGAAAAAGATTAAAATATATCATGTCATATGCAATTTTTAAAACCCACCTTTACGATGGTAGCGGTAGGTGTGAAAAATAAAGCTTTTTAACTGCCAAATACATATGACATTTTTAAAATAAAAATAGTTTGTTAGGTTGAAGAAAAACAAAATAATTCTATGGAATAAATGAAATCGTTACGACAAAAGACAAATACATTTATAACAACATATTCACATTTTATGGAAAATCAATATTTTTTTTGTTGGGTAATTACTCATGTCGTACGTGAGACAGTGTATGCTTATTGTCACTTGGGGGTTGGGATGGCCTAGTGGTCTAGAGTGCCGCGCTTCGACCTCTAGCTGGCCGGTCACCTCTGGCTTGCGGCTGTGGTTTCGAACCCAGGTGTGAGCATATGTGGCATGGAGATAGGGGCGCCTTCTCAACCTCGTGGGTTTCCTCCGGGCACTTCGGTTTCCTCCTACTGCTAAAGACCCATACGCACAAGCAAATTATTAAAATAAAATTAAACCATATGTTAGTCCCGAAATGACGTAGTTGTGTTGAGTGGACGTTAAACCCCATCTCTCTCTCTCTCTCTCTTGGGTCCGTGTACCCTTTGTTTTGAATTATACTCGTGCAGTTAAAATTTTAATTTTCTTGGGTAAATACTTGTGTTGTACACGAGGCAGGGTAAGTCCGTGTATTTTTTGTATTTAACTATCCCTGTGCAGTTAAATTTTTTATTTTCTTGGATATTTATTATGTAGGCTACCCCTTTCATTATTTGATCTTGTAGCCGATTAAATATTTTTAAAATAAATTAATCCTTAGACCTCTTTATCTTGATCAGATTTCTTGTAAATTTTGCCATGGCAGCGACTGCGACCCTTTTAAACTCAATTTGGTCGATCATAATCTTCAATTTGTACTGTTGTTCAAATGAGAGGGGGTCGCTTTCCGACATCGTGGGTTTTCTACGGGTTCTCCGGTTTTCTTCAACTGCTAAAGACACCTATGTGCAAGCGAAATATTGAAATATATATATATGCTAGTCCCGAAATGACCTAGTTTGTGTCGAGTGGACGTTCTCTTTCTCTCTCTCTCTCTCTCTCACACACACACACACAACATCTGACGTCATAGGGCCAAAAGCCGCATGCACGACCCCTGGCGTGTCCTTCTAGTAGGCTACAACCTGTCATCTTCATGTAGTGTAGGCCATGAAATGTATAAAAAAAAAAAACCCGAAAACCGGAGAAATGAAGACGGCCATATGGGGGAATTTTGGCACGACAGTGGCGCTACGGCCTATTCTCGTATTTTATATTCCTGTCAGGTGTACGATAAAACAAAAGAGACTTTGGGCAAGTTTAAACTCCTCGTCCGTATCGCGTATCCGTATCGATTTTGCGTGTGACGTCAACAATGCGTTTGTATGTGCCATATACCGGAGAAATGAAGACGGCCATATGGGGGAATTTTGGCACGACAGTGGCGCTACGGCCTATTCTCGTATTTTATATTCCTCGTCCGTATCGCGTATCCGTATCGATTTTGCGTGTGACGTCAACAATGCGTTTGTATGTGCCATATACCGGAGAAATGAAGACGGCCATATACGTGACGATGAAATGTTGTGCCGTAGCGTTTTTTATGAATCTTTGTTGATCTTGGTAGGTAACTGGCCATCTTGCTGTAACAGAACTAAGCTCAACTCAGCTATACTCTTAGGTACGCGGCGCGAAAATCAGCCAAAACTCTAAAACTACATTGACGCAACGTATCACGTGACGATACGGATACGCGATACGGATGGGAAAAATCCCACTTGCCAAAAGTCTCTGAAGTCCGATGTGAGCACGCACGTGCTATAAAATGATCTTGGAGGGTTTGTTTTGTATAGACTATCGTCATTTGCATATCTAAATATTCACAACTTTCAGGATTATATGACAATTCGGTTTGAATTCATAGATTATAGCGAAATTTATAGATGGTGCTGGCTTGTTTTCGCCATATATAATATCCGTTATAGGCTGTCGAAATGGTTACAGATTTTCGATTCATCATATCGTTGTAAATACGAAACGGAATTGAAACACTAGAACTAATATTCTTCTTTGATTGGGATTCAGTAATTGGGTATATTAACGCAGGGTACAATTTTATGGCTAAGTCCCCCCACCCCCAATCCAATTAGCCCCCCCCCCCAAAAAAAAGTAAAATATTTTGCTAAAGTGTTCTTGGCTGGTAACATCCCCAGCCCCTCCAAAAAATTATGCATCCCCCCCCAAAAAAAAATTTTATAAGCTGGCTACGGGTCCGCGCCAAAGCAAATTATTGAAATAAAAATTGAACCACATATGTTAGTTTATGTCGAGAGGACGTCAGGACGTTAACCAGCCCCCATCCCTTCCCTTTAATACAGATAATAGTTCGTCAAACAAAAGGTCAGCTTCGTGACCAATGGGCTTATACAGGATCACGAAATGCCCCCAAACGGTCCTGTTTATGCGCGGTTATATCGATTTTGTATATAGCGTTACTTGACTGGCTGACCCATTCAATGTGAAACAGGGGAGTTCCCATGGGTACCGACGCTCTTCCAGCTTTCCGTTTAGTTAATGGCAATAATTATAAGTTGAGGGCTTGACGGGTTCTATACCAGCTCAGGGCAAGAACTTTATCGTTGTAAGTGAGAGGGATATTCGGTCTCCCGTCCGATCAGGCAGGTTTCCCCCGAGTTCTTCGGTTTCTTCCTGCAGTAATGATCGAAATCATTCGCACGATCTGTGCCAAGAGCCAAATTGAAAAGAAGCCACAGGCTTAATTTGCTACCCTTGTAAAATGACGAGATTGTTATACAATGTTTCTCAAATCACGTGGTTGCAGATGAGAGGTGTTATGGGGTGTTTTGGGAAGCCACGGTGATTCAGTGAGTAAGTCATGCACTGGTACAATAACCGGGACATCCCTTTTGTACGACCACAGCGATGGCCGACAAACACCAGGATTTCTAGAGAGAGAGAGATAAATGGGGTTTAACGTCAACTCGACACATACTTAGTCATTTCGGGACTAACATATGGTTCCATCTTCGCTTGCGTGTATAGGGGTATTTAGAAGAGGTGGGAAACCGCAGGACTCGGAGTAAACCCGCGAGGTGCATGTACAAGCGGGGAACCGAAACCACGCCACTCGATTCCATTTAAATCCCCCCCCCCCCGAAAAAAAAACCTCTTGCACGTAAAGAACCGCTGGTAGTTGTTGGAATTCCACGTTTTCATTTAGTGCAGAAAACTAAGACGTTAAACCCCATTTCTTCTCCGTTATTCTCTGGATGACGTGTGCCACCACTTTTAGCTAATCCCATATTCCAGACCCCAGTTTTACAAAGTAAAAAAGAACTAATCACGTGTCACAAATTGATTGTATATACCAGTAGGCCTTTGCAAAAGACTGTGACCTTTATGCACTGGTGTGTATACGTCTATTATTGAATATAGGAGTAACATTATATACATACATACAATGTAATACAATGTAACGAGGTGTGATATATTAATATTATATTACTGTCAATAACTACCATAATACTTAATAAATACCAGTGAGAGAGACAGAGAGAGAGAAATGGGGTTTAACATCCACTCGACACAAGGGACTAACGTATGGTTTTTAATTTCAATAATTCGCTTGTGCGTAGGGGTCTTTAGCAGTGGGAGAAAAGCGGGGTGCCCGGAGGAAACCCACGAGATTGAGAAGGCGCCCCCATCTCCATGTCACAAACGCACACACTAAGGCTCGAAACCACAGCCGCAAGCCAGAGGTGACCGACCAGCAAGAGGTCGAATCGCGGCACTCTATACACTAGGCCATCCCAACCCCCAATAAATGCCAGTCGAATAATATATTTAATATCTACCAGTCGAATTAAAATAAAGCAAAGTACGAAGAATCCGAACCATTAGACAAAAGTCTTTAAAAAACGGTATAGGCATATTAGTGTAATCAGCATAATATGGACTGTTCATCACGTACAAAATAACATTCAATAAATACCAATTGAATAATATTCAATAACTACCAGTTTTATAATATTCAAATAACTCCTGGCAAATTTACACCACCCTGGTAAAATGATATTGCCGGGACCATAGAACGAAATACAGCCTTTAAAATAGGACACTGGTCTTGAAAGAAAAATACACTACTCTGGCAAAATGACTCTCTCTGGCGAAACTGCACTGCCCTGGCAAAATGACATTGCTCTGGCAAAAATGACATCGCTCTGGCAAAATGACATTGCTCTGGTAAAATGACATTGCTCTGGCAAAATGACACTGCTCTGGCAAAATGACTCTCTCCTGGCGAAATTGCTCTCTCTGGCAAAATGACTCGCTTCTGACGAAATGACATTGCTATGGCATATTGACACTGCTCTGGCAAAATTACACTACCCAAGCAAAATGACTCTCCCGAGCCTCCTGACAAAATGACACCCTCAAGACAAAATGACACTGTCCTGGAAAAATGACACCACCCTACAAAAAAGACAATGTCCAGGAAAAATGGCACTGCCAAGGCAAAATGACACTGCCCAGGCGAAATGTTATACATGTGAATAACACACCTGTGTTACATAAGATGATATATACACGTATTATTAAACACCTGTTATAAATCGATAATCAATATCTATTATATATTGACCTATAATAATCCCCCTATCAGTTATATCTATATTTAATAGTTTAACCTAGATATTCTCACTCGATACAATCTTACAATTGAATATTATGACTAATGTTGTTGATACTACGCTGTAATAATCCTGTTTGAATAGGCCCACGACTATGTTTATGAATACGGCGACGTATAAACACTATTTGCGTATATAGGAGGAGAGAGGGAGACGGTTTAACGTCCACTTAACACAACAAGGTCATTTCGGGACTAACATATGGTTTAATTTTTTATTTCAATAATTCGCTTGCGCGTAGGGGTCTTTAGCAGTGGGAGGAAACCGGGTTACTTATAGAGATTTGGGAAGGTCATCCATAAACTTTAGTGTCATTGCGTGTATCCCCGAAATCCTGGAAGGGATGCTGGGATTGAAAGGAGAGGGGAGGGGCTGTATATTTTACGAATAACCACATAATAAGTCGAGCTCTGAACGTAGATACGAGTGCAAGGAGATCTACGTTCAGAGCTGGACTAAATAGAGATCCTACAATCTGATTAAAATACAGATCCAGAGCTATATTTCGTTTCGTTTTTTTTTTATACTTTCGATGGCCTAAAAAAACGAAACGAAATAGGATCTGTGTTTTAATCAGATTGAGTAAGCCTATTGCCTATATAGAGCTATTTATAGATGTATGAGGTCATCTACCCAGGTAATTGGTTAAAGATACCTTCCCGCGTATACAGACCAGACTGGGTAATTTGATGATATGTTGGACTAAAAATATATTCAAACTAATTAATCTATCAAAACTTGGCTTCAAATCCTTCTCAAAACATTGTATTCGTAAGGGAATACCCCTGCTATATAAAAAAAAATCTATTAAAAGAGGTCATGTTTGTGCCATGTGACGGGAGAATTCATTCCTATACAAAACGATGTTTTCTTTAATCGCTGTCCATCTATCAGAAATATCGAAGCCTAAATAATTCTTGGGTTATCCACTACCCACGTCGTTTTCCATGGTTTTTATCTCAAAAACTGGTGTACGTTATTACGTTTAAGCTCACTACCAAGTTTATCAATAATTGCATCAAGCGTTCACTAACGCTGAGAGATTAAAAGAACTTCGCGTGTAACCTTTGACGTCCTAATCGTCGGTCTGCCCCGCCATTGTATTTTCGGCCCGTATGCTCTCCATGTGTGTTTTTAAGGGGATCAAGTATTTTTCTAGTAAGATGGAATGTTTCTACTTTCCATATATACATTTGTGGGATAGTATCTTCAACGCCCACGAAATGGTGGGATGGAAGGGGAGAGGTTGGTGAGGGCAAGGGGGGTCGGTTCAATACGGTAAGTTTTATGAATAGGCCTACTGAGCTGTATAAATCGGGAGATGCTAATTGTAGGTCGGTTGGGGAGGTTCGGAAAATTTCCGGAGTCCAAAATGGCCACTTTATATAAATTAATATTTTGGGGAATACTAACCCGTATCCTAACCCTAACCCTTTTAGGGGGGTTAAAGGGTAAATCAGATCCAAGTACGGTCTTCTAAAAAGGGTTAGGATTAGGGTTAGTATTCCCAAACATTCTCAATTATATAAAGCGACCATTTTGTGTACTCCGGAAACACCCGAACCTACCCAGCCGGCCTACAATTAGCATCTCCCGTATAAATCATGTTTGCTAAGGGCTATTTATAGAAGTTTTGGTCATTAACAAACGTCATTGGTTGAATCTAATAAATGTTGGGATGGGGCGGCGGGTGGGGTGAATTGAATGACTCTGATTCATAGAAGACTAGGTCATCCATTAAAGGCCCAATGCCACTCTTGTTGTAACTGAAAAATATGTCCAAACTTTATTCTGATGAATAAATTGTACTATTTAACAATATTTCAATTAATTGATGATACAAATTTCACCTTAACACACCTAATTTAAAAACATGGAAAAATTTCAACTGTATGATAATGAAAGGCCTTACGTAAACACTTTCAAATGTAACTTGGATTTAAACATATTTTCGAACCCTCTGGACAAGTAGAATAGGATGTACTGGATAATTTACACAACAGATAGGACACTTAACGTCTCGTAGTTAGAATAAAGCCAAAAAAAATTCTGGACTGTCATGCCAGCCAGAGTGTTATTGTCACTTTAAGGTCGTTGGTTAAAGAGGGAGGGGGGTACGGGTCTAAGTTTCAGCTATACTTCCGAAATTACCGAAATATGTCGAGAAGAGAAATGAAATGAAATGGAGTTTTACGTTCTACTGTTGTGCTCCGAGCGGGCTAATGAAGACAGGCATATACCATACAGTGTGCTGTTAGGGAAAAGTTGCCCAGCCAGCGGCGCTACGGCCTACTCTTTTTTCGAATTCCAACTGCCAAGGGATATTTTACTTGCTCGCCAATTTTCGTGGTTCGGTTCCATTTTTCTATTTATTTATTTTAAAATTCCATTTATTTATTACCTTTTTTATTTATTTCATTATTTCCATTATGTTCCAGATGGAGTGTTGAGCATCGGTGAAATTTGCTCATGATATTTCTCTGATTATTGAAGCCATCTTAAAGTTTTATTTTAATGGTTGATGATGTTCTAGTAGAAAACTGTGTGGACAGGAAAAGAGAAAGAAAGTGAAAATGAAAGCCAGGCCAGGCGGCCATGGTGCTGGTTCTATTCAGCTGCCAGAAGTCAGTTAAACCTAATTATTGATTATCCGATAGTCGGTAGTCTTGGTCACCCAGAACCCCCTAGTTTTCAACGTATTCGTAGAATATTTGTCTGGATGATAGAGACTAATAGTCTGTGGCCACCAGCAACTCGACGACTCCAGGGAACCTACGTTACTTTTAGTCTTCTAACAGGGATTCTCGTTGACTGACGGAGAGGCCATGGAAATTACTTTAGCTTTTACCGTAAACATCCTCTCGGTAGGACCAGCTGATGTCTGCCTATAGGTTAAAGGGACAAGCTACAGTCTACCGTAAACATTCCTCTCTTTAGGACCAGCTGATGTCAGAATTATCAGTCCAGGTTATTAAAGGGACAAGCTACAATTGACCGTAAACATTCACTCTGTACAGGAGAGAATGAATGAATGCATGGAATGGGGTTTAACGTCCTACGCTTCTGCACCTAACCTTGGCTAATTGAAAACGGGCATACGCCATACAGTGTGCTATGAGAGAATTTTTTGCCCGGGCGACAACTGAATTCCAACTGCCAAGGCCGAATGGTTAGAAAGAATGAAATGGGGTTTAACGTCTTACGATTCTACACCTAAACTGGGCTAATTGAAAACGGGCATACGCCATACAGTGTGCCATGAGGGAAATTTTTGCCCGGGCAACAACTGAATTCTAACTGCCAAGGTTGGATGGCCGAATGGTTAGAAAGTGCGCGCTGTATCATAAAGCCTGTTATTGAATCAACTGGCAGGGTTTCGAACCACCGGTTGACAAGGAGTATTGTCGCCTTTCCAACCTCGTGGGTTTTCTCCGGGTCCTCCGGTTTCCTCCCACTCTTAAAGACACCGACGCACCAGCGAACTATACTGAAACAAAATTAAACCGAATGGACCTAGTTCGTGTCTAGTGGACGTTAAACCTCATTTCCAACCTCTCTCTCTATCTCTCTCTCTCAACCCCATCTCTCTCTCTCTCTCTCTCTCTCTCTCAGAACAGGTTAAAGAGACAGGCTACAGTTTGGACGATCGATAAAATAATAGTACTTGATAAGGCACGAATTTACCACCGGCATCATCAGTTTTTAACACCGAGTACTCCTTCATCGTTTTTTTAGGAATATAAAGCCCAAATGATATTCTGAATGAATGAATTAGGCCTACTTGATCAAGCACGGATTTACCCACCGGCATCATCAGTTTTTAACACCGAATACTATATCTTTTTTTAAGGAATGTAAAACCCGAATAATATTCTGAATTAATGCAGAATGAAATGGGGTTTACCGTCCTACTTTTCTGCACCAACCGGGACACACCATACAGTGTGTTATGAGGGATATTTTACCTTGACACAGGGTTATTTTACGTGCACGCCAAAGTTTTGTTGCTTTTCCCCCCATTCAATTCGGTTCATTTCCAGACTGGCAACGGGTAAACAAAATGGATATTTCCGGGGAATTTTCTTTGTCGGCCGGGATCGAACTCTGGGCGCCCCGATAAGTGAGCTAACACCTTACTCGCTTTGTCTTATGAAATGATAAGAGGGGGTGCAACGTCTTTCTTTTCTGCACAAACTGGGGTAATGTGATTACTTTCCATCTGTCCGTTAGTTACCCCTGGCAACGGGGTAAGATCTATTTCACATGCACGCCTGGGGATTCCCCCAAGGTCACGAGATGTAAACAGGTTTAGAGCACGTGATTGTGGGTATGGTTTAAGAATTTGAGGAGAGGGGGGGTAGGTCTAGTTGAGCAGATGGGACGATCACCAGAAAAATATAATACTTCATAATTTACCCCTACCCTAACTAGGACTTTATCTCTCTTTTTTATTCAACAGTCGTGCCATAACTATAGTATTACTGGATGGCCGAGCAACTAGACGTTGAGTTTGTCACGACTCCAGTACAGGCCAGTCAGAAGCGGGGAGGCTGCCCCCCCCCCCAATAATCTGATTGTATATATCCCGTTTATTGGACAGGCGTGGTGTCAAAAAAATTCGGACCCCCTGGATTTCGCTACCTTTGCTCGCAGCCCCCCCCCCTCCCCATATCAATATCGTTCCGACGGGCCTGCAGTATAATAAAAAAAATAGCCAGATTATGAAAGCAACCTAATTAAAATAGGCTATAGATCTATATTTCGTTTCGTTTTTTTTTCTATAGTTTCGATGGCCTAAGACAAGTAAAAAAACGAAATTTTGAACTATAACAAACAAAACTATAAAAAGAGACAGACCAACAAACAAACACCCTTCCTGACTTGATAATCGTGAGTAAATGTTACAAGCCATCCAGGCCTTAGGGTATGATTATCAAATCGGTTACTAACCCAGAGGGCAGATGAATGTACAGAGTCTAGATCGATTCATTTCTTGACTCGGGGGATGTCAAACTAAGTGAGAGGGATATTCGGTCTCCCGTCCGATCAGGCAGGTTTCCCCCGAGTTCTTCGGTTTCTTCCTGCAGTAATGATCGAAATCATTCGCACGATCTGTGCCAAGGGCCAAATTTGAAAAAGGCCTCAGGCCTAATTTGCTACCCTTGTAAAATGACGTGATTATTATTATTATTATTATTATTAAACTTGACTGGGGGGGGGGGGGGATGTCAAACTTGACTGGGCGGGATGTCAAACTTGTCTTTCTCACCCCGGTTAAACCATTACGTCATTGTCTCTCTCCGCCATTAAAATAAATGTTAATAAGGGAACCAGGACACGTATATGGGGGAGGGGGGGATTTGTCGACCATAACTTTAAAATACCTACTGTAGACTGTGCTGGGTGTGTCCCCCCCCCCCACTAAAAACTTCATGGCCCTCCGCATCCAGCAAAATGGCTAAGGGCGTGGTCAAGTGCTGCTCCAAGCCCTGGGTAATGTTAAAAAGATTCAATTTGGTTCGTCCTGCAGTGTATATTTAAACGTCGGGGATTCGGGTGGCCTAGTGGTCTAGAGTGCCGCGCTTCGATCTCTAGTTGGCCGGTCACCTCTGGCTTGCGGCTGTGGTTTCGAGCCCTAGTGTGAGCTCCGGTTTCCTCCCACTGTTAAAGACCCCAACGCGCAAGCGAATTATTGAAATAAAAATTGAAAACCATACGTTAGTCCCAAAATGACCTAGTTTGTGTCGAGTGGACGTTAAACCCCATTTCTCAATCTCTATTTAAACGTCGACCAAGGTGGGACCTTAAAAACCTTACCCCATTTCATTTCCCTTCTCTTTAAATACAGATCAATATAGTATATGTGTGTATGTCACACCCTCTTCTTCCGATCATACATTATTAAACGCTACCTGTCATTTACTCTACATTTATTAAACTCTAACCTGTCATAAACAACCTATATAGGTAATCAACAAACAAGGTAACTGACTTATATACAGCATACACACAGAGATGAAATAAAATGGGGTTCAACGTCCTCGGGCCCGAGGTTAGTGGGGGGCGAGGGGGGGGGGCAAGCCGACACACACACGGGGAGATGAAATAAAATGGGGTTCAACGTCCTCAGGCCCGAGGCTAGTTGGGGGGGCGCCCCCCATGGCCGTTCCTGTCGGAATTTTTCTGTCTGCGTCGGACAAAAATCGCTGGTTAGCTATGCTCGCATTTTCACCGAAAGAGAGTTTTAGTACGACATATCCTCTCTAATTCGGCCGAGTAATAGTTAATGTCGGTTGGAAACTCTTAATTTTCCGACATATTCACCACTTGCATGTCGTAGAGGCCTAAATTCACTCTCACAGCTTCTAATTTTCGTGCTCTCCCCTCCTCCTGCTTACGACATTCGGCGATGACCTTCGTTCATTGATTTTTTGTTGTCGGAAATTTATCTTCCTCGCCCCCCCCCCCCTATGTCGGCTAAATTTTGGTTTCTGGCTTCGGGCCAGAACGTCCTACTGTTCTGCATCTAACCTGGGCTAATGAAAACAGGGCAAGGAGAGAGAGAGAGAGAGAGAGAGAGAGAGAGAGAGAGAGATGGGGTTTAAACTTGAACCTGTCATTAACAATCTATAAAGGTAATCAACAACACAAGTTAACTGACTTATGTTACAGAACACAGTGAGAAAGTTCAACGTCCTACTATGTATTCTTCATACATGTATCCCTGAAGCAATGGTGCGAGAAATCACATTAGTTTTAATCAACGGAGTATGTCTATTCTTGGGCTTGGTCAGCACTGAGACCAATTGTCGAGGGATCTTTTACATGCACGCCAATGTGTACACGGAACCGCGGGTTTTCGTCCCATCCGAACGATAGACAGTTGCTTTGACAGACGCCCCTCACCCCCGTCCTGTATCACAGACAAGGGTGGACCACACTGGAAAATCCAGAGAGAGGGTCTGGGGTTTACTCCCTGCGTTAGCCGAGAAAGATCTACGAAATTTCAGTGAATGAAAGAGAGAGGGGGGGGGGGGTCTGTTGTTAAAATCAATGATTTTTCATTGAAACATAAACATTATTCATAACTGTGGGAATCCGCTAGTAGCACCAATGTTGATTGGTTAATCAAATAAGCAAACGAAACAATACATAGAACTGTATTTTAATCAGATTGCACATTTGTCAGAATAAAATGAAATGGGGTTTAACGTCCTACTATTATGCACCTAACCTGGGCTAATTGAAGACGGGCTTACGCCATACAGTGTGCTATGAGGGAAATTTTGCCCGGGCAGCAACTGAATTCCAACTGCCAAGGGATCTTTAACGTGCACGCCAATGTGTACACGAGGCCTCGGTTTTTCGTACCATCCGAACGACTAGGCAGCTGTCCTTGTGGTTTACTGACACGGCAGCACCATTTTGCGCCAGACATATGGTGAATACGAGTTATATCGGGGGTTAGGTCAAGTGTTCAGAGGTCAAAATGGAGGACAAGATTGCTCTAAATAAAGTTTAGAGAAGTGCAACAGATCTAAACAGATGACCTAATTGTGCACGAGACAACATATAAATTACAAATAACATATTGAATGCAAACTAGATCCAATATTATTTATGAATTTTATTTTTTAAAACAACATGTTTTATGGGTGTACTAGAAATTGGAGTATTACGGTAATTTGATGAGGGAGGGGAGACTGAAAGGAAATAAATGGAAGCCTGTTGTTAGTGAGTAACGTGAAGCCGCGAGTTCAATCGAATCATTTATATCCCAGGCATCTCTCTACCAGATACACAGTACACAACAACCCTCGCCTTTCTACTCCAAAATTAATTCATTCCATCTCGTGCACGCGGCTCTGGGGTGCGTGCCAATCTTCCCGACCCACGAGTGCGCGCGCCAGCATTCCAGGTCGATACGTCTGCAAACACAATTCCAGTTGGCTCGCGCTCTTGTCGATACGGGTAAACTAAGCTAGCCTACTTCTTTCCACATAAATACACACACCCGTCTCTATTCGTCATACCCGCAACACATTTCTTTCACGAAAAAACTACAAATCTTTTCTTCCCTGCCACGTGGAGGCGAGATTTTTGTGTGTTTTAGGGCGACTTGCCGATCGCAGATTTTGCTCTGAAAAAACGTGAAGTCTTTCAAGATGTTTTTTTTTTATCGGTTTTAAACAATAAAATTTGAAAATAGGAAAACACAAGTTTCAACCACCTGCTGCATTATCCTTGGGATTCTAATAATTAATAATAATAATAATTTATTGAACTTGAATAGCCCAAAAGCCCAGCTTGTAAAGCTGCTCAGTGGAGGTTGTACAGGAATAAATATACGATGTGTAAACAATGTTAAACAATAAAATATTATATAAAAAATCATATACAATAAAAAAAAAAAACTTTTTATTTTAACAGAATACAATAGCTCAGTTATGAATTATGGAGCCGAATCGTTGCCATATTAAGAGAAAATATCACAGTTAAAATGGCAAAATTATCATAGTGCATGAGTGGGTTTCTTTAGCTTGAAGGCCTGGTCGGGGCATCGGCTTTACGTCCCAACCAAACGAATAGACATCATTGTTCTTCAACTAGAATGGGCGATATTGACAGAGAGAGAAGAGAAGAGAGAGGGGAGGGTTTTAAGTTTATTCGACACAAACTAGGTCATTTCGGGACAAACATATGGTTCAATTTTATTTCAATTGTTCGCTTAGGGGTCTTTTGCAGTGGGGGGACAGCCGATCCCCTTGTCATGTAGAGTCAGGGATTCGTAACCACGCCAGTTAACTCACAAAACAGAACTTATGATACAGCGCGCATGCGCTAACCTTTCGACCATGCAACACACCTTAGAATTAGGGGAAGTGAACGATGTGTTATGATGATAAGCCGAGTAAACCCCAGTCCAGTCTCGATATTGAGGCAAAATATATGAATGGGTTTTTTTCTGACTTCAAATTGAGGATAGCTAAAGATGCATTTTATAATATATAGATAAAGAGCTGGCCTTTCAGAAATAGATAATGTAAAATGAATATATTGAAATTTTCATTCAAATTATTACTTTAACATACATTATGCAAGAGCTAAATCTACCTATTGCGCGTCTTTCTTTAGGCCTGAAATGTTATCTTAATTAACTTATCTAAACCATAATCCTCTCTCGGTGCCACCGCTAGCCTGCGATACTGGATTTGAATCCGATTTGATGATTAAATCCAAAACTGGATAATCGAAACTATGTTTTTATCGTACCGACTTTAGTAATGGTGATCGAGGCTTGGCCTAAAATTCAAAAGCAAATATATCGGCTCAGAGTGGAACAATTTGACTGAACATTTAATCAAATTCCCTTTACATTATCTATTTTTTTTTAATATTATAGTGAGAACTTCCAGCTCGTTATCTAATCCCCCATAATGTCTCTTTAATTTTGAGTAATAATAAAATCCAAACCATAAGTCAGAATTCGAAGTCCTAAAAACGTTATAGGAAAAATAGTGTATTCAAGCAAAATAGTGTAATCAGCAAATGGACTGCTCCTCGTGTACAAAATACACGACAAGCAGTGGTAACAGGTGTCCGGAAGAGTAAGCTTACCCTGCCTGGCGCCACACGTTATAACTGTTTGAAGATACAGCGTATAAGGATCGTTCATTATCGTAACAACGGTACTTGACAACCGAGTCTTGATTATAGGCTTGTATATACCATTTGAAGCCAAATTATAGACCTGCGAGGTAGATTTAGTTATTACATAATGCATCTTTAAATCAGAGAGAGAGAGAGAGAGAGAAAAATGGGGTTTAATGTCCACTCGACACAAACTACATCATTTCGGGATTAACATATGGTTTATTTTTATTTTATTCGTGGGGATCGTTAGCAGTGGGAGGAAACCGGAGGACCCAGAGAAAACCCACGAGGGTTGGAACAAGAAGCACGACTAGATGAGTAGCGCTTTAAAAAAATGGACAGAAACCCAATTATTCAACATAATAGCTTAATTCTATTTTAATAATTCGCTTGCGCGTAGGGTCTTCAGTTGTGGGAGGAAACCGGAGGACCAGGAGAAAACCCACGAGGATTGGAACAAGTAGAACGACAAGCGCTTTAAAAAAAATGGACAGAAACCCAATTATTCAGACATCAATTCACCAATTATCTCCCCACCACTAAAAACAACCCTAACATCCATGTAATAGGCAATTAGATTTTTTTTGTAGAAAACATTAGTTCGCTAAGTGAGACTTGTGTCTTTATATTAGGCCTACATGACGTGTGTATGCAGTGATACATGTTTTCAAATGAGTTTTCTCGGAGTTTTTTCTCTGTATTTTTGTGATTAGGAACAAGATCCGTGGCTTTCCGCTGTTTGTTAGACGAAAAGACAGGACAGTAGGCTCCAAGTTGTTTACCAAAATGTTTCCTTAATGGAGATTTTGTCCCCAGGGATGTGGTTTTGACATTTGTCGATTCCCTTTTTGATAGCATGATGTTATATCGCCTATAGCAACACGGTCGCTAATTTCACACAACCACGTGTGTTTTTATGTCGTTATTCCTATTTTAGTCCGTCCTCTCCTGACATTCTCCGCCATCTTGGAGAAAAGCGTCGTCTGCGTTGAAATGCGGAAAGGTTATCCAACAATGTTAGTTTTCAAGTCGATGTAAAAGAAAGTACCGTATTCGAAGTTGCGTGATAGACGAGGACAGTACCCTGTTTCTCGAAATCTTAACTAAAGATAAAATCCTAATTTTAGTAGATACCACCATTTTGATTGGATAAGCACTAAAATCAATCTAATATTATCCAATCAAATTACTAAAATTTGGATTTTATTTTAGGTAATATTTTGTAAAACAGACCCCAGGATGATAAATTCTCAATCTGCTTAAAACACAGATCATTTTTCGTTTCGTTTTTATAGTTCAAACCTTCACTTTACATGTCTTTGCGACACTAGGATCTTGAAGACTTGTTACTTAATTCGTGTTCTGCTTGAAATGAGGGGTCAGCCAATCAAATTGTCTGTCGAATCGAGTGCTTGTCCTTTTTTGCACAGAACTGTGTGTAGACATTATTATATAGCAGCGATAAAAATCAAAACAAAGCAAAGCATAGCCACTTGCAACATCAAATGACTGACGTTATAGGGTCATATGTCGCTTACTTGACACCTGGCGTGTTAGATCGTCATGTAGAGTAGGCCAAGTATAAAAAAACGAAACGAAATATAGATCTGTATTTAGCCTATCTGTGAAAGATCTGTACCTATTCCCCTTTTAGGCGTACCGGGTACACAATTTGGCCAACAATGTTGCAAGGCCTGGATGCCGGTAAGAGTTGCAAGGCCGGGATGCCGGTAAGAGTTGCAAGGCCGGGATGCCGGTAAGAGTTGCAAGGCCTGGGTGCCGGTAAGAGTTGCAAGGCCTGGATGCCGGTAAGAGTTACAAGGCCTGGATGCCGGTAAGAATTGCAAGGCCTGGATGCCGGTAAGAGTCGTTGACAGCTGACATAACGTCCTCATTCCATTGTTTAGACTGAATTTAGGATTCTTGTTGAAATTGATGAATCCAGGCCACGAGTTCACAAAACATTCTCAGACTTGAGAATTTACTCCAATTTAGTCAACTTATTCTAACCAAAATATAGCCCTTTATAAAACTTTTGTTGCTTTAATGTATCAAATAGCCTACAACAATAAGAAACTATGTGCAAAATCTTGCGTGTCTGCGTCAAGGATATTTCTCATAATCAGTGATTGAAAGTTGAGCAAATTCTCAACTTAAGTCTGATTTGTGAACTCGGGCCAGGTCTCACCCATGGTTACAGCCGACTGTCACGGAACATGAATGAATCTGACACGTTTCTGACCCACTGTCAAGAGCTTTTGGTACCCATCTTTTTAGAAACTTTTGTCGTTCCTAACCAGTTGGCGATAAAGTGAGCAGCTCTCTCATGAGAGATGCCCACAATATATCCAGTGGACAATCGTCGACCAGCCATCACAAAGTCAAGAACCCGGGTTATGTTTTCTTGAATAGCTGCTGTTGATGGCTCTCTCTCTGCCACGCTTAAAATCCGCAGCCCACTTCTTTACAGTGTCAAAGGAAGGGCCACCATCCCCTAAAGTTTCGACCATGGCGGCATGTATCTGTGTTAGGGTTAGTCCTTTCAGTTGCAGGTACTTGATGACTGCCTTATAGCCACTTTCATGAATGGGTAGGTTCACAAGATGTTCTGATACGAAGACAAAAATAACACCGTAGTTTTAAGGTTTTTTTTAAAACAATATTATATTCAGGTTGTCTGAATGGGATTGGGGAACACGCTTAGCCTATGTAATACCCTCTCCCTAAATAATTTGCATACACAGTAGTTGCAGTTGTTATGTCTATGCATCGTCAATAGAAGGCTTGATCTCGTGTAACATTATCGTAGGGATAACAGATATCAGTTTCGTACATATCGAGGGTTTAGAACATAATTGTTGTAAGTCAAAAATTACAAAAAAAAAATTATTCTATTAAAACGAGAGCTTGTAATTCTCTTTCTATTGGTATATAAATCAATACCATCGCTCATTTCAAAATGTGTGAAAATATCAATAAAATGTATTAATTAATGAAATTTTGGTAGTGAATCAAAAGTTTAAATTGCAATTTTCTCAAAATCAGGCATTTTGACTTATCACAAGTGTGCTCTAAACCCTCGATATATGATTTATTTACATCGGATCATGATATCATACAGATACATAAATACATCAACAACACTACTTATCTACATCGGGAACAAGACTTCTACAGGAACACATATAACAATATTGAATCGAACATTCTGCCCCTCTGCCAAGGCAGCGGCTGAACTCGGGTGAGTCGGACGTATATTAGTACCGAGAGCTCGCGCTGCTTGGGTTATCACCTGGACGTATATGAGTACCGAGAGCACGCGCTGCTTTGGTTATCACCCGGACGTATATTAGTACCGAGAGCGCGCGCTGCTTGGGTTATCACCCGGACGTATATTAGTACCGAGAGCACGCGCTGCTTGGGTTATCAACCGGACGTATATTAGTACCGAGAGCTCGCGCTGCTTGGATTATCACCCGGACGAATATGAGTACCGAGAGCACGCGCTGCTTGGGTTATCACCTGGACGTATATCAGTACCGAGAGCGCGCTGCTTGGGTTATCACCCGGACGAATATTGGGACTCTTTATGCTGGGGGTGCGTAGCTCTAATACATCGAAGCACAGCGCTCTCACTTTATTTATTATTCAAGGAGCTTTTATCTATAAGAAACATAAGTAATACGTATTAAATAAAACATTAAAATCAGGATTAAAACAAAAATTATCTATTAAATAAGACATTAAAATTAGAATTAAAACATGTATTATCGATAATTGAATATATAATAAAAGCATATAATATGAGAATATGTGTATTTAATCGATATTTCACATTATGCATAAAAACAAACATTAATAAAATATAAAGTATTATCGTACCATGTTAATAAGTGTTGTAAACTATTTCACATCGTAATATTATGCATAAAAACAACATTTTTTACATTAATCAATAATTGAAAATAAAGTATTATCATACTATTTGAATAAGTGTAGTAAACTTTTACACATCATAATATTATGCTTAAAATAAACATATATACTTAAGAAATTTTAAATTAACTCACCTTAAAGCAATCTGATTAAAACACAGATCCAATTTCGTTTCGATTTTTATAGTTCAAAATTTTGGTTTACTTGTCTTTACTACAATTGGATCTGGAAGACTAGTTATTTAACTTGTGTTCTGCTTGAAATGGGGGGTCAGCCAATCAAATGGTCTGTCGAATCGAGAGATGGGTAGAAATTTGCAACGATAGAAATCAAAACAAAGGAAAAGGAGATAAACAAAACCTGGCGGTCGCTAATTGGTTTATCGAATGACTGGCGTTACCGGGTCAAATGTTGATTGTTTGGTACCTGACGTCATAGAACGTGAACTCCCACTATAACGTGTTAGATCCACATAAAATAGTGTAGGCCATCGAGCATATAAAAAACGAAACGAAATATAGATCTCTATTTTAATTAGATTTTGAAATGGTCTATAGGAATGACATTTCAAATCTAGGCATCGGAACATTGGCTATTTGGAGTATTAATTTCAACGCTGATAAATTCTTATAAAATACGACAAATATTTACAGCCAGATTTGTCGTATGAGTCATGAATATCATAATATGTTTGTGACAATTCACAATAGTGTCTCTTGTCCTTAAAACTACGAAATTTAAGCGCTTTAGATTATCGATGATACACATCATTTCCATTGAAGCCTGCGAGTAAATCAAATGTCAAGGTCACGAATCAAATACCAAGTTCAAGGACAACCCATCGTTACATTTCGATTTTTACAATATATTACGCAATGTTTTAATCTCGAGAGCATTAAACGACTTAAAATACAGACACTCCACACGTGCGTTTACAGTGAAATACGTCATGCCAGTCTAATATTTTGATAATGTATGATTGGCAAGTTGTCCGTACATTATTTGAAATAATGGTACGCCAACATCAAAGGGTTACGTCACATCTGTATTTTAAACTCATTTAGTGCACCTCTCTATGACTTTCTGACCATGTGCAAACATTGCTACAACGTATGAAACCCTCCCTATTGATAATGTAACAGTTAATTCAGCCTGTCAACAGTTTTCAGTTTCGAAGCGTATTTTGCTTTCACCACAAGTAGGCTACCCGCAACGGAATCTGCACTGCTCGGGCACAAGTGATTTCAACAAAAATCTATTGAAATTTTAAGTTACAACCAATCTTCGTGAAACGCATAAAATTTCATTTTGATTTTACTTAAAATCTATTTTAATGATTTTAGCTTTAGTTTTTGAGAAACAGGGCGTGTTTCACGAAATCTTAACTAAAGATAAAATCCAAATTTTAGTAGATAAATGGCTAAGCAGTAAAATCAATCTAATCATATCCAATCAAATTACTAAAATTTGGACTTTATCTTCGTTGAAGGAGCTAAATCGCTAATATTTAAGACCTAGAAATTTACCCAAAGTGGTCGCAACGCATATAAAAATGTAATCTGGTACTCTAATTTCAAATCAGTTATGTTCCGCGAAATAAGCCAGCAATCTCAATCGAAAGCAAATTTCTAGCGTCTGGTTATTCCAGTCTACATACGTCGTTTAGTATGGTGCAATATATCTAGCCTCGTTCCTCGAGTCTCTTGTCAGAACTTGGGCTGAAACGCATTATCGTACACGATCCGTCTAACAATGGTAAAAAAAAATATTTTGGCTTAAATATTGAATATCAGAAAAGCAGCACCTTTTCCCGGTATGATCACAACATCAATGTTGATTTAAATTGACAAATAATTCGTCTTTTCATTGTCGAAGATTTTGGATGATATTGAGTTAGAGACTTAGCTCCTTTAAAATTATGTAAAACGAGGTCCTGATACAATAGTACAATCCGACAAGGGATATAAAAATAGATATAGAAGTACAGTAAAGTGAAAGCTCTGTTATACTTTTAGGGGGTGAAGTTAATTTTAGTGAAACAAAGTTCATATAATCCCACTTCCACAGAAGTTTGATTTGTTCATCGTCTGTGTGATTTATTATATCTATTATCTCATGACCACTTAATATGTCGGGCACTGGACATTCATCAGCTCTGATGACCAGAAGATTATTTTTATATACCCTCTTTAAAATCATCCTCGTTTCACAGTCAGTCAATTCGACATTTTTAACGTTTTCGTAGCTGATTATAATGACCATCGCAATAGTTTGACTAATTGCTTTGTCCATTTCGGATATTTCTGACTGACCCAGAAGTATGTCGTCGTTTGGAAGAAACACTTTACGGCCATTATCTTTAAAAACAGAAGCCATCCGCCGAGCCAGTTTTACTTCATTTTCGCTACAGGAAATATATAAGTCATATTTTATGTCAGTATAGTTTTTTTGTACAAAAGCAAGATCGGTGTTGAACTTAACAATATCGAAATAATATATTGCGAGAAATTCCTTGACGATAGCTCTAGCGAACCTGTACACAATGTACATAATAACGACAAACACCTTATTCACATTCTCGACAATATAAGAGTTTGGTATGGAACACATCCAAGCCAGGTCTAGAAGAAATCCATCAACAGCAACGTTAAAAGGTATTATCAGCAATAGAAACACTACAAATATAAGTATTTTTCTAATTATAGGTAAACGAAAACCCGGAGGACAAATCCATCGACAAATCACAACACACACATGCCATAGAAACTTCATTAAGATGTAGAGAATAAATTTGATACCCCTGTATAATAAACCAACCATATAGACCCATACGTTGTCATTCGCCATTTCCTTTGTACTATGCATGCTGATGGCTAAAATTTTAAAAAGGATGAGCAATAAAGTAAGATCGTTTTATTCAGTGATTGTCAACATTTGCCTACTTATGAAAACAGGACCTCAGAAAGATCACCCGCAAAATGGTACACTATTTAGTACCGATAGATGGACATACACCATAAATATCGAATTCCAACTGCCAAGTGATCTAGCACGTGCACGCCAATGTATACACGGGACTTCGGTTTTTCAACCCATCCGAACGACTAGACAGCCGTCCTCTACCACTGACAAGAGGAAACCACGCCAGAAAATGCCGATGAACTTTCTTGGCCAATGCAGGGATCGAACACGCGACACGCGACCTCCAGGTTATCGAGCCAGCGTTTACCCAATCAGCCACCGTGGCCCCCGAAAGACTGTAAAATGACGTGTCCCGGTAGAAGATAGATCGTATTGCCCATATAAGTATATACGGCCATTCGTCCAGTGAACTCCGGTCATTCGTCCAGTGAACTCCCGTCATTCTTTCAGGAAACACCGGTCATTCGTCCAGCGGTCATTCTTTCATTTCACAGAAATAACTGTCAACCTTTATATTACATTAGACTGGTGGGGTTTAACGTCCGCCAAACACAAACTAGGTCATTTCGGGACTAGCATATGGATTAATTATATTTCAATAATTCGCTTACGCGTAGGGGTCTTTAGCAATGGGGAGGAAATCGGAGGAGTCGAAGTTAACCCACGAGGATGGACATGCGACCCTACTCCTTGTCACGTACAACTGGGATTCACAACAACGACAGTTGGCTCAATGACAGGCTTTATGATACAGCACGCACGTGCTAACCATTCGGCCATCCACCCCTCCTTGCCAGCCAGTCGTCATCCAGTTGTCATTCAGTTGCGGCAGTCCCCTTTAAAGTATTATAATGAAAGGTTCGAATTAAATGACGAAAAAGAGAATCTTATAAAGAAATTTGCATACTTTAAATACTTACGTAATAATCAGATATTTTTTAGTATTATAAGCTTGAGCTTGTATAAATTTAACAAACGTTTGTTTTGTTTACTCCCGTATCTACGTAGTGACGCCTTTCTAGGAAAATATATAAATATACTCACATAAAGGTATATCGATAAATGGTATAATACAACAATAAACTCAATAGAAGTGTATTACGATTCACGCAATAGACACCCCGATTTCACAATAGGTACACTATATTAGTGAAGTCCTTACTGTGTTAGTTAAACCAAAACCGAAAGTAGGCTTCTAGGAAAATATATAAATAGACTCACATAAAGGTATATCGATAAATGGTATAATACAATCAATAAAACAATATTAAGGTTCACGCAATAGACAGCCCGATTTCACAATAGGTATAATATACACTATATTTAGCGCGGGGGAAAATACTATACGTCATCATGCACTGACACACGATTTTAAATATACATTATGCAAGAATTAAATCTGCCTATTGCAGCAGGCCCGTAGCCAGGGGAGGGGGCACGGGGGGGGGGGGGCAACTGCCTTCCCAATACTGAGTTTCCCCCCCCCCCCCAATATCACAAGAAAATTGGCCTTTACCGCAAAATTCATGCAGATGCCCATGCTAGTTGGCCCTCCCGAAAACATCTTTCCCCCCCCCCCCCCCAAAACAACTTCCTGGCTACGGGCCTGTATTGCAGGTCCTTCTTTAGGCTTGAAATGTTCTATAAATTATCTATTAGACATTTAAAGCCCCAATACCACTCTTGTTGTAACTGAAAAATATGTTCCAATTTGTACTATTCAACAATATTTTAATTAAAAATTGATAAAAATTTCATCTTAACACACCTACTTTTAAATATTGGAAAAATTCAACTACATGCCGTAACATGGTTTGAAAAGCCTTACGTAAGCACTTTCAAATGCAACTTGGATTTAAACATATTTTCGAACCCTCTGGACAAGTAAGATAGGTTTTAATGGATAATTTACACAACGGGTAGGACATTTAAACATGTTGTAGTTAGAATAAGGCTTTTTTTTCTGGACCTGTCAAGCCAGCAAGAGTGTTATTGTCCCTTTAATAACATGATAAGACCCTAAATAACTCTCAATGCCATCGTATGTGTCAGGTTTTCACTGGATTTTAATCCGATCTGTTTCTCAACGTTCATCGAAGATTAAATTTAAATTGGATAATTGTCATTAATCGAGACTATGTTTTCTATCGTACCGACTTTAGTAATGTGATGATCTAGGCTATGCCTAAAATTTATTGAATACTATATCAGTTCAGAATGGATCAATTTGACTGAAATTTTTAGCATTTACCCTTTACAGTATCTAGTGTTTAACTATTATAGCGAGAGGAAAGAGAGAGAGAGGGAGAGATAGAGAGAGAGAGAATGAATGAATGAAATGGGGTTTAACGTCCTACTGTTATGCACTTAACCTGAGCTAATTGAAGACGGGGAGAGAGAGAGAGAGGAGGGGTGTGAGGGGCAACGACCATTCGGCCACCACCCCACCCACCCCTTCAAAAACACGAATTATAATTCAATATTGGTCCATGTCAATCAATATTAATGTTGTTATTTTGCTGTGAAACTTGACGATCCTAATATTTAAGACATAATGAGCATCCTAAAATCAGTACACGAGTCGTATATCCTATGGTGTCTGGTGCCATTTGTAATGAACAAAGAAAAAAAAACACAAGACGTAATGAGTTATAATGAGTAATTTACAAACGACGAAATAAACACGCGTAGAATGGACAAAGCAGACGTAAACGCGACTCAGGTTCAATCTGGGCTCGTAGGACGTTAAACCCCATTTGATTCAGTCATTCATTCAATATGGGTTGTTCACGCATTAATTCACCAAATACAATTGATTAGAAATTACAATATGACTTTTATAACTTGAAAATGATTTTAGGCCTATTTAAGGTTTCGAAGAAAGGGGTTTTTAAGCCCCATTAAAATAACTTTTCCTTTGTAATTGTAAGATATAGAGAGACGATCACCACCACAGCTGGCAAGGAAAAAATTTCCGAACAATGTCTAAATTTTGTGGGACTTCAAGGAGTTTAATGATCGTTCGTGCAAAATAGCGAGAGAGAAAAGATAGGAAGAGAGAGAGAGAGAGAGAGAGAGAGAGAGAGAGTTTAACGTCCACTCCACACAAACAAGGTCATTTCGGGACTAACATAATATATGGTTTAATTTTATTTCAATAATTCGCTTGCATGTAGGGGTTTCAGTAGTGGGAGAACACTGGAGGACCCGGATAAAACCCACGAGGTTGGACAGGCGACCCTTCTCCTTGCCACGTTCAACCGGGGATTCGAAACCACGCCAGTTGACTCAATGACAGGCTTTGTGATACAGCGCGCGCTCGCTAACCATTCGGCCATCCACCCCGAATTTCGAATGGACAACGGCACAGCAGCCTACTCTTATATTGAGTTCCAACTGCAGAGGGTTCTTTTACGTAGATAATGTATCGGAAAACGTTATAGATCATAAAGGCGGTAATGATCAAAGACAAGGGTGGTTTGAAACAAAGGGTAACGTCCACTCGACACAGAATAGGTCATTTCGGCTCTAACATGGTACCAATCTAATTAAAATACACATCTATATTTATGTTCGGTTTTTATACTTTCGATGGCCTCGCTACATGTAGATCTAACAACTTATAGTGGGAAGTCCCGTTCTATGACGTAGAAAACGACATTTGACACTTTAAGGTCAGTCATTCGATTAACCAATCAGAAACGTTTTTGCAAGTGGCTATGTTTTTTATCAACTTTTGCTTTATTTTGATTTATGTCATAGTTCATGTCTACCCACAGTTCCGTGCAAGAGAGGTCAAACCCCAGATTCCACAGGCAATTGGATTGGCTGACCCCTCATTTCAAGCTGAACACGAGTTAAAATTGTGAAATTATAATAATAATAATAATATGTCCATTTATATAGCGCCAAATCCACAAAGGTGCTCATAGCGCATACAACAACTATACAAAAGTCCTTTGACTCTACAGTTTTTTGGAGGTATTTTTTTCAATTTCTGTAGTGGATTTTGAAGAGATGAGTCTTTAATCGAGATTTGAAGATTGACAAAGACGTCACAAAACGGAGTTCAACTGGGAGTGAATTTCATCTTTCAGCGGCAGCTACAGCAAACGCTCCTTGTCCGAAGGTAGCACGTTTCCACTTTGGTACCACTAGCTGATTGAGATTGTTTGAACGCAACTGTCTTTTTGGAATATACCGTTGAATTAATTTGCAGAGGTAATCAGGAGCCTCTCCACTGACACACTGATATGTTCGGCAGGGTACTTTAAAGTCTATCCGGGAACAAACTGGTAACCAATGAAGGGTTTGGAGAACTGGGGTTATATGACAATGATATGGAGATCTTGTGACCATTCTTGCTGTGAGATTTTGGATTCGCTGAAGACGATTTAGTTGATTTTGGGGTAGGCCATTGTCCATTAACCATACCTGTTGTCAATTTGCCATACACGGTGTCCATTTGCCATACATGTTGTCCATTAACTATACACGTTGTCCATTTACCATACATGTTGTCCATTTATCATATATATCGAAGCCAAAGTAAACTCTTTGATTAACTTCGGCCAACATATTTTTCGACGTTTGTAAACCCCTCGCTGTTCCCACAATGGTGAACCATTCGATCAAGAAATAACAAGCGGTCCCTAATTCAAACTGACAGCAGACAATCAGCCGTCGGGTTGCCAATTAGTGATACCCCGATATTTTTGGGTGTTTTTCAGGGAATCAAGTTTGGGCGTCTCTAATTTCCATATTATATACCACTCGATAAACACCTTCGTGGAGATCTATCTTTAAATGACCCTGAGCTGAGCTCACCATCCCATACTTGTAGTCTTCTTTGTTAGCCTATCCCTGAATACGACTCATTGTTTAAATAAACATTTTGCAAAGGGTAAATCTGCCTATGGTGGTCTCTCTTTAGGCCTGAAATGTTTTCTAAATTATTAATTAGACATTAATTAACTGATCCATAATCAACTCTTGATATCATCGTAATTTTGTGATATTGAATAGATTAGGTTAAGCCATATTTTAATTTTATTTTAAAATTGAAGAGCGAGTCTTAGCTTCGAACAACCAGTATGTTAGTTGAAATTATTGCAAACCTTCAAAGACTAATATATTCGCTCGCAATAGAGTCATTTATATGAAATTGTCAAATTATTCATTTTAAATTTATCCGTTTTCGAATTATTATAGCAAGAATGGCCAGCGCTTTACCTGCATCTTACATAATGTATCTTTAAGCTTACGTCTTACATAATGTATCTTTAAGCTTACATCTTACATAATGTATCTTTAAGCTTAGAATCCACCGTCCATCTTACATAATGTATCTTTAAGCTTAGAATCCACCGTCCATCTTACATAATGTATCTTTAAGCTTAGAATCCACCGCCCATCTTACATAATGTATCTCTAAGCTTAGAATCCACCGCCCATCTTACATAATGTATCTCTAAGCTTAGAATCCACCGTCCATCTTACATAATGTATCTTTAAGCTTAGAATCCACCGTCCATCTTACATAATGTATCTTTAAGCTTAGAATCCACCGTCCATCTTACATAAGGTATCTTTAAGTTTAGAATCCACCCCCGTCCTAGCAGTAAGGATATTTATATTCTTTAACTTATAAAGACATGGGAGACGTTCATTCTATCTTTATGTCAGCTATTTTTTTCATTCTTGTTTAGTTAAATATGTGTGCAATAAGTCAACAAGCGCAAAACCAGTTTTACATCTTTCTTCTCGTCACACGAGCGAGTAAAAAAAAAGGTTTTTGAGATTTTCTCACAATTAAAGAAAAAGATCATATTTGGCCTAACGTCAAGTCCCCTTAAAGGGTTGGGAGAAAGAGAGAGAGAAAAGAGAGAGAGGGAGAGAGAGAGAGAAGCTAACATTCATTCATCCAGTAGACGCCCCCCCCCCCCTTGAAGGGATGGTTTCCTTAAAACAAAACCATTGTCGAGATACAGGCGTTTAAAATTGTCATTAAATATGTCGGCCAGATTTTATCGTGGTTCGAATTTTAAGTACTTCCATGTGGAATGGATGCAGGAGTGGTTTAGAATCCCGTGACAAAGAGTACGGTCGTGTGTCCAAGCTCGTGCAATCGATTTATTGAAATAAATTGTACCATGTGTTAGCGCAGAAATGACCTAGTTGGTGATGAGTAGACGTTAAACCTCATCCGTCTCTACCAAATTACTTCCCGGAAATTTTCGAAACATACCTGCCTATTAGCGTACGAGGTTTTTTTTATAAGGGAGATGAATGAATGAATGAAATGGGGTTTAACGTCCTACGCTTAAGCACCTAACATGGGCCAATTGAAGACGGGCATACGCCATACTACGGCCTTCTCTTATATCGAATTCCAACTGCCAAGGGATCTTTTACGTGCACTCCAATTTGTACACGGGACCTCGGTTTTTCGTCCCATCCGAACGACTAGGCAGTTGTCCGTGTCAGGCCCTCCTTCTGCATCACTGACAAGGGGAAATCACGACGGAAAATCGAGATGAACTTTCTCGGCCAATGCAGGGATCGAACACTCGACCTCCAGGCTAGCGAACCAGCGCCTTATCCACTTAGCCACCGTGATCCCCCTGTAAGGGAGGTGAAATGTGTTTGAATGTCCTACTTCCCACAGCCGATCAACTCTGGCTTGTGGCTGTGGTTTCGAGCCCTAGTGTGAGCGTATGTGACATGGTGATAGGGGCGCCTTCTCAACCTCGTGGGTTTCCTCCGGGCACTCTGGTTTTCCCCCACTGCTAAAGACCCCTAAGCGCAAGCGAATTATTGAAATTAAAAATTGAAAACCATACGTTAGTTCCAAAATGACCTAGTTTGTGTCGAGTGGACGTTAAACCCCATTTCTCTCTCTCTCCTATTTTCCAACATTTTGCTGTGGGAAAAATTTCGCCAAGTCAGACCCTATGACCTACACAACAATCACTGCCAATCTTTAACGTGATAACATCAACTAATTAAACGATCTTTAAAACAAAACAAAGGTTTGGTTGGAACAAATTATTACTGAGATAAAAAACAAAGGGCTGAAACAAATTATTATTCAGATAAAAGCATTTGAAGTTGAAATTTATGAGGGGGAGGGGTAGATGCTAAGAACTCTCGGAAACGCATGTGCAAAATGCGGTCGTTGATGGGAAAGAAGAACAACTGTAAAACATACCAAAATTTAGGAATATTTCAGAGTAATAGTCCTGCCTAATGTTTAGCGATATATTTCCACCTTTCGACCGCCCCATGGAAATGTTAATGAAAGCTAGCATATAAAAACATAACCTGTTTAATTATTTTGGGATCGGGTGTGACAGCGTCCCTTTAATTGTCTGTATGCAGCCGGCGATGTAGTTGAAGTAGTCTAGAGACCTATACACGTGATTGTATGTATGTATATATATATATACATACAACCACCCCCCACCCACAAAGTACACAACCCCAGTCACACACACAGTAACACACAGGCATATAATAACTCTACCGTCTTCCACTTCTCCCTCAATCAAGACGAGAAAAGGCATTTATTCTCACTTAAAACACGTTACCATAGTAACGAGCATGAGAGCGAGGGGCGTTCCCTGTATACTGAAGCAGTGTGTGTGTGAAATACTTGAATTAATGGCCACCCCACCCTACCTCTCGCCGATTCGTTGGTAAGGTCGAACCGGTTGCTGGGGTGATTTTAAGGGTCATTGAATACGTCTCGTTAGTTTAGTCGGGTTAGGTTATGGTCTCACAATCACTTAAAGAACTAGGCGTAAACTCCGACATTTTGTCTGGTTTGGGTTTTTTATACAATCACTATGAACCTGTAGGCCTATAAACTTAACTAAACGACATTTTTTTTTCTTTTAATTCTTTTTACTAAATTTAAAGATACATGACGGGGGATTTGATAAAGAGCTGCCAGTTCTCACTATTATAGTTAAAAACAAGAAAGCCTGACAAGGACATATGTCTAGTTGTACGGCGGGGACGAAAAACCGAGGTCCTGTCTACATATTAGTAGCGTGCACGTAAAAGAACCCCGATATTCGAAATGAGTATAGACCGTAGTGCCTAATAATAGCCCGTGGCCAGAGTAGTGTGACTGTCACTGTTCGGTCGAAATAGCCCAGGGGTCAGTTGCTCAAAAATAAGTTATTTTAATGATCCGTTAAAATCTAACGGACATATCTTGGTAACGTGTTGTTTGGTAACTTTCCGTTAAATTTACTACAGAAAACACTATAGAATACTTTATTTTTTATATCAGCATAAACCTGTAGGAAAAATTTGCACCACAGAATGTTCGGGGCCTTTCTTTCCAGCAACAATTTTTCTCTCCATTAAAGTTAACGGACTGTTATAAGATAACGGAGCATTGAGCAACCGGCCCCTGGACAGTAGGGAATGAAATGAAATGGGGTTTAACGTCCTACTGTTTTGTTTCTAACCTGGGCTAATGCAAGACGGGCATATGCCATTCAGTGTGCTATGAGGGAAATTTTGTCAGGGCAGCGGCTCCATTGACTACTCTTATATCGAATTCCAACTGCTAGGGGATCTATTACGTGCATGCCATTGTATACACGGGACCTCGGCTTTTCGTCCCATCCGAACGACTAGACAGTTGTCCTTGTCAGGCCCTCCGTGCAGCCTGTACAGAAGGATGTTCAACGACATTTCATTTGAAATGAAAAAAAAACCACATCATAATTTCTAAGTGATGTCATCTACCTAGAAAAACATGAAGGTGGTTTTATATTAAACCAATCCAAATTCAAATTTTCATTCATTGGTCGTTATTTTCATCTTTTATCCAATCACCGTTTTCTGAGAAGGCGTTATTAATGTACTAAATACAATTCATCTACTCATTCGGCAAACCTCGATAGATTCCGGTACCCTCCGTAACCCTACATCAAGACTCGGCTGTATGACAGTATAGTCGAGGAGGCTGACTCCATATTGCCTGGTTAGCGGGAAAAAATTCCCACTAAAATGATTCCTGATTTTTCTGAAACTATATGATGGGTAGTCTTCCAGAAAAATTCCCCCCGTTAATCGGCCTTGGGGAAAAATTTTTACAGCCATTTTTAGTTTTGGTATGTATACTTGCCTTCATAAACAATGTATACATTGTCAACAATATAAATGCAACATTATTTAACAGATGGACGCAATGTGATTTATGATAAAGTTGACACCTAGAAGTATATTCTAGTTTCGTTAAGTAAGCCATATGATATGCATATTACTTATAATTGCATGCTATATATATTAAAATTTAGTTATTTAAGTAAAGGGAGGTAATAATACTCCATAATATTTAGACAATGTATATTTCCAGCAAAATAAATTATACAATAGGGATATAAACTCACTAATAGTATGCTAAATAACAAGACATGTGTTTCTATTGAGTTATAAAATTAAACATAATATATGGCAGATAGCAATATTATTATAAACTTCGAAAAAATCATACAGTGATCAAATATCAAGTCACTCACAATATATAACTACAGTGACCTATATCCAAAACTATAGTTGTTATTAGTCTGGACTATTTAGGTGTCTACAGACTATAAATAAAACAATACTAACTAAATGAAACTAGCTTTGCCACATTACCCACGCCCCCGTTTAAATCCTGCCAATTATAGAATATCTGAGAAAAACTTTGATTCATTAGTAATAGTATTTGCTTCAACTGTTTCACTCATACCTTTCAAACAATCAGTATGGATGTGCAGAGTTGACTTGTCAAAATCAACTTTCCCTGTAACATATGTCATCTTTTCTAGAACTTGGTACGGACCCTTCCGGCGAAACTTAATTTTTCTACGAATGGTGGTTCTTGCTACAGGTGTAAACATGAACACCCAATCACCCTTGTTGAAACTTATTTTAGTAGAATTCAAATCATCGGTTTGTCTTTGGTGTGTTGCTTGTTTCTTCTTTTTAGCAAATTTGTAACCTACCTGAAACTTTGTCATACGATTTGCGTCGTATGTATGTAGCTTATCCAGTGTCTCTGATGAGCTATGGTATGCTTCTTTATTTGTACCTCTCCTATTTGCTGCATTACCCTTACGTCTTCCAATGTGTCTGACAAAAGCACTATCGGTTTTTGATTTTCGTTCTAGCTGTGGTTCCTTCTGTTTGTCTTTCGTTTTAGGTGGACACTTAACAGAAAGGTGGCCCATTATCTTGCTTTTCTGACAGTTACTGCATAGTTTAGGTTTTCAATACATTGTCATGTTTCTGTAGAAAATCAGATTTAGGTATCTTCAAAACTGATCTGGCATACTCTTAGCTGTTTCTCTTGATGTCCATGGCGCATTGATATGACTCGAATTCAATGGCTACTTGAACAGCATCTTCTAAACCCTCTGGCCTTGTTTGTTGAACTACCCATACTAGAGTCTTGTAGAGAATTGAGAAATGCGTCCCTTGCGAGAATATCCTATAGATCTGCTTCAGCAGTAGGGTATGCGAGGATAACGAGTCGGTTTATTGACCGGCCTAACTCTGTTAGCTTTTCATTAGTTCACATCTATATTCTTTAGTTCACATCTATACATCTCTGTCTGATTCCTAGGTTGATATCCTCTTTCCAAAGCTTCCATCAAACTAGTATAGTTGTATCTGTCTACTGTCGGAAGAGAACTCAGTATTTGCTGAGCTGGACTCATCAAACCTCAGCTAAATGTAACCCTCTTTCGTCTCTAGTCCTGCCATTAATGATATTACAAGTTTCAAAATTTATAATCCATTAATGGTGTGCGTCCATCATATTTTCCGCTGGCAATACTGGCTTTATGTAAGACTGGTGGCGGTCTGTTGTCTTCAAGGCTGTAGGTTAACTCTTCTAGTTCTCTAGACAATTCTGTTAACCAGATCTGTCGTCTTTCAATTTCGTCTGGAGTCATTTCTCCTTTATCTGTTCGAAAACGGTTTGAACTGGATCCGGCCATCGCCTCTAAATTTCTGTAAATCTGTGCGAGGTATAGATTGATTTCGAGGAATAAATTGGATTTGAGTATTTTTTTGTATTTTTATTTTGTAATTTGGCCTATGTAATCTTCCAATGGTAGTAGGTCCATATTAGTGTCTTAGCTATTCAATAACTAGATTCCAGTCTATTAGTTTTGGGCCGAATTAAGGCAAATATAGGCTATTGGGCCGTCTTATCTACAGAATACCTTTGAAATCGGACTCAGCACCCCTAAAAACCTATATTTTGAAACTTACATGCACTACAAAATAATTAAGAAAAAAATCACAAAAATCGGATACCAAACCTGAAAATACGGTTACCACGGTAACCGTACGACATAATAAACATCATTTTCGCATTCTCCGACCCCGAAAACCTATATATTGACACCATACAACGTACCATTGACCAATACGGGGCCCAAAAACTGAAATTTTACAAAAGTTTGGATACCAAACCTAAAAATGGCTGTAATTTTTTTCCCCAAGGCCGATTAACGGGGGGAATTTTTCTGGAAGACTACCCATCCTATAGTTTCAGAAAAATCAGGAATCATATTAGTGGGAATTTTTTCCCACAAAATATGCCATTCTCTCCGACTAGTAATTGATGTGTACCTTCCATACATTTGCGATGCGACTAGTCGACTACCGATTTACATTAACAGGAAAACATGCCGCTTTTACAAAAAAAAGTCCCAAAGTGGCGTCTTTTCTACATATAATCTCTATGGGGGCAGCCATTTTTTAGTTTGTTGATATAATCTCCAAAGGGAGACATTCCTCACAATAGTTAACACCGGCCATGGTGAATTGACGGAATCTCGCGTTCATAAATTTGATGATGGATTATTTTTAGCGACCCTGACAGACACCGCGTGCTAGGGTAGGGGTTTGGGTTAGGGTTGGGTTTGGTCCAAAAATTCTAACGTCATGTGCAATTCAAGGTGATTAACCCCGCGAGGAATGTCTCTCCGACGAACAACTCATAATCTCCATGGGGGCAGCAATTTTTTTTATCCGGGTCCTTTAAAATAGTCCAAAATGGCGGAATTCGTCATAAAGCCGAGTCTAGATGTAGGGTACCGGAATCTGTCGAGATTTGCCGAGTGTTCATTTACTGTAATTTACCTAATATGAAATGAAATGGGGTTTAACTTCCTACTGTTCTGCTCCGGTTGGGCTAATGAATTAGACGCCAAAGGATCTTTTACATGCGTGCCAATGTGTACATGGGACCTCGGGTTTTCGTACCATCTGGGTGACTAGAGAGAGAGAGAAAGAGAGAGAGAGATGGGTTTAACGTCCAGTCCACTCGACAGAAACAATGTCATTTCGGAACTAACATGGTTTTTAAATTTATTTCAATAATTCGCTTGCGCTTATGGGTCTTTAGCTATGGGACGAAAACCACGAGTTTTGACAGGCGATCCTACTCCTTGTCACGTACAAACAAGAGGGGAATCGAAACCACACAACTTCGACTCAATAACAGACCTTATATTATTAGGATCTTAATGGAAAGTAGACGTGACCTCGAGGTCATGTCACGTGTGTTCGTTTCCTAGGGGATGGTTTCTAATGAGAAAAATCGGTCAGTTTCCCCCGAGGATTTACCCTCGAGTGTACAGACTGGGCAGTTAATTGACCGATATTATTGGTATTTCAATGACCATCCCTGCATACAGGATAATTTAACAGTCTGGAGAGAGAGAGAGAGAGAGAGAGAGAGAGAAGAGAGAGAGCACTCCCTCAAACTGGGTCTCTTTGGGTGGTCATGATACAATTTATTTCAATAACTCGCTTGCCCGTTGGGGTCTTTAGCAGTTGGAGGAGACCGGAGGACCCAGAGAAAACCCACGAGGTTGGACAGTCTGGAGAGAGAGAGAGAGGAGAGAGAGAGAGAGCACTCACACAAACTGGGTCTTTCAGGACAATCATGATACAATTCATTTTAATGATTCGGCGGCACGTAATGTCTTTGGCAGTTGAAGGGATTCGGAGGACAACATAATTCATTGCCTGTCTTCGCTTTCGTTAGGGAACCCAAAAAAATTCCTCCCAATATTTGAATGTTGTGGCTTTTTAATGGATGTTTGAAAACATATACATAGCACTTTTATGAACCAGTAACCGAGCATGACGTCATCCGGGATGTCTTAGCATGCTGATGTCATGTCAAAAATCGAAGTCTGTCGTTCGATGCATAATTTTCCTAGAAAAAAGCAAACCAAATTTGATATAGATCTTTTCTTTTATTTTGAAGCCCCAAGCAGAAGAACAAGATTATTAGTTCTTGTTCAAAAATTCAAACCCCCAAAGGCCAGCCCTACAAACCTCATTCTCCTATTGCCTTAGACTGGTTTGAAGTGAAATGGGGGTTTAACTTCTTTCAGCATCAACTGGACTAATGAATGCCATCTTCAATAGGAGACTTGACCTTGCTTTAACCCTTCATGTAACACCCTGCATAATTCGGCACTAAGTTTGATTGGATATAAGCCCAGTTTGTGAGCCTATCACATTCTTGGTCTTCGCGATTACCAAGACTCACGCTTTCAAGCTAAAATATCTACCTGTGATAATCGCGTCAAAGTTTCTGTGGGGTTCGCTATGTCACGATCTCTGATTGAACACTACTGTTCACGTGTCTGCAGATAACAAAGCTAAAAGTTCGGGAATTGTTGAGTAAACCAGCAACGGCCAGATGTTGTTAATCTCGCAGTCATTGCTTCAGGAACATGAATGAATATGGGTAACGCCATGCAGTGCAGCTATGGCGGGTGTGGCGCGCCAGGCAGGGTAAGCTTACTTATCCTAGGACACCTGTTACCACTGTTCGTCGTGTATTTTGTACACGGTGAACAGTCCATATGCTGATTACACTATTTTGCGTTTTTACACATTTTTGCCTATACCGTTTTTAGGACTTCGAATTTTGTCTAATGGTTTGGATTGTTCGTACTTAGGTTTAATTTTATGAATGAAATTTTGCCAAAGCAGCTGCAATATAGCTTATTCTTTTATAGACTTTATACACAGGACCTTGGGGGAGGGCGGGGGGCCCTCCAGACAAGGGAAAACCCCTGGTGGAAAATCCTGAGAAGCTTTCTCTGCCAACACCGTAACCTCCCAGTTAGCAAGCCACTGAGCCACAGCGACTGTTATCTTGGTTTTAACTGGTATTTAAGTTGGTACAAGTTGCATTTATTTCGTCTTGTTATATAAGTTATATTTATATAATGTTTTTTGACACAAGTTTTATGTAAACCAACATATAAATACCAACACAGAGTTCTTATCAAGCAGGGCTTTTACTTCACACAGTTTTACCAGTCAATATCCAACTAACAGTATAGTCCATTTAACCAGTCAATATCCAACTAACAGTATAGTCCATTTAACCAGTTATTATCCAATTAATAGTGCAGTCAATTCAACCAATCTGACTAACAGCATAGTCATTTTTACCAGTCACTATCTGCCTAACAATATAGTCAAGTTAACCAGTCACTATCTGCCTAACAGCATAGTCAATTTATCCAGTCATTATCTGACTAACGGCATAGTAAAAAAAAAAAAACATTCATTATGTGAAGAAATCTACAGCATAGTCCTTCAGTGTGCCAGGAACTTTCTAAGGGTCAAATATATAATTCCTTTTGCAGTTTTCTGATCTAATTAATTTAAATAATAAGATTTTTTCTGTTATGGTTTAACATCCACTAGACAAAAACTAGGTCACTAACATATAGTACAATTTATTTCAATAAGTTACATGGACATTAGTGTTGTTAGACCCTACTCCTACCAGTATGGGATTGATATCACACCACTTGACTTAATGACAGAGAGAGAGAGAGAGAGAGAGAAACAGGGCTTAACTTCTACTTGACACAAACTAGGTCATTTCGGGACTAACATTTGGTTTAATTTTTTTTCAATAATTCGCTTGCACGTAGAGGTCTTTAGCACTGGAAGGGAAACCTAAGGACCCTGTTATAACCCCACTAGGTTGGACAGGCAATCCTACTCCTTGTCAAGTACATGTACAACCGATAATTCGAAACCAGGGCAGTTTACTCAATCATCCGGCCATCCAAACCCACTGACTCAATGACAGACCTTCTGATCTAAAGTGCACAGCACCAGATTTTTCTGTAGCTCCTAATTCTGTATGTTTAAAACAAGTCTGATTGTTGGACAAATTGTGTTTAATAATAATAATCGTGTCATTTTACAAGGGTAGCAAATTAGGCTTGAGGCTTTTTTCCAATTTGGCACAGATCGTGTGAATGATTTCGATCATTACTGCATGAAGTGAAAGCCGTGCTATTATTAATAATATACATATAACATGTCAACAAAAGTTAATATTTTTTACTCCTTCTATAGTTTATCTTACAGTTATTTGTCAGGGGTCTTTTATTAAATATCTAAGGCCCGTTTTCCATTTTAGAGACATTTCCGTGCACCTGTTCATCGGTTACATGTCAACAGTCCCATTACATTTCCATGCACCTTTAAGCCGGCTCCATGGAAACGGTCAGATTTCATTTCCGTGCACTATTTTACCGGCTACATGTCAACAGTCCCATTACATTTCCACACACCTTTTAGCCGGCTCCATGGAAACGGTCCGATTTAATTTCCGTGCACCTTTTTCACCGGCTACATGGAAACAGTCCCATTACATTTCCATGCATCTTTTTGCCGGCTACATGCAAACTTTCACATTACATTTGCATAATACTGACAATAAATTTCACCGACAAAAATATGAGCTAGGAAAACAGGCCTTAAACTGTTATTTGCTAAAAAAAAAATTATTTTGTCTTTCAGACTGTTGTATTTATTAATCTCCTTCTTAATTTAAGTCACACCAGTTTGATTCTCTGTTCTTCAGGACCTTCATCAATAATTATCCATTTTGTTGAAATTTCAATACAAAATGAAATGAAACTGGGGCTTAACATCCTACTGTTCTACTTCGAACTGGGCTACTGAACACGGACATACGCTATGAGGGAAATTTTGCCCGGACAGTAGCACTACGGCTAACTTTTACATCGAATTCCTAGTCGAGGGAATTTTTATGTATACACAGGATCTAGTTTGTTTTATCCAATCTGAACGACTAGACAGCTGTCCTGCATGAAATTCCAATACATAAAATATGAAACCAAAAGCTTTTAAAAAGCTTAATCAAGTATGTTAAGTTTTTTAATAAATTATTTTCCTGGAGAAGTAAGAAGGAAAGTTTTTACAGTTGTTCCCGAAGACCAGAAAATCAAATGTTGTGTGATCATAATATATTCTTTCTGGTCTGTCTTTTTGAGTGCGAAATACTTATGAACAAATAATGTCTCAAATCATGACAATAAAATGAAATCCACAGCAGTTTAACGTCCTATTTTCTAATGCAGACAGGCCCAAATATAGAATTTCAAAAGGTGATAAATATTTATCATATCACAAGACGCGTTCATTATCTCTCTCATTTTCAATTAATTGTAATATCAAGAAAATACTCAAATATTTAAATTTCAATTCTAGCACAATTTTCTTTTAAAAGAAAAGGAATTAAATAAACATAAAATAAAATAATTAAATTTGGATTTTCTGTTTTGTTTCTGTTCGAAATTTATTTTCAAATTTTGGGAAGAAAAGTAGGAAAAAAAAAAAGAAATATTAACAATTAAACCCCAAAAAATAAATGATAAAAATTGTCTTTAGATATTTTATCAATTATCACGATTATTTACAAATCCAAGAAAAATTACAACAAAATTCCTAGGGAAAACTGTCAAAATCCTCATCAGCTATTTCCTTGGCACTTTCTAATTCCTGCTGCTCTCGTTCTCTCCGATCCTAAAAAATACAAGATAAATGATTGGTTAAAAAGCAAATCACTATAATTGTTATGAGAGATATCAGTCTGGAAATTGTTCAATTCTGTTCAGTATTTATGAAATGGGGTTTAACGTCCTACTGTTCTGCTCCTAAACTGGGCTAATGAAGACGGGCACAGTGAAACTTTTACCAGGGCAGCGGCGCTACAGCCTACTCTTACATCAAATTCCAACTGCCAAGGGATCTTTTTCGTGGACGCCAATGTGTAAACAGAACTTTGTTTTTCATACCATCCGAAAGACTAGACAGCTGTCCTTATAATCGAGAAAAATGGGTTTAAACATCCACTTAACAACATGGTTCAATTTTATTTCAATAATTCGCTTTAACAGTGCATGAAAATGGTAGGACCCGGAGAAAACCCATGAGGTTAAACAGACCATCAACACATAACACACACCCATATAAAAGAGAGAAATGGAAATGGGGTCTAATGTCCATACTCGACAGAAACTAGGTCATTAATGGACTAACATATGGTTCAATTTTATTTCAATAATTCACTTGCATATAGGGGTCTTTAGCAGTGGGTGGGACCCGGAGAAAACCCACAAGCTTGAACCACGACACTACTCCTTGTAACGTACAACCGGGGATTCGAAACCACGCCAGTTGAGACAATGACAGGCTTTATGATACAGCATGTGCTTGCTAACCATTGGGCCATCCGATCCCCCCCCCCAACACATCTTTTAGCCCACAAAAATTCTCTTAATTAAATGTTTAATAATCAATTTAGCATGGATAAAGCAGTAAAAAAAAACACCACGATATCGTCCGGAAAATCCCTGATCGAGATCTGTGATTTAAAGAAGAAAATCACATGATCAAACACGTCAATTTTACCATTGTTTGTGGCATGTTGACTTTAGTGAACGACACTAACGACAAAATACAGCAACCCTCCATTACAAATTTACTATTGATCTTTCCAATTTCAGTCGAGAAAATAACTTGTTGAACTTCAAACACGATAGTGTCAGCTCTTGTGGGAAAGTACGGGAGGGCTGCGTGTGAAGGAATGCGTGTGCAGGGGGTCGGGAAGGTGAAATTCATCCCCGGCGTTCGGCACCCCACAAAGAACACAATATTCCCAATGTCAACGATTTAAGTCAACAGTTTCTTTGTCGAGAAGATTGTCATGACAACAAGACAACAGCTGAATTGACAAATACCATTTGTTTTTAATCTGACTCAGTCCTCCGTGCAAATAAAATCTACACAACTATTCTTTTAAGTTTGTGTGAAGTGACTGGATATAATAGACTATTAAGTAACAACGACCAGTGTTAATGTATTGTTTGTTAAGGAGTAGTGTAGCCGGTATGGTTAAGTTTTAGATCGAAACAAAATTATTTATTTCAATACAAAATCAACATTTTACTTTTTATTAGAAAAAATGTAATATTTTGTTCTTAGCATATAAAATTGTTTTTAGAATAAATTAGTATTATTTTGGGCTTTTATTTCCTTAAACATCATTACATGCATAATGCAAGAGCTAAATCTTTCTCTATCAGGTCTTTCTTAAGGCCTGAAATCTTATCTAAATCAGTAATTAGACATTAATTAACTTATCCAGACCATAATCAACTGTCATGTCAAGACTAGCCTTCGATATAGACTGGATTAGACTCCTATATGGTGCTTAACGTTCATTGATAACTAAATCAAAAAAATGGATTATCGAGACTATGCTTTTTAACGTATTAACTTTAGTAATGATGAACGAGGCTAGACGGACATTTCCAAAGCTGATATCTCTATTCATGGTGGATCAATTTGAGTGAAATTTTCAACAAATTACCTCCACATTATTCATTTTTTAACTATTATAGCGAGAACTGCTAGCTCTGTATTTAATCTCCCATAAAGTATCCGTAACTTTTTCTTTAACTATCACCAAGGTAAAAGAGGGTGAAATGGGGGTTTAACGTCTACTCGACACAAACTAGGTCATTTCTAATCCAAAGTAAGAATTAAGGCACCTGTCACACACGTTGTCAGACATAAATTCCCTATTTTATCAGGTAGAATCCCTATTTTTGTCTGTGGATTTTAATATCTTATAACAAATATGCGGCACAAAGATTAAAATATCTGATACTAATTCCTTACATTTTGTCAGAGAGAGAAAAGGGGTTTAACGTCCACTTGACACAAATTAGGTCATTTCAGGACTAACAAATGGTTTAATTTTATTTCAATAATTCGCTTGAATGTAGGGGTCTTTAGCAGTGGGAGGTAATTGGAGGACAAAGAGAAAACTCATGAGGTTGGAAAGACGACCCTACTACTTGTCACAAAGATTAAAATATCTGATACTAATTCCTTACATTTTGTCAGAGAGAGAAAAGGGGGTTTAACGTCCACTTGACACAAATTAGGTCATTTCAGGACTAACAAATGGTTTAATTTTATTTCAATAATTCGCTTGAATGTAGGGGTCTTTAGCAGTGGGAGGTAATTGGAGGACAAAGAGAAAACTCATGAGGTTGGAAAGACGACCCTACTACTTGTCACTTTTATGTTGGGAATCGAAACAGTGCCAATTGACTCCATGACCGATTTTCTAATCCAACTGACATGTGTTAAACCACTTGACTACCCAACCCCCTTGGTCAGGTCCAACTAAAACCATTATTTCCAGACTTGCTATTAACGTCAGTTTGTTCAATACTTATCCTTATTTTTCGGCCAATACAAAACCATGAATAACACCAAATTAATTTTATCGGATCTGAACAGGTCATTATCTATTATGAAAACCTTGGATTAGTGGCCGGATATTCCTAACTATAGGGTAATGTATTGTTAAAGAGAGAGAGAAATGGGTTTAACGTCCACCTGACACAAACTGTCATTTTGGGACTAAAATATGGTTTAGGAAACCGGAGGACTCGGAGAAAACCCACGAGGTTGGACAGGCGACTCTACTCCTTGTCATGTACAACCAGGGTTTCGAAACCATGCCATGATACAGAGTGCACATGCTAACCATTCGGCCATCCAACGCCCCTAACGTGTAAGTGTCTTGATAGTAGAGTCAAGACTTGATTCTAATTGGTCTTCACAAAAGATGGGAACAACCTTATCACTGGGAACTCAACTAAAGCTTGAATCAGAATACATTTTTTACTGTTATTTTCAACTTCAATAAGATCTGAAGAAATGTGGAAGACTTCAATTCCACAGCAAATTTCTAATACGAACCAAAAAGAGAGAGAGAGAGAGAGAGAGAGAGAGAGAGAGAGAGAGATAAATGGAGTTTAACGTCTATCAACACAAACTAGTAGGTCATTTCAGAACTAACATATGGTTTAATTTTATTTCAATTATTTGCTTGTGTGTAGGGGTCTTTAGGAGTGGGAGGAAACCCGGACCTGGTGAAAATCCACAAGGTTTGACAAGCTATCGAACCAAAAAGAAACTTTTCGTCAGGGACCTTCTTCAAGTTATCATTCCAAAAAAGTTAAAAACAAAATTAACAATAAAACTTATTTATCAATTTGCATAAACTGACCATAAAATGCTCATGATAGAACTTAGTCAAGGCAAGTGGACAAAATTCTGGTCAGAATCTGAATGTAGGATTTGCAATCGAGTGACACAGAATTGTCTTCCTGAGAAAATTATCTTTGGTCTATTTTATAGATACATTATGTAACATTTAGATAAAGAGCTGGGGCCTGTTTCACGAAAATTTTAACTAAGATAAAATCCAAATTTAAGTAATTTAATTGGATAATATTAGATTGATTTTAGTGCTCAGCCAATCAAAATTGAAGTACAAGTAACTACTAAAATTTGGATTATATCTTTTGTTAAAATTTTGTGAAACAGGGTCCTGATTGTTCTTGCTATAATAGTTAGAAAGTAGATAATGTAAAATGAATAATTTGAAAATTTCATTCCAATTACTCTATTTGAAGGTTTGACAAGACATGAAATAATGTCAACCACCGTATTGGTTGTTCGAAGCTATGTTGCTCCTCTTTTTTAAAATTAAATCAAAATATGGCTGAAACGGTCTAATCTATTTAATATCAGAGAAATCCGATGTCTGAAACGGTCTAATCTATTTAATATCAGAGAAATCCGATGTCTGAAACGGTCTAATCTATTTAATATCAGAGAAATCCGATAACATTGAGAGTTGATTAAGGTCTGGATAAGTTAATTAATGTCTAATTAATAATAGTTTGGATAACATTCCAGACCTAAAAAAAGACCTACAATAGGCAGATTTAGCTCTTGAATAATATATGTTTAAGATATATAGAAGCTGTAGATCTAAATCAATTAGATAAATATATTTTCCTACATATATTTTATATTACTGATGGCTAAATAATGTTCAGAAATAAATAATATTTATCTTTGAAATTGAAGTTTACATCTGACACACAGATGGAAAATGACACATCAAGGGAGATAACTCTATTTATACGCTGTTCATCCTGAAATTTTAACTTCAACTTTTCTGCTTCAACAGGGTTAAATGAAGCCAATTTTATTAGTCTTGAGGCTAATTGGAGGATCTCTTAATCAAACATGCGCCTTTGGAACCATTAATTTGATGTTTAGGAGCTATATAAATACTTTAATGTTTGACGTTTACATGCAGGGGGAGTGGGGAGTGGGGGTTACAATCAATATATTTCGTTAGTTTCTCAACCAATCAAATTGTTTGTCTCTATTATATATAGCAACAATTGCTGATTATTAAACTCAGTCAAGGCATCCATGGCTGGATTTTTTCAAAACATATATTGTGTGAAGAACTACATTGTGTACAATAAATCTGATTAAAACACAAATCATATTTCATTTCGTTTTTATAGATCAAAATTTTGGTTTTACTTGTCTTTACTACACTTGGATCTGGAAGATTTGTCATTTAACTCGTTTTCTGCTTGAAATGAGGGGTCAGCCAATCAAATGGTCTGTTGAATCGAGTGTTTGACCTATTCTGCGCGTAACTGTGGGTAGACATTATCAGCAATAGAAATAAAACCAAATTAGATTGAACCCACACTATTAGTTACCATAATAAAACATGTGTTGCTATTAGCTACCATTATTAATAAACATGATTCAACATACCTCTGCCGATTCCAAATCTTTATTATATGATTTTGGTGGAAATCTCATCGCCTGCAAGAACAATGGATTCACTGATTACAAAATAAACAGGCGACAACACTGACAAAAAATATCATTTCAAACTACAACAATTCACTCAACATAAACTAGGTCATTTCAGTACTAAATTCTTGTGTACAAACTGTCAAGAATGTCCTCACTGCTCAACTAAAGGGATAGAGAGGGAGAAATGGTGTTTAATGTCCACTCAACACAAACTAGGTCTTTTTGGGACTAACATATGGTTTAATATTATTTCATTAATTTGCTTGCGCGTATGGGTCTTTAGAAGTGGGAGAAATCCGGAGGTCCTGGAGAAAACCCATGAGGCAACCAAAAGGATAAAACATACCAAGAAATAAAATTAATTTTAGAATCTTATCTCAAATAATGTATGTTATTTCAGAGTACCGATCATTCATCTCATGTTATCAGACAATGTTAGCGTTGGTCCACACATCTCCCTACCACGACAGCCATATATTTTATATAAAACAGTAAATTATCTTCGTTTACGTACCTTTACTGAATGATTGTGAATTCCCAAACAAAAACTAATTCTTTGATGGAAGGCAGACATTGGTTCTTTTGTAGTATAGATATCACTAGTTTCTTTAGATTGTACGTAACCCTGCTCATGGTCTATTCTAGCTTCTATCACACCATCACGTATAGCCTGTAATATAATATATAACATGATCACACTATCACAAATAGCCTGTAATAAATACAACAATAACTTTATATAAATATATATATAATCCAATTAGTGTGCATAAACTTAACACAGAGTGCTCATTGAATAAATCCAGAGCAAATATAGATAATTAAAAATATGAAATCTGTAAGTTCTTTACACTCATCAGAAGAAAATACAAATGAGTGTGGAGTACCACATGGAACTTTGAGTAATAAAGAACTTACAGATTTCATATTTTTAATTATTTAAATATAAAAATATATATTTTTATTATTAATTATGGAGTTTAACTTCCTACTGTTCTGCTCCAAACTAGGCTAATGAAGACAGGCATATGCCATACAAGGTGCTATGAGGTAATTGTGCCCAGGCAGCGGCACTACAACCTACATTTATATCGAATTGCAACTGTCTTAAAAATATAACATCACCAGCTAAGTTTATTCCAATGATAGCACAAAATTTATTTAACCGATAAAGATCATAATTATCAAGTACTGGTTGAACACATAATCTGTTATTTAGTCAAGTGGTGTAATTTGATCCCATGCTCACCCTTCGACATATTTATCGTGTTTAAGGAGGAAGTTCTACAAATGATCCTGACAAGGCGAACAGTGTTTGTGTTTAGGAAGATACGGTCCTGGTAAAACAAATGAACAGAGAGAAATGGGTTTAACATCCACTAGACACAAACTAGATCATTTTGAGACTAAAACATGGTTCAATTTTATTTGAATAATTTTCTTGTGCATAGGGGTCTTTAGCAGTGGTTGGAAATCGGAGGACCTGGAGAAACCACGTGAACGTGCTAACCATTTGGCCATCCACCCCCAACCCCTCTGTTAATAAGGCTCATATACAGATGAGTGTGACAGATGGGGAATTTGGATGACTTCGGGACATCGGTCAGGTGTTAAATTCTCTTCACCCCACGAATTATTCTACTCACCTTAGCTACGATATATTCAGCATCTTCTGGACTATCAAGGACAAGTTTATTGGCGATATCGACCAATGATATTCGAGAGTAGGATAAACTAATCATGCGTACACCAGTTTTAATAACGTTATGTCGTAAACGGATGATCAATGTATACGTATCTTCTGCTTGAAATTTAGAACCAAATTTGGCCAAAACTGAATTAAATTTGTTTAAATTTCCGCCTCGAACAGCTGAAAGATAGAAAAATTATGTGATTAAATATATATATTGAATTAAAACAAGAACACAAATAGAGAAAGAAAATACGAACGACCGGTTTAGTTGTCACTTTATTTTGGCCATGACATTCACTGAATTAGGGGAGATAACTCTCTAGCAATCTGAAGAAAATTAACTGTACACAAACATCAAAGAGATGGGATTTAACGTCCATTCGACACAAACCAAGTCATTTCGGGATTAACATGGTTCAATTTGATTTCAATAATTTGCTTGTAGTGGAAGGAAACCGAAGGACCTGGAGAAAACCCACGAGGTTCATGATTCACGAGAATATATCCATGCTATATGTGACCAAATCCCTACAAACCAGGCACTTGTTGAACAACTTCATTTTAATCTACGGACACAAAGGCATAAAGTTGTGCCTTTTTGTTTCTATGAATGAGCTGAACTAAAACTTTAGATAGAACTGAACTAACACAATGATATGGGAAAACAATCACTGGTTTATTATACACAAGCACGACGTTTTGGTAAGTATCCTCTTATCAAGCACAATGACATTTAGTGTTAGTTCTGTTATATCTCCAATCGCTAAATGCCACTAATAGATTATGTTCATCTTCAGATGATACTACAAATTTAAAAAGAATTGGATTTTTTTGAAAGCTTAGACTGAACTATTCAAATATGCTGCCAGCTCTATTTTTATAAAAATGACTAAGAGGCTGGTTTTGTGGGAGCAGCTCACATATACTGTTGACTATATTTTTATATGTGTAATTGGAAATGAAATGAAATGGGGGTTTTCATTCCATACATACAACTGGACACATCTTTGTCTGCTGTCCAACTTCAGTAGAATTATTGTGGAGTAGAAAGATAGAGATAGAAATGGGGTTTAACGTCCAATCGACACATACTAGGTCATTCCCGGACTAACATGGTCTCATTTTATTTCAATAATTCACGTGTAGGGTTCTTTAGCAGTGGGAGGAAACGGGAGGACCAGGAGAAAACCCACGAAGTTGAACAGGCACCCCTTATCCTTGCCACGTAAAACCTGGGATTCGAAACCATGCTAGTTGACTCAATGACAGACTTTATGATACAGTGCGCACATGCTATCCATTCGGCCATCACCCCCCCCCCCTTTTGTGGAGTAGAAATAACCTTACCTTGTGTTAGTAGGAAATACGGAGCTAATGTTCTCTTCATGTTCGTTTGCCTAAACGTGAGTCGGTCCGGAATATCACCTAATAATAATTCTACAACTATAGCCATTCTCTGTACCTGTAACATAATAATTATACAACTATAGCCAATCACTGTACCTGTAACATAATAATTCTACAACTATAGCCATTCTCTGTACATGTAACATAATAATTCTACAACTATAGCCATTCTCTGTACCTGTAACATAATAATTATATAACTATAGCCAATCACTGTACTTGTAACATAATAATTCTACAAGTATATCCAATCACTGTACCTGTAACATAATAATTATACAAATATAGCCAATCGCTGTACCTGTAACATAATCCTTAATAATAATATGTTTACGATCCATCCATGATATCCGCGCTTATGATCAGCCATAATTTCCATCAATATTCTGAAGTCAATTAAATGAAGAAGAGAAATAGGGTTTAACTACCACTCGAGATAAACTAGGTAATTTCGCGACATATGGTCCAATTTTAATTCAATAATTCGCTTGCGCATATGGGTCATAAGCAGTGGGAGGAATCAGGTTGATCTGAAGAAACCTCACGCAGTTGGACAGGCGACTCTACTCCTTGTCACATATCACGAATAATGCACCACTTGACTCCACGCAGACCTTCTGTTATAAAGATCAAGCTTTAGACGATTTGGTTAACAATAAACTGGGTACACGGAAGAAGTTTTTTTATTCAAAACCCTACTTACTGTTTGTTTAAAACCAATAGCACTGTACTGAGGAGCTTTTCTTAATGCCTGTACTAAATGTTTGTGGGCTTCGGAATATTCTAACTGGGCAGCTTTTATACGTCCTAAAATAAAACAAATAACTTGTCAATAGTTAAGATACATTTGGTGCAACTCAAAACATATTTTAAATTGATGAGTTAGACAGCTTTTAGTGAGCATATTAGTTTAAACTCTACTCAACAACAAGAGGTAGTGAGCATATTAGTTTAAACTCTACTCAACAACAAGAGGTAGGAAGTAGACTAGTTTAAACTATACTCAACAACAAGAGGTAGGAAGTAGATTAGTTTAAACTATACTTAACAACAAGAGGTAGGGAGTAGTCTAGTTTAAACTATACTCAACAACAAGAGGTAGGAAGTAGACTAGTTTAAATAACAAGAGGTAGGAAGTAGATTAGTTTAAACTCTACTCAACAACAAGAGGTAGGAAGTAGTCTAGTTTAACCTCTACTCAACAACAAGAGGTAGGAAGTAGACTAGTTTAAACTCTACTCAACAACAAGAGGTAGGAAGTAGACTAGTTTAAACTATACTCAACAACAAGAGGTAGGAAGTAGACTAGTTTAAACTCTACTCAACAGGGAGGTAGGGAGTAGGCTAGTTTAAACTATACTCAACAACAAGAGGTAGGGAGTAGTCTAGTTTAAACTCTACTCAACAACAAGAGGTAGGAAGTAGTCAAGTTTAAACTCTACTCAACAACAAGAGGTAGGAAGTAGACTAGTTTAAACTCTACTCAACAACAAGAGGTAGGAAGTAGACTAGTTTAAACTATACTCAACAACAGGGAGGTAGGAAGTAGTCTAGTTTAAACTATACTCAACAACAAGAGGTAGGAAGTAGATTAGTTTAAACTCTACTCAACAACAAGAGGTAGGAAGTAGACTAGTTTAACCTCTACTCAACAACAAGAGGTAGGGAGTAGTCTAGTTTAAACTCTACTCAACAACAAGAGGTAGGAAGTAGTCTAGTTTAACCTCTACTCAACAACAAGAGGTAGGAAGTAGACTAGTTTAAACTCTACTTAACAACAAGAGGTAGGAAGTAGTCTAGTTTAACCTCTACTCAACAACAAGAGGTAGGGAGTAGTCTAGTTTAAACTCTACTCAACAACAAGAGGTAGGAAGTAGTCTAGTTTAAACTCTACTCAACAACAAGAGGTAGGAAGTAGTCTAGTTTAAACTCTACTCAACAACAAGAGGTAGGAAGTAGTCTAGTTTAACCTCTACTCAACAACAAGAGGTAGGGAGTAGTCTAGTTTAACCTCTACTCAACAACAAGAGGTAGGAACTCAACAACAAGAGGTAGGAAGTAGACTAGTTTAAACTCTACTCAACAACAAGAGGTAGGAAGAAGACTAGTTTAAACTCTACTCAACAACAAGAGGTAGGAAGTAGACTAGTTTAAACTCTACTCAACAACAAGAGGTAGGAAGTAGATTAGTTTAAACTCTACTCAACAACAAGAGGTAGGAAGTAGTCTAGTTTAAACTATACTCAACAACAAGAGGTAGGAAGTAGTCTAGTTTAAACTATACTCAACAACAAGAGGTAGGAAGTAGTCTAGTTTAAACTCTACTCAACAACAAGAGGTAGGAAGTAGTCTAGTTTAACCTCTACTCAACAACAAGAGGGAGGAAGTAGACTAGTTTAACCTCTACTCAACAACAAGAGGTAGGGAGTAGTCTAGTTTAAACTCTACTCAACAACAAGAGGTAGGGAGTAGGCTAGTTTAAATAACAAGAGGTAGGGAGTAGGCTAGTTTAAACAACAAGAGGTAGGAAGTAGTCTAGTTTAAACTATACTTAACAACAAGAGGTAGGGAGTAGACTAGTTTAAACTATACTTAACAACAAGAGGTGGGGAGATAGGAAGTAGACTAGTTTAAACTCTACTAAACAACAAGAGATAGGGAGTAGGCTAGTTTAAATAACAAGAGGTAGGGAGTAGGCTAGTTTAAATAACAAGAGGTAGGGAGTAGGAGAGTTTAAACTCTACTTAACAACAAGAGGTAGGGAGTAGACTAGTTTAAACTCTACTCAACAACAAGAGGTAGGGAGTAGGCTAGTTTAAACTCTACTTAACAATTTAATTCCTTTAGTTTTAATAATGTACTTAATACCCCATAAAATACGGTACTTTAATTGGCTAAACGTCGCTCCCACAAAGGGAGAGGAAGAAATAGGGTTTAACATCCACCGACACAAACTAGGCCATTTCCGGAATAACACATGGTTCAATTTTATTTCAATAATTTACTTGATTGAGCCATCTTAAGCAGTGGGAGAAGAACGGAGGATCTTGAGAAAACCCACAAGCTTGGATAGGCAACCCTTCTCATGGTCATGTTCATTGACAAACCTTCACTCAATGACATAGATTGAATCAATGACAGGCCTATTACAATCACTAAACCACCCAACCTTCCTCCATCCCAAGAGAGAGAGAGAGAGAGAGAGAGAGAGAGAGAGAGAGGGGATGTTTTTTGACCCCAATTTTATTTCCATAATTTGCTTGTGTGTAGTGGTCTTTTATAGCAGTGGGAGGAAACCAGAGGACTCCGAGAAAACTCATAAGGTTGTACAGGCTAAGTTCCTTGTTAAGAAACCAGTTCAAATAGCATTGTAAAACCATTGGAATCACAATATTTACATTAGAACTCAATTAATAAGTTAGAGAGAGAAAGAGAGAGAGAGAGAAATGGGGTTTAAAGTCCACTCAACATAACTAGGTCATTTCGGGACTAACATGTGGTTTAACTTTATTTGATTAATTCGCTTGTGTGTAGGGGTCTTTAGCAGTGGGAGGAAACCGGAGTGCCAGGAGGAAACCCACGGGGTCAAAACTATAGCCGCAAGCCAGAAGTGACCGGCCAGCTAGAGGTCGAAGCATGGCACTCTATACCACTAGACCATCCCAACCCCCCAATTAATGAGTTAGCGGTCGACCCCTGATTGACTTACCTAAATAATACAGATATCTGGCCCACTCATTATTTGAAGAGCTTTCCGGAAAGGTAGATTTACAGATAAGTTTGTCAGCTTGTTCGTAAAGATTATAGTGTAAGTAATTCCTCAATAACAGATTAATTAACGTAGCTTGACCTTCAAAATCACTTCTTAATGTCGCGGTTCTCAGTCTTGTGTGTAAAAACCTGAAGAAACAAAACAGTTTTAAAATGAACCACATCAATGAAATATATTTGACATCATGAACACCTGACTGACCAAGAGTATTTTCCATACATATTGGATTTAACGTGTAATTATTAATGCGTTAAGTCTTGATGATTGGGAATAGCAGAAAAACAGTACAATAAACAGAAACCCAGAAGACCAATCATCGCAACAGTATCTAGAAACCAAAAAAAAGGTTGAATTTATATGTTGCTGCGCTCGTAAAAGAAGACTTGAAAGTTCGAATTTCATATGTTGATACAAGGTTTTTTTTCACTGATTTTACGAACACAGATGAGAAAGAAACGGGATAACATCATTTCAACATAAACAAGGTCATTTAGTAAGTAACATGGTTCAATTTGACTTGAATAATTCACTTGTGAATAGGGATCTTTAGCAGTAGGAGGAAATATATATATAGAGAGAAATGACACAAACTAGGTCATTTTGGACTAACATGGTTTAATTTTATTTCAATAATATGCTTGCGCGTAGGGGTCTTTAGCAGTGTGAGGAAACCGGCGTAAACCCATGAGGTTGGACAGGCGACCCTACTCCTGGTCATGTACAACTGAGGATTCGAAACCATGCCAGTTGATTCAATGACAGGCTTTATGATACAGTACGCATGTGCTAACCATACAGCCATATAAACTGTGTATATATATAGTAGAATATTTGAAATACCTACCCTCTGATAACTTCTAGATTGTTGGTAAGTTCATAGGCTCGTGAATGATAATAGTAACATTTAGCAGCTAGCATATCTAATGTTCTACGGTTTAATAACCCTATCTTATTAACTAGCTGACCAGAACATTTCACAGCCTGAAATAAACACACACACACATATAAAATACTATCTTATTTCAAGTGAGAGGGATATTCTGTCTCCCGTCCGACCAGGCAGGTCCCCCCCCCCCCCCCGAGTTCTTCGGTTTCTTCCTGCAGTAATGATCGAAATCATTCACACGATCTGTGCCAAGGGCCAAATTGAAAATAAGCCTCAGGCTTAATTTGCTAACCTTGTAAAATGATGAGATTATTATTAATATACACCCTTAAATAAACATAAAACATAACTTAAATATACATAATGCAAGAGCTAGGGCTGGACGATATTCTCGATATCCCGATATATCGCGATGTCAAATTTTTTCATCGTCGACGATCTTTGGTCACCAAAAACATCGCGGTATAGCAATATATCGTTTTTTGCAGATTATCGTAAATACCGCGATATTTATTGACGATATATTGCTAATTATGTGCGAAATATGATATAATTTAAATCAATAAGAAGACATCGTCGATTATCTTTGTTGAAATGCATTTTTTGTCAATAAAATAGTCCTACTAGGGGTTTCACGTCACCTGACTTTAGGTTGAAATCGGGCCAGCCAGCAGCTGAAATATAGCCCACTTCAATCTACGATTCTGAATTACTAATTGATGTAAATGCATTCCTAACAATTGTATTGCAATAGTTTAATATCAATCTCGATATCTGCAAAGATTCGGGCTAAAAAAGTATCGATATGATAGCGAAATTACCGTTTGTTTACAGGAGACGCTAGCGGGAAAATATCGCTCTGACGTCACGCGGCCGGATCTCCACTGACGGCATTGCTATGGCCCACTTCATTGGTGATTCCGATCGTTATTTTTCAGGGGATTTTCATATAGAACCCATCAAATGATAGATAACATTTTTGTGATTATCATTCTGAGTGAAACCTCGAGATCGGACAATTAGAGCCGTAGAAAATGGGATTTATCTGTTTTGATGACTGAAAATTGCTAAATTTCGACAAAATATATAAAAAAATACGTGAGGTTTCAATTTTCATCGAGATTATAAATATTTGACATATTATCATTCAAATTATTATGATTTTAATAAATCTTAGCTGATAATAACGATCGGATTTCAGTTTTAAAATTAGTACTAGCGATTCTGAAGGGGAAATACCGCTTACGACGTCACTCAAATATGACTGAAAAGCACTAAGTTTGGTGCCGTGCTTTGCATTGACGGTAAAGACAACATAAAACAATGATTTATACACATTTTTTAATAAAACATTACACACGTAAAAATATCGCGATATTTCAATATATCGTGAATATTTTTTCAAATATCGCGATATTTAAAATTGTCAATATCGTCCAGCCCTAGCAAGAGCTAAATCTGCCTATTGCATGTCTTTCTTTAGGCCTGAAATGTTATCTAAATTATTAATTTGACATTAATTAAATTATCCAGACCATAATCAACTCTCGATGTCAACGCCAGTCTGCGATATTTACTGGATTAGGATATGCTTTGCTGCTCAAATTTCATTCATGATTTAATCATGAAATGGATAATCGAGACTATGTTTATAAAACAATCTGTCAAATTTTATATCAGCTAAAATTGCCCAATATAGACAAAATTTGTTGATTTTGCGCTCAAGTTATCAAATTTGATTTGGGAAATCAAATACTAATTAAACTATTGGACAAACCTCCTTATATTTTTTCTGATCAATGAGATAAATAACCACCAAGAGATTGAAATAGATTTCTAATTCTGGTAATAATGGTAGCGTTGCTGCTTTCCCTGATCTTGGTCGAAATGGTGTTCCTATTCCATTCACTGAACCAGGCTGAAAAAAATGTCATTATCAACCATCAAAATGAACTACATGTAAATCCTAAGTGGACAAGATGATGATACAATGTATTCTCTAGAGTGTTCATAAAATTCTATAATAAAGGAAGAAAGGACAGTGATTACAGAAGAAATTGTTGAAATACAATAAGAATCTTCATTTAACTAATTTGCAGGCCTGGAAATCGGGCACCTGTCAGTGCTGTCACAGACAATGTCAGGCACAGATTCCAGCTTGTCATTTTGTCCATCACTGATTTGTCTTTTTTATTTATATTATTAATACATGTTTGGCATTAAGTTGAAAAAGATAGTAAGATGGCACTGCCAGGCAGGATACGCCCACATTTTCGAGAGATGGTTAGAGAACAAGCAAAACCGAAAGTGATTTTTCCTACAATCAAAGGCTATAATTCATTAAATTACAATTTGATATGCGCAAAATATCGAAAAGAATCAAGATCTTTAGGTTATAAACATGCATTTCAAGTTTCATTAAAATCGAATCAAAATTGTGACCTATACTGGGTCCACAACCTTGATATACCGTATTTTAACACTATTAGAGTACAAACGGCGGCCATTTTGTCTGGCAATTATGGTCCGATTTCCCTGAAATTCAAACTCAACCTTCGGTATGGTGTAACGGTGATAGAGTCAAGCTTTTTTTCAATCGGATAATAATCATAACCTCCAGAGGGACCATAGGCGATTTTTCGGGCAATCAGGGGCCATAATTCAGAAAGCTACGATATGATATGCGCAAATAACGAAAGGGACCAAGATCTTTGGGTTATAACCATGCATTTTAAGTTTTATCAAAATTGAATCAAAATTGTGACCTATACTGAGTCCACAACCTTGATATACCTTTTTATAACAGTATTCGTGTACATGCGGCGGCCATTTTGTATGGCAATTTTGTTCCAAATTTTTCCGAAATTCAAACTCAACCATCCTTAGGGTGTAACGGTGATATAATCAAACGATTTTTTAAATCGGATAACAATTGTGACCTCCAGAGGGACCACAAGCTAATTTAAACAAAGACGATTTTGCGTATAATCAGGGGCCATAATTCAGGAAGTTACAATCCGATATGCCCAAATATCGAAAGGAACCAAGATCTTTGGGTTATAACCATGCATTTCAAGTTTCATCAAAATCGAATTAAAATTGTGACCTCTACAGGGTCCACAACCTTGATATACCATATTTTAACAGTATTCGCGTACGAATGGCGGCCATTTTGTATGGCAATTTTGGTCCAATTTTACCGAAATTTGAACTCAACCTTTCTTAGGGTGTAACGATGATATAATCAAACGATTTTTTAAATCGGATAATTATTGTAACCTCCAGAGGGACCACAAGCTAATTAAAGACGATTTTGCGTATAATTAGGGGCCATAATTCGGGAAGTTACGATCTGATATGCGCAAATATTGAAAGGAACCAAGATCTTTGGGTTATAACCATGCATTTCAAGTTTCATCAAAATCAAATTAAAATTGTGATCCCTACAGGGTCCACAACCTGGATATACCATTTTTTAACAGTATTCGCGTACGGACGGCGGCCATTTTGTATGGTAATTTTGGTCCGATTTTTCTGAAATTTCAACTCAACCGTCCTTAGGGTGTAACGGTGATATAATCGAACGGTTTTTCAAATCGGATAATAATTGTGACCTCCAGAGGTACCAGGAGCTAAAATAGGTGATTTTTCGGACAATCAGGGGCCATAATTCAGGAAATTACGTTCCGATAGGCGCAAATATCGAAAGGAACCAAGATCTTTGGGATATAAACATGCATGTCAAGTTTCATCAAAATCGGTTCAAAATTGTGACCTCTATAGGGTCCACAAGCTAAAAACGTGATTTTTCGTACAATCAGGGGCCATAATCCATGAAGTTTTGATCCGATACCTGCCAATATCGAAAGCAGCCGAGATCTTAAGGAGATAAACCTATATTTCAAGTTTCGTCGAAATCGGGTAAGAATTGTGACCTGTAGAGAGTCCACAAACAATTGTGGACGGACGGACAGGGGCTACGACATAATACGTCCACATGAAAATGTGGGCGTATAAAAAAGGTACCAGTACTATGGGAAAATGTTATGTCGAATTATAACTGCAAAATGGATCTTTTACTTGCAAACAATGTATACATGGGACCTTGTTTTTTTAATTCTATCTGAACAACTAGACAGCTGTCCTTATCCGACCTACGTCCTGCATCACTGACACTGCCTGGAAACCACTTCGAAAAATCCTGATTAACTTTCTCGGGCAATGCAGGGATCAAACACGCAACCTCCAGGCTAGTGAGACAGTGTCTTACCCACTTAGCCACCGTGGCTCACTCACTAACTAGAAGTAGATGATGAAATGTTGTTGGCTACATGTACGTTTAGTCAACATGACGAGGGCTGATACTGTAGATATAATTTCACTAACGTACGTGTGTATGTCATTATTATACATGTATGTCTATAGATCGCCTTTAAGAAATAAGATAGTAAGCTGGCACTGCCAGGCAGGATACGCCCACATTTTCGAGAGATGGTTAGAGAACAAGCAAAACCGAAAGTGATTTTTCCTACAATCAAAGGCTATCATTCATTAAATTACAATTTGATATGCGCAAATATCGAAAAGAATCAAGATCTTTAGGTTATAAACATGCATTTCAATTTTCATCAAAATCGAATCAAAATTGTGACCTATACTGGGTCCACAACCTTGATATACCATATTTTAACACTATTAGAGTACAAACGGCAGCCATTTTGTCTGGCAATTATGGTCCGATTTCCCTGAAATTCAAACTCAACCTTCGGTATGGTGTAACGGTGATAGAGTCAAGCTTTTTTTCAATCGGATAATAATCATAACCTCCAGAGGGACCATAGGCGATTTTTCGGGCAATCAGGGGCCATAATTCAGAAAGCTACGATATGATATGCGCAAACAACGAAAGGGACCAAGATCTTTGGGTTATAACCATGCATTTTAAGTTTTATCAAAATTGAATCAAAATTGTGACCTATACTGAGTCCACAACCTTGATATACCTTTTTATAACAGTATTCGCGTACATGCGGCGGCCATTTTGTATGGCAATTTTGTTCCGAATTTTTCCGAAATTCAAACTCAACCATCCTTAGGGAGTAACGGTGATATAATCAAACGATTTTTTAAATCGGATAATAATTGTGACCTCCAGAGGGACCACAAGCTAAACAAAGACGATTATGCGTATAATCAGGGGCCATAATTTAGGAAGTTACAATCCGATATGCCCAAATATCGAAAGGAACCAAGATCTTTGGGTTATAACCATGCATTTCAAGTTTCATCAAAATCGAATTAAAATTGTGACCTCTACAGGGTCCACAACCTTGATATACCATATTTTAACAGTATTCGCGTACGAATGGCGGCCATTTTGTATGGTAATTTTGGTCCAATTTTACCGAAATTCGAACTCAACCTTTCTTAGGGTGTAACGGTGATATAATCAAACGAATTTTTAAATCTGATAATTATTGTAACCTCCAGAGGGACCACAAGCTAATCAAAGACGATTTTGCGTATAATTAGGGGCCATAATTCAGTAAGTTACGATCTGATATGCGCAAATATTGAAAGGAACCAAGATCTTTGGGTTATAACCATGCATTTCTAGTTTCATCAAAATCAAATTAAAATTGTGATCCCTACAGGGTCCACAACCTGGATATACCATTTTTTAACAGTATTCGCGTACGAACGGCGGCCATTTTGTATGGTAATTTTGGTCCGATTTTTCCGAAATTTGAACTCAACCGTCCTTAGGGTGTAACGGTGATATAATCAAACGGTTTTTCAAATCTGATAATAATTGTGACCTCCAGAGGTACCACGAGCTAAAATAGGTGATTTTTCGGACAATCAGGGGCCATAATTCAGGGAATTACGTTCCGATAGGCGCAAATATCGAAAGGAACCAAGATCTTTGGGATATAAACATGCATGTCAAGTTTCATCAAAATCGGTTCAAAATTGTGACCTCTATAGTGTCCACAAGCTAAAAACGTGATTTTTAGTACAATCAGGGGCCATAATCCATGAAGTTTTGATCCGATACGTGCCAATATCGAAAGCAGCCGAGATCTTTGGGGGATAAACCTATATTTCAAGTTTCGTCGAAATCGGGTAAGAATTGTGACCTGTAGAGAGTCCACAAACAATTGTGGACGGACGGACGTCCGGACGGACGGATGTCCGGACGGACGGACGGACAGGGGCGACGACATAATACGTCCACATGAAAATGTGGGCGTATAAAAACCAAAACCCCACCCTATTTATATATATCCAACTTGCCAGACCTTTACGCACGTCAGCTTTCCTTCAAAGGAGTCCTTAAAGACTCCTGCAAATAAGCTAAATCCCTCTCCAAAAAAAATTATATTAATAAACTATACTTTCAGATTTTGTTTACTTTTAAACTGCATAGGCCTATATTTAAGGTATCAGGAGCTTTTCATGGCTCCCACACAATTTTATATAATTGAGAAGGACTGCATTGCCCTGCTGCATAAACCACATGTCAAGTTGCATCCACGATCTGAAATAGTCCTCCATCATACCAAACATTAACTGTCAAAAGATTGTCTTTGTGACCCTTGTAAATTTACCTCTGTCAAAAATGGTGTGAGATCCTCTTTCTGTTGTGATGCTGCTGTGTAGTATCCATGAATTAATTTACGTAAAATATTTGATGATAATTTCCTGCGTACTGAAACTAGACCACGAATCACCCTGGACATAAACCTAGGTTCCTTTGTTGCCACAGCTTTTTCGATATGTCGAATTTGTTCTTTGATATCTGTAAAATTTTAAATGAAATGAAATGTGGTTAGCTTGATCGTCCTATACATTTGCATCAATTGGGCTGATGAAGACAGTTTGCTTTTTGGGCCTTACAGCAGCAGAGTTCCAAATAACAAGGGTTCTTATAAGTATAAGTGCACACAGACATGTACATTTGTCATTAGGCGGAGTCATGGGATAGTACTGATATTAGATGAATCAGAATAGGGGTTTCACGTCACGTGACTTTAGGTTGAAATCGGGACAGCCAGCAGCTGATATATAGTAGCATTACCACATCAAAATTTCATTTAACAGATAATGTGTTTTTCTTCTTTTTAATGTATGCAGGCTGCTTCAAGGATTAAAAAACTTTTTAAATTTTCAAAATCGGTCCAATAATAAGTTTTCTATGAATGTTTTCCTCAGCGTAGATGGTGGTATTTTTGAGATAAAAAGTGACTGGCTTATCTGTAGGCAAAACACGCCCTCGAAATAAGGCATTTTTTAGCTAAAGCATGTCTTTTAAAGATCCTACAATAATTCTGGCAATATCAAGAGCAACGAGTTGAAATTTTGCAGTCACGATGGAAAATGGATGGCGAGTTTAGTTATGTCGTCAAATTGCCGCTACAACACATGCCTTCCGTGGAATGGTGGCCATCTTGGATTTCCTTTTAAAACGGTCATTAAATTGTACTGTAATCATTAAGTCAGCATCAAATGACACTGCACTGTTATTCAAATTGCTAACTTTTGCACTCAATAAAGTTAGTTTGATCTTGTTCATGACTCCGAAGAAAAATGGCGGCCATTTTGGAATCCAAGATGGCCGACTTGCCAGATTCCGTCACCGTCTGTTGTCATTTATTTGGTGCTCAACATACCGGTAATGGGTTGTAATATATCAAACTAAAGGTATTGAAGAGTACATGAGAGTTTCAAAATGCTCAATCACCACCTGAGAAAATATAACATTTTAAATAAGGAAATTGTTTTTTAAATTCTGTTCATTTTGTTCAAAATTAAAAGCTATTTGTAAAATTTTGTAGCAATAAATATTGATAATGAGACCCCTATTAGCTTCTGAAAGTTCTGCCTATAGCTGCGACTTGCCTGCGAGTGATCCTTTAATTATATTATTTGTGTTTAAAAACAATAACAGAATAATTGTCAAAAATCTGTACTTTCCCATCATATTTATATAGCCTAACTAACTGCCCTAACTACATGTAAACTGGGTTGTGTTTTTTATTTTATTTTAATAACTTTATTACATAAAAAACAAACTATCAACTGTTGTGCATAAAGACATAACTATAAACAGATATAGCCTACCCACATGGTATTTACAATATTCAATTATATTATAAATTTTATTTTTTGTCAAGATCATTCAAAGACTGAAAGAGTCAAAGCAAAGAGATCATATTCATATTTTAAAAATGAGTTATGCCTACATTTTTATTTTTAATCAAAATGATTATTTGAGAATAGATACATGTGTAGTCTACCTGATTGTTGAGAAAATATTTATTAATAAGCTTAATTATAGTTTTAAATAATTTTATTAATATCTATATTTTGTCAGATATACGAGTTTGTCTTCGGTTTCAAGACCACTTTCAGTCAAACAACCGTTATTTCCACCTTCCACCCCTAGAACTGAAATGTCACGCGAACTTGTCCAATCAGACGGAACTAAACCAATCACGTGATGTAAATACAACGCGTCATCAGGGGTCGCCATTTTAGTACGAATGGAATCGCCCACAGATTTTTTCACGGATCGAGAAATCCGATCGACAATGAACTTCTGCGGCTTATTGTTCTAGGAAAATATTTTTTATTACCGTCGAGACTAGCATCATTATAATCTACGATATTTCATTAACGTACTCACTATTTAATAATTCAAGCCGCAGCATAGGATCTCGGGGAAAAAATGGCATCAATCTTTTAAAACGTTCACCTCTCAAAAAGTAAACATGCGATTTTGATGAAATTTGCCGCGGAAGCTTGCGGGGTATCTCCACATGATTGGTTGAAAGTTTCAATGTCGTAGGTGAAGAGGTTCCCCTAGCAATGGGAATCCTAAGCTATGTACCGCTCAAAAACCCGGGCGTGCGTTGAGCCCAAATTAGTTTTCTAATGGTAAAACAATGGCGCACGTCAGTGACGTAATATTGCCGTCGGTACTTTTCAACTTGTGTTTTGAGTACATTATCAATAAAGAACAAAATCGAAACCTATATCATTAAAAAGGTAATTTAATGGGCTTTTTAGTCATATAGGTTAAAATTGCTTTACTCAAATTATGAGTTTCATAACGGTTAGTTTTTCTTGGCTCTCTGTTCGTGAGGAGTGTAGGATACGACTATTACTAGTCAATACACTGCCGAAGTGTCGCACAGTGCTGACAGTGGATGTGGTAATGCTATATATAGCCCACTTCAATCTACGATTCTGAATTACTAATTGATGTAAATGCATTCCTAACAATTGTATTGCAATAGTTTAATATCAATCTCAATATCTGCAAAGATTCGGGCTAAAAAAGTATCGATATGTTAGCGAAATTACCGTTTGTTTACAGGAGACGCTAGCGGGAAAACACCGCTCTGACGTCACGCGGCCGGTAAATTTCCACTGACGGCATTGCTACGGCCCACTTCATTGGTGATTCAGATCGTTATTTTTCAGGGGATTTTCATATAGAACCAATCAAACGATAGATAACATTTTTGTGATTATTATTGTCCGTGATACCTCGAGATCGGACAATTAGAGCCGTAGAAAATGGAATTTATCTGTTTTGATGACTGAAAATTGCTAAATTTCGACTAAATATAAAAAAAAATCATACAGATTATAAATATTTGACATATTATCATTCAAATTATTACGATTTTAATAAATCTTAGCTGACAATAACGATCGGATTTCAGTTTTAAAATTAGTACTAGCGATTCTGAAGGGGAAATACCGCTTACGACGTCACTCAAATATGACTTAAAAGCACTTAGTTTGGTGCCGTGCTACGCATTGACGGGTATAGAGCAGTTTGATTACATTATTGACGTCGATCTCGGATTTTAAAATTCCATAACTTTGGATCTAATTAGAATATTTTGATGAAATAAAAAATATTGGGTAGCATTTTATGTATATTTTCAAAATATATTTAAAATAATTTTTTTTCTCTCATTTAAAACTTTGACCTGAAACCCCTAATCAGAAACAAATTTTTTGATTATTTTACTTCCTTTTTTAACTATTTTTAGGTTTGTGGTTATTCAGCTGCCCGACTATTTAGGTGTCACTTCCGTTTGACATGTGCAGTTGTCCGATTCCTGAACTTAGCAGTTTTTTCGCGTTGGCAATGATGCCGGCTATTTCAACTCGTGGCCTATTTTACCATCTGACATTAATTGCCGTTGGACGTTGGTCAGTTCAACAATTTTACTGTCTCACAACAAATTTTATTTCCCCCTAACCCTGCTTGAAAAGTCAAATTCGCTTCCAATTGCAATTACGCCAGAAACATCATTTTAGCAAACATTTTCTTTGGTCACCATATTATTATATTTAATCACGCGAGAATCAAACAACTTACTTCGCATGTCGAACGGAAGTACGGCTAAATAGTAAATAAAGTAAGGAACAGTCGGACGGCAAAATATACACTATTCTATTGCCGAGGTGGGGAATTTGACATCTTTAGTATAACAAAATATAAAACAATGTCAAGAAAAAAAGATATTTCAATTTGACTGGCGCTTCGTGTATAATATTTTATGGTCAAATATACAACAACCAATCCATGCAAGGGTTTGTTCAGTAATCAGTAGCCAGTTCTGTCATCCCTTGATTTGTTTGTTTAGATTAAGGCATACTATTGAAATAATTAACTATTATTAGCACCATTCTCACTGAACTATTACCACCTATAGAAGGTAATTAACATGCTGACCACTTGATTAACTGGTCTAAAAATAACTTGGCAGCAACACAAACTTTTCCGTACGATCACTTTTTCTTCTCAGGTTCAGTGAGGTTGAGTCTGACATCTGTCAATAAACTGCGTCGTTAAAATTTAAATTATTTAGGCATTGCATTTAAGAGTAAAAGCATTAAGACAATAATCTATCATTTTCTTCTCAACCAAATACACTGAATAATTTAGTACCTTCTAAAGTTAGCAAATCTGGATCCTTTTTGGTTTCTTCTTTCGTTTCTGTTGGATCGTCCGCGCCAGTGGACGCTGGGCTGGACGCATCTTTCATTTCAACATCTGTACTCGTGTTCTTCACCATTTTGAGTCTACTAATTTGATAAATACAACAGTCTTATAAAGTTCTTCCGATAAATGACCCGTTTAAGGAGATTTAAGTAAACATTTATCAATAAAGACAGACCAATTTCATCTCGGCATGATCTGCAAAATTTCAACAAAATGGTGGATGTAATCTCGGGACGGAAGTTGACTAAAAGCTTTAAAAGATTTAAGTATAAATCAATAAACCCTGTTTTTATCAATATCTAGCACAAAAACATTACTTATTACTATAAAAATAATTTACGTTCAAAATAGAATTTTTTTAAAAGTAAGAATATATTTTCAACCAATGAAATAAAAGAAAGAATGCAAATCGGAGTGCGGGAGAAATCATTGTTCTGTGGCGTGTCATAAAAAATCGTCTGCTTCTGATAAGTCTTAACCATAGGATATCTATGGCCCATTCGGCAAACCTCGACAGATCCCGGTACTCTCCGTAACCTACATCTAGACTCGGATGTATGATAGTCATTGATATGTACCTACGACCATACATTTGCGATGCGGCTTGTTCCGCTTTTACAAAAAAAGTTCCCAAATCTGGTTAAGCTGTCCACACCCGTTGGTCCACACGACTTAGTATAATTTCTGAACACATAATGTATTTGTAAATAGTATTATAGTTTTTCTGCGTGGTCACCCTTTCTCTCGGTAAATGAACATCAAAGTAAATAATTTCTTGATATTGCAATACGTTTTTTGGAGTCGTATTTTTAATTAGTAGAGTTTTTTTCTGCGTGGTCACCCTTTCTACCGGCAAATAAACAACAAAGTAAATCGTTTTATTCCATAAATAACAAATTCATTAACAAATTCATAAACAAATTTAGTTGTGGACGACATCACCAATGCATTGTGGACGACATCACCAATGCATTGTGGACGACTCCACCAACGGCTGTGGACGACTTCGCTTGTGGACGACTTGACTGGCACCCATATCTCCTGAGGGCAACCATGTTTAACCGGGTCCTTGAAAATAGTTCCAAAATGGCGGACTACATCATACAGCCGAGTCTAGATATTGGGCACCGGATTCTGTCGAGGTTTGTCGAATGAGCCGAGTCTAGATGTAGGGCACCGGAATCTGTCGAGGTTTGCCGAATGATCTATGGCCTTAACATTAACAAGGAATTGAAGTTTTTGTGGTTCTTGAATTGTTTCGTGTTGTGTGTATGAACTTCTGAAATCTGGCAACGATTCTATGTAGCATTGGGGTTTTCCAGTGCTATTTGCAAATATCGGGCAGAAAATTTATTTTTTGGGGTCTTGATAGAGAATGTAGAATGTACATTAATTAAGCTATTAATAAACCCTCCCGTGTTATGCCTTGGCTCAGCCTCAGCATTGACATTACCGGTATTTTAATATTTATTTTATCCTCAAGGCTAATAAAATGTTCTTTTAATGTTTTTGTTGTTTTTTGCGCAAAGTATCGGTAACTATGCGTTGTGCAGTGGATTGTTTGCGTGGACGTTAGTTAGAAGCCCGATTATTTTATCTTTACTAGGGCTGAGTAATGTCCGAAAAAAGTACCCGTTTCAATTCAAGGGCGTTTAGAAACTTGCTGCCCGAAAACGTTGCTGATGCATCTAATGACCTGCCGAAAAAAATGGGGGGGGGGGGCTCATTAGAAAATTTGACGCCCACGCAAACGCGTTTAGTTTTACTGTTGTTATCGCCTGTGAAAGTATATAGGGGAAGGGCAGGTATATTGAACCCCTTAAGGATGAATAGCTATAACTCTGTTATGAAACGGTTCAGACATGTATATTTTAGTATGAAGCAAGAGACTATTCAAATCTTTAACCGTGGTGTTTTGTTTTGATCAGACGGGTGTTCTGACATAATTAGACTAATATCTAAAAATTGATCAAAAAGTTTCAATTTAGCTGCATGTGTTGGTAAATTGGTCCATGGCTGAAGGTAAATTGTACCGAGGGTTCAATATACCTTCAGAAAGGGTTCAATTTACCAACACATGTTTATAAGCTGAATTATTGTTTATTATCCTTATAGTATCAAGTTTACTGTTAAAAAGAATAAACTAGAAAGCGTTGGTTTTGTTTATAAAATTAAAGGGTGTATTCAATACCGTAATAACAAAATCTGAAGAATACAAAAGCGGGAAAACACAAACTATTTAAAATCAGAATAAAAGGAAACAAAATCTATATTAGGAAGTTTTTACATCAAACTCGAACAATTTAATGGATCTACAAAAGGATTAAAAACAGAAGCATGCAAAGAGGTCATTTTGGCAAAAATCTGCAACAGTAAAATTATATAATACATCAATAAAATACATTGACATAAAGCACAGTAAAGGTAGATTAACACTTTTAAGTCTACAAAGTGTGCTTCTTCCTGGCTTCCCTCACACATAAAACAATACCAGCTAGCTTCTGTTTCTTTGGATTAGGTCGTCTTTGATTTAGATTTGGTGGTCTTAGCTTTGGACACTTTGGTCACAGTCTTGACTGTCTTTGTTTTTTTCTTTTTTGCATCTGTCTGCTGATCTTTCAACATCAACAGTTTCTTGTGGGGGCTCCCAGTCAGAAGGGTTTACTTCTGACATTTACGCTTTCTCATGGCCTCCACTTTTGTTTTTTTTTACAGGAAGGGGAGAAATGTCGAGAACACTGACATACTCCTTCACCCTCTGTTGTCCACATGCCCGACTGATCCATTTTCAGCGCTAGTGTTAGATTCTGTAACACTAATTGACATTGGAAGCAAAAGATCGTAGTGTCCAACATACTCCCCCATATTTTGGAACCGAGGGAAAATGTTCTCCATAACAGCTTCAGGCTTTGGCAGATAATTATTGATCACTTTGAAGTCTGTGTCCAGGATGATAATATGGTTGTCAAAAACCCTCGCTGTAGACATTATTTCGAACTCCCCTACACACTCAGTGGGGTTTGACATAAATTCAAACCTTTCAATGAGAGTAGCACATTGTTTCGAAGGGGGCAAGTCACTGTTCAGCACTGCTAATGAAGGTAAATCCATTGATGCGAAATTCTCGATAATGTGTTCCATTACTGAGCTTCGCAGACTGACTGCTTTGGAGCGTTCTAAAATTGCGTCTAAAGTATTGACTGGCTCACCACTTTCATTTCTGACTGATTCTTGGAGTTTGGTTGAGGCAGCAATAGCAATACTCCTAAAAAAGCATCTAACATCCATTTTCGTAGGGACAACTTGAAAATTATTAGGCCTATTCTCCACCGAAATGACTGGAAATGTAATGACATCGCTGAAAACTGTAGGGCTGCTGTTTACGGGACCCTCTGTTACTGTTATTGGTGGTGAGTTTACAGGCGAAGCTTGGACGACACTGTCTGTTTGTGTGGATATAGCAGTTGGCAACACTGGCTCAGTGTCAGAGGAATCAGTTGGATTATCTGAAGTGTTGGCTGCATTAACAACACGCACAGGATTGGGTACTGATCTCTGGACAGTGTCTGTTGGGACAAGCTCTTCATCATCGAAGATGTGTCTGTTGATAGGCCAGATGACACATTTTTGGAAGGCATTCTCAGCTGTAGCAATTGATGCTGCCTTAGAAAAGGCTGCATTTACCAAGCCTGGAACTTGACTGTTAAGAATTCCAAACCCTGGGTTGCTTCGAAGTTTTGTTTCCAGGGCTTCGTCATAGTTGGTTTGGGAATTGTTTGAAAAAACCCACATCCAAAGGCTGGAGTTTGTGGGTACAATGTGGCGGGGGGGCTTATGATGTCGATATGATTTTTCTGAGCGAAGTCGATAGCTTCAAGATTCGATGTGTAGCTGGAGTGACCATACAATATGAGTAGAACTGGGTTATCTATGCTGGGTTTGACATGCTGCGCAAAATGTTTGATCCATTTAAAGAAAAGTTCACAGTTCATCCAACCCTTTTCCTGACACCCTAGGCCCTGACCCGAAAATAATTAGGCCCATTTTAAATAGGCCCTTAAGCAACTGCCGCCTCAGGCCTTGATGGAGCTTGATGCGCCACTGGAATCAACCCAAACAGCAGTTATTATTACCATTTTAAATAATAATGAGCATGCATGGGTATGCTGCAGCTAAAATGAACCCCCATGCTGGTAAATCGAACCCACGGTCCATTTTACCTTCAACTTTCAGTTCCAATTTGGCAACACGGTATGCCCTCGGAAAAGCTCTAATAGCGCCTTGTCTTTTCTTTGTATCAAACAAAATTGACCACAGAACGGTAGAATATATTCTTCTGTAGAGTATTTGGGTCATTAAACCATTATTTCCCATGGCTGAGGAGTATAATACCTTAATTCGCGCAAGCACAAAATTACATCATATAGGCAAGAAATCTTTAAACATATAAAAGATATTCTTACGGTTTGATTTCGGCTACGCCATTTTCTAAGTTGTGGTTTGAAGTGGCCAGAAACACGATGACAGGGTCAAAAATGCGCGAAATTCCCCTATTCGCCTAAAATGCTAAAGGTTCAATTTGACAACAGGACCAAATTACCTGCACTTCCCCTACCGGTACTTATATATTAGTAGCCTAGGCTATATATATATATAGCCATTAAAAAGTTGCCCAACCGAAATTTAGTATTTTTAATTTATGACCCACCCCGTATTCCAGACAGACTACAAATCAATTAGACTTTTGCAGCTGCATTAACAGACAGCGTCATATGAAAATATGGATAACTAGACCGACGGTAGGCCTAAGTCTCGGACAGTAATACAGCACCCTAAAACTGGAATCGAAATCGCCGGTCTGAGCGCACCGTAAAACAAAATTCGGGCAATGTAGCGCCAACTGCCCCCCCCCCCAAAAAAACCGAGCTACTAGCCTACTATCTCGAAAGCAATTAGGGCCTACTCATGCGCATTTCTGTCTTTTTTGGCTATTTCTAAGTATTTCGATTGGAAATGGAAATTCTGACATTAATAGTTAGGCCCACACATTTAAACATACCCTTTACTAAGTAGGCCTACATGGTGTAAAACATAGGCCTACCATTTTACCAAGTTAAAGGGGTAAACGCACCCTGTTACCAAGCACATGGGATAAAATATATCTTTTACGAAGCAGGTGGAGCAGAGGCGCCGGAACGACGAAAGGGCCAGGGTACCACTTGTATACCCTGGTACCCGGGTCCAGGCACCCCTGAAGTGGAGTAAAACGGCTAACCTGGGAGTCGGCCTACTGGGTTCGATTTCGGTGTTGGCCGAGAAAGTTCCCCGGGTTTTCAGTCTAGTCATTCGGATGGTACGAAAAACCATGGCCCCGTTACTATATTGATGTGCACTAAGATTTGAATGTCGGAATTCGATATAGCCTGAGCCACTGCCCAGTCAAATGTTTCCGTATAGCACACAGCGAGTTTTGTCAAAGGTCATGAGATGTGAGGCTAGTGATATACTATGCCGCGTGCTGTCGCGGTTCGCCGTTCCAGCGCGCGGCAGCTGCAAGCCGCGTAGTTTGAACCCCTGACATACTATGAACGGCAAACCGCCCTCCAGTGCAGGACCTGTGTGCGAGAAACTTAGTGCATCTGGTGATTGCACTGCAATAAAAATCCCACCGCGGCGAGCGGGATAGTATGTCACTAGCCATAGCCTAACATGTGTTGTCTCTGAAAACCGCTCCTGCGCGCGGTTGCGGTTCTCATTTTCCCGCCAACAGACGCGGCAGAAAAATATCAGACAGAGGCAACCGCTCCCACGCGCGACGACGGTTTCTCTGGTATGTCAGGGGCCTGTTTCACGAAATTTCAACTAAGATAAAATCCGATTTTAGTAATTCGATTGGATAGTATTAGATTGATTTTAGCGCTTAGCCAATCAGATTTAAGTATTTACTAAAATTTGGATAAAATTTCGTGAAACAGGCCCCTGGTCTCATAGGATAACATATGTGTTGGCGGGTTTTATTAACCGCTGCCGCGCCGCGTTTTGTTTGTCACTACACTAAACGGGGTTAGCGGTAATCACTAAAACAGACCCTGGGGCCTGGAAACACCCCTAATATTAACCTAATTAAACTATAACCCACAATCTCGCCAACAACCACGTGCCCTATAACCCCATTTACATCTCCACGAGGGGGTTGGATGGCCGAAAAGTTAGCACGTGCTCTATATATAACCCCATTTACATCTCCACGAGGGGGTTGGATGGCCGAATGGTTAGCACGTGCCCTATAACCCCATTTACATCTCCAAGATGGGGTTGGATGGCCGAATGGTTAGCACGTGCCCTATAACCCCATTTACATCTCCAAGATGGGGGTTGGATGGCCGAATGGTTAGCACGTACTATATAACCCCATTTACATCTCCAAGAGGGGTTGTATTGTCGAATGGTTAGCATGTGATGTATCATACAGCCTGTCATTGAGTTAACTGGCGTAGTTTCGAATCTTCGGTTGTACGGGGCGAGGAGTAGGATCGCCTGTCCAATCCCGTGGGGTTTTCACTTGTTGAGTGGTTTCCTCACACCGTTAAAGACTCCTACGCGCAATCGAATTATTGAAATAAAATTAAACCATATATGACCTAGTATGTCGTGTCGAGTGGACGTTAAAACCTATTTCTCTATCTCATCGAACTGGATGTCATCATTAACATCCCCTGAAAATTTCAAGTTCCTAGGACCACGAGAACTGGTAGAGGTGCGCGTTACTGAAATAGAACCGAGAATTGAGCTGGCCTTAACAATCAGACAAAGCCAATCTATAATTAGCCTTAATATGTGGTAGAAAAGTAGGGGTTAAGCCACATTTCATTTAACTAAATCTTTTCAATTCTAATATGCAGTATTGGTTATTTTAAATATAGGCCTAGAAAATAAAATAACTATCAATTGGTGAAAGTGATTGTGTGACATTTAATAAAACGATTTGTTCAGTGGCGGATCGAGTTGGGTGATTGGGTTCGAAGGGGCAGGAACCCCCGCTAAATGACAGTATACAATCTTTTATTATTCTGTTCCTATGGAACGTGTAAATTTGATGGAATCGATTGTTGTATTCCGGTACCGATATGTGCTACAAATCACCAATGACAACCCGATTGTTTTCCAAATGTTCTCAGACGAGAGTCACCACTCCCATTGCATCATATACTAAACTTGGGCTGTCTGTCTACAGTTAGATTCGCTTGAGAACAGATACTACAGTAGTTGACCGACATTTGGCCGATTTTAGTCGAAAACAATACGTATACTTCGAAAATTTTGTGAAGGATTTATTCTACTTCCATGTTATTCAATTGAAAAGTTTATTTAATGTTTGCGTGTATAACTGATGTGAAACGAAGTAGAACACGTTACAAAACAGGTGTACTAAATTTTAGATATGGCGGCTATTTAGGGCAGAAACCTATTTTCGAAGTATAAAGTAGAGAGAGAGAGAGAGAGAGAGAGAGAAAGAGAGGGGGAGAGAGAAATGTACGGTTTAACGTCCACTAGACACAAACTAGGTCATTTCGGGACTAACACATGGTTCATTTTATTTCAATAATTCGCTTGCGCGTAGGGGTCTTTACCAGTGGGAGGAAAACGAAGGACCCGGAGAAAACCAATGAGGTTGGACATGCGACCCTACTTCTTGTCACGTACAACCGGGGATTCGAAACCACACCAGTTGACTTAATGACAGGCTTTATGATACAGCGCGCACGAGCTAACCATTCACCCATCCAACCACCCAAGAAGTAGATTCTCTGTGTGCAGAATGCTCTCCCCTGCTCTCCCATGACACAAATCCTGTGTACGCCCCTGTATTTGTTGCGTATATAATAAACCATTTATTGAACTATTTGGGCCTATTAACAATAACTGTCATGTTGTTGAATAGCCTGCATAAGAATCAAACTATCCATTATACTTATATATCTATTGTACTTTCTATAGTGGCCATTATAAGGCGCGTGTTTTGTTGTTCGGTTGAACCCAGAGCAGTTTTATCTATCGGGTCTAGTCGGCAGTAAAAAAATATACATATATTTTATTGTCAACAATAATCACTGTCTTAGAGTCAACCTGTCGAGTTGTAGTAGAAAAGTGTGGATTCGATATATATAAATGATAAGTGGTATTCGGTGTTTTAGGAAGGATAAACATAAGTCTACTCTGCCTCGTGTACGACACTACGGTATCGTTACTTTAGGGTTTTTTTTTTATCAGATATACCTGAAGTACAATAATACCTGAAGACGCCTATAGAGGGCAGACAGCTAGCTTATATGATTTAATGTATGTCATAGATGAAGTAAAGTGGAAGTTTTTTTTACCTGGGGCCGGTTGCTCAAAGCTCTGTTATCTTTTAACGATCCGTTAACTTTAACGGAGGGAAAGCTTGTTGTTGGAAATAAAGGCTCAGAACATTCTGTTGTGCAATTTTTTACTACAGATTTATGCTAATATAAAAGATAAAGTATTCTATATTGTTTTCTGTAGTAAATTTAACGGCAAGTTAACAAACAACACGTTTCTAAGATATGTCCGTTAAAGTTAACGGATCGTTAAAGATAACGGAGCTTTGAGCAACTGGACACTGGACGTTTATTTGATTTATTTACGTAAATAGATATCCAGAAATATTAGCACAACCGTAAAGCTGCACTACCATGTTTCACGGTAAACGATGAAAAGATAAAAGGTATGTCGACACAAACTGGTTTAATAACATTTTAAAGTACTTTTCTTCCATCTTGGGACTATTCATAAATATAGATGTTTTTGTTAAGTATTAATTATAATTACTATCTAATATTCAACATGGAGGGAGCTGTTGTGGAATAAGTTGTAGGCCTACGAAACCCGTCAAAAAATATTAGCAAGCTGGAGATACAATTTGAACTTGGCTGTGTGACTTGAATACCTGATATAAATGAAAAAGTGTAACATTATCGACGGGAAGAAGTATCAGTCGTTGTATAAAGAGTAAGCATACACTGCGTGGTACACATCAGTCAACACTACTTATAACTAAACAAGTAAGCACGTCCTACCTGGCGCACAACACACGTGTTACAAGAAGTGGTATAAAAGTAAGCAGACCCTCTCTCATGTACTGCATGCAATACTAATTTTCTACATATAACTCAAGAAGAAGTGGAGTGTTATTGGATGACCTAGAAAGAGTAAGCATACCCTGTCTCATGTATGACATCCAACACTACTTATATCTCAACAAGACGATATTCCAGAAAGAGTAACAATACCTAGTTAAAATACTTTTAACGTTAAACTGTGGGCGGAAGACATTAGTAGTGGAACCATTTCTAAACAATACCGTGCCTGGTACACAATAGTGAACACCACTTATAACTAATCAGGACGTGATATCGGGTGTTCTAGAAAGAGTAAGCATACCCTGTTTCATGTACTACATGCACCACTACTTATAACCCAACAAGAAGGGCATCGGTAGTTCAAGAAATAGTAACAATACCTTGACTGGTACAAACCAATCAGCACCACTTATTACTCAACAATAAGCGTTATTGGATGCTCTTGAAAGAGTAAGCCTACGCTGCCTAGACCGGATAATATTAGAAGGGATATTAATATCACGATAAATGTTAAAAACGGTGCCAAATTTGCAATTCATATAAGAAAAGTTAAATTCGATTTCGTTGAGAAAATTCGTATGGTTTCCAGAGAAGTTCACGAAGATGCGGTCATGACCATTTGATTCAGGTTATGAGCGGTTGATTTCCGTCATATAAAACGAAGTGAGCGAGAGAGAGCTGAAAACGTGAGCGACAATTGGACGTTCGGTTCAACGTCAACTTCTGCCAAGGGTGTTATCGTAGACAATCACAACTGGGCTGCGAATGGCAAGATAAAAGGCTTGAAACTGGTTGAAACAATAACGTTTGACCGCTTTTGAAAAGTTTATTCGGAAACACTCGTATTAGAGGCCCTTTGTAATGTGGAAGCGGGCGTAAACCTAAGAAAGAAAGAAAGTTTAAACTAATAGAGCCGCTAAAAGGATTGTTTGGGTTTTTTTTTAATTTTTAAAATTAACAAAGCTGATAATAAAATCAAAAACCATGTGTGCGAAGGTTGAAAAAAATAAAATGATGTCTCTTAAAACTGTGGGTACGTCCATTACGGCGCTTGTGCGTTTAGAGAAAAAAAAGAATTTCGGCGACAGCAGTTATTTTCAACGCCCTCTTCACCCGCCATCAAACCCACAGAGAGTTTTAGAATCTCACTTCATAAAGACAAACGAGTCGTCAAGTTTAAACAAATCTGGAAGTTTTGTGAAGAATAAAGACAAAACTCGAAGTTACAAACCGACCTCGAAGCCTGATTTATTTGACTCTATGGGGTCAGAGGGTATTGATAATTTTCGAGCAACGAAAACTAAACGAAGAAATATTTTGGGTTCTTCGAGTCGACAAGAGTCTATTATTGAGGGAAGAGCCAGTGTTTGTGGTGAGGTAAGTGCAGGACAGGGGGTCTGACAAGCGACAACGTATAGTCCGTTCGGATGAGACGTTAAACCCGTGTACACATTGGCGTGCACATAAGAGTAATCCATAGCGCCGTTGCCCGGAAAAAATATCCCTAACAGCAACTGAATGACGTATGCCCGTCTTCATTAGCCCAGTCGGGACAGAACAGTTCATTTCGTATTGAGGTAAGAACATTTGAATATACAGTGTGCTATGAGGGAAATTTTGCCCGGGCAGGAACTGAATTCCAACTGCCAAGGGTTCTTTTTACGTGTACGCCAATGTGTACACTGGACCTCGGTTTTACGTCCCATCCGAACGACTAGGTAGCTGTCCTTGTCAGGCCCTCCTTCATCACTGACAAGGGGAAATCACGCCGGAAAATCGAGATGAACTTTCTCGGCCAATGCAGGGATCGAACTGACCGACCTCCAGGCTAACGAACCAGCGACTTAGCCACCGTGATCCCCTGACAGAGAAGGAGCCTCTGAGGATTGTACGCTCGATGGTCCCTACTGAAGTCAATATACTCGCGTAGTTTGTTTGTCCATTTTGTAGTTTCGGTGCCCTCATGCTGTTTTATTGAATTGGTAAGTTTGCCACATTTATCACGGACCCAGACTCGAGGACCCACGACCCTCATTTCGTCTCCGGGTAGTTCCTTTAGGAACTGTCTCTGAGCGAACGATGTCTCGCTACACAGTTCCTTACGGGCCTTATTATCAACTAGTATGAAAATAAGGCTTTTCTCCATCTCGGTTCTAAGGCTATTTTAGATCCTTACCGTCTACTTTGCACCGTGATTCTTCTTTGATCGCCAAAAGAAAACATTTCCTGACACAACCGACACAAATTTATAATAATTCAACACTATTTTCACGTAGAATTCGACGTTAGAAAAAGATAAACAATATCGTTCAAATCTGGCCGCCATGTTTGTTTACTGACGTCAGCGCAGACCGGTCTTTTTCTAACATCGAATTCTACACGAAACTAGTGTTGGATTATTATAAATTTGTCTCGGTTGTGTCAGGAAATGATTTCTTTTGGTGATCCAAAAAGTTTCACGGTGCAAAATAGACGGTAAGGATCTAAAATAGCCTTAGAACCTAGATGGGGTAAAGCTTTATTTTCATACTAGTTGATAATAAGGTCCGTGAGGAACTGTGTAGCGAGACATCGTTCGCTCAGAGACAGTACCTAAAGGAACTAGTCTCCGGGGTGCAACAATATTGTATCAGTCTAGATTTGGGATTAATGACTCGTCAACAGAATGCATTTCAATGGTAATTTGTGTTTCCATGGTTACGTGTGTTACTGATGGAATCCGAACTATCAAGGGTGTACACAAATGTTGCAAGTTTTTCGTCCCTTCCAAATAACTAGATATATTTTCCGTGTCAGCATTGACTGCACGTTAAACATCCTCTGATAGTTAGAAATGGAAATAGGAGTAGGTCAGCACCAGTGTTACGACAAACTGTCCACTTCAGTGAGAATGTCCATCTTTCTTAGACCGGTTGATGCTGAACAGTCGGAGTTCACGTCAGATGTCAAAAGAAGAGTAGGCGTTATGGCCGCTATCGGTGCAAAATTTTACCCAAACACCCAGCTTGCCTTGTGTCCGTCTTGATTACTCTGGTGAATTAATTTATCGTGATTGTATTTCAGCCCTTGAAGAGGTTTCAGAAAGCGGTTAGAAAAATCATGATAATGGGGCGTGTAGTCGGTAAAGGAAGGTAGGTGCAGAGAGAGAGAGAGAGAGAGAGAGAGAGAGACTATATCATTTTCAATAATTGCTAGCGCGAAGGGGTCTTTAGCAGTGGGGGAAAACCGGGGACCCAGAGAAAACCCACGAGGTTGGACAGGTAGGTGCAAGGAGAAAATAAACGATACAGTAGAAGAGACTGTATGTACCATTCCAATAGGTGATAAAAAATATGGGTGCCATTTTAAATTCTAAGCCCAAACGAATGTAATAAAAACATCAATAATCTAAAGGTCCTGCATTCAGGACCGTCGGCGTGGCACCAGCTGCGACCCGCCCTGCCGTTATCCTGCGAAATGGTTTGGGGTTGTTACATGAATAATCAAACATATCGTATCATACACTGTTCAATCTGACTAAAATCCAGATCTATAGTTCGTTTTGTTTTATTTTATACTTTTGATGGTCTACACTGCATGAAGATCTGACAAGTTTTTCTGGAATGTTGCGTCGGGGGTCACACAAGAGGTTTTTGTTTTGACCCTATGACGTCAGACGTTGTATAGGGGTTTTCCCACAGTTCCTTGCAGAGCACCTCAAGGAATCGTCATAACAGACCGTTTCATTGGCTAATTCCTCACATCAACTAGAACGCCTGTTATATAACAGCTCTTCCAGATACTAGTTTTGTGAAAACAAGTAAAACCATAAAAAACGAAACGACAGAGGATATGTGTTTTAATAAGATTATAGCCTAAACTGTTTGGAATTAATTTTAATTTTAGTTAACATTTGAAAAAGAGAAAGTGCGTGCATTCTGCGCTTAGGCATTGGATCTCGTAGTTACTTACAACAGAATAGGATTGTGTCTGTCTCAAAAAGGGTTTACACATTTTGTTCTTTGTTCTTTATTTTTGATACAGAGAGAGACCAAAGGAAACCGATAAAGATATGTTGTCTTGGACTACGATATGCGATGACCTTGGTTTAACCAGGACGAACTATGCAAATCTAGGCTTAACCTTTGACCCTACTGATTTCAAGGTCAAGAAAAAGGTATACGTATTTGAAATCTTCAATTTCTTACTAGTCGTTAGATATGTTGATATTAGGATCATATTAAAGACAGTGACTAGTCGTACGGATTTCTGTTGTCAGTGGTGCAGAATTGAGAACTGTCTAATCGATCCGATAGGACGAACAACCGTGGTTCCGTAATTACATTGGCGTGCACGTAGAAGATCCCTTGGTAGTTGGAATTCGATTTAAGAGTAGGCCATAGTGCCGCTGCCCGGGCAAATTTTCCCTCATAGCACACTGTATGGCGTATGTCTGTTTTCATTAGCCCAATCGGAGCAAAACACTAGGACGTTAAACCCCATTTCAGTCCCGTAGCCAAGGGGGGGGGGGGGGCTGGCGAAAAGTTGTCGACAATATGGTCGGGGGAAGATAACCATCCCGGGCCCCCCTATCAGCCGGGCTGCCCCCCCCCCCCCTCCGCCAGCAAGCTGGCTACGGGCCTGCCCCATTTCATTTCATTTCGTTCGATTGCCTTCCGGGGAAATTTCCTCATAGCACACGGTATGGCGTATTCCCGTCATCATTATCCCATTCTTTCCAGAAGAGTAGGACGTTAAACCCAATTTATTGATTATGTAATTCCAGGGTCATATATCTAACGATGCCATAGAGACGCTGTGTTTAAATCCCGTGGAGAGAACGGGGGAACAGATCAGACATTGTCTGGTATCTCTTAATACCACGATACCAGCTTTCAGTGAGTTCCCCATCAAGATGCAGGCCTCTTTAGTTCAAGTGGGCTGGTATGAAAAGTAAGACCGACTTTATTTCTTATAATATAAAATATATTCAGTCCCAACGGTAGTCATGGTGGTGGTATGGCACTGACTCTAGGTCCATGAACCAATTCCCGAGGTTCCACTACGGTGTTGGCCAAGAAAGTGCTTTTGGATATTTCAGCCTGGTCATTAAAGCCTTACATCCGAGAGCACACTTGTTCCAGCGGTGGTTATGGTTGTTCGGTGTGTATGACACTGACTCTAGGTTCATGAACCAAGAAGTCCGGGTTGGGATTTTCTAGCCTGGTCATTACACTGTATGGTGAATCGTTTATTAGCCCGCTTGGTGCAAAAAAAGTGAAACATTAAACTTCGTTTTAATTCATACCAGTTGTTTGTGTGTTGTTTAATACTGGTAATGTGAGTTATCTTTATTCTATGTAAATATCCGTATAAGTGGGTTATTTTATATAAATACCCGTATAAGTGATCGAGTTATTCTGTATAAATACTGGTATAAGTGAGTTATTTTGTTTAATACCGGTATAAATGAGTTAACTGCATGTATATATAATACCGGTATAAATGAGTATTTGTTTTGACTGGGCTATTCGTATGAGCTATTCGCATTATATATTATTCCAATTAAATACCCGTATAAGTGAGTTATTGTATAAATACTGGTATTGTTTTATGAGTTATTTGAATTCTGTATAAATACCCGTATAAGTGAGTTATTGTATAAATACTGGTATTGTTTTATGAGTTATTTGAATTCTGTATAAATACCCGTATAAGTGAGTTATTTGATTTTACTTGTAGATTTGATCCTGGACGTGTTATTATAAGACAAGGTCAAAGGGCAGATAACTTTTATTTAATTTTGTCAGGAGCGGGTAGGTTTTGTTACTATGGAAGGGATGGATTGCATGCCATGTCACACGAGCTTATCAATAGCAAAGTCGGTTACTGTCCATGTTTTAATATTTACCTTTATGTTCCCTGGGGGCATTTTCGGGGTTTAGGGTTTCGGGGACCCTCCCCCCCCACCTTTCTCCTTAATTTATCAACATAATGAGCTGCTTCGGGAGTTGGGAGAGAGAGAGAAAGTGGGAGGGAACCGGATTGCCCGGAGAAGGCGCCCCATGCCACATACACTCACACCAGGGCTCGAAACCACAACCGCAAGCCAGAGGTGGCCGGCCAGCTAGAGGTCGAAGCGCCGCACTCTAGACCACTATGCCATCCCTACCCCATTCGAGAGTTGGAGAAGTGGATGTATTCAACCCTAAAGTATGATCTCGGTCTAATTATTTACGCTTGCTCTTTAGATCGTTAGGTATGTCATTGAGTCTGGTGACTTGTAAGGGGAAAACGTATAGGGCCGACTGCCCAACCTCGTGGGTTTCTCCGGGTCCTCCTGTTTCCTGCTACTGATAACGATCCCTCCCGCAAGTGCATTATTCAATTAGCGTTCGTTTGTTTCTCTCGCGATTAAACACACATTATGCAAGAGCTACATCTGCCTATTGCAGATCTTTCTTTAGGCCTGAAATCTTATCAACATTATTAATTAGACATTAATTAACTTATCCAGACCATAATCAACTCACGGTGTCATCACTAGCCTGTGATATTTACTGGATTAGGATCCAATTTGCTGCTGTGATTTGCTGCTCAACCTTCATTCATGATTTAATCATGAAATAGATAATCGAAACGATGTTTATTATCGTACCGATTTTAGTAATGATGATCGAGGCTAGGCCGAAAATTCAATCGCTAAATTCTCGATACAAAGTGGATCAATTTGACTGAAATCTTCAATAAAATCCCGTAACATTAGCTTGTTGTTAACTATTATAGTGAGAACTGCCAGCTCTTTATCTAATCTCTTGTTATGTATCTTTAACATTGTATCTTGCAATTCTGTTTTTGATTGTCGCAGCGGTGGTTACTATATTGGAGAACAAACCAAAGACGAAGACGTCTAAACACGGGGGTCATCAGCGACCGCCATCAGCAGACGACCATGACGAGTTAGGTGATATAATGGAAGAAGGAGAAGAAGACGAGAAAGAAGAACAGTATGTTAGGACGGCGAATATTCTTCATAAAGGGTCAAGTTTTGGGGTAAGTCATAAAGAGTCATAAAGATCAAGTTTTGAGGTAAGTCATAAAGGATCAAGTTTAGGGGTAAGTCATAAAGGATCAAGTTTACAGGTAAGTCATAAAGGATCAAGTTTAGAGGTAAGTCATAAAGAGTCATAAAGGATCAAGTTTTCAGGTAAGTCATAAAGAATCAAGTTTTGAGGTAAGTCATAAAGAGTCATAAAGGATCAAGTTTAGAGGTAAGTCATAAAGGATCAAGTTTCGAGGTAAGTCATAAAGGATCAAGTTTACAGGTAAGTCATAAAGGATCAAGTTTACAGGTAAGTCATAAAGAGTCATAAAGGATCAAGTTTTCAGGTAAGTCATAAAGAATCAAGTTTTGAGGTAAGTCATAAAGAGTCATAAAGGATCAAGTTTTGGGGTAAGTCATAAAGGATCAAGTTTAGAGGTAAGTCATAAAGGATCAAGTTTAGAGGTAAGTCATAAAGGATCAAGTTTAGGGGTAAGTCATAAAGGATCAAGTTTTGGGGTAAGTCATAAAGGATCAAGTTTAGAGGTAAGTCATAAAGGATCAAGTTTAGGGGTAAGTCATAAAGGATCAAGTTTCGAGGTAAGTCATAAAGGATCAAGTTTTGGGGTATGTCATAAAGGATCAAGTTTCGAGGTAAGTCATAAAGGATCAAGTTTTGGGGTATGTCATAAAGGATCAAGTTTTGAGGTATGTCATAAAGGATCAAGTTTACAGGTAAGTCATAAAGAGTCATAAAGATCAAGTTTTGAGGTATGTCATAAAGGATCAAGTTTACAGGTAAGTCATAAAGGACCAAGTTTAGAGGTAAGTCATAAAGAGTCATAAAGGATCAAGTTTTCAGGTAAGTCATAAAGAATCAAGTTTAGAGGTAAGTCATAAAGAGTCATAAAGGATCAAGTTTAGAGGTAAGTCATAAAGGATCAAGTTTAGAGGTAAGTCATAAAGGATCAAGTTTAGAGGTAAGTCATAAAGGATCAAGTTTAGGGGTAAGTCATAAAGGATCAAGTTTAGAGGTAAGTCATAAAGGATCAAGTTTAGAGGTAAGTCATAAAGGATCAAGTTTAGGGGTAAGTCATAAAGAATAAAGTTTTGAGGTAAGTCATAAAGGATCAAGTTTAGGGGTAAGTCATAAAGGATCAAGTTTAGAGGTAAGTCATAAAGGATCAAGTTTTGGGGTAAGTCATAAAGGATCAAGTTTAGAGGTAAGTCATAAAGGATCAAGTTTAGGGGTAAGTCATAAAGGATCAAGTTTCGAGGTAAGTCATAAAGGATCAAGTTTTGGGGTATGTCATAAAGGATCAAGTTTTGAGGTAAGTCATAAAGGATCAAGTTTTGAGGTAAGTCATAAAGAGTCATAAAGGATCAAGTTTAAAGGTAAGTCATAAAGAATAAAGTTTTGAGGTAAGTCATAAAGGATCAAGTTTTGAGGTAAGTCATAAAGAGTCATAAATGATTATGTTTTGGGATGAGTCATAAAGGATCAAGATTTGGGGTTATGGTTCCAGACAAACATGGGCTTTATCACCACAGGCCCGGTACTAAACAGCACAGTGGACACTAACGGCTAGCCCCCGGATTAATTCAGTTGGCTTGATATGTGTTGATTATTTCTGTATATAGTTCGTGTCAATCTAATTAAAACACAGATCCTATTTCGTTTTGTTTTTTATACTTCAAAATTTCGTTTTACCTGTCTTCACAACACTAAGATCTGGAAGAGTTGTTATATAACAGGCGTTCTGGTGGACGTGAGACATTAGCCAATCAAACGGTATGTTACGGCGACTTATTGGCGTTCGTTGCGCGGAACTTCGGGTTAACCACTAGAAACATCAACGTTGATTGATTAATCGGATTGACTAATCAGTGTCTGACGTCATAGGGTCAAAAGTCTCTCGTTTGACCCCTGCCGTGAACTCCACTATTACTTGTCGGATCTTTAAGTAGCGTAGGCCATTGAAAGTATAAAAACGAAACGAAATAAATATAGATCTGTATTTTTATCAGATTGAGTTCGTGTCTTTTCGGTTTTGTCTGGTAATACCTCGCTTACTATCGAGTCTCTGATTAATTACATCTATACCATTACCCCTGATGTAAGTCGTGAGAGGTGGTGTGTTCTCCCTCTTTATAGAACACATTGCTTATTGTAACCTGTATTTGTTTATTTTGTGAACAGGAGATAGCGTTGATACAAGGTTCCATCAGAACAGCTACAGTGACATGTCGTACACCAGTGGAGTTATTGGCCTTGGATCGAACAGATTACATTAATATATTCATGAAAGCTGAACGGGGCAAGGAACCTGAACATATCCAATTCCTCAAGAGAATGAATATATTTAAAGGATTCGCGCTGGATAAAATACCCTGGAATGATCCGACAATTTGTGCTTTCACGTACGTCAGGTAAATAACTACTGTCCATAATTTGGTAGAATAATAAAGGTATATGTATCAGGGGCAGGTCCAGATGGGCAAGAGGAGCACCCCCCCCCCAAACATTCCTCAGCTACAGGGCACGCCCCCCCCCCCAACATTCCTCAGCTACAGGGCACGCCCCCCCCCAGCAAATATTCACGGATCCCCCTGTGTGTATGTCTACAACAGCCAAGGTTTGGTCCTTCGCATGGTACACCTCATCTTCAATAGAAGGCTTGATCACGCCTTAACTACATTCATCTTATTAACCCCTTCATGTAACACAACGCCGGATTAACCATGGTGCGGGCCCTGGGGCCTGGAACATGTGGGGGGCCCCTGATCACCGACAGCAAGCGCCGGAGGCTCGAAGCCCCGCAAGTGGGGATGTAGCAGAGTGTTGGGGACGCCAATATAATGCCCGAGTTACTGAGCGCGGAACGGTGCGTGTGTGTACGTGGGGGTCTGGAAGTCTCTCTCCCTAAAAAAATTTGAAAATTAGACTGTCACAAACGCGTTTTCTACCCACTTAGAGCTGCAATCAACGTCGCTCCCGTGTGTCAATTTCGGCAGCGCTATTTCTCATTTTGATATCAAGCATACCAAAATGAGAAACTCCCTATCCTCTTAACTAGAACTAGTCCGAAACACCATAAGGCGACGTGGATAGGGCGACCAGAACGAAAATCTCTAATCATGTCATTTGGTGGTGGCGCTCCCAAAGACCAACGAGGTCCTGTCAAATGTGAATAAGGGCGACCAAAACGAACCCTTTAATTTCATGTGGTGGGCCAGGCGCCGACCCAGAAAGAGGTGATAGGAGAGGCCCTTCGCCTATGGGTGCGACGCCCTTTTCTGGGGTCCTCCCTCAGAAAATTTTGAAATTAACGATGCAGGAAACACGTTTTTCTGCCATTGGGGTGATACAGGCCCGAAGCCAGAAACCAAAATTTAGCCGACATAGGGGGGCGAGGAAGATAAATTTCCGACAACAAAAAATCAATGAACGAAGGTCATCGTCGACTGCCGTAAGCAGGAGGAGTGGGAGAGCACGAAAATTAGAAGCTGTGAGAGTGAATTTTGGCCTCTATATAGTCTAGGTTGAATAATGAGTTTCTTGTTTTCCAAGAAATGACATGCAGGTGGCGAATGTGTCGGAAAATTAAGAGTTTCTGTCCGACATTAACTATCTCTCGGCCGAATTTGAAAGGATATGTCGTACTAAAACTCTCTCCCGGTGAAAATGCGAACATAGCTAACCAGCGATTTGTTTCTGATGCAGGGGGGCCATGCCCGATAGCCTCCACATAAGAGATATAAGAAAGTTTGGATCAGGTGTAGGCGCCATTAAAACCAACCGACTCATCAGTGCCTTAGGAGCATCACATGTGATCATAATCAAGTGTATTATTTTATTATTAAAAGGTTGGCAATTATTTTGGAGGGAGCACCTTATTTTTCTGAAAATTTTCAGAAATTGGAGTCCGGAATCACGATTTCCTGGTATTTCAGGCACTTGTGTGGAGCCATTTAAAAGTACCTCACACAGAAAAAAAAAAAATTCTGCCACAAAATTATCGAATTCTGGCGTTATTTAAGTGGACCAATCCATGCGAGTGCTATGAAATGACGGCATTTCTAGAGGAGGGGGCTGGATGCAACTGAGATTATTTGTGGGGGCCCCTAATGTGGGGGGCCTGTGCCCCATGGTTAATCCGGCCCTCGTGATAAAAGCGAGTTATATAAAATGATAGTATTTCTAAAAGATGGGGCTGGACGCTGGATGGGGCTGGAGATTTTTTGTGGGGGGCCCCCTAATGTGAGGAGCCCTGGGGCCTGTGCCCCATGGTGCCCCATGGGTAATCCGGCCCTGATGTAACACTCTGCTTATTTCGGCACTAAATTTGATTGGGTAGCCCAGCTTATGATCCAATCAGACTCCTTGAATACTAAGTATCGGGCTTTCAAGCTAAAATGTATAGCTGTGATAATCGAGTTCCAAAGTTCGTCCAATGTCAAGGTTTCTGTGCAGGTTGCGATGTCACAACCTCTGATTGGATGCTACTGATGACGTGTCTGCAGATAATGTAGCTATAATGTCGGGAATTGCATAGATGTTGTAAAACTCGTGGCCGTTGCTTCAGGAACAAGGTTACACCTAGTATTATCGAGGTGATCAAAATAAACTGCAATGCCCCCCCCCCCACCTCTACTGTTTTTTGTTTTTATTACCAGGAGAGAAACTATTTTATGTGAAAACAGTAATAAGTCCGAGTTAATATTTATAATAATGACGGGCACCTGCCGGGTTATTAAATCATTACCTGCAGTCAAACCTAAACTCTACAGGTCAGAGGTCAGGGAATATGGTCTACATACACCCAGAACTAACAGTAAGTTATATAGTTCTAGAACACATGACACCACTTCCCCTTGCGTGCATATAAAACGCCCCTTGTCGATGTAAGAGTAGACCGTAGCGCTGCTTCCCGGGTAAAATTTCCCTCATAGCACACTGTATGGCGTATCCCTGTCTTCATTAGCCCAGTTTAGGACCAAAACCAGGATTGGTGTTGGACACAGAGCCTCGTTTAACGTTGTGACTAGGCGGCACCGCCAACGCGCACTTGCCAAACTGTGCCGCCTACTGAGCCAAAGGCAAAAACGTTGAAGACTGGGCGGAAACATACATACATTTTGAGACTCGCTGACAAAGTTTTTCCCCATGTGCCAAGCCTGGATTAATCCATGATTTAACAAGATGCCAAAACTAATAGTGTATCAAATTTTTAAGTGCTCAGAATGGGAGTCAATTTTCAAATTTTTCGGGGAAGGGCGGTCTTACACCTGCGATGTTCGCGCAGCTCGCGGGTACGGTGCCAGCAGGTTTGACTTCGCCCGACATTGCCGCGCACGACCAAATCCTGAGGCAAGGCTCTGGTTGGACAAGTGTGATATGGCATACCAGGTGCGGATCCGGGCCTGCTAACGATATCATGCTGGGTAATTCTAGTCAAAAATTGAGTTCGCTTATTTCCCGACTAGGGTCCAGGAGACCGTGAATGAAAGTCTCGTCAAAATGAATGAATGAAATGGGGTTTAACGTCCTACTGTTATGCACTTAACCTGAACTAATTGAAGACAGGCATACGCCATACAGTGTGCTATGAGGGAAATTTTGCCCGGGCAGCGGCGCTACGGCCTACTCTTATATCGAATTCCAACTGCCAGGGGATCTTTTACGTGCACTCCAATGTGTACACGGGACCTCGGTTTTTCGTCCCATCCGAACGACTAGGCAACTGTCCTTGTCAGGCCCTCTGTATAACTGACAAGGGGAAATCACGTCGGAAAATCGAGATGAACTTCCTCGGCAAATGCAGGGATCGAACACTCGACCTCCAGGCTAGCGAACCAGCGCCTTATCCACTTAGCCACCGTGATCCCCGAAAGTCTCGTCAAAACAATCACCATTTGTTTGGTTAAATGTTAAGACGACTACCCGTTTAATCTGTCGTATTATTTATTCCTTGGCTTAATACATCCCCTGGTTGTACGAGTGGATTCATCGGTCCAATCTCGTAGGTTTTCTCCGGGCGGGAGCTCCGGTTTCCTCCTACTGCTAAAGACCTCTACGCGCATGCAAATTATTAAAATTGATGATCTCGAAATGACCTAGTTTGTGTCAGTGTTCCAGATCATATTTAGCCAAGTTCCTGTTCTGGGTCCTCATGGGTTTTCTCCGTATCCTGTGGTTTCCTTCCACTGCTAAAGACTCCTACGCACAAGCGAATTATTGAAATAAAATTAAACCATATGTTAGTCCAGAAATGACATAGTTCGTGTCGAGTGGACGTTAAAATCTCTCTACCTCTCTTGTTCTGGGTTTATGGCACATGCAGCGGTCAGAAGTCACAATTCAGTTCTTATGGCTCCAAAGACAGCATGTCTACACAATATGAGTAAACGATGCCTGGCTTACTTCTTCGGTCATGTCCACCAACATAAAACGTTAGTGTATTTTTTTGCTTAATTTTAGGAACGGAAAATATAAAAGTTCGGAGGACATTAACGAGAGAGACGAAATCGACGCCTGGTTCTATACAGCTACCGACTAAATCTAAACTAGAGGCTGAAATAGCATTGAGTCGTTCTAATACTATTCTATCAACCATAGCTAGAAAAACACCACAACAAGGTCAGTATTATAACTAGTATCTAGAAAAACACCACAACAAGGTCAGTATTAAAACACCACAACAAGGTCAGTATTAAAACACCACAACAAGGTCAGTATTATAACTAGTATCTAGAAAAACACCACAACAAGGTCAGTATTATAACACCACAACAAGGTCAGTATTATAACTAGTATCTAGAAAAACACCACAACAAGGTCAGTATTAAAACACCACAACAAGGTCAGTATTATAACTAGTATCTAGAAAAACACCACAACAAGGTCAGTATTAAAACACCACAACAAGGTCAGTATTATAACACCACAACAAGGTCAGTATTAAACCACTACAGCAAGGTCAGTATTAAAACATCACAACCAGGTCAGTAGCAGCTAGAAAACGCCAGGGGCCTGTTTCACAGAATTTTAATTAAGATAAAAATCCAAATTTTCGTGAAACAGGACCCAGGACAAGATCAGTTTAAAAATTAGAAGCTAGAATAACGCCAGTATTTAAATTAGAATCTAGAAAAAAGCCACAAGAAGATCAGTGAGTCAAACCACAACCAGGGGCCTGTTTCACGAAATTTTAACTAAGATAAAATCCGATTTTAGTAATTCGATTGGATAGTATTAGATTGATTTTAGCGCTTAGCCAATCAAGTTAAAATTTCGTGAAACAGGCCCCAGGTCATCTTCATGATCATCATAATCATCATATTCACTATCATCGTCGTCATCATCATCATCGTCATCGACATCATCATCATCGTCATCGACATCATCATCGTCGTCATCGACATCATCATCGTCGTCATCGTCTTCATCATCAGTTGTGTTTTTATTTGTAGTTGCCGATGATGCTGAAGAACATATGAATCTTATAAATGATGTTTTTAAGAGGAGACATGTTTTACCACCCATAGAACAACACGTGAGTTAATCAAAAAAACATGTTTTACCACCCATAGATCAGCACGTGAGTTAATCAATAACCCATGGTTTACCACCCAAATATCAACACGTGAGTTAATCAAAAAACCATGTTTTACCACCCATAGATCTAAACGTGAGTTAATCAATAACCCATGTTTTACCACCCAAATATCTAAACGTGAGTTAATCAATAAACCATGTTTTACCACCCATAGATCAACACGTGAGTTTATCAATAAACCATGTTTTACCACCCATAGATCAGCACGTGAGTTAATCAAAAAACCATGTTTTACCACCCATAGATCTAAACGTGAGTTAATCAAAAAACCATGTTTTACCACCCATAGATCTAAACGTGAGGTAATCAATAAACCATGGTTTACCACCCATAGAACAACACGTGAGTTAATCAATAACCCATGTTTTACCACCCAAATATCAACACGTGAGTTTATCAATAAACCATGTTTTACCACCCATAGATCTAAACGTGAGTTAATCAAAAAACCATGTTTTACCACCCATAGATCAGCACGTGAGTTAATCAATAACCCATGGTTTACCACCCAAATATCAACACGTGAGTTAATCAAAAAACCATGTTTTACCACCCATAGATCTAAACGTGAGTTAATCAATAACCCATGTTTTACCACCCAAATATCTAAACGTGAGTTAATCAATAAACCATGTTTTACCACCCAAATATCAACACGTGAGTTTATCAATAAACCATGTTTTACCACCCATAGATCAACACGTGAGTTAATCAATAACCCATAGTTTACCACCCATAGATCAGCACGTGAGTTAATCAATAACCCATAGTTTACCACCCATAGATCTAAACGTGAGTTAATCAATAAACCATGGTTTACCACCCATAGATCTAAACGTGAGTTAATCAATAAACCATGTTTTACCACCCAAATATCAACACGTGAGTTAATCAATAACCCATGGTTTACCACCCAAATATCAACACGTGAGTTTATCAATAAACCATGTTTTACCACCCAAATATCAACACGTGAGTTAATCAATAAACCATGGTTTACCACCCAAATATCAACACGTGAGTTTATCAATAAACCATGTTTTACCACCCATAGATCAACACGTGAGTTAATCAATAAACCATGTTTTACCACCCAAATATCAACACGTGAGTTTATCAATAAACCATGTTTTACCACCCATAGATCAACACGTGAGTTAATCAAAAAACCATGTTTTACCACCCATAGATCTAAACGTGAGTTAATCAATAACCCATGGTTTACCACCCAAATATCAACACGTGAGTTTATCAATAAACCATGTTTTACCACCCATAGATCAACACGTGAGTTAATCAATAAACCATGTTTTACCACCCATAGATCAGCACGTGAGTTAATCAATAACCCATAGTTTACCACCCATAGATCAACACGTGAGTTAATCAATAAACCATGTTTTACCACCCATAGATCAGCACGTGAGTTAATCAATAACCCATAGTTTACCACCCATAGATCTAAAAGTGAGTTAATCAATAAACCATGGTTTACCACCCATAGAACAACACGTGAGTTAATCAATAAACCATGGTTTACCACCCATAGATCTAAACGTGAGTTAATCAATAACCCATGGTTTACCACCCATAGAACAACACGTGAGTTAATCAATAAACCATGGTTTACCACCCATAGATCTAAACGTGAGTTAATCAATAACCCATAGTTTACCACCCATAGATCTAAACGTGAGTTAATCAATAAACCATAGTTTACCACCCATAGAACAACACGTGAGTTAATCAATAAACCATGGTTTACCACCCATAGATCTAAACGTGAGTTAATCAATAAACCATGGTTTAACACCCATAGATCTAAACGTGAGTTAATCAATAACCCATAGTTTACCACCCATAGATCTAAACGTGAGTTAATCAATAAACCATGTTTTACCACCCATAGATCTAAACGTGAGTTAATCAATAAACCATGGTTTACCACCCATAGATTTAAACGTGAGTTTATCATAAGCTCAGTCGTAGCAGAGCAGTAGGACGTTAAACCCCATTTCATTTCATTTCCAAAACATTTTCTGCCAATAATAGATCAAAATAAGAGTTATTATTACCGTCAGGTTAAGGATCCATGATTTTCTAGGCTCGGGACAGTACTTTGTTGGTCATGACCCCTAGGTTACCTAGGCTCGTGACACTACGGGATTGGCCATGACTCCTAGGTTACCTAGGCTCGTTACACTGCTTGCAGGTTTTGCCTCCAATAGACTATGTTCTTTAGTTAGATTTTCAAACATTCACAAAAATGAAATTTCCTATACAAAATGGCTGTTAAAGAAACTGGGGCGCTAGCATCTTAATGTGGTGTTGGCCGCGAAATTTCCTCCGGAGTTTCCAGCCTGGATTCCCGTTGTCATGTTGATGTGCACGTATAAAAGAGTAGGCCGCAGGGCCACTATCCGGGAAAAATTCTTCCCGTGGTAGACCACGTGGTGACGTAACAGACAAGAAGGATGCTAAATCTCATTTCAGTTCATTTGAACCTTTATGTGTGAGCGTATGTGGCATGGAGATAGGGGCGCCTTCTCAACCTCGTGGGTTTCCTCCCTCTGCTAAAGACCCCTACGCGCAAGCGAATTATTGAAATAAAATTAAACCATATGTAAGTCCCGAAATGATCTAGTTGTGTTGAGTGGACGTTAAACCCCATTTCTCACTCTCTCTGAACCTTTCATATTTTGAACTTTTTTTATTTTGAACACAGGATATTTCTGGACCAAATACCAGCATGTCCGGTTACAACATGGCTCGTCATCATCAAGCAGACGTGCAGGATCAAATCTACATTCAGATGACCAAATTAGGACGTGGGGATGTTTTTGTAAGTTATTTGATTTTAATGACAGACCAGTTTATTCACCAATAGCCTACCTTAGAAGTCAGAAATATGTAGGCCTACCTTTTTAAGACAAGGGCCGCTGTTAAAGGACAATCTGTATTTAAAGAAGTGGCGTGACCAAGAAAAGGCTGAATTAGACAAACAAAATGGCTGAATTAACATTTCTTTATTTATCGATATAAACTAACGTAAACTTTAAATGGCAGGGACTTGGAAGGCTGTAGACAATGGGTGTATGGCTATAGAGGGTGTTGTAAGCATAGGTGTATGTATGGCAATACAGCGGGCGGGGCTGTACTCATTGGCGTATGGCTATAAAGGGAGCTGTAACCATGGGTGTATGTATTGCAACAGGGGGCGGGCTGTAATCATGGGTGTAAGGGGTATAGAGGGGGGTCTGTTACCATGGAATTATGTATGACAATATGTCAGGGACTGTAACCATGATAACCATGCTAGTATGGCTATGGAAAGGAATCATAGCATTATAGTATCTTTGTCAAAAATAACAATGATTAGTGCCGGAAAATGAATACCCTCTGACAGACCCCAACAAATAAATGAAACAAAATTGAGTTTAACGTCCTACCGTTTTGCTTCGACTGGTCTAATGAAGATGGGCATACAACATACAGTGTGCTATGTTAGATTTTTGGCCCGGATAGGGGCATTACCGCCAACTCCTTATTTTTTTTTCTAAATCCAAGGGGTAGAGCACGTGCGTGCTGTATCATAAAGCCTGTCAATCATTGAGTCAACTGGTGTAGTTTAAATTCCCTGGTTGTATGTGACAAGAAGTAGGACCGCCTGTCCAATCTCCTGGCTTTTTTTCCGGGTCTACTGGTTTCCTCCTACTGTCAAAGACCTACGGCCAAGCGAATTATTGAAATTAAATTAAACCATATGTTAGTCCCAAAATGACTTAGTTTGTGTGGAATGGACGTTAAACCCCATCCCTCTCTCTCTCTCTCTGTTACACGGACATTGTTCTTTGCCAGGCCGTCCGTCCTGCGTTTGGAGAAACCTACTGGAATAACTAGACGCTATAAATGTGCACTCAATTGTGGTTGCTGGCTTATTTCGTCGAACATAACTGATTTGAAATTGGAGTAAAAACGGAAACCATTGAATGTAAATCAGTTTATATACATTCATATTACCGTATTATATGCGTTGCGAACCACTTTTTAGCTCCTTAAAACAATCCTGATATTATATAACTGTTACGTGTTGTTTTAACCAGGGACTGGAACAGGTTGTATTAAAAGATATAGGAGAATCAACCAGCAGTACCCTGATTTCAGAGGGAGCAGAATGTATCATCATAAATAAACAATTCTTCCGGAAATATCTCACACAACAATCGGCTAATCAAATCAGAAAAAAGGTGAATATTTCTCACACAACATATCTCTCATACCCCACTGCAGTCGGTGAAAAATGTGTCTCATTGCCCACTCTTGTCTGTGAAAAATGTCCCTCGTACAAACTGTCTTGTAGCCCACTGCAGTCTGAAAAATGTCCCGTATAGTCCACTGCTGCCTGTGAAAAATGTCTGTCATTGCCCACTGCTGTATGTGAAAAAAGGTCCCTCATAGCCCACCCCACTGCCGTATGTGAAAGATATCCCTCATTACCCACTTCACTGCAGTCTGTGAAAAATATCCCTCATTGCCCACTTCACTACAGTCTGTTAAAAATATCCCTCATTGCCCACTGCAGTCTGTGCAAAATGTCTCTCATGGCCCACTGCTGTCAGTAAAAAATGTCCCTCGTTGCCCACTGCAGTCTGTGAAAAATATCCCCATTGTCCAGTGCTGTCTGTGAAAAATGTCCCCCATAGTCCACTGCTGTCTGTGAAAAATTTATCCCATGGCCCACTCTTGTCTGTGAAAAATGTCCCTCATTGCCCACTGCAGTCTGTGAAAAATATCCCTCATAGTTCACTGCAGTCTGTGAAAAATGCCCATTGCCCCTCATTGCCAACTGTATTTACACAAAGATATTCTTTTTATTTTTTAAATTGTAGATTCAACCCTTCCCGTCTGAGGAAAGATTACGTCAGAAACTACAGACACAGATCGATTGGGAAGAATTTAAAAATCTAACAATTTTAGATTTTATAGACTTTAATAAACATGTCCAAAATGTGTCCTGGAAACATTAGCAGCGCCCAGCGGCAGACAGGGGCGAAGCGGGGTCGACCAAAGGCGGGAGCACTAGAAGGGGGGGGGGGGGGGGCATAGGGTGTCAAAAGGGGTTAAAAATATTTTGTGCTATTTAATGAATAAAAAAAACCAAAAAACAAAACCAGAACTTGTCCGATTTTGCATTTTTTAAATCTCTGAGGGGGACAGTCATTATTTACTGCAGGGAGGAAACCCGGAGAAAACCCACCAGGTTAGTAAGGCGCACCTAATCCTTGGCAAGCAGGGAATCGATCAGGAACATGATGACACCCACGTCATCGAGACTATATTCTTATTGAAAGATGTAGGCTCATCTTGATCTAGTGGCTCATAATCGACATCACTTTAGGATAGTTCCACATCATCCTCATCTTAGTCGGTAGGTACATCATATTCTCGATGACCATCAATTTGGTTGGCAACATTTCACTTAAAAAGCCTGCAGTTTCCACATAATGCATATCTGCCAGATCTTTCCTGGATGAAGATCGAGTTGATGTTTTGAATAAGCTGTACATGTTGGAGGGTACAAATAGAACGACGTCACTACATCCTCCTCGCAGTGTTCCGTTTGATTAAGAGCTAATCCTACTACTCCCTGCTGGACTGAGTGGGTATTATTGTCACTAATTATGAATGGTCAGTGATCCTATTAGGGATTAGGGATTTCTTGGGCCGTTGCTTCAGGAATATGACATCACTAGTACACTGTGATAACAACATCTGGAAGTACACGCATGTTACGCCAATGGTAATGTGCGAATCGTGCATGGGATGAGACAACTGCAGTACATACATCTAGTTAATCTAATTACATGATAGACACAATTAGAGACACAGACATACAGACATCACCATTACATGGTCATCATGATAATATAAGCAATTTAAGTTCTGAATTTGGGGGTTATTTTCAAGGTGTCACTTGATTATGTATTAGTTTGTACGAAATGGCAGCCATGTTTTTATCCACCATCTTGAATTTCGGTCATATTGGGTGGTCAAAACTATTTTTCAAGATCCGTTTCAGATTGTGCAGCAACAAAAACCTATAAAAGCAATATTACAAGCTATATATAAGAAATAAGCAAAGAGCTCGAGCAAAATGGGGCCATTTTGAATTTCTGCCATTTTGGAATATCGAAAATAATTATGAATCAGACTTGGCATCATTAATAAGCTAAACAAAGACAACATACAAGCCACCTTTGACATATTTCTGGGGACGTTCACGCCAAAACCCGCTATTTTGGGGCGAACATGGGGGTGAAAACTTTCAGGGAGCATGTACAGGGGGGGTTAGAGGGGTCAGATCCCGAAAATTTGTTTTTACACATGACGAGTACATCATACCACATAATTTGAATAGGTCCTCGTGTAGCAGGTCGAAAATTTTCAATTTAATGACGCGGAACCTCTGCTTTCCATCCCATCCGAACGACTAGGCAGCTGTCCTTGTCAGGCCCTCCGTTCTGCTTCCCTGACAAGGGGAAACCATGCCGGAAAATGAACTTTCTTGGCCAATGCAGGGATCAAACACTCTACCTCCAGGCTAGAGGCTAGCGAGCCAGCGCCTTTCCCACTTAGACACATGATCCCCATCAGAGATTGGTGTAATCATTTAGGGATTTAAAATAATAATAAAAAAAAAACTAGCAGAGAGGTGAAATGAAATAGGGTTTAACTTTCTACTTCGACTGGGCTAATAATGAGCACGGGCACATGTCCTACAGTGTGCTATGAGAGAAAATGTTGCCCATGCAGCAGCGGTACGGAATACTCTTATATCTAATTCCAACTGCCAAGGGATCTTTCACATGCAAGCCAATGTGACACAGAACTTTGGTTCTTTCGTCTCATCTGAATGACTAGACAGCTGTCCCCGTCAAGCCCTCTTTACTGCACCACTGACAATTGGCAATGTTTAGGTAAAGCGCGCACCCCTTTAATATGATTGTGCCAACTTTTACTAATTATATTTGGAAAGCTTTTTTTAGCATATATATAGCCGGATGCTCTGAACTTTGTACGATGGATCGAATTGTGACTCGGAACATTACTGTTCTTTACATGTAGAATATTGAAAAATTGGCTATGTTTAGGATGAGCGCGCACCCCTTTAATATGATTGTTCCAACTTTTACTTATAATATTGAGAAAGCTTATTTATTAATCATTATTCAGAAATTCAGAATACGTATAGCTAGATGCTCAGGATTTTGTACGATGGATCTCAGGTTTATCTTTACATTTAGAATATTGAAAAATTTACTATGTTTAAGTAGAGAGCGCACCCCTTTAATAAGATTGTGCCAACTTTTACTAATAATATTTCGAAAGCTCTTTCAATCACCTTTTAGAATATATATAGCCGGGTGCTCTGAATTTTGTACGATGATCCGAATTTTGACTCAGAACATTACCGTTGTTTACATTTAGAATATTGAAAAATTGGCTATGTTTAGGATGAGCGCGCACCCTTTTAATATGATTGTGCTAACTTTTACTAATAATATTTGGAAAGCTATTTAAATTACCTTACAGAATATATATAGCAAGATGCTCAGAATTGTGTACGATGGATCGAATTTGGACTTTAAAAAGTACAATTTATCTTTACGTTTAGAATATAGAAAAATTGGCAATGTTTAGGTAGAGAGCGCACCCCTTTAATATGATTGTGCCAATTTTTACTAATAATATTTGGAAAGCTTTTTTAATCACCTTTTAGAATATATATAGCCGGATGCTCTGAATTGTGTACGATGGATCGAATTTTGACTCGGAATATTACCGTTCTTTACATTTAGAATATTGAATAATTGGCAATGTTTAGGTAGAGAGCGCACCATTTTAATATGATTGTGCCAATTTTTACTAATAATATTTCGAAAGCTTATTTAATTACCATTCAGAATATCTATAGCTAGATGCTCCGAAATTGGACTTTGAAAAAAGTACAGATTTATATTTACGTTTAGAATATTGAAAAATTGGCAATATTTAGGTATAGAGCGCACCCCTTTAATATGATTGTGCCAACTTTTACAAATAATAATTGGAAAGCTTTTTTAATAACCTTTTAGAATATATATAGCCGGGTGCTCTGAATTTTGTACGATGGTCCAAATTTTGACTAGAAACATTACCGTTCTTTACATTTAGAATATTGAAAAATTGGCAATGTTTAGGGAGAGAGCGCACCCCTTTAATATGATTGTGCCAACTTTTACTAAAAATATTTGGAAAGCTTATTAAATCACCTTTTAGAATATATATAGCCGGGTGCTCTGAATTTTGTACGATGGTCCGAATTGTGACTCGGAACATTACCGTTCTTTACATTTAGCGCGCACCCCTTTAATATTATTGTGCCAACTTTTACTAATAATATTTAGAAAGCTTATTTAATTACCTTTTAGAATATATATAGCTAGTTGCTCAGAATTGTGTACGATGAATCGAATTCGGACTTTAAAAAGTACAGGTTTATCTTTACGTTTAGAATATTGAAAAACTGGCAATGTTTAGGTAGAGAGCGCACCCCTTTAATATGATTGTAGAATATATATATCCGGGTGCTCTGAATTTTTTACGATGGTCCTTATTTTGAATCGGAACATTACCGTTCTTTACGTTTAGAATATTGAAAAATTGGCAATGTTTAGGTAGAGAGCGCACCCCTTTAATAAGATTGTGCCAACTTTTACTAATAATATTTATAAAGCTTTTTTAATCACCTTTTAGAATATATATAGCCGGGTGCTCTGAATTTTGTACGATGGTCCTAATTTTGAATCGGAACATTACCGTTCTTTACATTTAGAATATTGAAAAATGGTGTACCATTAAATTAAGAGGCCTATAGTACTAATTAAACCATTTTTTGAAATTTAAAGGGTTATTATCAATTATCAAAGAATGTTTTGAAATTGAAGGCTATTATATTAATTAAAGAGCAAAACAACCAATTTAAAGATACATTCCCGGGTACAAACTTTGTGATTTGGGGATATATTTGGACTAAACACATATTTAAAGTAACCAATCTATCAAAGATTTGCTTCAATTCCCTTTCAAAACTCTGTTTTCGCCGGGGATACCTATAGCTTTAAGTAAGCAATTGTTAAACGCAATGTCTGCCAACTTAACTTCATTATGGGAGGGTCCATATTTCAAAATGCATCTATCATTAGGCCTACTTATTTTACATTTACCATATTATTGAGGCCTAAATAAATTCTTAATTATTTCTGTCAACTTCTTTTTACACCTTTAAATTGCAGAGTATTTTGTACGTTGACAACCCACAATGTTCCAAAAACCGCCTAATCATTTGAGCAAGAAATAACAACTGCTCCCTGACCTAAGCTAACAGACAATAAGCCAGCAAATCCTGTCGGGTTTACAGTTAGTGATTCCCTGACAATATTGCCAAGTCCTTGCCCCATGGGCGATTTTCGCGTAATCTAGTATTTTTCTAGTAAGATTGGGTGTCTATACTTTTCATAAATACCAAATTTGCCATACTTTTATTGGAAATAACCAGCCGATAAATACTTTGCTGGGAACCCATCTTTAAATGATACCAGATCCCTAGTGCCTTTAGTCTTTGTCAACCAGGTGTAATCCGGAAACGTCGAAATCGAGCTTTAAACAATGTTTTGGATATTGAAATCTAGACTGCCGTAAAACTCTGGTTCGTAGTTCTAAGTTAATGATTGTCTTATAATCAAAAGTTAATGATCTTTATTGGTAGGTTTCAAGAATTCAATCAATTGTCTCGTCATTACCTACAATCTACATTGAAAAATAGAATATTGTGAACACTGATAATGCGTACTTTACCAAATCGACAGGGCTGTTGCACTGCTTGTGTGAACAGCCATTTTGTGTATTAATGTTATTGGCCTGTAATCATTGGGATACAAGCAAGGCGGGCAGGTGCTCCCTCACCCACTATCAAACTTTATGGGTCGCTTGTCCAGCATCGTTGGTTTTCTCGGGGGTCCTCCAGTTTCCTTCTACAACCAAAGAGACAGAGAGAGAAAAAAAATAATGGGTGTAATGTCCACTCAACACCATAGGCGTACGAGCTGGGGGGGCCGCCGCCCCATTTTGGGCACAAAAATGCTGGGAAAATTTGGGCACACAATTGAAATTGTTCTTTGTAAAAGTTGTATAAAAAAAATATTGTGTTCTCGAATGTGTCCAATTTAACAGTGAATTTAAATTCAGAGTGTCTATAGTTAGGCATTTAAATAGAAATCTTAAGACTCAAACTCTCTATTGTTTGGAGTACAGTCATGGGCGTACGGGGCAGTGGGTGGGGAACTTTTCAGCCAGACGGGTAAAGTGAAATTTTGTTTTTATTTCATCTACTTGGCAAACACTAATTTTACGGGCTGGAATAGCAGGAAAACGCATTTGCGAACGTCAAAAAATCCAAAATACAAGGGGGTCAATACAAGGTCAGCTCGGCTTCTTCGCCTCTCAAAGATCGGCGCCACTCTCTATAAACCGGAAATTTTTGGGGCAATTCTAGTTTTGCTTCCCTACCTGTCATCGAGGCCTTAATAAAACAATTTTTGTAATTTAATATTACAAATTTGTACTGAGTTGACTATGGATTAAAACATTCTTTCTGGAGCCACTGTACTTTGTGCGACATTTTTCGGGCATCGATTATTTTTTGAGAATGCAGATGCGGTCTGATGAGTGATATTTTGGTTACAAAACCATTGGTTAATTTTGGAGCTGCTTACACAGCCTAGAATAGCAGAAAACGCATTTGCGGTGATTAAATTTTCTAATTTTTCTCCGGGGACCGCGAACGATTGATTGGTTGTTTGGAATCCGGGTCAGCCAGGTAGGCTATACTGGACCATATTGAACTTGCTGTATTCACAGACTGAAATAGCAGGAAAAAGTGTTTGCGGCAGTTAAATTTTCAAAATTTTCTCCCAACGGTCCCGTCTCTGAGGACTGTAAACAATTGATTGGAATTCGACTCAGTCACCTTAATTAGGCTATATTAGACCTCTTTGAAGTTGCTTTGTTCGACTGCTGAAATAGCAGAAAAACGAGTTTGCAGTCGTAAAATATTCCCATAATTTCTGAGGGGAGGGGGGGGCAATACAAGCTAAGCTCCGCTTCTTCGCCTCTCGAGGAAGACCGGAGCTGCTCTCTGTAAAACCGATTTATATTTTTTGTGCATTTCGGGTTTTGCCTAATTATCATCGAGCCTGTACGCCTATGACAGTAAGCCACGAGTTACAGTAGTGTATATTATTACAAGTAAATAAAATTTAGTTCACTTTTATTGATGATTTAGAAATTACGAACTTATTCATCAATCATCGCAAGAGATAACGTAGTTTAAATAAAACTTTTTTTATTTGGTAAAAACTACATTTTTGGGGCACCAACCACCATCGCCCCCCCAGTCAAAAAATTTCCCGTACGCCTATGCTCAACACAAACTAGGTCCTTCATATGGAACTAATATTTTCATTCAATTTATTTTAATAATTCTCTCTCTCTCTCTCTCATTTCTCATAATGAACAAATCACAGCTCTGTTCAAGCAGAAAAGTAGGACGTTTGACTGGAATTTTCAATATATTTATTTTTCATTATCTATTTTAAAGGACGGCTCTTTATCTGAATCAGACATTTCATACCTATATATGTTCATTAATTATGGGGGGGTGGGGATGGCCTAGTGGTCTAGATTGCCGCGCTTCTACCTCTAGCTGGCCGGCAACCTCTGGCTTGCGACTGTAATTTCGAGACCTGGAGTGAGCATATGTGGCATGGAGATAGGGGCGCTTTCTCAACCTCGTGGGTTTCCTCCGGGCACTCTGGTTCCCTCCGGGCACTCCGGTTTTCTCCCACTGCTAAAGACCCCTACGCGCAAGCGAATTATTGAAATAAAATTAAACCATATGTTATTCCTGAAATGACCTAGTTGTGTTGAGCTGACCTTAAACCCCATTTCTCTCTCTCTCTCATTAATTATGTTTGATTTTATCTTGTGACTTGTTTTATCAGATGTTGTATACAATAGACTTTTTATTTATCAAGTCTTTATCTACTTAGTACTTAACTTCATGTGATAAAGGCTCTTTTGATCTCAAACATTATGAAGATGAAAAAACACATCTCATTTCTACCTAAGTCTTTGGGGGCGTGATGGTTAGCGTATGTGTGCGCTGTATCATAAGGAGAAGGAGTAGTGTCGCCTGTTCAACCTCTAGGTCTTGTCCTAGTTGTGGGGTTTCCTCCCACTGCTAAAGACAACTGCTCTCTCTCTCTCTTTCTTTCTTTCTCTTTCTCTATCTCTCTTAGTTTGTACTGCTATAAATGTGAACTCTCCAACATCGACATCATCATTGTTTGATCGAACAGCCTCTTCACTGTTAAGGGGGTGCTGTCATTCCCCCTCCCCCTCCCCCTCCCCGCCTTTCACTTCCTCTTAATTATAATCATACAGATCTGATGTTGTCCTTTGAACATTGGGTGCCTGAATTACATGATAGTTGTATTTCAATTAATGTCCCTCATAACATATTGGGGGTTGGGATAGCCTAGTGGTCTAGAGTGCTGCGCTTCGACCTCTAGCTGGCCGTCTGGCTTTGGCTTGCGGCGGTGGTTGCGAGCCCTGGCCTGAGTGTATGTGGCATGGAGTTAGGGGCACCTTCTAAACCTCGTGGGTTTCTTCCAGGCACTCCAGTTTCCTCCCACTGCTAAAGACCCCTACAGGCAAGCGAATTATTGAAATAAAATTTAACCATTTGTTAGTCCCGAAATGACCTAGTTGTGTTGAGTGGTTGTTTTTTCTCTCTTTCTCATAACATATTTTATGGCCTATGCAGGTCTTCATTATATTCATTGTCTTTATAAGCCCACTTGAGACAGAAAAGTAGGGCCATAAACCTAATTCATTAAGTCATTCATTCCATTAAATATTTATAAGGGTACCCAAACTTTGCCAATTGCACTTTAAGTTTATTTTTAGTTGTTTAATGGACAGACAATATCAAAATGTCCACAGCTGCATTTTACTATTTTTTTTATAGAAAATATGAAATTTTCCAAGGTTTAGTCCAAGCTAAAATATACTCAAATTGATTATATGACATTTAATTAAACATACATTATGCTAGAGCTAAGTCAGAGGTAATATGGGGGATCACGTGGCTAAGGGGGTTAGGTGCTGGCTCGCTCCTGGAGGTCGGGTGTTCGAACCCTGCATTGGCCGAGAAAGTTCATCTCGATTTTCCGGCGTGGTTTCCCCTTGTTAGTGATGCAGACGGAGGGCCTGACAAGGACAGCTGCCTAGTCGTGATATGATGAAAAACCGAGGTCCCGTGTACACATTGGCGAGCACAAAAAAGATCCCTTGGCAGTTGGAATTCAGTTGCTGCCCGGGCAAAAATTTCCCTTATAGCACACTGTATGGCGTATGCGCATTTTCAATATAGCCCAGGTTAGATGCAGAAGCGTAGGATGTTAAACTCCATTTCATTCATTCATTCATTCTTTCTTTAGGCCTGAAATGTATAATTTTATATAAACTATTAATCAGTCTTTAATTAGCTGATCCAGGCCATAATCAACTTTTGATGGCATCAGACTTCTCTGATATTAAATAGATTAGAATGGTTCTTCCATATTTTTGATTTAATTTAAAAAAGGAGTCAGAGCGTGACTTAGCTTCTAACAAAGCAATCGTCTTGTTAAAACTTAATCATTAATTTTACATTTATCTATTTTCGAACTATTATAGCAAGAGTGGATAGCTCTTTATCTAAATCCTACATAATGTATCATTAACACTTGTATGTTAGATAATATCTGTCCACTTGTACATGCAAGTAAACTATTAAAATAAAATTGAACCATGTCAGTCCAAAAATGACCTAGATTGTGTTGAGTGGATGGTAAACCCAATTACCCCTCTCATAATTATCCAGGTTGTAGCAATCAGTAGGATATTAATTAAATGCAATTGAATTTTATTTGTCATTAATTCAAGTAGGCTACTGACTGGGTATTTGTATACAGTGACCGTCAGTGACCATGGTATATGTAAGTGGTGGGTTCAAAGGTCAATTGTTTGTTCCGTTATTACAACAAGTAATGGATCATCTTAGTTCATATTGATTCCTCAACCGGCTGAGTTCATTCATTGTAAATAAGGGGCAGTCTCTCTGACGAAAAACCGAGGTTTGGTGTGCACGTAAAAGATCCCTTGGCAGTTGAAATTTGCTAAAGAGTAGGCTGTAGCACCACTGCCCGGTTTGGTGTGCACGTAAAAGATCCCTTGGCAGTTGAAATTTGCTAAAGAGTAGGCTGTAGCACCACTGCCCGGGCAAAATTTCCTTCATAACACACTAGTTAGGTGCATAACAGTAGGAAGTTAAACCCCATTTCAATTCATTTCTCTGTAATATTGGTTCAATGTGACAATACTATATACCAGACCCCCCCCCCCCCAAACAAAAAACAGTAAACAACTGGAAAACACCCGAAAACTACTAAGGGAAAACACCATGCTATACAGAATGCCAGACTCGAGACTGGTCCTCTGTGTGCAGGGGGTTAGGGTTAGGTTTTTCCGGTGTTTTTAAGGTAGTTTTCTTGTTTTTCAGTGTTTTCCAGTAAATAGTACAACCCGGTTCAATGTGTTGGTAAGCCTATCCTTTAACAATCTCAAATAGTTTAAATATTTAAGATTAGTGCTGTGTATTAGGCAGGGTATGCAAGCCTGGAAAAAAGGCACTTGTCACAGTCTTTGTTTGGCACAAATTAAGATTTTTGTTTTGCACAAATTAAGATTTTTGTTTAGCACAAATTAAGATTTTTGTTTTGCACAAATTAAGATTTTTGTTTTGCACAAATTAAGATTTTTGTTTTGCACAAATTAAGATTTTTGTTTAGCACAAATTAAGATTTTTGTTTAGCACAAATTAAGATTTTTGTTTAGCACAAATTAAGATTTTTGTTTAGCACAAATTAAGATTTTTGTTTAGCACAAATTAAGATTTTTGTTTAGCACAAATTAAGATTTTTGTTTAGCACAAATTAAGATTTTTGTTTAGCACAAATTAAGATTTTTGTTTAGCACAAATTAAGATTTTTGTTTAGCACAAATTAAGATTTTTGTTTAGCACAAATTAAGATTTTTGTTTAGCACAAATTAAGATTTTTGTTTAGCACAAATTAAGATTTTTGTTTAGCACAAATTAAGATTTTTGTTTAGCACAAATTAAGATTTTTGTTTAGCACAAATTAAGATTTTTGTTTAGCACAAATTAAGATTTTTGTTTAGCACAAATTAAGATTTTTGTTTAGCACAAATTAAGATTTTTGTTTAGCACAAATTAAGATTTTTGTTTAGCACAAATTAAGATTTTTGTTTAGCACAAATTAAGATTTTTGTTTAGCACAAATTAAGATTTTTGTTTAGCACAAATTAAGATTTTTGTTTAGCACAAATTAAGATTTTTGTTTAGCACAAATTAAGATTTTTGTTTAGCACAAATTAAGATTTTTGTTTAGCACAAATTAAGATTTTTGTTTAGCACAAATTAAGATTTTTGTTTAGCACAAATTAATATTTTTGTTTAGCACAAATTAAGATTTTTGTTTAGCACAAATTAAGATTTTTGTTTAGCACAAATTAAGATTTTTGTTTAGCACAAATTAAGATTTTTGTTTAGCACAAATTAAGATTTTTGTTTAGCACAAATTAAGATTTTTGTTTAGCACAAATTAAGATTTTTGTTTAGCACAAATTAAGATTTTTGTTTAGCACAAATTAAGATTTTTGTTTAGCACAAATTAAGATTTTTGTTTAGCACAAATTAAGATTTTTGTTTAGCACAAATTAAGATTTTTGTTTAGCACAAATTAAGATTTTTGTTTAGCACAAATTAAGATTTTTGTTTAGCACAAATTAAGATTTTTGTTTAGCACAAATTAAGATTTTTGTTTAGCACAAATTAAGATTTTTGTTTAGCACAAATTAAGATTTTTGTTTAGCACAAATTAAGATTTTTGTTTAGCACAAATTAAGATTTTTGTTTAGCACAAATTAAGATTTTTGTTTAGCACAAATTAAGATTTTTGTTTAGCACAAATTAAGATTTTTGTTTAGCACAAATTAAGATTTTTGTTTAGCACAAATTAAGATTTTTGTTTAGCACAAATTAAGATTTTTGTTTAGCACAAATTAAGATTTTTGTTTAGCACAAATTAAGATTTTTGTTTAGCACAAATTAAGATTTTTGTTTAGCACAAATTAAGATTTTTGTTAAAATTAAGATTTTTGTTTAGCACAAATTAAGATTTTTGTTTAGCACAAATTAAGATTTTGGTTTAGCACAAATTAAGATTTTTGTCTGGCACAATCCCCCTGACAACAGTCTGGTGTGAAACATTATGTTTAGCACAATGAACATGAAATGAAATACTTCAAGCATTATGCTATGAAGAAAATTTGCCTGGATAGAGCTAGGGTCTTATCTTTTTTTAAATTTCATCTGTGAAGGGATCTTTTATGTGCACGCCAATGCGTTTTTCATAGTATCCAAAGGGGACACTGCAATGAAAAATTCAGGTGGACGGCATATACCTCAGCCAACACCAGGGTCAAACTCAGAACCTCACTGAACTACTATGGCTCCCCAGTATCCCCATCAGACGCAAATTATAAAATGGTAATACGACTAAAATCATTATTTTCAGGTCTGGAGGTCGGCTGATTATTCTTATCAATTTAAAAGGGGGGTTGATGGCCGAATGGTTAGCATGTGCGCGCTGTATCATAAAGCCTGTCATTGAGTCAACTGGCGTGGTTTCGAATCCCTTGTTGTATGTTACAGGGACTAGGATTGCCTGTCCGCAAACGAATTATTGAAATTAAATTAAACCATATTTTAGTCCAGAAATGATCCAGTTTGTGTCAAGTGGACGTTAAACCCCATCTCCAGGTCCTCCAGTTTCTTCGGGGGGTTGGGATGGCCTAGTGGTCTAGAGTGCCGCGCTTCGACCTCTAGCTGGCCGGTCACCTCTGGCTTGCGGCTATGGTTTCAATCCCTAGTGTGAGCGTATGTGGCATGGAGATAGGGGCGCCTTCTCAACCTCGTGGGCTTACTTCAGGCAGTCCGGTTTCCTCCCACTGCTAAAGACCCCTATGCACAGGTGAATTATTGAAATAAAAGTTGAAAACCATACATTAGTCCCAAAATGACCTAGTTTGTGTTGAGTGGACGTTAAACCCCATTCCCCCTCCCCTCCAGTTTCCTCCCACTGCTAAAGACCCCTACGTACAAGCAAATTATTGAAATAAAATTAAAACATACATGTATGTTAGTCCTGAAATGACCTAGTTTATGTCCAGTGGACATTAAACCCTCTATCTCTCTCTCTATCTCTCTCCCTCTTTCAATTTAAAACCGTGACAATGACATAGCAGCTTTGTGTATGTTTATCACTCAGATTACACTATTAAAATCAAGCTACCGTACCACTTTGAATGAAGTTACTTGCATGTCATTAAAAGTCATATGATTCATTCAATAAATTTAATTACGACTCAGACTCACATGTTAGTTATTAATAGTATACTGTTATAGATAGCTGCTTTATATTATAATACATGAAATTATTTATAACAGATTAGAGATTGAAGGAGAGAGAGAGAAGGAGATAGAGAGAGAGAGAAGGAGACTGGGTTGTAGGATGAAATATTGAATATACTTGTAATGGGAATATAAAGGTGATAATCTATAATCTAGCTAGCACAGGTAGGTCAATTATAAATTGTCAAACAAAGAAAATAAAAGGGGGGGGGGGGATGCCCAAGTTCAGATTTTGTCATTGATACTGTGAGGTTGAAAGGTTTTTAATCCAATGTAATTCAATTGTGCGACTATTGGTAGTAGAAGTATATAATATTCGGTCTCCCGTCCGATCAGGCAGGTTTCCCCCGAGTTCTTCCTGCAGTAATGATCGAAATCATTCGCACGATCTGTGTCAAGGGCTAAATTGGAAAAAAGGCCTCGGTCCTAATTTGGTCTATTATAAATTGTCAAACAAAGAAAATAAAAGGGGGGGGGGATGCCCAAGTTCAGATTTTGTCATTGATACTGTGAGGTTGAAAGGTTTTTAATCCAATGTAATTCAATTGTGCGACTATTGGTAGTCCGGGAAAAAAAAATTAGCCTAATTTTAACTACTAGATGCTTAAGTGTCCTACCTGTTGTGTAAATTATCCATTACAACCTATATTACTTGTCCAGAGGGTTCGAAAATATGTTTAAATCTAAGCTGCATTTGAAAGTGTTTACGTAAAGCTTTTCAAACCATGTTACGGCATATAGTTGAATTTTCCAATTTTTAAAAGTAGGTGTGTTAAGATGACATTGGTATCATTTATTAATTGAAATATTGTAAAATAGTACAATTTGTTGAGCAGAATAAAGATTGGGACATATTATTCATTTACAACAAGAGTGGTATTGGGGCTTTAAGTATCCCATTGTTCTCGATGGCATAGATTGGGGTCTGTGATCACAGCATGATCCATTCGAGGATACAACCGTAGGAAATATTTTTATATACATACAACAAATACAGCTTCTGAAATATGTATTGCCACTGACCTTGACATTAAACATTCATTATGCAAGAACTAAATCTGTCTATTGTAGTTCTTTCTTTATGCCTGAAATCATATATAAACTATTAAATATACATTTATTAACATAACAAGACCATTATCAACTCTCGATGTCATCACTAGCGGTCGATATTTGTTAGATTATGAACCGATTTGCTGCTTAACTTTCCTTCTAGTTTTAACAATTAATTGGATAATCGAGACTATGACTTTTGTTTTATGGATTATTTCTCCGTTCATAATGGACCAATTTCACTGAAATTTTCAGCAAATTGTCTCTACATTATCTAGTTTTTAACTATTATAGTGAGAACTGCCAGCTCTTTATCCAATCTACCATAATGTATCTTTAATGAAGTCTATATTCATGAACTTTAAGATATTAGATATCAATATGTAAGATTAGAAAAAAAGCTGACTTGCTATAATAGTTCAAAAATAGATAATGATAATGAATATATTGAAAATTTCAGTCAAATTATATTATTCTAAGTTCTGACAAAATTGTTATGCATAAGCGAATTATTGAAAAAAAGTTGAACTCATGAACATAAAGACCTTAACCCATGAACTCAATGATCACAGTTTGTGTTAGTTTAGGTTAAATTTTTGTTTTTGTGTTTCCCTTTCAGGTCAAGATTGAGTAAATATGACCAATAAATTATTAAGATATAATTTTCGAGGAAGATAATAAGATTTAGAGATGATAACCTAGAAATTATTATACAGCATCTTTAAAATACAAAATGGCTGAACCTGAAGATGAGAAACAGCCTCTATTGGACAAGAATAACAGAGGTGCAGAAAATGTCCAAGATACGAGAGCTAGCGGAGGTTTTGAGATTACTCCAGGACAGATTAGTGTTGGACAAACAGCCGATTCGGTAATTTATATTTATTTCTAGCATCATTATTCTATTTAATGAAATGAAATGGTGTTGAACGTCCTTATGTTCTGCTCTAACTGGACTAATGAAGATAGGCATACACCATACAGTGGCTGTGAGGGGAAATTTTACCCGGGCAGCGGCACTACAGCCTACTCTTATTTCAAATTCCAACTGTCAAGGGTTCTTATATATACACAGTACCACAGTTTTCCAGCCCTTTTGAATTACTAGGTTCTATTTCCATGTCAGCCCCTCTGTTCATTCTGCCTGCCTGACATCTTCAGAGTTTTCTCGGCAAAATATCCTATTTCAATTCAGTCAGCCTGCACCTCCACACACTGAGCCACCTATATAGAATAAACTTACTGTGTTAGTCTCAAGATAACGGAAGTATTGTGTCGAGATCTTAAACACCCATTACATTTAGGCTTTTAGGTTAGCCTGCCAGTACCTCCACACACTGAGCCACCCATACAAAATAAACTTACTGTGTTAGTCTCAAGCTAACTGAGATATTGTCTCGAGATCTTAAACCCCTATTCCATTCGGGGAGTGGATGGTTGAATGGTTAGATGATGGGCGTTGTATCATAAGGTCTGTGATTGTCTCAAATGGCTTGGTTTCGATTCCCCGGTTGTATCTTTACAAGATGTAGCATCGCATGTTCAACCTCGTGGGTTTTCTCTGCGTCCTCCAGTTTCCTCGTACTGCTAAAGAATTATTGAAATAAGATTGAACCATATTGTTCGTCATAGCTTGTGTTGTCTCTTTCTCTCATAAGGTCTGTCATTGTGATATGTGGTGTGCTTTCAATCCACCACTTGTACATGACAAGGAGTAGAGTCACCTGTCTAACCCTTTGGGTTTTCTCAAGATCCTCAGGTTTCCTTTCAAAAGATCCCTACGCCCTAGTAAACTGAAATAAAATTTAACATTCTTGTCTCTCCTTATTTCATTCTTGTTTCAAGTATTTATAATTGTATCCTGGGTTTTTTTTTATTTATTGCAGACAGGATTTAGTTTTCGTAAGTTATGGATGTTTACCGGACCGGGGTTTCTGATGAGTATCGCATATCTCGATCCAGGGAATATAGAATCCGATCTTCAGACCGGCGCTATCGCTAAATACAAAGTATGTACATATTTGGGCTTCTTGCTTTCATATTTTTCCCAACCGTTTATTTTTATGCGATGACATTTCGCCACTGCTGTCAAGCTGTCCATCTGCCAATTATCCGCAGGTGCTATTGGATGATCTAGAGACTAAAGTTATCATTCGATTGACTTTATATTTATACATAGAGTTTATGTTCAAGAAGCCTATTGATTTTCAACAATTTCTGATAATTATCACCAAAGATATGGCCCTTGAGGTACGAATCTTGTTTCACTCTAAATATAAAATATGAAACCATAAGGTGTGTTATTGAGTCAATTCCCTGTTTCCTCCAACTGCTAAAGACACCTATATGCTTTGAATTATTGATATAAAATTGAACCATATGTTAATCCCGAATTTACGTAATTTGTGCCAAGTGGGTGTTAAGGCCCATTTCTCTCTCTGTATGAAATGTCGATAAGAATCCATTCTTGATATCCCCGGATGTATCATTCCATTCTACTCCAATAACCTTTGGGTCCATGCTGTATCATAAGGTCTGTCGTCATTAAGTCAACTGACGTTTCGATTCCCCAGTTGTACGTGACAAGGATTAGGGTCGTCTCATACTTTTTTTCTGGGTCCTCTGGTTCCCTCCCACTGCTTAAGACACCTACGTGCAAGCGAATTATTGAAATAAAATTGAACCATATGCAAGTCCTCAAATAACCTAAAGTTAGTCCTCAGTTGGTCAAATGGAAGTCACTCGCATTATATTGCAACTAAGATTATCGTGGTGAACGTAAACAATGATGCTAAGACTGGGATATAAAATGGTTTTTGATTGGTTCGTAGAATCAATCAAGCTACGATCAAGGGCAGATAATTTGAATTTGTGAAAGAAAATGTAGATGGACCCAGGGGTTAGTGGAATAGAACGGAATACCGACAATGTTACGAATCAGGAGTGTTTGTGTTTATTTCTAGTTATTATGGGTTCTGATGTGGTCAACCGTCATGGGTCTAGTTCTACAACTTCTTGCTGCTCGACTAGGATGCGTCACAGGTACAGTAGATTTATTTTATTCAAACTGAACATTGCATTAAAGCTGAACTCCGGTTACAAAAATACCGAAATATTTAAATTAAAAAAAAGTTAACGCCCCCAAGCCGCCATACTTGTTGCCAACTTGTGAGAACAAAGATGGTGGATATGGAGGCTTATGACCTGGAGAGGTTAGCCGATCTCACTTCCAGTTCGTTTCTAGTCAGTCAGCTGTATAACATCCGGCTTTATTCTTATACACGCTTCACTGATTGCTCTATTTTTCCTCCAACAGTGAGTGACTCACTGACAGTATACCAAATTATTGAAGATTGCAAAATGTCTGATAAGGTAAGCCCGTAACTAATTATATGAACTGTGTCTACTGCAATATTACAGCCGCCTAAACTTTACTCTAAAACAAAGAGTTCAGCTTTAATGATGCATTATGTAAAAGCTGAATCTGCTTATTGCTGATCTTTGTGCAATGTTTTTCTCTGGATCTTTGAAATAGCGATACATTAAAAAAGATAGATTATCCTGTATATGTATTTCAATAAAATCAATATGTTGTTATCTTGTATAAATAATATATACTTTACACGTTGTCGTAGGTTATTTGATTTAAACAGTATTTATTCAGAATTCTTATATACAGTCATAGAGGAAATAATATCAATAATTGGATACAGTAACAAACAACTTAATGCTCATATAAAACTGCTTCCAGAAATAATAGTATGCCACCATCGAAGGATAACGTCACTTTTAATGTCTAAGATGTACCAAACAGATCTTGTTTCGTTATGTTTTTTATAGTTTAAAATTTTGTTATTCTACACTAGGACCAATAAGGGTTGTTATATGACCAGCATTCTGGTGGATTTGAGGGATTAGCCAATTAAACGGTCTGTTGCAGTGAGTTCTTGGCGTGTGATGCCGAGAATTGTGGTTATCATATCAGAATCATTCTTTGTCATAGGGTCAAAAGCCGCTCATGCGACATGATCTCCCACAAAAACTGGTGAGATGTTCATGCAGTGTAGGCCATTGAAAATATTAAAAAAATGAAACGAAATATAGATCTGTATTTCAATCAGACTGAAGATGCACTATCTTTTGTTAAATTTAAATAATGAAAAGTTCTTTGTATTTTAAAGGTATGAATTTAGCAGAAGTGTGCAATAAAGAATATCCAATAATTCCTCGGATTGCTTTATGGTTGATGGTAGAGATAGCTATTATAGGAAGTGACATACAGGAAGTGATTGGTTCGGCTGTAGCCATTAATCTTTTATCAAATAAAGCGTAAGTAGAAGTTACGAGAAACTTTTGGGATGGAACTTGGGACATCTAGGTTAACAAGAGAGAGAGAGAGAAATGGGGTTTAACGTCCACTCAACTAAGTCATTTCAGGACTAACATATGGTTTAATTTATTTAAATAATTCGCTTGCGCGTAGGGATGCCACATACGCTCACACCAGGGCTCGAAACCACAGCCGCAAGTCAGAGGTGGCTAGCCAGCTAGAGGTTGAAGGGCTGCACTCTAGACCACTAGGCCATCCCAACCCCCCACTAGGTTAACAAACTAACATCTTATTCACTGAGCCACCATGGCTTCAACACTTGGGGGGAGTGGGGGAGCGGGTTGGATGGCCGAATGATTAGCATGTGTGCGCTGTATCATTGAGTCTGTCATTGAGTCAACTGGCATGGTTTCAATTCCAAGGTTGTATGTGGCAAGAAGTAGGGTCTGCTGTCCAATGTGTTAGTCCCAAATTGATTTAGTTTGTGTCGCGTGCACGCTAAACCCTATTTATCTCTCTCTTTCTCTCTCTCTCTCTCCCTCTCTCTGGCTGCAAGACTTTTAATTCTAACCGTGGAATAAAATGGAGTTTAACATCCTATTTTTCTGCCCTATGTGGGCTAATGAAGACCTGTATTATGCCATCCTGTGTGCTTTGAGAGATGTTGTCAGTCCCGACAACAGAGGTGGTGTGAGTAGAATCGTAATTAAACAGAACGAATATGTTTTAACTGCCATGGTTGGTTAAGATATTTTCTTATGCAGTCAGTGCATATGTTGTAGCACAAAATCCTACTTTTTTTCTTTATTCTCACCATATTTAGGATTAAGAGAATTCAATTCCAGAATATACCCAATGTGTAAGATATTGACGTGAAGACTAAAGGGGGACAACTGTATGTGTTCTGTCTGTTTCCATTCACTTGATTTGATATTTAAATGAAATGTGGTTTAACGTCCTACTGTTCTGCTTCTGACTGGGCAAATGAAAATTGGCATACAGTGTACTGTGAGGGAATTTTACCCGTACAGCAGCACTACGGCCTACTCTTATATCAAATTCCAACTATCAAGGGATCTTTTAAGTGCACAACAATGGGCACACAGGTCATTGGTTTTCCGTCCCATCGGAACGACTAGAAAGCTGACCTTGTCAGGCCATCTGTCCTGCATCACTGACCAGGGGAACCATGCTGGAATTCGGGATGAACTTTTCGGCCAATGCAGACTAGAGATATTCACCAAGAAATGATATTTGTTGTTTATTCTTTGTAGTCGGTGTGGTCTGCCCGTTTGTCTTGTCAGTTGGTTTGTGTGTAAGACAGTTCTCCTTAAAACATTTTAAAAATATTTTACTTTAAATTTTGGTGAATATGCCCTTTACATATTAATAAGAAATTTTTAAAATTGGAAAAATAGGAAAAGGTACGGCAATACTAAACACTTCTACGTCCATAAAGTCTGTTGTGATTCTGTTTAGCAGGGATTCTTAGATTAAATTTATTAAATATTTGTATTTTTCAGAATTCCAATCTGGGCTGGCGTGTTAATCACCGGTGTTGATACCTTCACGTTTCTCTTTCTAGAAAATGCAGGTTTACGGAAACTTGAAGCCTTATTTGGTGCTCTAATATCTACAATGGCATTTTCATTTCTTTATATGGTAAATATGACAATTTTGTCATTTAACCCTTTCAGACTATAATTAACGTGACGTCATAATGCCCACGGAATCCATTTATTTTTGATAATCATATTTTAATTGACTGTTTCCTTATACTTGATCATTATGCAAATGATTTTGATGGGAACAGACAAAAAGTATATATTTTCCTGAAGAAGAATGAATGGTGGATATTATGTTAGAAACATGAGTTCCCCCAAAACTATTATGCCCTTTCTTGTAACCATAGCAACATACATAAATTCTTGTTAATAATAACAAAAGTAAACAATTATTTAAATTCATAAATAAATTTCAAATATTTATTAATATTCAATAACATTTAAATAACAAAGATAAAAATAAAAATCGTTATCAACAATAACAATGAAATTGGATATTTAGTGGTAAAATTTAAAATATGACAAAAATAAATATTTACAAATTTTATCATATTTAAATTTCTATACATAATACAGATACTGTATATATTTGAATTTTAGACAAACCAAGATAATATTTATAACTATTATAGAATGTATACAAGAAACCAATAATTCTGAATGTTCACTGTTTTGTTAAAACAAAAGTGTTACCATGGCAACCATTTTCATTCGGAGCTTCACCATAGTCATCATATTCATCCAAATCATCGTGTTCCAAATCAATTTCAACATCCACATCGCGGCGAGACCATCTAAATCACAGTCGCTTGAAGCAGACTCCCTGACGCTGTCGTCGGAATTTAGTTCGAACGCACTTTCATCATCACTGGCACGCTCTATGTCACTGTCGTCGCTTTCCCAGAAACAGGGGTCCGCTAAAACAACATCCAATTTCATAAAAACATGACAGGAAACGCGACGAATCGTCAGGGTAAACAACATTTAGAGTTATTCCCCTTCTACATTGACGGTCAAGGTGAAATTCCTGAATTTTAACGCTTTACACCTCATTGACGTAATATTACGTCAAGTAGTCGGAAAGGTTGTAAATTATATGACGTAATATTACGTCAAGTAGTTGGAAAGGGTTAACTTCCAAATGGGGTCTAGTGTTTACCAGTAATTCAGTTTCAACATATTGGTGAGCAAGCACCCCTCCAGAAGGATTTTCACCCACCCGCCACTAAGTCCATATCATCAAGCCACCCTCCAGTCGGGTTTTCACCCGCTCGCCACTAATTCCATATCATCAAGCCCCCCCTCCAGTCGGGTTTTCACCCGCTCGCCACTAATTCCATATCATCAAGCCTCCCCTCCAGTCGGGTTTTCACCGACCCGTCACTAAGTCCATATCATCAAGCCCCCCCTCCAGTCGGGTTTTCACCGACCCGTCACTAAGTCCATATCATCAAGCCCCTCCTCCTGTCCGGTTTTCACCCACCTCTAAGTCCATATCATCAAGCCCCCCCTCCAGTCGGGTTTTCACCGACCCGTCACTAAGTCCATATCATCAAGCCCCTCCTCCTGTCCGGTTTTCACCCACCACTAAGTCCATATCATCAAGCCCCTCCTCCTGTCCGGTTTTCACACACCACTAAGTCCATATCATCAAGCCCCCCTCAAGTCCGGTTTTCACACACCACTAAGTCCATATCATCAAGCCCCCCTCCAGTCGGGTTTTCACCCGCTCGCCACTAAATCCATATCATCAAGCACCCCTCCAGTCAGGTTTTCAACAACCTGCCACTATGTTAACGTTCAAAGCACACAAAGGTCTTAAACAATTTCAAATATCAGTTTTCTCTGCTCGATAAAGACGAAACTTTACAAGAAATAAATCTTTTTAGTAACTTGTAGTTAATATAATTGTGTCGTGTTATTCTTATTCAGTCACTAAATGACGCTTGAAAAGATTAATTTATTTGATGTATTTCAGTATATAACAGTCCAACCTAATCAAGGAGATATTTTGATTGGTTTATGGTTTCCATGGTGTCAGGACTGTAACAAGGATGCCATTCAACAATTGGTTGGAATCGTGGGAGCAGTTATTATGCCTCATAATATTTATTTGCATAGTGCGTTAGTCTTGGTAAGCACTGAATCATTGAAATAAAATGTTTTTTTTTTAATGCCCTGTTTTTTGCACTATAGGGCCTTATGCAGTCAGACATACAACATGCTGTGTTTTCTCTGACAGTGGCACTACAGCCAACATTTATCTTGATTTACAATTGTCAGATGCCTAGCAATCTATCTTCACATTTGTCATTATGCTATAAATGTTTTGTTGCCTGGCAACCTATTTTTGCATTATATATAAATGTTTCATGGCCTGGCAAAATATCTTTACATTATGCTGTAAATGTTTTTGTTGTCTGGCAACCTATCCTTACCTTATGCATAAATGTTTTGCTGCCTAAGAACCTTCACATTATGTATAAATGTTTTGTTGCCTGGCAACCTATCTTCACAATCTACTATAAATGTTATGTTGACTGGCAACCTATCCTTACATTATGTTTAAATGTTTTATTGCCTGGCAACCTATATTTACATTATGTTATAAATGTTTTTGAGAAATCGTGTTATAGTCATTAGTGTATGTGACAAGGTCGCCTGTCCAACCTCGTAGGTTTTCTCCGGGTCCCCCGGTTTCCTCCCACTGCAAAAGACCCCTATGTGCAAGCGAATTATTGAAATGAAATTAAAATCATAGGTTAGTCCCGAAATGATCTAGTTTGTGTTAGAGTGTTTAATGTTTATATTTCAGTCTCGTAAAATAGATAGAAAAAATAAAGATGCTGTGAAAGAAGCCAACATGTATTACTCTATAGAATCAGGTACACAAATTAAATTTTAACCTAAAAAAAACTTATTTTCAAGAGGATTTACGATAATAAACGTCTCAATTGATTGTGGTGTATTATGTTCACAGTGAACAGTCCATATGCTGATTAGCCTACACTATTTTGCCTGATTGCACTATTTTGCCTGATTACACTATTTTGCCTATACCAGTTTTTTTTAGGACTTCGAATTTTGTATTATGGTTTGGATTGTTCGTACTTGGTTTTATTTTATTTTTATCTTGTCAAAACTTCAACACTCAGAATAAAGTAAATTGAATGAAATTTTCAATGTATTCATTTTATATTATCTATTTTTGAATTGTTATAGCATGAACTGTCAGCTTTTTGTCTAAATCTTACATAATGTATCTTTAATAGAATTGTGTATCTTTAATAGAGCTATGTATAATAGAACTATTATAGCAAGAACTGTCAGCTCTTTATCTAAATCTTACATTTACATCTTGAAACTTCATAATTCTTTTTTTCAGCTATTGCATTATTTGTGTCCTTCCTAATCAATCTATTTGTGGTAGCGACGTTTGCAGCAGCTTTTTCAGAATCTAAATATGCAGATAATGCTAGTATTAGAAATGCTGTAAGTAATTTCAATTTTTACGCTCATCTTCCAGTTTCCTCGGGGGGGGGGGGGGGGGAGGGGGCTAGGATGGCCAAATGGTTAATTGGATGACCAAATGATATGATTAGCACGTGTGCGCTGTATCATGAAGCCTGTCATTGAGTCAACTGGCGTGGTTTGCTATTCCCCGGTTGTACATTACAAGGAGTAGGGTCGCCTGTCCAACCTTGTGGGTTTTTTCCCGGTCCTCAGGTTTCCTCCTACTTCTAAAAGACCCCTACATGTAAGCGAATTATTAAAATGGATATTAAACCATATGCTAGTCCCAAATGACATAGTTTATGTCGAGTGGAAGTTAAACCCCATTTATCTCTCTGTCTCTCCTGTTTCATCTCACTGATAAAGAGCCTTTTGCTCCAACAAATTGTTGAAAAAAATTGTACCATATGTTAGTGCCAAATGTACATTAAACCCTGTGTCTCTCTCAGTAGCGGAGTATCAGTGAGGCTGATGAGGCTGCAGCCTCAGGCCCACAAATTTCGTAAAAAAAAATTATTAGACTTGTCTGATAGGATTAAAAACACATAGACAATGAATGTTTATGGGGTGGGGGTTAGGCCCAACTAGAATCAACATAGGCCCTGACCCGAAATAAATTAGGCCCATGCCATTTTAAATAGGCCTTCCAGTGCCTCCAGCAACTGCCGCCTCAGGCCTTAGTGGAGCTTTATCCGCCACTGGTCTCTTAACAGTAGGACGTTAAACACCATTTCATTAATTCATTCCACTGGCCTCTCTGTCTCTTTCCCTTTTTCAGGGAGAGTGGATTAAAGAAAAATATGGAGTAGGGATGAAGGTTGTTTGGGGTATCGGCATCTTGGCGGCAGGTCAAAGTTCAACCATGACAGTAAGTAATAACAACAAAAAATAAAGTTTTCAGGTTTTCTGTGAAATGATAAATTTGCCGTTCAGATTATATTTAGAAATGGTTGGATGATTGTAACACTATCTTAGAGATAACAGAATATCAACATAGTGTATATAAGATCTTTATTGAGTACATGAAATAGACATACATATCTTGAGAAGCTCTATTCCAAGTCTGCCTCAGTCTCAATAAACGCCTGCTAGTGTTCATATGTACCTTGTTAATAATAATAATAATAGTGTATATTTATAATGCGCAAATTTCCATACAGGTATGCATGCTCAAAGCGCCAAACACTATGTACACTGTGTATCATTCACTATTTACACAACAGTATATTCGGTCAAATACAACTGTATTCACAGGTTAGTCTTTAATCTGGATTTGAATGATTCCAATGAAGGGGCACATTTTACACTTAATGGTAATGAATTCCATAAATTTGGAGCTGTGAACCGGAAAGATTTGTATCCGAAAGTTTGAAGGTTAAATTTGGGAACTTCAAGTAAATGTTGGTCTTGGGATCGTAAATTACGTTGAGGAGTATACACACAAATTAGATCAGACAGATATGTTGGGCTAGTTCCATTCAGACGTCTATACACATGGCAGAGGATTTTGTAATGTATTCTTGAATGGACAGGCAGCCAGTGAAGATCTTTTAATAGCAGTTTGGTGTGAACGTGTTTCGAAGTGCGACTGACTATCCTTGCAGCTGTATTTTGAATAGTTTGTAGTTTTACAATTAGGTTGCGATTTAGACCAGTGAGAATGCTGTTACAGTAATCCAGTCTAGAAAAGACTAATGATCTAATGAGTGAGTGTGCCGAGTCTTTTGTTAGGAGATGTCGGATATTGCCAATAGCTCTCAAATGAAAGTAACATATCTTGCACAGATGATTAACTTGTTTTTCCATTGTAAGATTGGAGTCGAGGAATACACCAAGATTTTTTACACTATCTTGTGTTTGAATATCGGCGTCTGCAATGGTCACTGTAGGCGTATCAATTTTCTTAAGGTTGTTCTTCGTTCCGACATGCATGATTTCAGTCTTGTCGTCATTTAATTTTAACATGCTTGACGTCATCCAAGACTTAATTTCCTGTGTACATGATGATGTCACCTTGAATGCGTTAGTGTGTTGATTTGACATGAAGGCATCGATAATCTGGGTATCATCGGCATATGAGTGGTGAGAGAGTCGGTGATGTGCAATAATGGATGCAACTTGACTGGTGTACAAGACAAATAGCACAGGACCCAACACAGAGCCTTGAGGTACACCACATTACCAATAAGTACAGACTGTTTGCGACCATGTAGATATGATTTGAACCACTCTAAGGGCGCTCCTCCGATGCCACACCTTGCAGACAGGTTATCAAAGAGTATGTGGTGGTCAATGGTATCAAAGGCTGCCGAGAGATCGAGCATCACAACTGAGGCAACATTACCCCTGTCGACGGCACATCACAAATCATTAACAACTCGCAGTAAAGCAGTTTCCGTGCTGTGATTGTGACGATATGCTGACTGGTAAGTGTCCAGCAAGGTATTTACAGAAAGGTGTTCTTTCAGTCTAGTATTAACTGCCTTTTCTAGCACCTTTGATAAGAAGGGGAGGTTAGAGACTGGGCGATAATTTTTCAGATGATTTTGGTCCAGGTTGTCTTTCTTGAGAAGTGGAAGAACCACAGCTGATTTGAATTGGTTCCGAAAAACACCACTAGCTAAACTGTTATTAATCAAATGAGTGAAAAACGTGGTGAGTTGGTCCAGAAGTTTGAAAATCAGGGCAGTTGGGATTGGATCTGACAAGCATGTTGTGGGTTTTGATGTTTTGATTAAATCCTGTACTTCCTTCTCACCCAAAGGTGTGAAGTTTGTTAATTGCTGACCATGGAATGTGTTAATTGGCACGCTATAACTTACAGGGTTGTTTGAGATTAGCCCATTTCGAATCGTCTCGATCTTCTCAACGAAAAAATTATTGAATTCATTGGCGAGTGTGGATTGGCTGTCAGTGTTTGGCAGCTTAGGTTCAGATTTCGAGCCAAGAAGGGCTTTCAAAAATCTATGAGTTTTTCGTGGATCATTAGTGCAGTCCTGTATATATATATGACATTGTAATCGTTTAGCATCGCATATTACTTTGGATGTCTTGCTTTTGGCCTGGCAGTAAATTTGGCGATGGATTTCTAAACCCGTTTTACGCCATTTCCGTTCTGCACGGCTATGTTGGCGTTTGGCTTGATGGACTTCCTCATTATACCAATATTAAGATAGTGTCTTCACAAAAGTTAATGAGAGTTTACACGTCAACTTCACTTTGTCACATGGTTTCTTGCTTGATGACGATAAGAGGATACTTGTCGAAACATCATGCCACCGTAGAAATACTCTTATTGTTATAATCAAGCTTATTGAAATGGGAGCCATGTTGGCTCAGAGAGTAGGACGTCTTGCTAATCTGGAGGTCCCATGTTGGATCCGTGGGTTGGCCGAGAAAGCTCATTGATATTTTCCGGCATCATTTCAAATTTCATAGCACTCGCATGGATTCTTCCATTGAAATAACGCCAGAATGCGCTAATTTTCTGGCAGAATTACTTTTTTTTCTGTGGGAGGAACTTCTAAATGGCTCCACCCAAGTGTCTAAAATGCCAGGAAATCACGTTTCCGGCCTCCAAATTCTGAAAATTTCCAGCTCGCGGTCGGTCATCAGGGTCTCCCCACATGTTCCAGGCCCTAGGGCCCCCATCATGATTAATCTGACGTTGACCGAGGGTCTGGCAAGGGACAACATATAGTCATTCGGATAGGTAAAAAAAAATGGTCTTTGTACACATTGGTGTGTACGTAATATATCCTTTGGCATATGTTCATCCCAAAATTACCTGGTTTTTGTCCATTTAATATATTATATTACTTATTTTTGTTTTATTGTAGGGAACATATGCTGGACAGTTTGTGATGCAGGTAAAACAATCTTTTTTCTCTAATGATAAGGAGGCAGGGGGGGGGAGGGGGGGGGATGGTCAAATGGTTAGAATGTGTGCGCTGTATCATAAAGCCTGTCATTGAGTCAACTGGCATGGTTTCGAATCCTCAGTTGTACATGACAAGGAATATGGTCGCCTGCCCAACCCCATGTGTTTTCTCCGGGTCCTTCAGTTTCCCCCCACTGCTTAACACTCCTACCCTCAAGCAAAGTATTGAAATAAAATTGAACCATGTTATGGTTCCATTCTAGTGACCGCATTCCATTTGATTTGCATTCCGTTTGATTGCATTACAATTGATTCCATTTGGTTCAATTCCATTTGGTTCCATTCTATTTGATTGCATCCCATTTGGTTCAATTCCATTTCATTGCATTCCATTTGAAAGGAGACGGAGGGCCTGACAACAACAGCTGCCAAGTCGATCAGATGGGACAAAAAACTGAGGTCCGTGTTCACATTGGCAGTTGAAATTCAGTTGCCGTCTTGACAAAAATTTCCCTCATAACACACTGTATAACTTATGCCCGTCTTCAATTAGCCCACGTTAGGTGCAGAAGCGTAGGATATTAAAAAACCCATTTCATTCATTCATTCATTTGATAGGACATTCCATTTGCTTCCATTCCATTCCATATAGGTTCGAGGACTTAATTCTCTTTTGTTATTTGTTTCTTCAGGGATTTTTGAATATAAAATGGGCGAAATGGAAGAGAGTTTTATTAACGAGATCTATTGCCATCGTGCCGACAATCATCGTCGCCATCCTAGCAACCAGTGACCTTGATGATATGAATAGTTGGTTAAATGTATTACAGAGCGTTCAACTACCGTTCGCATTATTACCCATACTGCACTTCACTAATAATGAGAGAATTATGGGAGATTTTAAAAATGGAAGGTTTGTTTATTTTTATTTCTGCAAATAAAACTATGATAGATAATCTCTCTGTCGCAGATGCAGGTGGGGGTGGGGGTGTATGATATTAGTGTTTCTATTAGTTTAAGCTCGTTGTGGCTAAGTGGGTAAGACGTGTGTTTGCTAGCCTGGAGGCTGTGTGTTCGATCCCAGCATTGGTCGAGAAATTTTATCATGTGACGTGGTTTCCCCTTGTCAGGAGAGCAGAACGGAGGGCCTGATAAGGACAGCTGTCTAGTCATTCGGATGAGACAAGAAACTGAGGTCGCATGTACACATTGGCGTGCACGTAGAAGATCTCTGGGCAGTTGGAATACGATATAAGAGTAGGCTGTAGTACTACTGCACAGGCAAAATTTTCCTCATAGCACACTGTATGGCGTATGCCCGTCTTCATTAGCCAAGCCGGAGCAGAACGGTATGACTTTAAAACCCCATTTCATTATTTTTTGGTTGGAGCTCATGTATATGATTCCAGGTCCAGATATGCACAACAAATCGCCACTGATTTTTCAAACAATTTTCAGAGGAGCTGCCCCCGTATCTCACTACAGGTAATGGGTTAGACTGGCCCAGTCTCTTCTATTTATTTTACATTTCGATTTATATAAAAGTATTAATTTTTAGTAAACCAACACTTTCGTTTCCATTTGTATAAAAAAAAAAATTTGAGTAAACCTGTAACCAGCACCAGAGACTGGACAATTTGCGAGCTTCACAATAAAATGGGCGTTCCTGTCATGTTTTACGTTGTTCCTTATTTGGAATGATTGACAGTTATCAAGCAAGTCCCGAGTCACGTGAAATGAATCATGCGTCTCGGCTGGAGTGCAAAGCAGTCATGCTTAGACAGTCTGAGGGTTGACGTCACGTTGTTGTTAGATATGTCGTGATCACGTGCACGACGTCACACGACCTACTTAATGCAGGTTGACCTACTAGATGAGAATGAAGCTCTATTTGCCCAGTCTCTAGAGATTACGCTTTTTTTTCGCTTTCTTTTTTTTGAAGAGGACTGGCCAATTTTTGGTGTGTGGAGGAGACTGGCCACCAGTCTAGTAATGGGTTGATAATAATGGGTAAAAATGTGTATTATTTTTTTTAAGGTTATTAAAGTTAGCGGTCTGGTTATTAGCTGTATTAGTGATGGGTATCAATGTGTATTTAGTATATTTATTTCTCGTAAGTTTTTTATAATCTTAATATTATTTTGTTGTGTGTATATATACTGTATATTTCAGGCCCGTCGGAAGCGAGGGGGGGGGGCAATTATCTGCTCGTATATATCCTGTGAACCCGTTTATGGGATCTATTCCGTTTACGAGCAATGAACAGGCCCCCCCAATATCAATATCGTTCCGCATGCCTGTATTTTATCTGTGTATAGTTTGTTAGGTGTATATATACTGTATAGTTTGTTGGGTGTATTTCATACTTAAGTGTTCACTCCCAGATTTATTGTAACATATTATCATTTACCTTGAGCTTGATAACGACAAGAGGATACTTGTTGAAATGTTGCACTATTAAAGTTGCTAGTGATTGTTATCCATAAATTGTGTTTGTGTTTTTTCAATATATTGTATAGTTTGTTGGGTGTATATATTACAATATATATTACAATATATATACACCCAACAAACTATATAACACACAACAAACAATACGGAGAGGAAACCCACAAGGTTGGACAGGCGACCCTACTCTATATCACGTACAATAGTTAGTGCAGGGGGACTGCGCCACATATGATTTACATAAAGGACAAATATAACGACAAGACATCATACTCCGGAACAACAAACAAAACAAACAAAAAAAAAATTCAAAAAAGGAGTGAATGGATCGGGGGGCTAGTCGTAAGCGTCCACTGCGCTGTATAGTCCCGGGTCTGAAGTAACACAGACTTCACTCAAAATTGAAAATGATGAGGAAAAACATTATGTGATGTCTGATTAGTGAGAATTGAAACAACATCACCTGACTCGATGACAGACCTTGTGATCTAACCATTCGACATCCAACATCCGAATGGAATAGGGGTTCACGATCTCCTGAAAAACTGTGGTACTGTGTACATAAAAGAACCCTTTACAATTGTTTAAACCACGAGACCATCCAACCAACCCCCCTCATGTCTAAAGTAAAAGTAGAATTGTAATTTTTATTCCATGATTTTTATTAAACAGGGTGATGACAGACAATGGTACTGGTATCTTGTAGCTGCTTGTATTATATTATTATACACCATGTTTATATTCTATTTGGTAAGTAGATCAGTTTGGATTATCCCCCTTTACTCAGTAGATTAGCCCCCTTTAGTGAGTAGATCATTTGTAGGTCTCAATCATTCGGCAAACCTCGACAGATTCCGGTACTCTCCGTAACCTACGACCATACATTTGCAATGCGGCTAGTCAAACTACCGATTTACTTTAACAGGAAAACGTGCCGCTTTCACAAAATAGTCCGAAAAAAATGGCGTCTTTTCTAGATATTATCTCTATGGGGGCAGCCATTTTTAGTTTGTTGATATAATCTCCATAGACATGGGGGTAGCCATTGTTTATCCGGGTCCTTTAAAATAGTTCCAAAATGGCAGGCTTCATCATACGAGTCCTCATATTTTTGTCCCATCTGAACAATTAATTAATGCAGGCATACGCCATACTGTGTGCTACTATGGCTTACCCTTATGTCGATTTCTAACTATCAAGGAATCTTTTACATGTACGCCAATGTCCAATCCGAATGACTAGACAGCTGTCCTTGCCAGGTCCTCCTTCCTGCACCAGTGCGCTAGCCTGGAGGTCAGGTTTTCGATCCCTGCATTGGCAGAGAAAGCTCATCTCGATTTTCCGACGTGATTTCACCTTGTCAGTGATGCAGAAGGAGGGCCTGACAAGGACAGCTGCCTAGTCGTTCGGATGGGACGTAAAACCGAGGTCCCTTGTACACATTGGAGTGCACGTAACAGATCCCTTGACAGTTGGAATTCAATATAAGAGTAGGCCGTAGCGCCGCTGCCCGGGCAAAATTTCTCTCATAGCACACTGTATGGTGTATGCCCGTAGCTCGGGTTAAGTGCATAACAGTTGGACGGACGTTAAACCCCATTTAATTCATTCCTTCCTGCACCAGTGACAAGAGGTGAACTACCTAGGTCAACACAGGGATCCAAACAGAAGACCTCCACATCAGGGAGCGAACGTCTTCGTCGCTGAGCCACCATGACTCCTTTCTATAACGAGAAAATAAAGGTGTTTATTACCTGGCATAAGAAAATTACGAGAAAATGAAGGTGTTTATTTCCTGGCATAAGAAGATCAGTTTTATTATTCTGTGTCTGTTTTATTTCCAGGCTCTTGGAGTTCGTCGTTATTCCAAGTTAAAGGTGAGTCAAATATTTTACAAAGTAATTGATTGTTTCTCGGACTTTATTATACAACGCATCCATCCCCTTCGTTTCTCAGTGACATCATATGACTTCAATGTTGTTTCAGAGCATTTTAAAATTATGTTTTTGTTATTCTCAATGACTAAGTTTACGCCATAAATATTTGTCAATCACTAAGTTTACGCGATAAATATTTGTCAATATCCTCAGTTTAATTGTCTCCCTTTATAATACCAGTCCGGTGGTTACGATCAATGCACACAACTTGTCAAAATTGCAATCATTTATAACTTCGCTCAAACTAAAGTAATTTGAATGAAAATTTCAATATATTCATTTTGAATTATCTAAACATTACATAATGTCCCTTTATTTAATACAAGATTTATGAAAAAAAAAAATTTTACAATTTTTTTCAGTTGTATGTTATTAAGAAGATTGGACTCGATACTAGGGATCTAGAGAATTTAATACAAGATCAGGGCAGTACGGATCAAACGTCATCTTATGATCAACGTAGACGATCAGAAAGTATATTTTAATATCTAATCAAAGAAGTGTGTCAGAATTGACACGGAATCCAGTTGTGTCAGTCTCAAAAACAGATGTATTTCAGAATTGACCCAGAATCAAATTGTTTTACCCCGGTAAGATATAGTGGTAGTCTATTCGTGATGTAATTAAACATGCCGAACCTGTTTCAGTCGTGGTCATTAGAAGAGATAGTTTTGATATAAGCACGATATACTATGTTTCAGCTGTGCGCAGTAGCTGAGATAGTTTTGATATACGTGCGATATACTTGTACATGCCACTATTTAGGGGATTGATGAAACTGAATTTTAAAAAAAATGTGATTGTCTATCCCCAAATATGTCTCTACTAATTGGTACTCACAAAACTTTCCACGTTTACCAATAACGTTGAATAGGCCTACATCTTAAAGAAGTTTTGCTATAATGTACAATAGGCCTACACCTACAACGTCCTGAATGAATTGCTGGCACAGATTTTATATTAAGACTCTGTCCTTCAGTGTTTCACAGAACTTAACGTAAGTTTTACTTGGGTTTTATGAACCTGGTGATTTTAACACTGGATGAACCGGTATGTCATCCGCAATCTGATTTAAACACAGATCCAATTTTGTTTCTTTTTTTATAGTTGAAAATTTTGTCTTTACTACAACACTAGGATCTGAAAGAGTTGTTATTTAACTCGTGTTCTGCTTCAATTGAGGGGTCAGCCAATCAAATGGTCTGTCGAATCGAGTGTTTGACCTTTTTTGCTTGGAACTGTGGGTAGACATTAGCAGCGATAGAAATCAAAACAAAACAAAAGTAGATAAAAAAAACCACGGTGGTCGCTAATTGGTTTATCAAATGACATGATGTTATCGGGTCAAATGTCGCTTGTTTGGTACCTGACGTCATAGAACGTGAACTCCCATTATTACGTATAAGATGTAGTGTAGACCATCGAAAATATAGAAAACTAAACTATATATAGATCAGTATTTTAATTAGATTGTGTCATCGGGGATGTTGTTCTCAACAACCTAGTCAGTCCGCATTTGTATTATTAATAATATTATTGATATTATGATTAACACACAAATAATTTATAAAATTTTTCTCTTGTGATAAGCAATGTATCTATAACAGGGCCCTATTTCACAAAATTTTAACTAATTTTAGTAATTTGATTGGATAATATTAGATTAATTTTAGTGCTTAGCCAATCAAAATTGAAGTACGGTATCTACTAAAATTGTTATTTTATCTTTAGTTAAGATTTTATGAAACAAGGCCTAGAACTATAGGTGCTTTATTTGGTTTTACAATAAATATTTTATAAAGTATTTTATTTTATATTTTGTAGATGTATTTTCATATTTTGTAAATTGTACATAGATATATCAGAGTATATCCTAATTCTGTTAAATTTTGAATATAATATTATAATTAACATAATTTTATTAAATATTGAATATATTATAACATAATTAACATAATTTTATTAAATATTTAATATATTATAACATAATTAACATAATTTTATTAAATATTGAATATATTATAACATAATTAACATAATTCTGTTAAATATTGAATATATTATAACATAATTATGTTAAGGGAGGTTTTTTTTGCATTGGCCAAGCCTGTTCCCCAATACAATTCAGTAAACCTGAATAAAAATATGGTTTTAAAAAAAAAATCATAATTTTATTGAAGCCAATGACCATGTTTCAATTTTGGAGTTATGTGTTCGTTTCTTTTCTGTCTTTTATTTTCGAGGAAGGAAGCAAAACGCGTTGAAGTTTTTGTTTGAATCAGATACATTGGTCCGTTAAATAGTAAATATTTATTATATGTCATAATTCTGTTAAATATTAAATATTATGATACAATATATATCCATTGAATATTTAAATACCTGGTATATCATAATCATTGTTATTCTGTTAAATATCGAATATACCATAATTACTTTAATTCTGTTAAATATATCATAATAATTGTAATTCTGTCAAATATTGATTATATCCTAATATTTTATTGTTTTTCTGTTAGATATTTAAAATATCATAATTTTGTAATTCTGTTAAATATCGAAAATATCATATTTATTGTAATTATATTAAAGTTACATTATTCAAGATATAGATAAGAACTAGCCATTCTTGCTATACTAGTTTGAAAGTAGATGATGTAAAATGAATAATTTGAAAATTTCATTCAAATTACTCTATTGCAAGCAAAGAAATAGGCATTTAAAGATTTGACCGACCTGTGCAATAATTTCAACCACGGTCCTGGATGATCAAAGCTACGACTCGAAGCGTCTAGCCGCACCATATTTGATTTACCGCTGAAACATTTTAATCTGTTTAACATCGGAGCAATCTGATGCCATCCAAAGTTGATTAAGGCCTGGATCAGTTAATTAATGTCTAATTAATACTTTAGAAAACATTTCATGCCCAAATAATGACCTGCACTAGACAGATTTAGCTCTTGAATAATGCATGTTTAAATAATGAATATATCATATTATTGTAATTCTGTTATTAAATAATGAATATATCATAATTATTGTAATTCTGTTAAATAATCATTGAGATATTAATGATGGTTTGTATACATTCCTTAAACAGTTTGTCAAAGTAGAAGTTGTTGGATCTCAAATTCCCTGAAAAATTCTCACGATTTTCATGATGTAGTACATTTATTTATAGAAATTGACTTGTTTTCTCTTTTTCCATGACATTAATTGTTGCTGTTTTGGTCTACAATTGCCATTCCTGCACGGGTGTTGTTGAATATTCATGATTTTGAGGCCAAAGGATCAGGAAGCAGACATGAATCACAAAACTATTGTCCAAGTATATAAAATTACTTTGACCAAACGTAACAAATGGGAGGGGGGAGGTCTAGAGTGTCGGCTTCAGCCTCTTGCTGGCCGGTCACCTTTGGCTTTTGGTTGTCGTTTCAATCCCTGGTGTGGCTTGGAGATAGGGGCACCTTCTTAACCTCGATGGGTTTCCTCCCACTAGAAAGACCCCTGCGCGTGCGCTAAGATAATAAAAATGAAAAATAAGACTTGTCTGCCATACCGGTATCACCTTCGGTGGAAGCAGATGTTAAACACTAAGAACAACAACGCACACTAGGGACCGGGTAAACTCTTTTTTTTCCTTTTTTTCATCAAATCTAAAGGATATCCGGCCCCAAGTGGTAACAAATGCAAGGCTATGGGGTGGGGGTGGCAAACGCCCATTACTATTTTTATTAGATGATCGTGACATGTCTGGCTCTTGATTGATTTGCGAACTGATCCAGGGATAGTAATCATAAATTGATCGCAAATAACAATAGCACAAATAACCTCCGTCGTGATCAAGGGGAGGTAATCATTGACTTTAGATATACTAAAATGAGATTTTCAGTGTTATTAATGAAGCGATGCTGGTCGTATGTGCTGTTGTTAATTTTACTGGTTTTGTTTCATATTTGCAATAAATAATACTAACCTCACACAGAGTCTTGATTCGTATTTATCATTTGAGCACCTTGTACCACCTCAAACCATGTGACAGATGGAAACAAGTCATGAAACCTCAAGTCAAAGTCGAGACCCAAGTCACAGAACCTTGAGTCATTCAAGTCCAGACCGAAGGCGTGGGACCAGGAGTCAAAGCCAAGACCCAAGTCGCGGGACCTCAAGTCAAACTTGATTCCAAGTCAGAAGTCTTCACAGGGGTCGGTTTAAATTGAAAGGTCAGAAGGTCTATCACTAAGTGGCATGGTTTCGATTCCCCGCTTGTATGTTTCAAGATTAGTGTCGCCTGTCCAAAATCCTGTGTTTTTTCTGGGACCTCCGGTTTCCACTATCTGCTAAAGACCACTACACGTAATTAAGTGACTTACTGAAATAATATTGAACATTATGTTAGTCCCACAATAACCCAGTTTGTGACAAGTGGATGTTAAACCCCATTTCTCTCAAGTCCCATTTAAATCGACAGTCCATTAAACGAGTCAGCAACTTAGCAGTCTTGTTTACTTCAATCCTACAGTGGATAGCTAGTTGTCGACCCAGGAATCGTGCTAAGTATTTTAATCGGAAGACTTGGAGAAAACTCACAAGGTTTGACAGACAAGAGTGCCAATAGACTATACAATCAGCTTCACTCTCAGACAACATATTTAGGCATTCTCACCTGTCCAACCTTGTCGGTTTTTTCCTGGTCCTCCAGTTTCTCTCACTTTCTCCCTAGTTGAGAATCAAATGTGCTTACCACTCAACTGCCGCGAACCACAGGTGAAAATATAAACAAGTCGAACAAAGATGGTAATAAGGCTTTATTGTGACTGGATAATCTATACAATGTGAAATAAGAAAAATAAAGGGGCAAAAAATTGAGAATATGAACTGTCAATCGGCCAATTTAGAGTATTTTATGTCAAAACTTCAATTATTCATAATTTCGCTCATTAGTCTTTAGCCATGTGTGAACTATTATAGCAAGAACGACCAGTCCTTTCTCTTAATCTTACATACTGCATCTTTAATATCAATGCTTCGTTACTGTTTCTGATCTAATTCTCGCAGGGTAAAAAGCCTAAGAATATTTACCAGTGGCCAGTTGCTCAAAGCTCCGTTATCTTTTAATGATCCGTTAACTTTAACGGAGAGAAAGATTGTTCCTGGAAATAAGAGCCCTGAACATTCTGTGGTGCAAATTTTTCCTAGTGTTTTCTGTAGTAAATTTAACAGAAAGTTAACAAACACATGTTACCAAGATATGTCCGTTACAATTTAACTGATCGTTAAAATAACTTAGTTTTGAGCAACCGACCCCCTCAGTAGTTAAATTACTCTTTGATATTTTCTATCTACAATATACAAGCCTAAGAAGAAAAACACCCACAAAAATCAACATAACAAAAAAATATAGTTAAAATATTATATATGAGCAAAAATGTCCTAATGCTGATTTTAAATCTAAATGTATAAATAAAATGATAAAATGGATCCAACTTTTGAAGTTTTATGATAAAAATGAGGCATTAAGACATTTAACTCTTAACAACTCTGGAAGCAGTTTTATATAAGCATTAAGTTGCTTGTTACTGTATCCAATTTATTATATTATTCCATTCACTGTTGTATATAAGAACTCTGAATAAATACATTTTAAATCAACTCTTTGTAGATGTCACATCGAATGTTGATTTTACCATTCGAATATTCTACGTAATAATTCAATTCCCATTTTATTATTTGATTCAATTGGAATTTTTAAATGTCTAGAACCTCTTCAGATGAATATTTCAAAATATTATTTTCAATATATTCAAATATTTTAGGTTACATTATTTAAATGCTAGGGAAAGGGGTCCAAAATAGGCTAGGCCTGGGGGTCCAAAATACGCTAGGCCTTGGGGCCCAAAATACGCTGGGCCTGGGGGCCCAAAATCAGCTGTTTCTGTTCCAAATTCTTATTCAGATACAAATACATGCTGTTCCAATATTTGATTCAAACAGAAAGGGTCATTCTTTTTATCCATTCTTAATAAAAAATAAATAAAATAAAACCAAGTACGAACAATCCAAACCATTAGACAAAATTTGAAGTCCTAAAAAAACAGTATAGGTAAAATAGTGTAATCAGCATATGGACTGTTATTTATAGATACTGTACCGTAAATCTTGTTCAAATCTTCAACAAATTTTTTTTAGATTTTAAATGTTTGCTGATTTCATTGAATTAATCTGAGTAATTATTCTATAAGACACAAAATAATAGATGAAATCCATCAATTTTAATTATAAAAAAATCAGATCAAACTTGAATATTTAAAAAGTTGGCTGTTTAACCAAGGAATTTAAAGCATGAATCATACAATTTCTGACAAACTAGTTTTTGACTTTAAGAAACTGGGTCCTGTTTTTCGAAATCTTAACTAAAGATAAAATCCAAATCTTAGTAGACATTTAAATTTTGAATCACTAAGCACTAAAATCCATTTAATAATTTTTAATTTATGGAATAAATTGCCCCTTTCCATTAAACAAAGTTGTTCTGCCTCAAGTTTTAAGAAGAATCTTAAAACACACTATTTTAATATGGCTTTTAATCAGTGATTTAATTGTGTTTACAGTGTTTTTAATTATTAACTTTTAAAACTCAGAATTACTTTTGAATTTTAAGGAGTGTTTTATCAAGTGATTTTAAACATTTATTTGTGCGCCACTGAGCAGTTTTACTGAATGTACCAGCGCTATACAAGATGGATTATTATTATTATTATTATTATTAATCAAAATACTAAAATTGGGATTTTATCTTTGTTAAAATTTCATGAAACAGGTCCCTGATCCTTTCGGTAGTGGTAACTATGGGAACAGAATTTATTATCCAATTATAAATTTAGATATTATTTTAGATATTAAGATATCCCTATAGTTTGTTGAATTAATCTTAAGATATTTTACACACAGGAGCCAAATAAAATTCACAACGAAAAACCAAACACAAGGTATATAATTATGCTTCATAGGTTATATAATCTTAATCAAAATCAATCTTTCCCTAATATCATTAACAATCATTAGCCAATCAAAATTGAAGTACGGTATCTACTAAAATTGTTATTTTATCTTTAGTTAAGATTTTATGAAACAAGGCCTAGAACTATAGGTGCTTTATTTGGTTTTACAATAAATATTTTATAAAGTATTTTATTTTATATTTTGTAGATGAAAAACCAAACACAAGGTATATAATTATGCTTCATAGGTTATATAATCTTAATCAAAATCAATCTTTCCCTAATATCATTAACAATCATTAGCCAATCAAAATTGAAGTACGGTATCTACTAAAATTGTTATTTTATCTTTAGTTAAGATTTTATGAAACAAGGCCTAGAACTATAGGTGCTTTATTTGGTTTTACAATAAATATTTTATAAAGTATTTTATTTTATATTTTGTAGATGTATTTTTATATTTTGTAAATTGTACATAGATATATCAGAGTATATCCTAATTCTGTTAAATTTTGAATATAAAATTATAATTAACATAATTTTATTAAATATTGAATATAATATTATAATTAACATAATTTTATTAAATATTGAATATATTATAACATAATTTTATTAAGTATTAAATATATATTATAACATAATTAACATAATTTTATTAAATATTGAATATATTATAACATAATTAACATAATTCTGTTAAACATTGAATATATTATAACATAATTATGTTAAGGGAGGTTTTTTTTGCATTGGCCAAGCCTGTTCCCCAATACAATTCAGTAAACCTGAATAAAAATATGGTTTTAAAAAAAAAATCATAATTTTATTAAAGCCAATGACCATGTTTCAATTTTGGAGTTATGTGTTCGTTTCTTTTCTGTCTTTTATTTTCGAGGAAGGCAGCACAACGCGTTGAAGTTTTTGTTTGAATCAGATACATTGGTCCGTTAAATAGTAAATATTTATTATATGTCATAATTCTGTTAAATATTAAATATTATGATACAATATATATCCATTGAATATTTAAATACCTGGTATATCATAATCATTGTTATTCTGTTAAATATCGAATATACCATAATTACTTTAATTCTGTTAAATATATCATAATAATTGTAATTCTGTCAAATATTGATTATATCCTAATATTTTATTGTTTTTCTGTTAGATATTTAAAATATCATAATTTTGTAATTCTGTTAAATATCGAAAATATCATATTTATTGTAATTATATTAAAGTTACATTATTCAAGATATAGATAAGAACTAGCCATTCTTGCTATACTAGTTTGAAAGTAGATGATGTAAAATGAATAATTTGAAAATTTCATTCAAATTACTCTATTGCAAGCAAAGAAATAGGCATTTAAAGATTTGACCGACCTGTGCAATAATTTCAACCACGGTCCTGGATGATCAAAGCTACGACTCGAAGCGTCTAGCCGCACCATATTTGATTTACCGCTGAAACATTTTAATCTGTTTAACATCGGAGCAATCTGATGCCATCCAAAGTTGATTAAGGCCTGGATCAGTTAATTAATGTCTAATTAATACTTTAGAAAACATTTCATGCCCAAATAATGACCTGCACTAGACAGATTTAGCTCTTGAATAATGCATGTTTAAATAATGAATATATCATATTATTGTAATTCTGTTATTAAATAATGAATATATCATAATTATTGTAATTCTGTTAAATAATCATTGAGATATTAATGATGGTTTGTATACATTCCTTAAACAGTTTGTCAAAGTAGAAGTTGTTGGATCTCAAATTCCCTGAAAAATTCTCACGATTTTCATGATGTAGTACATTTATTTATAGAAATTGACTTGTTTTCTCTTTTTCCATGACATTAATTGTTGCTGTTTTGGTCTACAATTGCCATTCCTGCACGGGTGTTGTTGAATATTCATGATTTTGAGGCCAAAGGATCAGGAAGCAGACATGAATCACAAAACTATTGTCCAAGTATATAAAATTACTTTGACCAAACGTAACAAATGGGAGGGGGGAGGTCTAGAGTGTCGGCTTCAGCCTCTTGCTGGCCGGTCACCTTTGGCTTTTGGTTGTCGTTTCAATCCCTGGTGTGGCTTGGAGATAGGGGCACCTTCTTAACCTCGATGGGTTTCCTCCCACTAGAAAGACCCCTGCGCGTGCGCTAAGATAATAAAAATGAAAAATAAGACTTGTCTGCCATACCGGTATCACCTTCGGTGGAAGCAGATGTTAAACACTAAGAACAACAACGCACACTAGGGACCGGGTAAACTCTTTTTTTTCCTTTTTTTCATCAAATCTAAAGGATATCCGGCCCCAAGTGGTAACAAATGCAAGGCTATGGGGTGGGGGTGGCAAACGCCCATTACTATTTTTATTAGATGATCGTGACATGTCTGGCTCTTGATTGATTTGCGAACTGATCCAGGGATAGTAATCATAAATTGATCGCAAATAACAATAGCACAAATAACCTCCGTCGTGATCAAGGGGAGGTAATCATTGACTTTAGATATACTAAAATGAGATTTTCAGTGTTATTAATGAAGCGATGCTGGTCGTATGTGCTGTTGTTAATTTTACTGGTTTTGTTTCATATTTGCAATAAATAATACTAACCTCACACAGAGTCTTGATTCGTATTTATCATTTGAGCACCTTGTACCACCTCAAACCATGTGACAGATGGAAACAAGTCATGAAACCTCAAGTCAAAGTCGAGACCCAAGTCACAGAACCTTGAGTCATTCAAGTCCAGACCGAAGGCGTGGGACCAGGAGTCAAAGCCAAGACCCAAGTCGCGGGACCTCAAGTCAAACTTGATTCCAAGTCAGAAGTCTTCACAGGGGTCGGTTTAAATTGAAAGGTCAGAAGGTCTATCACTAAGTGGCATGGTTTCGATTCCCCGCTTGTATGTTTCAAGATTAGTGTCGCCTGTCCAAAATCCTGTGTTTTTTCTGGGACCTCCGGTTTCCACTATCTGCTAAAGACCACTACACGTAATTAAGTGACTTACTGAAATAATATTGAACATTATGTTAGTCCCACAATAACCCAGTTTGTGACAAGTGGATGTTAAACCCCATTTCTCTCAAGTCCCATTTAAATCGACAGTCCATTAAACGAGTCAGCAACTTAGCAGTCTTGTTTACTTCAATCCTACAGTGGATAGCTAGTTGTCGACCCAGGAATCGTGCTAAGTATTTTAATCGGAAGACTTGGAGAAAACTCACAAGGTTTGACAGACAAGAGTGCCAATAGACTATACAATCAGCTTCACTCTCAGACAACATATTTAGGCATTCTCACCTGTCCAACCTTGTCGGTTTTTTCCTGGTCCTCCAGTTTCTCTCACTTTCTCCCTAGTTGAGAATCAAATGTGCTTACCACTCAACTGCCGCGAACCACAGGTGAAAATATAAACAAGTCGAACAAAGATGGTAATAAGGCTTTATTGTGACAGGATAATCTATACAATGTGAAATAAGAAAAATAAAGGGGCAAAAAATTGAGAATATGAACTGTCAATCGGCCAATTTAGAGTATTTTATGTCAAAACTTCAATTATTCATAATTTCGCTCATTAGTCTTTAGCCATGTGTGAACTATTATAGCAAGAACGACCAGTCCTTTCTCTTAATCTTACATACTGCATCTTTAATATCAATGCTTCGTTACTGTTTCTGATCTAATTCTCGCAGGGTAAAAAGCCTAAGAATATTTACCAGGGGCCAGTTGCTCAAAGCTCCGTTATCTTTTAATGATCCGTTAACTTTAACATAGAGAAAGATTGTTCCTGGAAATAAAGGTCCCCAACATTCTGTGGTGCAAATTTTTCCTAGTGTTTTCTGTAGTAAATTTAACAGAAAGTTAACAAACACATGTTACCAAGATATGTCCGTTACAGTTTAACTGATCGTTAAAATAACTTAGTTTTGAGCAACCAACCCTCAGTAGTTAAATTACTCTTTGATATTTTCTATCTACAATATACAAGCCTAAGAAGAAAAACACCCACAAAAATCAACAAAACAAAAAAATATAGTTAAAATATTATATATGAGCAAAAATGTCCTAATGCTGATTTTAAATCTAAATGTATAAATAAAATGATAAAATGGATCCAACTTTTGAAGTTTTATGATAAAAATGAGGCATTAAGACATTTAACTCTTAACAACTCTGGAAGCAGTTTTATATAAGCATCAAGTTGCTTGTTACTGTATCCAATTTATTATATTATTCCATTCACTGTTGTATATAAGAACTCTGAATAAATACATTTTAAATCAACTCTTTGTAGATCTCACATCGAATGTTGATTTTACCATTCGAATATTCTACGTAATAATTCAATTCCCATTTTGTTATTTGATTCAATTGGAATTTTTAAATGTCTAGAACCTCTTCAGATGAATATTTCAAAATATTATTTTCAATATATTCAAATATTTTAGGTTACATTATTTAAATGCTAGGGAAAGGGGTCCAAAATAGGCTAGGCCTGGGGGTCCAAAATACGCTAGGCCTTGGGGCCCAAAATATGCTAGGCCTGGGGGCCCAAAATCAGCTGTTTCTGTTCCAAATTCTTATTCAGATACAAATACATGCTGTTCCAATATTTGATTCAAACAGAAAGGGTCATTCTTTTTATCCATTCTTAATAAAAAAAAATAAAATAAAACCAAGTACGAACAATCCAAACCATTAGACAAAATTTGAAGTCCTAAAAAAACAGTATAGGTAAAATAGTGTAATCAGCATATGGACTGTTATTTATAGATACTGTACCGTAAATCTTGTTCAAATCTTCAAATTTTTTTTAAATTTTAAATGTTTGCTGATTTCATTGAATTAATCTGAGTAATTATTCTATAAGACACAAAATAATAGATGAAATCCATCAATTTTAATTATAAAAAAATCAGATCAAATTTGAATATTTAAAAAGTTGGCTGTTTAACCAAGGAATTTAAAGCATGAATCATACAATTTCTGACAAACTAGTTTTTGACTTTAAGAAACTGGATCCTGTTTTTCGAAATCTTAACTAAAGATAAAATCCAAATCTTAGTAGACATTTAAATTTTGAATCACTAAGCACTAAAATCCATCTAATATTATACAATCAAAATACTAAAATTGGGATTTTATCTTAGTTAAAATTTCATGAAACAGGTCCCTGATCCTTTCGGTAGTGGTAACATTGGGAACAGAATTTATTATTCAATTATAAATTTAGATATTATTTTAGATATAAAGATATCCCCAAAGTTTGTTAAATTAATCTTAAGATATTTTACATACAGGAGCCAAATAAAATTCACAACGAAAAACCAAACACAAGGTATATATGCTTCATAGGTTATATGTATATAATCTTAATCAAAATCAATCTTTCCCTAATATGAATGAATGAATAAAATGGGGTTTAACGTCCTACGCTTAAGCACCGTACCTGGGCTAATTGAAGACGGGCATACGCCACAGTGTGCAATGAGGGAAACTTTGCCCGGGCAGCGGCGCTACGGCCTACTCTTATATCGAATTCCAACTGCCAAGGGATCTTTTACGTGCACTCCAATTTGTACACGGGACCTCGGTTTTTCGTCCCATCCGAACGACTAGGCAGCTGTCCTTGTCATGCCCTCCTTCTGCATCACTGACAAGGGGAAATCACGCCGGAAATTCCCTAATATCATTAACAATTTATAAATATTCTGACTCATAATTAAAATCAGCCTGTCCATAATAGCCTTAACAATATATTGGACGTTAAAAAACGCCCAAATCCACCATTATTTCAACCCGTATAATAATAATTTATATCTATATTTGATAATATACTGTTCTTTATATGCCAAATTTGCAATTTTAATTTAAAATCATAAGGTTTCAAAAATAGCCCTCAAAATGCAATTTCCAAACAAGCGATTTCATGCAATACAAGAGTTATATCCCTTGGTTACAACTTTCAAACCTGCTTAGAAATCGCATTTTGAGGGGCATTTACGTTACAACTGTAAATTAAAAATGACAATTCGGCAAATATCGATTTGTTATTGTCGTATAAGTTGAAATAACAGTGAATTTGGATGGATTTGGGTAAATCGCGCTACCCATTAAAAACTGTAATAAATAACAACCAGTATTTATCATTAACTTGAACGTATAAAATCGTGACTTATATATGTTACGAAATATTCTATTAAAGATACACTATGTAAGATTTAGACAAAAAGCTGACAGTTCTCACTACAATAGTTCAAAAATAGATAATGTAAAGGGGGAAATGCTGAATATTTCAGTCAAATTGATCCACTCTGAACTGAGAAAACTTTATTTTAAAATCACTGTAGCCACGATTATCATTGTTAACACTCTCACAATAATTAACAAAATCTTGATTATCCATTTTAGCGTTTAATTATCAGATCAGATTCAAATCCAGTTAAAATCTCGAGTATCCGATGCCATCAAGAGTTGATTATGGTCTTGTTTTATTAATAAATGTCTAATTAATAATTCAGATAACATTTCAGGCCTAAAAAAAAGACCGGCAATACGTAGATTTAGCTCTTGAATAATGTATTTTTAATTAAGAAGTAGTTTTTTATATCCATATATACCTTGTATTGTTTTTGTTGTGAACAAACAAAGATATCATATTTCAACATTTGTAATTATAAAACACTAAATAACAAATATTAAAAAATCACTTCAAACAGTGTTCAACTTGATACCTTATTAAAATTTGAATATTTGCTTCCCTGATGAAAACCAAAACTTAAAAAAAACAGGATTCAAATTCGAATCTTTATATAATTACTACCATACCCTTTTTGTGACAAGAAAAAAAACTCTTATCTCTGTGTTTTAATAGCAGAAGTCGTAATTTCTCAATTTCAACAATTCATGATTGTTTGTCGGAATTTAATGATTTACAATAAAAAAAAATTGACAATCTGTCAACAAGCAATCGCAACTGTAATTTACAATATAAGAAAAATAACTCTTAAACTCATTCTATCAGATTGATTATATTTCTAGCCTGTTAATTAAAGGCCCTATAACACTCTTGTTGTAAATGAATAATATGTCCCAATCTTTATTCTGGTCAACAAATTGTACTATTTTACAATTTTCCAATTACATGTAATTGATAATACAAATTTCATCTTAACACACCTTATCTAAAAAAATTGGAAAATTCAACTACAGGGTTTAAAAAACTTTATGTAAACCTTTTCAAATGTAACTTAGATTTAAAAATAGGGTGCTTAAACATCTAGTACTTCAAATAAGGCTATTGTTTATTTTTTGAAGCTGTCAAGCCACCAAGAGTGTTATTGTCCCTTTAAATGACGACAGCATTGTGTATTTCAACAAAAGTAAAGAGAAACTCTTTTTAACACTAAGTCTCATGTCATGAATCATGATTAAGTATTTATCGTACAAGAAGAAAACATACGCTGAATAAGATTAAAGATAAAGTCACGAAGGGTAGACACAACACAATATTTATAAAACAACTTTTGTTTAAAATGAGAAAGGTACAAACATGTTCTGGATTTGATTTTTAAAATGAAAAACTTAAAATCATCATTCTTTAATCCAATCCTCATGATTTCGGTTAGATCTAAATATGAAGGCCACCTGCAGATATTGTCAAGGCCACCCAGATGTAAATAAATGAAATGAAATGAGGTTTAACGTCCTACTGTTCTGCTCCAACTGGGCTAATGAAGACGGCGATACACGTTACAGTGTGCTATGAGGGGAATTTTAACCAGACAGCGACACTACGGTCTACTCTTGTATCAAATTCCAACTGTCAAGGGATTTTTTGCGTGCATACACAATGTTTACACAGGACCTCAATTTTCCGTTCCATCCGAACGACTAGACAGCTGTCCTTCTCAGGCACACCGTCCTGCATCACTGGCAAGGGGGAACCACGGCAGAAAATCAGGATGAACTTTCTCAGCCAATGCAGGTGAGAAAACACCCAAACTTCACGCTAGCTATCCAGCCAGCGTTTTATCCACTTGGCCACAGTGACCCCACCTCCCCAAGTTGTAAATTGGGTTAAGGACACATGATTGTTGACAAGGATGTGGGTTAGGGTACGACTATGTCTAGGGGTAGGGTAACCGCTATCCCCTGTTTACCTCACGCGACTTCTGACCAAATCTGCAGGTAGCCTTAACAATTAGATCTAAACCAGGATTTCATCCAAGTCTTTTGTTAACAACAGTCATTTTTACAATGAGAAATGAAAATGAAAAAAAAAGTCATTATGTACACGAATTTGATTGAATACCCTGACCTGGGCGAAGTGAAAGGAGGGAATCTACCTTCATAATTTATCAACCGCCACTCAGATATTTTTGTTTAGAGAAAACGAATAAAAATAGAGAACAAGGACTCAATCCAGTTTATTCCTCCCTTAAATCTGTCTGCTCTCGGGAGGGCGGGGGGATAATCTAATCTCAAGCTCATAGACTTGACTCAATCCAGTTTATTCCTCCCTTAAATCTGTCTGCTCTCGGGAGGGCGGGGGGATAATCTAATCTCAAGCTCATAGACTTGACTCAATCCAGTTTATTCCTCCCTTAAATATGTCTGCTCTCGGGAGGGCGGGGGGATAATCTAATCTCAAGCTCATAGACTTGACTCAATCCAGTTTATTCCTCCCTTAAATATGTCTGCTCTCGGGAGGGCGGGGGGATAATCTAATCTCTAGCTCACAGACTTGACGTGTGATTATCCAGGCATTTTGTGATATGTCCTAAGAAACAAATCATAGATAATAATAATGATGGAAACAGGAAAATTTCGGACAACGAAGCATAGGCCATTGAACTACATGTATACGAGAATTAAAAGTTTTCAAAATCTTTCGTTTTTCTGAGAACGATAAATGTCGACAATCGTGAAGTCAGTTACATCCACAAGAAGAGAGCAGACTGTTTTCAAGCAAATTGTACACTGATTTTTAAATTAATGTCAACAATCGTCAAGTCCATTAAATCCACAAGAGAGCAGACAGTTTTCAAGAGAATTGTTCACAGATTTTTAAATCTCGTAGTCTGGGGGTGTCAAGGTGACGTTAAAGGCTATTAAACCTGCTCTTCGACCTCCACTTCAAACTGATCCTGTTCGTCTGGTTTTTGAACCCAGACACCGAGTCCTGCCTGTTGGAATGCTTTAATCATGTTCATTTTGGCCGTCTGATAATCAGTGACCATTTTTTTCGCGTCTGAATAACATTTGGCTTGAGCATCTCCACTCTGGACATAGTACGACGGAAGTTTTCCGTAAAGTTTAAGAAACTGCTTGAACAGCGAAGCTTTGCACACTTTCGGGGGTTCGACACTTTCTGTTTTTCCGGTCGTTGCGTTGACAACTTCCAATTCCGGGTCTCCCACACACCAGCTGATGCTGAAGCTCGGGGCCTTTCCTGGTAAACGACTCTCCGGGTTGCTGATGCCACTGAGGAAAGGTCTGTTGAGACGGAAAGGCATGTCGAGGTTGGCGATCGTGCCGATACGACTGTACACAGCGCGAGAAAGATGGTCGCTATGATACAAACTACCCAATATTATACTATCCAGATAGATCGGCTTCACAAAATGGCTGACCAGGGAACCTGAAACGATAAATAAAAATAGCTGACATTAGAAAATTGAAGGAAATTGAGTTTAACATCCTGCAGCTCTGCTCCAAAGTGGCATAATAAAGAGGGGCATACGCCATATAGTGTGCCATGACGGAAATTTTGCTCTGACAGAAACACTACGAACTACTCATACATCAAATTCAAATTTCAAGGGAACTTTTACATGCACACCAATGTATAGAAGGAACCTAATTTTTTTTTGTCTCATCCAAAATACTAGACAGCTGTCCTTGTCAGGTCATTAGAAATGTGGCATTTAAAACAATTAGGATTTAACTTAACGGTAGAATGCATGACTAACGTTGTGATTTATTGTTTTTTTTATTTCATTTTGAGTGAAGCCTAGATATGAAATACAGTCCCGGGACTGTACAGCGCAGCGCAGTGGACGCTTATAACTACATGTACATGTAGCCCCCGGATCCATTCACTTGATTTGATATTTGTTGTGTAATTCGTTCTAATTTGTTGGTTTGGTTTTGCGCGTAGTCAATCAGATTAAAATACACCAATGAGAGACCATGGTTTTTCATCCGATTGCTATGACTACAGAACACTGCAGACACCAAACATTTACATTGGGGTGGCCTTAAGATGATTCTTCTACAGATTAAACAATTAGATAACAGCAGTATCCACCCACAACCCTGTCAGTTCCATAAAAACATTCAGTTAGAAAGGTTAAAGATCATTGAAACAGACGTATTCAACAAACTGCTGACCTTTTATTCTTATGTTTTTAAGTTGGTGTAATTATTATAGATGTATTATGTAAGAGCTATTAAATCTGCCTATTACAGGTCTTTGGCTTCAAATGTTATATAAACTATTATTTAAACATTTATGAACACAACAAACCGATAATCAACTTTCCAGACCAAACAACAGAAGTTTATTAACTCCTTTTAAAGATTCCTGTGGATAAAGAGCTGGTAGTTCTCATTATAATGGTTCAAAACTAGATAATGTCAAGGAAAACTACTGAAAATTTCAGTTAAATTGATCCACTCTGAACAGAGAATTCAGGGACTGAATTTTCAGTCTAGCCTCAATCATCAATACTGAAGTCGGTACGATAAAAAAAACTAGTCTTGATTATCCATTTCATGATTTAATCATGAATGAAAGTTGAGCAGCAGATCAGATCTTATTCCAGTAAATACCACAGTCTAGTGATGACATTGAGAGTTGATTATGGTCTGGATAAGTTAATTAATGTCTAATTAACGGGACCTGCAATCGGCAGATTTAACGCTTGCATAATGTAAGTTAAAACTCCTTTTAAATTTAAGGGATAGCCGAATGGTTAGCACGTGCATGCTGTATCATTGAATCAACTTGTTTGGTTTTGAATCCCCGGTTGTACGTGACAAGGATCGCCTGTCCAACCTCGTGGGTTTTTGCCAGGTCCTCTGGTTTTCTCCCACTGCTAAAGACCCCTACGTGCAAGCGAATTATTGAAATAAAATAAAACCAGGTTAGTCCCGAAATGACCTAGTTTGTGTCGAGTTGACGATAAACCCAATTTTTTTTTCTCTCTCTCTCTCTCCTTTTAAATTTGTTTATATAGGGTATTAGGGTATTGGCAAATAATCTTCCATAACATTGACTACTCATTTTGTTAAAAGTTTTTTTTGATATGAAGAAGTGACGAATTAGCGTAAATTTAAAACTCCATTATTCTCTCTGAAATAAGTTTGTTTTCATAAGAAGCGCAACAAAAAGACAGAAATGAAAAATTAAATATTTATAGAAACTGAGCACTGAGTAAATTAAAAATTGTCACCGGAGTCCATCATGGTGTCGAACAATTTAAATAATTGATAACCGTGCCGCAAATAACAATACAATAGATCAGATTGTCATGTCTCCATCGGGAGGAAAAGGATGTCGTGAAAAACTTTAATTATAGCCCAACCACAACCCAATCACCCTCGTAATTCATCATGCTCTTCTACAAATTTCCATTAGTCATTCAACTGATACGCACGTGGGTGTCCAACCTTTTTAGCTCCAGGGTCCAACCTTTTTACGCTCCAGGTGCCAAATATTTTCTGTTTCACGTGAGATGAGCCGTATAAATTTAAAAGATTAAAGATACATTATGTAAGATTTAGATAAAAATCTGACAGTTCTGGTTATAATAGTTTCAAGAAGATAGATAATGAAAATAGAATCTTTTGAAAATATCAGCCAAATTAGGTTATTCTGAGAGAAAGAGAGAAACTATAGATCATTTTAGGAATGACACATGGTTCAATTTTATTTTATTAATTTGCTTGGACTTTATTCTGAGCAAAGTTATTAATGCTTGCAGTTTTGATAAGAAAAGTGTAGACTTCATTTTTGTTTCTAAAAACAAACCCCTGATTATTCATTTTTGAAATAAATTGAATTATTAAATTGCGATCATCTTTCATGTGGAATATGTCTAGCCTCGTTCTTCGATTCTGAAACGCATTATGTTAAATGTTTATTTTGTATTAAATATTGGATATCAGAAGCCCATCTTACCCCGTTAAGATCACAACATCAATGTGGATTTTATAAGAGTTTATAATGACATTTTAATTTCCATTGGTAAGGGAGAGGGGGTAGTTCTGGTTCTTTTAGATTTATCAGCCGCGTTTGACACGATCGATCATGATATTTTACTGTCAAGACTTAAATCTCGTTTTAATGTTTCAAATACTGTTTTAAATTGGTTAGAATCGTACATGCGAGGTAGGACCCAAAAAGTTTGTGTAAATGGTTCTTATTCTAAGTCAATAGAACTGAAATATGGTGTACCCCAGGGTAGTGTTTTAGGCCCGATTTTATTCACTTTGTACTGCGCCCCTCTAGAAGATATTATTGTACGCAGTGGCCTTGATTTAATGCTTTATGCAGATGATACTCAACTTTACCTCAGATGTAAAAATGTAACAAATAACATACACAGTGTAGAAAAATGTATTAATGAAATTAGGTCATGGATGATTGACAACAAGTTGGCTTTAAACGATAAAAAGACAGAGGTACTGCAGTTTTACTCTAAATTTCAAAGAAAAGAAAACATAAATATTTTAGACACTTTAAATGTCGGTGACACACCAGTTAAATCTTGCACGTCTGTCCGTAATTTAGGTTTTAATCTTGACAATGTTTTATCTTTACATGACCATATTTCAAAAGTTTGTAAATCAGTATCTTATTCATTATTTCGTATTGGGCGTATAAGGAAGTTTTTAGATCGTAAATGCACCGAAACACTAGTTCACGCTTTAATCACCTCCCGTCTTGACTTCTGTAACAGCCTTCTCTATAACCTTAAACCTAAGCACAGCACTCTTGATCGCTTACAACTACTGCAAAACTCTGCCGCACGTTTAGTCACCCGCACAGGATTACACGAACACATCACCCCTATTTTGCATGAACTCCATTGGCTTCCTGTCTGTCAACGTATAAAATTTAAAATTATGATATTAACTTATAAATGTCTTCATAACCAAGCACCACTCTATCTTTCAGAATTAATCACCACTTGGTTTCCACAGAGGTCCACTCGTCAGGCTACGATAGAAGGAGGAGGGCTTAGGCTAAATGTACCGGAGTACGAAGGGTGTGACTTCTATGGATCCCGATCTTTCTCTATCGCTGCACCCACTCTATGGAACGATTTACCGCCTAGCATCCGCAAAATAGACACTTTAGCATCCTTTAAAAGTTCCCTAAAAACTTTCCTTTTTAAAGAATACTATTCTTCAAATTTTTAACCGTGAAGTATTTTTATAGCTTATTTAGTTTTATATTATTATAGCTTTTAGTTTTGTATTTTTAAAGCTTTATAGTTTTAAGTTTTGTTTTGATATTATGTGTTACTTCTGTAAAGTCCGTTGATATGTATATGTAACTGACTGTAAACAATAAATTATTATTATTATTATTTAAATTGACAAATATTTGCGTTTTCAAAGTCGAAGTCTTTTGGTAATATTGAGCTGGAGATTGAGCTACATTGTACTTTAATCAAAATCCACCCAACCCCAACTTAAAGTGTCAAATTCCCTTTGGTGATATAAAGGTATTACAGCAAGTAGGGCAATTTGTTAAAATAAAATAAAAGATATTACCTTGAATTCCAAGTACATTCCACCTGGCTATTTTATCGCTACAGGACATCGTTAACAACCTTTCACCTTGTAAAACGCCATCCCACGTCTGGGTTGTACCATCGTTACTAACGGGTATAGTTCCCTCCCCTGATTCAATCTTCGTTCTAAGCTGTCCTCGAGCCTTACGATTCGGGTGACGATCGCCGGCTTTCATCTCTGTTTCATGAGGAGAGAAAATCCGAGCGTCGCCACACGGAGCCGTGTTTATGTACAGATGAAACTTAATATTCTCTTTCAGTTGAAATCCCTGATCGCCATTTTGTTCAAAAATGGAAGATTCTGATGTTTTGTTGTCAAGGTGAAGTTGTAGTTGAGCATAGAAATATCGTAGCAACGAACGTCGAGCAATAATTTCTGCGTGACAGTCGTTTAACGAGAGTCCTTGTCCGCTCATATATTCTCCATTTATACATTTGGTTCCCGTAGCAACACTTATAACTTCCGGAGAGTTATCTACCCTCGTCATCACAAAACCTGCAAGAACTTTTCGTCTGGCATATCGACTCGTGAACCCGTCTGTTAGTTCTCCAAATTTATCTATCACCATGGCAGCAACCGTATCGGCAAGTTGAGCAGAAACTGGATTATCGCCATCTTGTATAACTGGTTCCGTTCCTGAAGAGGAGAAAAAGAATTCAAAGTTCATGAATAAACTTGTAAAATTGAACAAGAACCATTCAAAACTTAAAGACTTCACATCAAAAATCAAGGTATGTTAATAGATGCACAATTGTCCAAAGAACATGTATGCCAAGCTTCTGGTTGATCAAACTCAAATTAGGGGTTTTCAATAGTGTTGGCCCCCCCCAAATTAAATTAAATTCAACGTCCTACTGTTCTGCTCCGCCTGGGCTAATGAAAACAGGCATATATCAGTGTTATGAGAATTTCAATAATTCACCTGCGCGTAGGTGTCTTTAACAGAGGGAGGAAACCAGAGGATCATACCAAGGTTTTACTTTCTTGTAGGTTATCGTATTATATCTAGCAGACGACATCAATATTTATTCCTAGGAGACGAACAATGATCTACGAACAAGGATCTACGATAGTCTACGACTAAGTCTAAAACCATTTGCAGCAGACAAAATTCGAATATCACTCTCGATAGAAAGAAAATGGCGACTGAGAAATAATACATAAGCTGTGATAAAATTATATATTTGGTATTTTTATAATGGACATTCCATTTTTTTATTAGAGAGAGAGAGAGAGAATAATTGGGCTTTCACTTGACAAAAACTAGGTTATATGGTTTAATTTTATTTCAAAAATTAGCTTGAGCTTATGGGTTTTTAGCAATGGGAGTAAACTGGGGTACCCAGAGAAACCCTGTGAGGTTGAACAGACGACCCTACTCTATGTCACGTACAAGCAGGGAATCAAAACCACGCCAGCTGACTCAATGACATGCTTTATGATACAGCACGTACGTGCTAACCATTCAGCCATTCAACCCCACCAGATTGGTGTAAAGTTTGCACACGAAATCACAAGGTCATTGATTTAAGTGACATGGTTTCGATTTTTCGCTTGTACTTGACAAGGAGTAGAATTGCCAGTCCAATCTTGTGGGTTTTCTCCCTTTTTCTCTTTCACTGCTAAAGACTCCTACATGTATATGCAAACAAAACATTGACATAAAATATGTTAGTCCAAAATGACCTAGTTTGTGTCGAGTGGACGTTAAACCCCATTTCTGCCTCTCTCTCGCTTTCTGCAAACATATTTTTAATATCCATTCATTACAAAATCCAGATCAATCATGGATCAATAAACCAAATCACATGAAATGTTCAATATGTCCTTCATTTAAATACATGTGGAAACGACCACGATTCAACCAAAAAATTTAATAAACAAAATTGCATCCTTGGCTAGTAATTATGGGAAATATTCTCACAGAAACCCATATTATATGGTCATATGTATTGCCACTTAAATATAACTTAATTTAAACTGCAATGAAAATTTGAAATTATGGTGAGGTTGTCGTGATGGAATTACCACAAGGCAAGGACATGAGGAGGATTAAATGTGAAATAGATAAAATTGTTTTTTATTTATCAAGTCTACTTGTGTAGATTGTGTGAAATAGGCTGAGAATGAATGAATGAAATGGGGTTTAACGTCCTACGCTTAAGCACCGTACCTGGGCTAATTGAAGACGGGCATACGCCACAGTGTGCAATGAGGGAAATTTTGCCCGGGCAGCGGCGCTACGGCCTACTCTTATATCGAATTCCAACTGCCAAGGGATCTTTTACGTGCACTCCAATTTGTACACGGGACCTCGGTTTTTCGTCCCATCCGAACGACTAGGCAGCTGTCCTTGTCAGGCCCTCCTTCTGCATCACTGACAAGGGGAAATCACGCCGGAAAGGACATGAGGAAGATTAAATGTGAAATAGATAAAATTGTTTTTTATTTATCAAGTCTACTTGTGTAGACTGCGTGAAATAGGCTGAGAATAGACAAGAAACTTGGTGAATATTTACACACTATACAATATTACAATCATATCATTATTGCTACAAGCTAAATTCTTAGATATGATATATCACACATGAAATGAAGTTTTAAAAAGAGAGAGAAAGAGAGAGAGATACAGAGAGAGGGAGGGGGGAAACGGGGTTTAATGTCCACTCAACTAGGTAATTTCAGAACTAACATATGGTTTTTTATTTTAATTCAATAATTCGCTTGCACATGGGGGTCTTTACCAGTGGGAGGAAACTGGAGGACCTAGAGAAAACCTGAGAGGTTGGACAGGAGACCCTACTCCTTGCCACGTACAACCGGGGGGATTCGAAACCATACCAGTTGACTCAATGACAGACTTTATGATACAGCCACGCGTGTTAACCATTCGGCCATCCAACTCCCAGAAATGAAGTTTAAAGATACTTAGGGGAACACGTGGCTAAGAGGGTAGGGTGCTGGCTCGATCGTCTGGAGGTCAGCACGTTTAATCACTGAATTGACCAAGAAAGTTCATCTCGATTTTCCGGCGTGGTTTCCCCTCGTCAGGGATGAAAAAACTAGGTCCTGTGTACACATTGGTGTGCACGTAAAAGATCCCTGGGCGTATGCCCGTCTTCAATTAGCCCAGGTTAGGTGCAGAAGCGTAGGATGTTAAACCCCCATTTCATTCTTTTATTAAAGATACTTCATGGGAGATAAGGTAAAGAGCTGGCAGTTAAATAAAACTATTTCACACACACTCTAATTTGTGTTGATCAAGTTTTTTTTGTAGCGAACAACATTGACCGCAGTGCTGTATCTGATCTAAAGAATCGGTCGGGAGTACCTCTAATGGGTGATTAATTTCTATTAATTATTCAATCTTTACTCAGACGATGGTGTTAGATGGTGTTAACAGTAATTTGTTCAAACAGAGGTAAACTACTCGTGGTAATCATTGATAACTGGATCAATAGAATACATTCAACATCAGACAGCAGACGGCAGACTCATTTCCTTCTCTTGAAAGGTTTCAGGTTTGCAACCGGAGGTGGCAACCATTTGTATTTGATGTTAACAAAAGAGAGAGAGAGAGAGAGAAATGGGGTTTAACGTCCACTAGACACAAACTAGGTCATTTCGGGATTAACATATGGTTTAATTTTATTTCAATAAAATGCACGTGCATATGGGTCTTTACCCTTGCAACCGGACCTGGTGGCCGTCAACTATTTGTATTTGAAGTTAACAAAAGGAGAGAGAGAGAGAGAGAGAGAAATGGAGTTTAATGTCCACTCGACACAAACCAGGTAATTTCAGGACTAACATATGGTTTTATCTTATTTCAATAAAATGCATGTGCATATGGGTCTTTACCCTTGCAACCGGACCTGGTGGCCGTCAACTATTTGTATTTGAAGTTAACAAAAGGAGAGAGAGAGAGAGAGAGAGAGAGAGAGAGAGAGAAATGGAGTTTAATGTCCACTCGACACAAACCACGTAATTTCAGGACTAACATATGGTTTTATCTTATTTCAATAAGGTGTCTTTAGCTATGGGAGGAAACCGGAGAACCCAGAGAAAACCCATGAGTTGGATAGACGACCCTACTCCTTGCCACGTACAACTGAGGATTCGAAACCATCGAGTTGACTCAATGACAGGCTTTATGATACAGCTTGTACAATGTACATGCTAACCATTGGGCTATACAACCCTCCATTTGTATTTGAAGTTAACAAAAGAAATGACAGAAATTCTCCCCCGCCCCCCAAATTACAGATATAAATTGCACCCAAAGGTAAAAAATTAACACTCTCATTGTATTCTCTGACATAAAATACATTAAAATAGCCACAAAAATTATCAAAATATGTTGAAAATTGACCAAGATAGGAAAAAAACCACATAATATGCTATATATACTAAAAAACCGCGATATCCGCTAAATGTTGTTTTAGGAAAAGTTATGAAAACTCTTAAGAATTTTTATAAATACGGCCCCAGATCTATACTTTGTTTCGATCTTTTATACTTTTGATGGCCTACATACATGTACTACACAAAGCTTTCTAAGTTGAAATAAACGTAGTTTTAAAAAAAAAAGGTCTCTAAATTGAAATATATGCAGTTAAAAAAAAATGTCTATTTTGAAAACCTTTTTTATATAATTTCTTAAGATAAGGGAAATCTTATTTATTTAAATTAAAGCATTATAGATAAATATACTTTAAATTGGTATATTAGAAAAAAACAATTTCTTCAAACGGATATCGTTGTTGAGAACAAAAGAGATCAATGTTTACTTTTTCTGGAAATAATTGACTCATTCAAAGTCTCGAGGGGGGAGGGGGGCCGAATGGTTAGCATGCACGCGCTGTATCATAAAGACTGTCATTGAGTCAACTGGCATGGTTTCGAATCCCTGGTTGTACATAGCAAAAAGTAGGGTCGCCTGTCCAACCTCATGGGTTTTCTCCGGGTCCTCCGGTTTCATCCCACTGCTAAAAAACCCTATGCGCAAGCGAATTATTGAAATAAAATTATAACCATATGTTAGTGCCGAAATCACCTAGTTTGTGTCGAGTGGATGTTAAACTCCATTTCTCTCTCTCTCTCTCAAAGTCTTGATGTTGGTGTCTTTGTAAAATATTTATTGTCGAGTCTAGTCCAAATGACAGCGTTTCGAGGCACTGTAATTAACCAAACTCATTTTGATTCAACTCTGGCAGCAGACATGCCAAAACAAGGCAACTGGCATGCTGATGTCTTCCGTTTTCTTTCGCTCTTTTGCTCTCACAAAGTTGGCGTTTACGTCAATATGCCAAAGAAAAAAAAAAGTGATTCTTTAATTAGCATTCATGAATAAATACAATCGTCTGCACCAGACATATCCAGGTGCCAAGGGATCCATATCGAATTACTTCACTGCGAGGAGAAAAAACCTAATCTAATATGACGAACTCAATTTTCTGGTCAAATTCAATTTTCATCGATTTTATTTCCTACTACTTTTATTCAACAAGTCGTATGTGTAACACAATGTACTGCCCATTGGTTTCAATTTTTTTAATGTTATTTTTAGGATGGGTATTTCTTCAAATTGAGTAAAGATACATTAAAGGAGATTAGATAAAGAGATGGATGGCAGTTCTCACTATAATAATAGTTGCAAACTAAATTATGTAAAGTAAAGGGAACTTGTTGAAAATTTCAGTCAAACTGATTTACTCTAAACTGAGAATTTAGCAATTGGATTTCTGGCCTAGCCTTCATTAAAATTACTAAAGTCAGTACAATAAAAAAACATAGTCTTGATTAACCATGAGTGTTGGGCAACAGATCGAATTCTAATCCAGTAAATACTGCAGGCTAGTGGTCACCAAGAGTTGATTATGGTCTGGATAAGTTAATTACATGTAATGTCTAATTAATAATTCAAACAAGATTTCAGGCCTAAAGAAAGACCTGTAAATAGGAAGATTTAGCTCTTGCATAATGTATGTTTAAGATAAGAAAGAGTTAGTTGACTTAAACGTACTGTTTCATTAACATGGATTGAGTATTGATTTTTTAAATTCTTTAAGTGGCATTTAGTAACTGGATGAAAATAACACATGACACAATTATATGGAATGCAAGTTACTTATAGAGTTTATTTCAGCGAAGTTTTGACGAGGGTTCTCCTGTCTTTATCTAGTCTCGGTCACCAAGAACCCCCCTAGTCTTCAACGTACGGAGGGTCTGGGCCGGTTCTCAATTGTTGACGAAGTTTACTGGATAATCTACCCCATAAAAAAATAAACTCCCGGTCACGCATGGGCAATGGAACCTATTGGTTAAAGTCTCGGTAAGTTATAGATCTTATGAAGCCGGGACGATTTTGCTATATTCTATTGGCTAAAATCTAGGTTAGTGCTAGATTTTGTGAAGCCGGGCCGATTTTGCTAGATTTTATAAAGCGAGGTTGGAATGTATCCCACAATTCACTGGGCGCATCTATTATTAGAAACAAAATAGATACGTCGGAAGAAGCATGAATTGCGATGAAAAATTATAATTATGAGAAGCCATACGTCAGATTCATGATGAGAGGAAATTACTATTTCAATTAAAACCTTTACAAACAAAATTTTAAAGATTGTCATTGTTGACAAGCGAGTTGTTTTGATAAATTCAGTACGTGGTAACTTAAAAGACTGGATAATCCAGACAATGACCGACTTTCCGTCAAATTCTGAGGACCCATCCAGACTAATATTCGTAGAATATTTGTTTGGATGATAGAGACTAGTCTTTATCAAGCAAACAATTGATTTTTAATGTTTTTTTCTAATTGTTATTTCTTAAAATATTGTAGTAAAACAAGAAAGAGATCAGAGAGTTCTACATATTACAAGTACGGTAATCTAATTTATTAGTCTGGATGAACTTTCTCGGCCAATGCGGGGATCCCAACCTTCAGGGTAGTGAGTTAGCGTTTTACCCACTTAGCCACTGGGATCCCCTATCTTACACCTTGTAAAATGACGCGATTATTATTATTATTATTATTATATTATTATTATTATTATTATTATTACAATGAACCAGGATCTACTATGGGATTTGTGTTTGCGGACACCCCAGATTAAGAAAGAGAGAGAGAGAAATGGGGTTTAACATCCACTCAACACAACTAGGTCATTTTGGGACTAACATATGGTTTTAATTTTATTTCAATAATTCACTTGCACGTAGGGGCCTTTACAAGTGGGAGGAAACCAGAGGACCCGTAGAAAACCCACAAGGTTGAGTAGTCGTCCCTATCTCCATGCCACATAAACTCACACCAGGGCTCGAAACCACAGCAGCAAGTCAGAGTTCGCCGGCCTGCTAGAGGTCGAAGCGCTGCACTTTAGACCACTAGGCCATCCCAACCCCCTTCCAGATTAAGAAAGCAATTGCTGCAGATAATTAATCTAAAACATAACTTACCAGGTGTGCCCTGAAAATCCATGTTAAATATTTTCTTGAGAGCTGCTTGGGCGGCCCGAGCCTTGGCCAGTTTCTTATTTCGTCCCGATCCACAAAATACTTCGTTATCCACGGTAACGGACATGGCAAAAGTCTTTGATGAACTTTCTCCACTTTCAGACACAAATTCGTATTTCAATTCAGGTCGCAGTTCGTTTAATATCATAACTGGATTCTTACCCGTTGGTTTCGATGGAATGGATTTCCGGGCGGGAGGTAGATTCTGGACTCCGTTTTCTGGATTCTGTTCCATATTCTCGTCTGTACCGTTACTTCCGTTTTTATGTCCCTCGAAATCGTTAAATAAATTAACCAATGGCTCGGCCTGATCGGAAGTAAAATCTGTTGTGACTATTTGTCGCCCCATAGCCATATGAGCTTCGGACGCGTTCGGGAATTGGACGAATGATGTCAGCGCTTTTTCAGCAGCCAGAAGTTTGGCCATTTTCTTCGTTTGTCCGGCTCCTTCAAACTTCGTATTATTGACCTCCACGGACATCGTGAATGTTGGAGCGTGGACAGGACCAGTTTGCGAAACGAACTGAAATTCAAGACCCGGTTTTATCTCGTTCAGCTGCATCAAAGCGTTCTTGGGTCGCACAGGACCTTGAAGTTTCCGTTTCTTCCCATGAGCACCCACTTTTTCTCCTTTCCGTTTTCCCAACATTGTTCCGTCTGCGTTGTGAGATAATCCGTCTGATGCTTTTAGTCCAACGTCTGTTAATGATTCATCATCTGCAACGATACAAAAAATAAATTTTTAATGTCAACAGGCCTGGAAATAACAGATTTGGATATACCTGACAAACTGTCAGGCACTAATGAAATAGTACCTGACATTTTCAACTTTGTGCTAATAATATTAATGAAACAGACAAATCAGTGCCAGACATAATGTTAAACACCAAAGGTTTTGTGTCTGACAAATCAGTGCGGGACAAAATGACAGACACCAGAGGTTGAGTGCCTGACTCTGTCTCTGTGTCTGATATTGTCTGTGACAGGTGCCTTAGTTCCAGGCTTGAATGTCAACCATAAAGTTAGCAGAAATTATCAATCAATGTAAATTAATTGTTATTAAGTCTGCTGTCTGTCCATTCCTGAAATAGAACAATACCATATATAGATGTCACTTCCTGTATCAAAAGATGTTTTTTAAACAGCCATGTTGCCGGGGGGACAGCTAACATTTCTGTTTACTACATGTGTATGTCTTTGAATAACGCTGTAACCTGGGTATCATTCCATCTTGTGTATTTAGCACTAATTTCTTTCACATACGCACTTCGGTTTCCTCCCACTGCTAAAGACCCCTACGCGCAAGCGAATTATTGAAATAAAATTAAACCCTATGTTAGTCCCGAAATGACCTAGCTGTGTTGAGTGGACGTTAAATCCCTTTTTTCTCTCTCTCTCTCACATACGCTTAACTATCAAATCTTTGTTTTAAAATTCGTAAAAATCATTTAAATCACCCAAAGTCATCTATTTTGGACTTATGTCCAGTTTAAAGCTGACTGATTAATTTTGATAATACATTTAAGTGTCTAATTTACAAGTGTTTAATTTCCTGACCACTGTTTAAAATTAATCATTGGGTTGTATATTTTTTTAGCAGTGTTCAACTGATTCCAAAACTGATCCAGTTACCAGGTATATAATATATCGTGGGTGAAGTTGCAAAAGGCTGTATTTCCTCTTTTCCTTACTTTCAGGAGAGACTAAAAACTACAATTATTAAATACAATTCGGACATTCAAAACAAAATGTTGTATCTCTCTGTAAGCAGACTTTTATGAGAATTTTTCTGCAGATACGACATTTTACACTTAAAAATGTTCTCAAATGATCATACGTCGGTTTGACACATGATGATAAAAAATTATTCAATTGGATTAGAGATACGATTATAAGGTAAACAGACGCGCCTTACGATGCGGAAAATGAGAAATGAAAAAAATCATTTTTCATCAAAAACCCAAGATACTACCTTTTGCAACTTCACCAATGATATATATACAATAGAATTATTGTGCATGAGCACAACATTTCGGATTAAAAAGTCCTATACTGGGATTATAGACAAATAAAGAATATTAATAATTAAAAGAGACGTATTCTTAAAATATTTCAGCTTTTGTTAGGTCTGTGATTAAAATAGATGAATCCAGCTGAATAAAAAGGTTGATTTTGTTTGGTGAATATGAAATAAAATGAAATGGGGCTTAACGCCCTACTATTATGCACCTAACCTGGGCTAATGGAAGACGGGTGGTAAACATGATGATTGTGCTGTGAATTATGTTGATTTAGTTGTGATTTATTTTTACTGATTGTATTATCAAATTTAAAATAGTTTTATATACATGCACAAAAGACATTGGTTTTTCATTCCATCCAAACAACTTATCAGACCTACAGACAAGTGAGAACCAGGCTAGAAAAATGTTTTTTGACCTAAGCTGGGAGGAATTTAAATACAATACAAGACTGTCTTCAAATCAAATAAATCAGCTGAGAAATATTACTTGTTACGTTGATATGTAATTTGATTTATCCCCCCGCGATATATCATTTTTAAACTAAATAACGGTTTATTGCTGCCGATGTAACTTAAACAGACAATATCTTCCATGTTGTGTATGCACTATTCAGATAAGAAATCGTAGCATAGCTCCGAGTACATCACCAATACATTTCACTTTTTGGTTGTATTTCTAATCTTTTGTTCCACAGCCATGGCAAAATTAATCAAGTTGCGAGTCTAGTTCTACAGCCTTGGAAAAATTAATCCAGATGTGATTCTTGTTCCACAGCCCTGGCAAAATCAATCCAGATGTGAGTCTAGTTTCCCAGCCCTGGCAAAATTAATCCAATTGCGAGTCTAGTTTTCCAGCCCTGGCAAAAATAACTCAGTTGAATCTCGTTCCTCAACCCTATCAACCCTCGCAAAATGAATCCAGTTATGAGTCCACAGCCTTGGCAAAATTAATCCAGTTATGAGTCCACAGCCTTGGCAAAATTAATCTCTAGCAAGTCTAGTTACATGTATAAAACAATGTCCAAATTAACCCATTCCTATTGATAACTTTAGAAGTGATATTAATAATTCATTACTTCTGAGTACCATTGCCACCAAGCCGGGTACCCACCAACAAGTGGATGTTTATAATGATGTTCTGAAAACAAAATAAATCATTATTCGGCCTAATAAACAATGGTACACTGACGAAATATGTGATCATAAGGTTAAACGCAGGAAAGCTGAGAATAACCGATCTCAAAATTCACAGACAAATTTACAATAGGGATCAGACTGCCACTTACAATTGAATTAAATTGGCTAAACGATCCTTCACTAAGGACTGTCTGTTATCAAACAAGCATAATCCACGTGAAGTCTACAGAACAGTCTGCTAAAACCAAGAGAAGCAAAGGTTCTGCCATCAGTTCAAAATGATGCTAGCCTATCAGATCAATTTTCTAAATTGTTCCATGACAAAGTCTCTACCTTTTGACAAAGACACAATAAACCAACAAACAAATGTGACTATTGGAACCATGTGACTCTTGGAAGCACAATAACCCCATCCAACTGTATCAGAAATCTTGGTGTGTTCTTTGTCTCGTCCTTAGATATGAAAACACACGTATCCAGGATGTGCAAAAAGGCGAACTTTCACCTGTATAACATTGGCAAAATTCAATCCTATTTTGACCTTGATGCCACTAAAATGTTAATAAACGCTTGTGTTATGTAAACTTTAGATTATTGTATTCTCTTCCTAAAACTTGTGTACGTTAGCTACAAAAAATCTAGAATGAATGAATGAATGAAATGGGGTTTAACGTCCTACGCTTAAGCACCGTACCTGGGCCAATTGAAGACGGGCATACGCCATACAGTGTGCTATGAGGGAAATTTTTGCCCGGGCAGCGGCAGAATAAAGTCGCTTGAATTGTATCTCTCACCAAATCATCTGATCATATTACACCTGTTCTAAAACAGTTACATTGGCACCGGTTAATCAACGCATCGTTATCAAAATTAACACAATCACTTTCAACTGTTTGGCACCATTCTATTTATTTGATTTGATTAAAGGGACAATAACACTCTTGCTGGCTTGACAGGTCCAGAAAAAAAAATTAGCCTTATTCTAACAACAAGATGTTTAAGTGTCCTACCTTTTGTGTAAATTATCCATTACAACCTATCTTACTTGTCCAGAGGGTTCAAAAATATTTTAAATCCAAGTTGCATTTGAAAGTGCTTACGTAAGGCTTTTCAAACCATGGTACGGCATGTAGTTGAATTTTTCCAATTTTTAAAATTAGGTGTAATTTGTATCATTTCTTTAATTGAAATATTGTAAAATAGTACAAATTGTCGACCAGAATAAAGATCGGGACATATTATTCAGTTACAACAAGAGTGGTATTGGGGCTTTAAACAATATGTACCTTCTCATTCCTTACGTTCATCTCATAAAAACCAACTTGTACGTCCAGTACAGAAATCAAAATTTGGTGAGAGCTTTTGCGTACGCAGCACCAAAAGAGTGGAACAAATTGGCCCGAAAGTCCAAAATAGTTCAAACTTGACTATATTTAATCGATGTCTAAATATCCTGTTTTCTACCCAAACTTTCAAACAATAATTTAAATGCTTTATTTTCCATTTGTATATTGTAACTTGACTATTCCTTTGTATTCTCTGAGAGAGAGAGAGAGAGAAATGGGGTTTAACGTCCAATCAACACAAACTAGATCATTTTGGGACTAACATATGGATTTAATTTTATTTCAATAATTTGCTTGTACGTAGGCGTCTTTAGCAGTGGGGGAAAACCAAAGTGCCCGGAGGAAACCCACGAGGTTGAGAAGGCGCCCTTATCTCCATGCCACATACGCTCACACCAGGGCTCGAAACCACAGCCGCAAGCCAGAGGTGGCCGGTTGAATCATATCAGACTGGCTGAATGTTCAGGCTATAGAAAATGATTATTATTATTTTCTATTGCTATTTATTACAATCTCTAATGGACATTATGCACAACCCTGGCAATAAAAACCAGCTCTGTATCATAAAGCCTGTCATTGAATAAACCGGCGTGGTTTAGAATCCCTGGTTGTACCTGACAAGGAGTAGGGATGCCTGTCCAACCCTGGGGTTTTTCCGGGTCCTCCTGTTTCCTCCCACTGCTAAAGACCCTTACACTTAAGCGAATTACTGAAATAAAATTAAACCACATGATAGGCCCGAAATGACCTGGATTGTGTTGAGCCAGAGTGAACATTAAACCCTATTTCTCTCTCTCGCTATTTGTCATTTATCTATCTAACTATGACAGTTTTATATCTTCAATCAAAATTGTTCAGGAAGTTAAAACAACAGACAATCGATCACATGACATCCTGCTTTTAGCTACAAACCTACTTCTCCCCTCGTCACATCGTCGCATCACAAAAATTCAATAAAATGACTGGAAGTTAGGTTTAGATTTGAGCGAGTCTCACCGCCAATCTTGACCATATTTATGATTAATTAACTCCCAGACCTCGTATCCTATTATTTCATCATTTTAAATCTGAAAGCTGTCCTCCTCCGTCTTTCAGATGTCGCAAACATTGTCACAGACTTTCAGTTTCTAATGATCCAATTAATTTTCTGCCAAGTCCAGATGATTCTAATTTTTATATACCGTAGACTATGACGAAAGAATGATGCCCTCGCTAGGACCACACAGTAATTTACTCTCATAGCTTGTTAAAATTTCCTGTCAAGATAATATATAGAGAGAGAGAAATGGGGTTTAACGTCCACTCAACACAAACTAGGTCATTTTGGGACTAACGTATGGTTTTTAATTTTTATTTCAATAATTCGCTTGCTCGTAGGTGTCTTTAGCAGTTAGAGGAAACCGAAGTGCCGGAGGAATCCCACGTGGTTGAGAAGGTGCCCCTATCTCCATGTCACATATACTCACAGTAGGGCTTGAAACCACAGCCGCAAGCCAGAGGTGACCGGCCAACTAGAGGTCAAAGCGCTGCACAATAGACCACTAGGCCAACCCAACCCCCCCACCCAAGATAATATCAGCGTGACTCTACAGGAAATGTCGACAATGATGAAAGAAAGGTGCCCTTGCTAGGACCACACGGTAATTTACTCTCATAGCTTAATAAAATTTTCGGTCAATATAACATAAGCTTGACTCTACAGGAAATGTTGACTCAGGGTGGCTCAGTGATTAAAGCGCAACTTTACTAAACAGGACGACCCAACCAGGATGGATTATGATGTTGCCCGAGAATATTTTGGATTTGTCAAAGAGGCTTTAGGACAGAGGTGTAATTTCAGTATATATTTTTTTAAATAAAATGCGTCAGAGCAGCCAACATAAAAAGTGGTATTGGATGTAATGAAATTAAATGGGGTTTAACGTCCTACTGTTCTGTTTTGAACTGGGCTTATAAAAACGGGCATATGCAATACAGTGTACTATGAGGGAAATTTTGCTTACAGCCTACTCTTTTTATCAAATTCCAACTGTTAAGTTTCAAGTGAACGCTAATGTCCTATCCAAACGACTATACTTAGACAGCTGTCCTTGTCAGGCCCTCTGTCATGCATCACTGACAAGGGGCAACCACGCCGGAAAATCTGGATGAAAATTCTAGGCAATGCAGGGATCGAACACCCGACCTCCAGGCTAGCGAGCCAGCATCTTACCAACTTAGTCACTGTGACCCTGTCATGTTCAGGGCACAAAAATCCAGCAAAGTACATAAAATCATAAATATTTATAGTAAAAGATTCATCAATACACACCAACAACGAACAAAAGTTGACCTCGGGAGGCACAAATATCCAAACCCAATGCATAAAATAATCATAAATATTTCTAGAAACCGATTTACCCAAACTTGGTATTCATCCCTTATAACGATCATTCAAACATTGATAATGGCTTATTGACAGGCTACCATCGTCTGCTGGTGTTAACGGTTGCCGCGGTTCCCATCTGCTACAGAACCAATAACCGCCTCCATAAAACTTAGTCACTAGTATAATATTTACAAAGTAATGTGACGGATCTAATAACCAATTTTCATTCAGCCGCGAGAATGCCGATAGGAGTGATAGTCATACCATTTGCCCACTTGCTCCAGTAATTCTGTTAGTCGCAAACGTGTCACTCTCGCGGGACGGACATTTTATAACCAAATGTAATTATATCTCATATTCACCAGAAGTGTTTCCCCCTGGCTCCCCCTGGCGAGATATTAAATCTAATTAGATATATCAAGTTATTATCCGAGCGCTATCTCAAACATTTGTTAGGTTTGACTAATATCATCCGATTTGCGTAGTTCAATTATTTATAATACAAACTAGGCCAGAAAAATACTCTCTATGAAGTTCACCTCCATATCGTCATTGGAAGAATTGGGAATTCCTTGTAAACTACCACTTTGAATATTCAAATAAAATATCAGAATAAGTCCCAGACGTTTAGTCAGTTGCATCATAAGGATCGTGTCTACATGTTCATTAAAAAAAATACTTTTCATAAAAACACGGTTTGAAAATTAAGATGTTCTGTCCATACGTCTTACGATCTGAAAATTAAGATGTCAGATGTCTATTCCTCAAATCCATTCAAGCTTTTGAATAAAAAATTACAAAAATTACAAACAAAACCAATTTCTGTTGTTCCTTAAAGAGACAATAACACTCTTGCTGGCTTGACAGCTCAAGAAAATAAATAATAGCCTGTATTCTAAGTACTAGACGTTTAAGTGTTCTACCTGTTGTGTAAATTATCCATTACATGTTATTTTATTTGTCCAGAGGGTTCAAAAATATATTCAAATCCAAGTCACATTTAAAAGGTTTACGTTAGGCTTTTTAAATCATTTAGTTGAATTTTTCAATTTTTTAAAAATTAGGTGTGTTAAGATGAAATTTGTATCACCAATTAATTGGAATATTGTAAAATAATTTGTTGACCAGAATAAAGATTGGGACATATTATTCAGTTACAACAAGAGTGGTATTGAGCCTTTAAAAGGGTGGTGATCATAATGTATATCAAATTCAAACACACACTGGATCTGACGTTTTCATCGTTCGACTATGTAATAAGCGTCTATTATTTCTCGAGACCGATAAATAAACTTGATTATTTCCGACTTCACAAAAGCCAGATCTATGAATGACTATAATAAAAACTTGTTTCATCTCAAGAAAACACTTAATCAAGATGTCTACAGATACCCTGTTTAACATTTCAGAATGGATCATGAATATGTAGTTATAATTTAATTTTCTCTCCATCCGTGGTAAAAAGCAATATGATTTAATTAACGCACAGTAAAAGGAAATCCTTGAACTTAAATAAAACAGAACAGCAAGTTCCCTTAATAGAAAACCAAGTACACACAATCCAAACCATTAGACAAAATTTTAAGTTTTAAAAAAACGGTCCCGGTATAGGCAAAATAGTGTAACACTAACAGGCATAATAAACACCTAGCTGGCCATTGCTGTACCTAAAGCCTCTGCAGTGCCATAATTGGACAATAATTCCCTTTCTTTACAGGGGGGGTTTGATAGACGAATGATTAGGATGTGCACGCAGTATCATAAGGTCTGTCATTGAGTCAACTGGCATGGTTTCGATTCCCCTGTTGAATGTGACAAGAAGTAGGGTCGCCTGTCCAGTCTCGTGTGTTCTCTACAGGTCCTCCCACTGCTAAAGACCGCTACACGCAAGAGAATCTTTGAAATAAAATTGAATCATAGGTTAGTCTCAAAATGACCTAGTTTGTGTCGAGTGGACATTAAACAAAATCTCTATGCGATTTTGATAATATGCCCCCTTTACGAGTCGGAAATAAAATAAAAATAATTTCTCAAGTTACATATTTATTTTTTATCAGGAGTTTCACGCTTCAGTCGGCGGGTCCGTAAACCGCAAAAAAAAAAAAGTGTCGCCTTAGTTATTATCTTCCGTGCACTTCGAGCATAAAATATAGACGAAGAATGCCCAATCATAAATGTATCTTAAATCAATGTATAAAAAAAAGGGGCGTTACCTCTTTCCAATTCATCGGAAGAAATTCAACTTAATCCATTCTGGCGAACAGTGAATGAAAACTTGTTGTCTCTCGTGTGAAGTCGATGGTATAAATAACCAGTCACACAATTCTTAACACAGATTGTCTCCTACGGTCCAATCATCAAGCTCTGGTTATCCAGTAATCGTATCGAAGTTAACGGAGTGTTAAAAGGTTAAGTTACTATTAACCAGTCTTATTAATGGTTCGTAGTTGATTAACATTAATAAAAGACTTGAGGAGGACAAACATGACTTGGCAACGACTCGGGATAAAGGGACAATTTACCAATGAACGCTTTAATCAGACGCACGGCCACTAATAGGCTTCGTTCTTCATTGAATCCAGAATCCCTTTGGGGGGTATTAACATTTCTGATTATACACCCGATTCCCCTAGGAAGAAAAATTTCTTACGAAATATTCCGTTTGAGAAAGACAGACCTATTTTTGCGTATCATGTGAATACAATTTCTTCTCGTCTGTTATTCCTCTGGGTTTACGCTGCATGGCTAACTTGTAAATTAGCTACAGATAAGAAAATATAGAATTTCAAAATTATTCAATTCTAACACAACACTTTATTCGGGTAGCATCTCAGACTGTGTGTCAGCCCAACAATCGACATCATATATTTTACTGTTTTTGAAATGAAATGAAAGGGGAGAGAAAGAGAGAGAAATGGGGTTGAATGTCTACTCGACACAAACTAGGTCATAATACAGCGCGCGTACGCTAACCACTCGGCCATCCAACCCCCCTCCACGAAAGAAAAGAACTAATTAGTAAAATAAACAGTGTTATTATCCATTACACAGTAAATGATAGTTGTAAGTGAGGCGTCTACTGTATATATACTGATGATATAATTATCTATACATGGTCGTAATTACCACTGCTGTAGCAGACACGAGCACGAGTACGACAGACGGACGAGATAATTACCCGTAATTAATTTAATTTGCAGTTTTCAATTCCCCGGGACTGTAGAAAATCACAAGTTCAAGAGACACATGCCAATTTCGAGCAATCAAGTACAACACGAATATCTAATTGGGTACTTGTTACATCAAGTGATTTATTGGTCTGTTTTTGCTTTAGATCTTGAGGACTGTTATATGTCAATAAATACCCATTTCAGATTAAATTTGTTACACACGAAAAATCTACACTGGCCTTATATAGACTAAACAATCAAGGCTACAGCTAATAATTCATAGAGATGTTATCAACGGATTGTGACTTGTAAAACTTGGGACCTTTCATTATCGTTTATTCAATTCAGGAAGAGAAATCCCGTTTTTACTACCATCAATGCAAGCTAATAGTTAATTACGTTTACCAGAGATTCCCTCTCGAAGAATAGAATATTACTTTCTTTTATCGACTTGTCATATAGTAATTCATCAGCATTCATAAATACTCCTGTTGCTAGGCAACATATCTAATAACGACTTCTGAATGTTGGGAATAAGGGGATTTAGGAGGTAAATCAAGAAAAGTCATTCCATCCTCCTCGCCAATGTCAAGACCAAATTGTGACCCCGATAGACAAATATTTATTCTTTGACCGAACTGTAATTACTACTCTCTGACCGAACTGTACTAAGTCTTAATAAATCATCACACCCAAACAATATCTAAATGGAGAGAGAGAGAGAGGGAGAGAGAAATAGGGTTTAACGTCCACTCGACACAAACCAGGTCATTTCGGGACTATCATATAACACCTTGGCCTTCCCCCTCATCGTTAGGATGAGACTAAAACTTCCATATTTGGTTGTGGCCAATCATATGATTTGTTCCAGACTAGAACTACTATTGCTATCTAATAGTGGAGAGAGAAAGAGAAATTGAAATGGGAGAGAGAGAGAAATAGGGTTTAACGTCCACTCGACACAAACCAGGTCATTTTGGGACTAGCATATGGTTTAATTTTATTTCAATATTTCGCTTGTGCGTAGGGATCTTTAGCAGTGGGAGGAAACCAGAAGACCCAGAGAAATGCCAACGAGGTTGGACAGGCATATCTAAATGGATCTGTATTATATAAATCTTGCAATTAGCAACAATTTATCCAAATTCATATTATCCATAATGTTCAACATTTAAAGGAGCCAAGTCTTTAACTCAATATCATCCAAAATCTTCAACTTTGAAAACACAATATATTTGTCAAATTAAATCAACATTAATGTTGTGATCTTAGCGGAAAATAGATGGGCTTCTGATATCCAATTTCATTTGTGAAAACATACAAAATAAACAAAAACAAATAATATAATGGTGTAATTTATTTATTTATTTATTTTTTTTGGGGGGGGGGGGGGGCATGAGTGAAAGAATCTACAATATATGGTACCAATTCCAGAAGCTCAGAGTTTATCAAAACACCATAAAAATACCACACCAGAACGGAATCCATAAAAATACCACTAAGTCTCTATTTACAATAATTCTCTTTTCCTAAGTCTTACTCTCCAGTAATTCCACTGACAACGACCACATAAATAACAAAGTCTTGGTATCAAATGAAAATTATCCCATATTTTATACCCTTTAACCCATTAAGCTTGACGTTTTTAAAACGTTGATCAACCCTATTGTGTAATGTTTTGACCTCTTTATTCCTGATTGGATAGAACTGTTGTTATTGCTCCTATACATGTTCTTGCAAATCTAAGATTTCCTCAACCAGACGTAATATAACGTCTCACGCACACAGGAGAGCCATTATACACATGCTGCGATCGTGGGGGAATTCCCAAGGGATTCTCCAAGTGATGAACTATGTTCTAAGTATAGGTTGGGGAAAATACCTCCAAGGCGTCATATTATGTCCTACACACAGTGAGTGGCAGTTGTCCAGGACGTTATATAACGGCCTACGCACTTAAAGGGTTGAGAGAGAAATGTGGTTTAACATACACTTGACACAAACTAGGCCAAAGCCTTCAGCTTCACGCTCACCAAACGCAGACCTATCTTGATATCCAACGGAAACTATCCCCTTATTTATATACCCTTTAATAAGGGTTTGACAAACTAGGCCACCTCAGACCAATCTGGACGAGATTACACTTCAAGTAACTATTGTATTGTTTATTTTCTAATAAAATAAGGCCAAGTTTAACACTTTGTCTGTGTATAAAATATTTTATATTCCATTGTTTAAAGTCTGAATTGTAGATATATCAATATCATTGCATTATGCTTTGTTTATGTTCAAATATCAATTTCTGTACAGGTTAAAGGGACTGTCCCGAATAGAACAGAGCCTCAAAAACAAAAGTCCGAGTACGTATGAAATTTAAACGCCAAAATATAGAAGACTGGTGTATATACTCTGACTCAAAATTTCAGCTCAAAATATTGAGGCGTTTGGACGTGAGCGTTAAAACAGCTTATCCGGGCACGTAACCTTTTTAAGATTTGGGTCAATTCTTTCGTTGGGTGACCCGATAATCGATTCCCGTTCCTTTACGGGTCTATACGGTGAATGGTCCATGTGCTGTACTTGATGACAAAAGGTAAATTTCACCGACACATTATTTTTATAAAAAAAAAACAGTTTGGGACACCGGACTCCATTTCAAGATGAAGACTGTGGGTTTAAGTTGTTTGAAAACGTATGACATATATTTAGTTAGTTGCTCGGCCCTAAGGTATGGGATCTTAATGGATTTTAACACAAAATTAAAGAGTTTTATTCTCAAAAACATTATCGGGATTTACCCTTTAACACAAAGGAAATATTACAGGAAACAGTGAATGAAAAGACGACATGCAACAAGGAAGCCAGGTCGTAGAGGCTGCAGAAACAGAATATTTCCTCTACCCTAGGATCCGTCCGTTGATCATAGGATCATGGGGTCGATGGAGCTGCAGAGTTACTGGGTTGTAGGAACTGCTGGGATATACATGTAGGGTTGTAAGAACTACAGGGTCATAGGGTCGTAGGAACTGCTGGGATATAGATGTAGGCCCTACATTGTAGGGTTGTAAGAACTACAGGGTCATAGGGTCGTAGGAACTGCTGGGATATAGATGTAGGCCCTACATTGTAGGGTTGTAAGAACTACAGGGTCATAGGGTCGTAGGAACTGCTGGGATATAGGGTCGCAGGAACTGAAGTGTTGGTGGAGCTACAGAGTCACTGGGTTAGTGAAACTGCGAGATATAGAGTCGTAGGCACTGAAGGGTTATTGGGTCGTAATATGAAACAGGAAATGTTGAATGGATCGACAGATGTGAAACAATATTTTAATGGCATTAAGTGTATTATTCTGTATTATTCGGCTATTGTTTCCATGTTTATTATTTAACATATTTCTGGTTATTTTGAAGGTATGGTTGATACAAATGCTATTAGACAAATGTACCAGTATTATTCGGTTATTGTTTCCATGTTTATTGTCTAACATATTTCTGGCTATTTAGAAGATATGGTTAATACTCTGTGAGTAAGGCACTGGCTCACTCTAAACAACATTCTGATTAAAACACAGATCCTATTTCGTTCTGTTGGTTATGGTTCACAATTTCGATTTTTGTCTTTGCTACACTAGGATCTGAGAGAGAGAGAGAGAGAGAGAGAGAGAGGGAGGGTTTTGCATCCGCTCAACACAAACTAGGTAATTTTGGGACTAACATATGGAGGGCAGGGGTCTTTAGCAATGGGAGGAAACCAGAGAAAACCCAGGAGGCTGGACAGACGATCAGACTCCTTGTCACGTACAAACGGGGAATCAAAACCACAACTCTTCACTCAATGACAGACCTTATGATACAGCGCACACGTGCTAACCATTCGTCTTGCCTTAATGAGAAAATGAAACTTTGCAAAGTGTGCAAAAAATAAAGCAGAGAATTAAAATGGTGCTAAGAAATAAATATCAAAATTGACAAAAATAATCCTAAGTGAGAAATAATACCTGAGAATTATTCCAATTAGCATAAGAGAATTAAAATGGAACTGGGAAATAAATCTCTTGATAGATAAAAATAATCCTAAGTAAGAAATAATACCTGAGCACTATTCAAATTACTCACAGAGTAGCAGGAGTCTGTTTCACAAAACGATTATATAAACTCATTCAGGACAAATTTTGTGCTTTCTCAGGCTAATGTTCCAGACCATTAAGCACAAGACAAAATAATCCCTTACAACAGAATATATCACAAAATCCTGACAAACTTAGCACTTACACAAAATGGTAAAATTTAGCTGCCGTTCCAGGCCATCGAGCACAGGATTCAGGACAAACTTTGTGCTTTCTCGGGCTACTGTTCCAGACCATTAAGTTCAGAACATAATAATCACCATCTACAGAATATATCACAAAATTCCTGACAAACTTGGCGCTCACTCAATATGGTAAAATTTAGCTGCTGTTCCAGGCCATCAAGCACAGGAATCAGGATAAACTTTGTGCTTTCTCAGGCTACTGTTTCGGACCATTAAGTTCAAGACACAATTATCACCATCTACAGAATATATCACAAATTCCTGACAAACTTAGCTCTTTCCCAATATGGTAAAATTTAGCTGCCGTTCCAGACCATCGGGCACAGGACATACTAATTCCTGACATAAAATATATTACCGATTCCGTGACAAACATAACTCTTCCTCCATATGGTGGTCTTTATTTAGTTGATGTTTGAGACGAGTTAGTGGTTGAGTCCATGACTAGCTAATTGATCAATGGGTCTCCATGAATTATTAAGAGACGTAGCAAACATTTTATTGGATTTGTTGATGAGAGTATAATGAGGGTAATTGCCAGAGGATGCAAATCTCTATACGATTCTTATTACTACAGATTATCAAAACTAAATCTCTAATATTTCTGACCAAAAGAGATAGAGAGAGAGAGAGAGAGAGAGAGAGAAGTGGGAAGAAATCGGAGGACCCGGAGAAAACCCATGAGGCTTGACATACGACCCTTCTCCTTGTCATGTACAACTCAAAGAATCTGTTGACTCAATGACAGACATTATGATTCGGCCACCAAACCCCCCATTGTGACCTATAAATTGACACAAATGTAATATGAATGCATATTATATAAACTGACTTACACTCAATCGTTCCTGTTTTTACTCTTAATTTCAAATTAGTTATGTTCGGAGAAATTTGTCAGAGCTCTCAATTCAATGGCAATCTTATAGCGCCTCATTATTCCAGAAAAGAATACACCGTCACCGTTTGACATGACGACTTGTGGAATACGTCTAGCCTCGTTTTTCGAGTTCCTTGTTACAAATGGCGCTGAAACAATGATACTGAGTTAGAGACTAAGCTACTTTAACTTTTATAAACTGGAAGTTTTGAATTCCTCTACCTAATATCAGCTGTAACTAGGCAACTGACACAACCACACCCTTTTTCTGTTATATAATCTCCAACAGACTTCATAAATACCGAACTCATAAAAAGTAAACATTTACCTTTCAAACTGTCATTTTTACAACAAGTACAGATTGTTGGATAAAAATGAGATCAGGATTTATAATCAACTAAAATAAACAATGGCTTCGTTCATTCATCAGATAAAGAGACAGACATCTCTGTCCAGCTGTCTAATATCCAAATTGTTTTATAATTGCCCCAGATATACACAAGACACCAGAATATTATTATTGTTAATTGCTGAGTTATGATGATGTACATGTATGTAACAGGGTTGGTTGTCTCTCATTGTTTATTATTAATAATAAATGAAGGAGAACAACAACACACACAATCAAACCAGATAAAGAGAGCAGAGAGAGAGAGAGAGAGAGAGAGGGAGGATATGTATGTAACAGCTTGGGTGTCCCTTATTGTTTATTATTAATTATAAGTGAAGGAGAACAACAACACACACAATCAAACCAAAAACCAATCAGAAAGAGAGAGAGAGAAATGGGCTTTAACATCCACTAAACACAAAGTACCTCATTTTGGGACTAACATATGGTTCAATTTTATTTCAATAACTTGCTTGGGCTAAGGGGTAGGCAGTAGGGGGAATGGAAGGAGAGGTTTACATGATGTGTTAAAAGTATAGTGAATGAAACTGAAATGGGGTGTAACGTCCTACTGTTCTGCTCTTCTTGGCTAATGAAGACTTAAGACTAAGGGGGGATAGTTTGACCAGGCAGCGGCACTATGGCCTACTCTTACATCAAATTTCAACTGCCAAGGGATCTTTTATGTGCAGGCAAATGTACACACAGGTCCTCTATATTTTGTCCCATCCTAACGACTAGACAGATGTCCTCGTCAGGCCTTCCATTTCGCACCACTTACAAGAGATCAATCTTTACATTTTTACATCGGCTGCCTGATTTCTCAACAGCAACAGAAACTGAATTTTAAACTGCCCAAATTTTCATGGATTGTTATTCGAAAGTTAGTGTTTCAACTGATAAAAAAGATTGCTTGCTTTTATCCCTGTTCCTTTAATTAACAGGGAGAGGGATTTTTACAAAGACTAAGCCTGTTTCCCAATTCCATTCAGAAATCCTGAATAAAATATTGTTTATAAAAAAAACAAAAAAAACTATCAGAATAAATAAACTGAAATACACCACACAACACAAGCTTTTAGTTAAAATAACATTGAACGCCATTGTTTACTTTTTATCTCTGTAACTTTATAAAACAAATGTTTCTGGATTGCAATAATCTCAGAGTCAGTAAAAGTAATCAACTTTGTTGGTTTTCTTCATTTATTCATGATTATATTCGTGATCAGAAAAAATTAAGAAAAGTTGGCAATTTCAGAATTTTCCGCTTTTTTTCAGCAGGATTCTTTAGATTGCTTTTTGAGATGAAAACTGTTAATTCGCTGGATAGTCGAGTTTTGTCACCATAGAAACAGACTGGGCAGGGAAATAGAGGGTCAACATATACACCCATAATAACGTAGGACATTTCGTGTAAATAATTTGCATCAAACCTTATGATCTAAAGCGACACACTGCTCATCTTTTTAAGCCCGGATGGATCAAAAAAAGTCTGAAGAGCAAACATTGTCAAGGAAGCGTTTCTAATCCAAAAGACACAAAAAAAAGAGGTATGAAAAAAAAGTAGGCCGTATGGTTGCTGTCCAGGCAAAATATGGTGTAAGGTACAGAAAAACAGGATGTTTAAACCCAATATGTGTGGGGAGGGAAAGGAGATACCTCAGTTGATCAAGACCTCAGCTTTCTTTTCATGTGGATGCCTAGACACTGCCATTACCAGACGCTTTCATCCGCCACCCACCCACATACAAGGGGAAACCATGCTGGGTGAACGACTGACAACTAACTTTATTATAAATTATCAGAAAACATCAATAATAATACAGACAGGGATCAATTAACAAATTTTTAGTTGCCTGGTTTCCGAGCCTCGTGAATTATAGACAATCAATAAAGATCTCTAATTAATATTGACGATTTGACATAAATAGCCTACTTAGTGTTGATAATAGTCTACTATTGATAATATGATAATAATCATTAATCATTTAGGGATTCCCAGAACACAAGAGTTTGACGCAATATTTCTAATTTAACAAAATAAAATAGGAGTTTAACGTCCACTCGACAGAAACTAGATTATTTTGGGACTAACATATGGTTTTCAATTTTATTTCAATAATTCGCTTGCGCGTGGGGGTCTTTAGCAGTTGGAGGAAACAGGAGTGCCCAGATTGAAACCTGTATCTCAATGTCTCATACGCTTACACTAGGGCTCGAAACCACAGCTGCAAGCCAGAGGTGACAGCAAGAGGTCCAAGCGTGGCACTCTAGACACTAGGGCATCCCAACCCCTAACGTCCAATTGACATTTGACACAAACTACATATGGTTAGATTCACTTTCAAAAACTTTTCCTTGATAAATACAAGAGAATCCTTCGGAACTAAGATATGTCTAGATTCACTTTGCTTGATAAATCGAGAGAACCCTTACCGTAATGTCTCCAGAATTAAAACTTTTAATTAACTTGTATTCCATATACAGTTATATTCTGTCCTCCAACTCCTCAAACACACAAATAAGACAGAAATCCTGTCTCTTTGCCGAGAAATCCTGTCTCTTTGCCGAGAAATCCGGTCTCTTTGCCGAGAAATCCTGTCTCTTTGCCGAGAAATCCTGTCTCTTTGCCGAGACCAGTTCATGTAAAAATATATATATTACTTATATTTTAATTTACAGTGATGATTTAGCGATATTAACACAGGATGCAGCTTTGTTTGATGATTTACAGTCAATAAACACAGGATGAGAGAGAGAGAGATGGGGTTGAACGTCCACTCAACACACACTGGGTCATTTCGGGACTAACATATGTTTTTTGGGGTTGTTTTTTTTGGTGGGTGGGGGTGGGGGTGGGGGGGTATTCTAATGATTCGCTTGCGCGTAGGGGTCTTTAGCAGGGGGAGGAATGTATGATTCTGATATTAAAACCAATCCAGTTGACTTAATGACACGCTTAAGATACAGCATGCAGGCTAACCATTCAACGAACCATACCATACACAGGTTGAAGCTTTATTGCTGGTCGGATAGCCGTGGCGATAGAGAGGCGGCTTCTCACCAATGCAACGAGGGTTCAATCCCAGCTCTGGGCATAAACTTTATCGTTGTGAGAGGGATTTTCGGTCTCCCGTCCGATCAGGCAGGTTTCCCCCGAGTTCTTCGGTTTCTTCCTGCAGTAATGATCGAAATCATTCGCACGATCTGTGCCGAGGGCCAAATTGGAAAAAGGCCTCAGGCCTAATTTGCTACCCTTGTAAAATGACGAGATTATTATTATTATTATTATTATTCTATTGTTTGTGGAGCCACGGTGGCTAAGTAAGTAAGATGCCGGCTCACTAGACTGTGTTTGCTGAAAATGTTCATCAGGACTTTCTAGCGTGGTTTCTCTTTTTCCACGGTGCAGGACAAAGGGTCTGACAAGAACAGCTGTCTAGTCATGCAGATGGGCCCCCCCCCCCCCCAAAGATCCTGTGTACATATTAGCGTGCGTGTAAAAGATCCATTGACAGTTGGAATTCGATATAAGTTTAAGAGTAGGCCATAATGCTGCTGTCTGGGCAAAATTTCTAACAAAGTACACTTTATGCCCGTCTTTATTAGGCCAGTCCGAGCAGAACAGTAGGACATTAAACCTATTTCATTTCTATTCTTTGCTTCCAGACTAATGGTTTGTTTTGTAGACAATCACGTAAAACCCAAGAGTTGTTAAACCAAACAGCCTCATTCCTTTTAATTAGAAGAATCTCCAGACAAAATATATGTACTTATGTTATTATGTCCAACTTTTCTATTTCTAATAAAAAGATGGAAAAGAAATGAAATATCGCCCAACGTTCTACTGCTCTATAAAAAGATTCCTACTTCATTTTCGAATCAGATCGAGAGAAAGAGAGAGAAGAGAGAGAAAAGGGAAAAATGACCCACTTGACACACACTAGGTCATTTTGGGACTAACACATGGTTTAATTTTATTTCAATTAATCGCTTGGATGCAGGGTGAGGAAAACCGGTGGACCCGAGAAAACCCACAAAGTTGGACCCTACTCCTTGCCACGTACAATCAGGGATCCGATACCACGCCAGTTGACTCAATGACAGGCTTTATGATACAGCACGCGCACACTAACCATTCGGACATCCAACCCCCTTCTTTAAAAGAACCAGCAAATAGTGATACAGTGCTATGCATACATAACTGCTAGTGCTGTGACTCTCTCTTGCAACAAAGCATTACTATTTTCAATTTTCATGCTTCAAGTTCAAGTAATAAATCAAATGAAACATCATAAAAAAGACATTTCCAATGACCAAAAATGAATGACAAAATATTTCCAATATAAGAAGCAATATAACGAAAACCGACTTACTGTTCACATAGCAGAGAGAAAGACAATTACAATACAAACATTACAAAAAAACAACCATAAATTCATGACAAAATATTTCCAATATAAGAAGCAATATAACGAAAACCGACTTAATGTTCACATAGCAGAGAGAAAGACAATTACAATACAAACATTACAAAAAAACAACCATAAATGCATGACAAAATATTTCCAATATAAGAAGCAATATAACAAAAACCGACTTACTGTTCACATAGCAGAGAGAAAGACAATTACAATGCAAACATTACAAAAAAAACCACAAATGCAAGACAAACTATTACCAATAAAAGCCATATAAGGAAAACTGACTTACTGTTCACATAGCAGAGAGAAAGACAAACATAACAAAATAATATATAATAATAATATACATGTATATATATATATATAATTGACCATAAATATTTCAAAGAAACAATATAAGGAAAACTGACTTACTGTTCATATAGCAGAGAGAGACACAATTACCATGGTTTAGTAAGTCCAATTACACGGGACGAGAGATCCGGCTGACATACCAAACAATACCCATCAACCAACTAACTCAACTGTGTAGTGTATCGATAAACACAACTCTATTCCTCTCAAAATAATTACAAGAGTGAACGCAAGAAGAAGTTGGGAATTAACAGATCTAAAACCGATAATAATATCATGAATCAAATGGTTTATTTAAATGGTGGAATATCGTGCAGGAGTGAAATCGTGATATTTAGCTACTCTGCTTTTAATTTTAATTACAACCCATTTCCATTATCAAACGGCTTATTGCCGATTTTATTTTTGTTAAATCTTCCTCGCAGATAATAAGTATTCTTCAGAGATTAATAGACACATTATAGGGACTCCCATAATTATCCAACGGTAATATCTATTTTTTTCGATTCCATTTCATTATTTACAGATTTTTGTTTTTGCGTAACCGTGACTACTAGAGAATCTTAGTCGAACCTTTACTCACTATTAAAAGTAGTCATTATAGAATTGTATCCGTGGTATTTCCCCATAATTATCCATATATATATATATATTTTTCAATTCCATTTCATTATTTACAGATTTATTTTTTCCGTAATAACCGTGACTACCGAGAATCATAGTCTAAACACCTTTACTCACTATTAAATGTAATCCTTATAGAATTGTATCCTGGGTATTTCCAAGTTCAATTAGTAAATGACATTAAAACAATCTAAATAGTTTAATCAGATAGGGGGGTTGGGTAAGGCCCTGGCACGCTAGCCTAGAGGTCGGTGTTTGATCCCGGCATTGGCCGAGAAAGTTAATCTCGATTTTCTGGCGTGGTTTTCCCTTGTCAGTGATTCAAAACGATGGGCCTGACAAGGACAGCTGTCTATTCGTTCAAATGGGATGACAAACTGAGGTCCGTGTACACATTATTGTGCACGTAAAAGATCCCTTCACAGTTGGAATTTGATATAAACTCATACGCGCAGTGAATTCTTGAAATAAAATTAAACCATATGTTGGTCCTGAAATGATCTAGTTTGCATTAAGTTTTTTTTTATATAAACAATATTTATTCAGAAAACTGAGGGGATTGGGGAACAGGCGAAGCATATATAAACCCCTCTCCCTAAGTCTACATTAAACCCCATTTCTCTCTCTCTCTCTCACAGGGTCAGCCAAGTTCAAATAAAATGATTGAAGAATAAACAATAATCTGATATATTAATTAGATTATTATCCGATTCAAGGATTTATTGATCAGTAAAGTGGTACTATAGTTTATGTTGTTAGTTCTTTAAAGAGGTGGTCCATTATTTTGACAAGAACAGCATAATTGATAATTGTCATGGCTACGATGCTAATAAACGAAGTCTTGATTTTTGTATTTTTTCGTTAACTGATGAAACAGCACTGATGGTCTAATCCAATTAACATCAGATCGTCTAGAGTAGAGAGTTGATTATGAAGTCGTAAGGAAAAAAACTTTTAAAAGAGAGAGAGAGAGAGAGAGAGAGAGCGCGAGAGAGAGAGAGCGCGAGAGAGAGAGAGAGAGAGAAAAAAAAAAAAGCGGGTTCAGGGTCCACTCTACACAAACTAGCTTATTTCGGGACTAACATGTGGGTCAATTTCATTTCAATAATTCGCTTGCGCGTAGGGGTCTTTAGCAGTGGGAGGAAACCGGAGGACACGGAGAAGCCCAAGAGGTTTGACAGATGAGCCAACTGCTGCGGACCATTATGCACATGGATGCACTTTATTAAAAATAAAATTGAACCATATGTTAGTCCCGAAATCACCTAGTTTGTATTAAATGGATGTTAAACCATATCTCTCTCTCTCTCTTTGTGTTAAATGGATGTGAAACCATCTCTCTCTCTCTCTCATCTCTCTCTCTCACCTCTCTCTCTCACCTCTCTCTCTTCTCTCTCTCTCTCACCTCTCTCTCTTCTTTCTCTCTCTCACCTCTCTCTCTTCTTTCTCTCTCTCTCACCTCTCTCTCTTCTCTCTCTCTCACCTCTCTCTCTTCTCTCTTCTCTCTCTGTATCTTTAACATCTTGTATAAGATTGTCAATTGTTTATAAAATAAATCAACCAAAAGTTAACTCCTAAAACTTTAAGGAGAGTTGGGTGGTCCTTTAAATTCCTGATAATATAGTCTACCATATGATCGAATTTGTGCTGTTGTGTTGGGTGGACATCAAACCCTATTGCTCTCTTAAAATTCAACCAAAAGTTAACTCCTAAAATTTAAAGGAGAGTTGGGTGGTCCTTTAAATTGCTGATAAAATACTCTACCATGTGATCGAATTTGTGCTGTTGTGTCGGGTGGACATCAAACCCTATTGCTCTCTTAAAATTCAACCAAAAGTTAACTCCTAAAATTTAAAGGAGAGTTGGGTGGTCCATTAAATTCCTGATAACATAGTCTACCATATGATCGAATTTGTGCCGTTGTGTCGGGTGGACATTAAACCCCATTCCTCTCTCAAAATCATAAAAATTTTATGACGATAAATTAGGTCTGTACCTGCCCTTATTTGTGCTGTTGTGTCGGGTGGACATCAAACCCCATTCCTCTCTTAAAATCATAAAAAATTTTATTGACGATAAATTAGGTCTGTACCTGCCCTTATTTTATTTTATATAAATATTATTCCATACGGTGAGTATCTAACATAAACACCTTGAGTTCACATCCCGGCCATATTTCTATTCATATTCTGCATTCTTCTTTCGAAAGAATCTTAAAAACATGCCTCAATACTGTCACATCCATTTCCTTTTTAAACAAAATTTATTTAAAGCAAGTTAAAAAACCTTACCCGGAATTCAAATTCCTGGAAGAAATATTTCAACGGCAAACTAATGAGTAAAATATCTGAATCTCACTATTTTACAAAAATATTTTAACACAGAAAATATTTCGGAGAAGAATCAAAGAGAAGTGTGCTACAAATTTCTTCCATTTAAGAGTTGGAATTTTTGAAAATATTTTCATAGCTTGTAAATTCTTTGAGAAGAAACTGTTCTAAATAAAGAGCAGAAATTGTACCTGTAGCAACAGATGTGAAAAAAATGGCAGAACATCTGCAAGTCAACAATGCTTAAAAGGTTAAGAGATTAAATTCCATATTCTTATTTTTTTCATCTTTCTTCACAACTCAACAATCAGCTGTATCCAGTCAGTTAAACAAATAATACTGGCTGAAGAGAGAGAGAGAGATGGAGAAAGAGAGAGAGGGAGAGGGAGAGAGAAATAGGGTTTAACATCCACTCGTCACAAACCAGGTCTTTTCGGGACTAACATATGTTTTTAAAATCTTATTTCAATAATTCTCTTGGGTTTAGGGGTCTTTAGCAGTCGGAGGAAACCGGACGACCCGGACAAAACACGAGAGGTTGGACAGGCGACCCTACTCTTTGTCACATACAACCAGGGATTCGAAACAACGCCAGTTGACTCAATGACAGGCTTTATGATATACAGAGCGCAAGACGCACGTGCTAACCATTCAGCCATCCAACAACCTCCCCCCCCCAATGCTGGCCGAAAGCATATGTATTTACCACATAGGGTTTAACATCCTGCTCTTCAGCACCAACTGGATATATATCGTTGTGCTTCTGGCAAATCGACGAATCAGATATATTTAGGTATTGAGAATTATGCATTTGAAATATGTACTCTGTTGTTATCTCTGTAGCCATCAAATAAAAACATTTATTTATGATTTAATATTTCATATATACAACATTACACCGAACACCATTTACATAAATGTTATTGGTTGAAGGACTCAGAAAGGGCAACAGAGCACAAATTCCCAACACATAATTCTCAACAGTGTACTAACTTAGTATGAGGGAAATTGTGCGCGGGAAGCAACACTATGGTCTACTCTTATTTCGAATTCCAACTGTCCAGGGTTATTTTATGTTTATGTGTTTTACACGTATTATGGTAGATTAGATAAAGAGCTGGCAGTTCTCACTATAATAGTTAAAAGATAGATAATGTAAAGGGAATTTGCTGAAAAATTTTGTCACATTTATCAAACTAACTTGAACCGAAAATTTAGCGATTGAATTTCAGGCCTAGCCTATGGTAAAACAGATGATATACTTGTCTAGAAACTAGATCATAGATGCAATTTTTGTTCATCGAGATATATGTAAATGTTTTTTTCTGTTTTGGCATGATGAATCAATCAACACACCATGTTGAATCTCCTTCACCATACAGGTGTTCAATATTGGTGATATTTCATTGTTTACAAATAAAAACATGACATAACATATATAAACTGGGTGCTAATTACTGTTCCATCTGTTGTTCACAGGTTCTGGGCATACCTAGAAATAAGACACCTGTCACAGACCTTGTCAGGCACAGATTCAGACTTTGTCAGACACAAAACCTCTGGTGCCTGTCATTTTTTCAAGGCACTGATTTGTCTTTTTAAATGATATTATTAATACATGTCCGGCACTAAGTTGAAATAAGGCACCTGTCACTGACAATGTCTCGCACAGATTCAGACTTTGTCAGGCACAAAGTCTCTGGTGCCTGTCATTTTTTCAAGGCACTGATTTGTCTTTTTAAATGATATTAATACATGTACATGTCCCACACTAAGTTGAAAATGTCAGGTAGTATTTCAATAGTGCCTGACATTTTGTCAGGTACACCTAAAAGCGTTATTTCCAGGCCTGGTTCTGGGACGGATCTGTATTACTTGTTCAGTTAAAGGGACAATAACACTCTTGCTGGCTTGACAGGTCCAGATTTTTTTTTTTAGCCTTATTCTAACTACAAGATGTTTAAGTGTCTTACCTGTTGTGTAAATTATCCATTACAACCTATCTTACTTGTCCAGAGGGTACGAAAATGTGTTTAAATCCAAGTTGTATTTGAAAGTGCTTACGTAAGGCTTTTCAAACCATGTTACGGCATGTAGTTGAATTTTTCCAATTTTTAAAATTAGGTGTGTTAAGATGAAATTTGTATCATTTTTTAATTGAAATATTGTAAAATAGTACAAATTGTTGACCAGAATAAAGTTTGGAACATATTATTCAGTTACAACAAGAGTGTTATTGGGGCTTTAATTACCTTATAATATTGTTCCAGGCTGCTAATTTATGATAAGTCTGCAGCATACATGTAGTTATAGTATTTCCATGGGTAAATTTCAGTGGGTTTTTTACAGAATGCTTCTGAATCAGTTTTATTGTTCCATCTTTTAATTAATTAAATTGTCAGACCTAAATGATATTGTATTCAATCAGCTAATTAGTTACAGTATTCTATCTGCTAATTAGTTATATTATTCAAATGCCACTCAATCAATATCTGCTAATGAGTTAGCTACAGTATTCCATCTGCTAATTAGTCATAGTATTCTATCTGCTAATTAGTTCTATTATTCAAATGCCACTCAATCAATATCTGCTAATGAGTTAGCTACAGTATTCCATCTGCTAATTAGTTACAGTATTCTATCTGCTAATTAGTTATATTATTCAAATGCCACCCAATCAATATCTGCTAATTACTTAGCTACAGTATTCCATCTGCTAATTAGTCATAGTATTCTATCTGCTAATTAGTTATATTATTCAAATGCCACCCAATCAATATCTGCTAATTACTTAGCTACAGTATTCCATCTGCTAATTAGTCATAGTATTCGGCTGCTAATTAGTTATATTATTCAAATGCCACTCAATCAATATCTGCTAATTAGTTAGCTACTCCATCTGCTAATTAGTCATAGTATTCTATCTGCTAATTAGTTCTATTATTCAAATGCCACTCAATCAATATCTGCTAATGAGTTAGCTACAGTATTCCATCTGCTAATTAGTCATAGTATTCTATCTGCTAATTAGTTATATTATTCAAATGCCACTAAATCAATATCTGCTAATTAATTCTAATTCAGATTTGCTAATTAGTTTTTGTAGTACATTCTGTGCTGATAAGTTTTCCCCAGAATTTTCTAGTGTGGTTTCCCTGCGTAAATGTTGCACGACTGAGGGTTTGGCATGGAAGAGCAACTAGTTTTTACCGATAGCCTCCCAAAAACAAGGTCATGTGTACACGTTGGAATGCATGTAAAAGAATTACCCTTCACAGTGGGAATTCAGCTGCTACCAAGGCAAAAATATCCATGAAACAACATTCAACCTATTTTCATTCGTTCATTAGTTTCGATTCAAAGGATATAATAATACAAAAAAACAGATTTTACCGCAATAAAAACAAAATCATGCAGCATTTAGCAGAAAGTTTAGTGGTGTTCATGGGAAGGGTTTTTAATTCACGATTTTATTTACCATAACAAAATAAAGTTGATCTAAGTATTTCTTTAGCAAGCATTAAACAGCAACGGTGATACAAGAGTCGACATTAGATATACAGGCAGTTACAATATTACTGTGATGACCGAATACAGGCAGTAATAATATCGGATGATTGACGGAATAAAGTTAATAGTAAGAACAGAATGAGACTGATCTTCATGCACTAAATAATTTAAAGGACCTAAGTTGGTAACTCAAAATCCTCCAAAATCTTCGACATCGAAAACACGAATTGTTGGTCAATTTAAATCAACATTGATGATGTAAACTTACCGGGAAAAGATGAGCTTCTAAGATATTTAAGATAAAAAAATTTTTTTAACATCGGTACAGGAATCGTGTACCATAATGCATTTCAGCCCCAGTTGTATTGAGAGACTATAGGGACAAGGCTAGACACATTGCAACAAACTAAACGAAGTTATGTAGAATGGAATAACTAGAAGCAAGAAATGTGCACTGAGAGAGAGAGAGAGAGAGAGAGAGAGAGAGAGAGAGAGAGAGAGAGAGAGAGAAAGAAAGAGAGAGAGAGACATTGGGTTTAACATTCAATAGGTATCATTAGCAGTGGGAGAAAACTGGAGGACGATCTTACTCCTTGTCAAACACATCCAGGGAATCAAAACTTAACACCAGTTGACTCAATGACAGACCTCATATACATCCAAAACCCCATCCCCTTAACTGGTTGAAGCCTTAAGATATTCCAGTGAACAAGCGGTTCAATTCAAGAGATGGAAAGAGAAAAAGCAATAAAACAAAATTTTTCGGTACAATCAGGGTCATAATCCAGGGTGTTACGGTCCGAAATGCGATAATATTGAAAGGAATTTTGGGATATAAACTTTGGGATATAAACCAGTATTTTAAGTTTCATCAGAATTTGATAAAAATTGTAACCTGTAGAGTGTCCCCAATCAAATTGTGGACAGACAGACGGACAGGGGCGACAAGAAAAAAAAAATGGAAACCAGGTAAAGGAACTTCAAATTTATAGCATTAATTGAGCAGGGGTGACTGACCGTTTTACATTCCACATGTCAAATATTATCGCATTAAATTTATAGCATTAATTGAGCAGGGGTGACCCGACCGTTTTACATTCCATGTGTCAAATATTATCGCATTAAATTTATAGCATTAATTGAGCAGGGGTGACCCGACCGTTTTACATTCCATGTGTCAAATATTTTCCCATTAAATTTATAGCATTAATTGAGCAGGGGTGACCAACCATTTTACATTCCATGTGTCAAATATTTTCCCATTAAATTTATAGCATTAATTGAGCAGGGGTGACCAACCATTTTACATTCCATGTGTCAAATATTTTCCCATTAAATTTATAGCATTAATTGAGCAGGGGTGACCAACCATTTTACATTCCATGTGTCAAATATTTTCCCATTAAATTTATAGCATTAATTGAGCAGGGGTGACCAACCGTTTTACATTCCATGTGTCAAATATTATCTCTTAGATGACTTCACATGTGCCATATAATTTCTAAAGGTTAATTAGGCATAAATGGTGGTTTAGATAGAAACATTATTTACTGTAATGAGATTTGATTTCCTTTTGATTTCATCAGGCTGTTGATATTTGGAGTCAAATTAGTTACGTTTTTATCCAAGATAATTTTTATCACGCTGGTGCAATGAGCAGGTTTCCTCCCTGTGTTACATGCCCTATGAGCAAGCGAATTACAGAAATAAGATTGACCCATATGTTAGTCCCAGAATGTCCTAGTGTGTTAGGTTGACCTTAAACCCGATTTCTCTCTCTATACTCCCTCTTGAAGGACATTTAGAGTGATTCAGTGGAACATTCACCGAGCCAGTGCCTTGAAGGACATTTACATACTTTTTAGCCTTGTGCGTTATTAACAGAAATTTCTATTATTCTACAAGACAGATAATTACTTCCAGTAATAGCATCGAAAACAAATCACAACGACTATTAACGACCATTCTGGGAGGAAATAAGAATGAGAAAACCACGATAACAGCCACAAAGAGACATCAGCGGTTTATCTTTAGTATAATGGCCCGGTTTTTAATCCATATTAAATCTTTTAAGACATTCTTTGTTTATTATAGCCCCAAACAAATTCCCACCAAATATAAAAACAACAAGAAAAGATGAAACTAGAAACAGAGAGAGAGAGAGAGAGAGAGAGAGAGAGAGAGAGAGAGAGAGAGAGAGAGAGAATTAGGGTTTAACATCCACTTAACACAAACTAGGTCCTTTTGGGACTAATATAGGATACAATTTTATTTTAATAATGGGTTGCTTGTAGGGGTCTTAAGCAATGGGAAGAAACCCAAGGGCCTTGAGAAAACCCAGGAGGTTGAACAGGCAACCCTGCCTACTCCTTGTCACATACAACTGGGAAATCGAAAACAATGCCAGTTGACTCAATGACAGATCTTATAATAAATGATACAATGCATATGCATTGACTATTCGGCCATTCACCACTACACTCCCCAAAACTAGAAACAAAAGAGAGAGAAATGTTGTTTAACATCCACTCGACACAAACTAGGTCATTTCGGGACTAAAACAAACAAAACACAGAGGAAGAACATCTGATAGTTCCACAGAAAATATAACTAATAGACCGAGAGTTTTGGTATCATAAGGTAGTCCCAAAATCACTTAGTTTGTGCTGAGTGGACATTAAACTCTCAGAGAGAGAGAGAGACAGAGAGAGAATGAATGAAATGGGGTTTAACGTCCTACGCTTAAGCACCGTACCTGGGCTAATTGAAGACGGGCATACGCCACAGTGTGCAATGAGGGAAATTTTGCCCGGGCAGCGGCGCTACGGCCTACTCTTATATCGAATTCCAACTGCCAAGGGATCTTTTACGTGCACTCCAATTTGTACACGGGACCTCGGTTTTTCGTCCCATCCGAACGACTAGGCAGCTGTCCTTGTCAGGCCCTCCTTCTGCATCACTGACAAGGGGAAATCACGCCGGAAAATCGAGATGAACTTTCTCGGCCAATGCAGGGATCGAACACTCAACCTCCAGGCTAGCGAACCAGCGCCTTATCCACTTAGCCACCGTGATTCCTCTCAGAGAGAGAGAGAGACAGAGAGAGAGAGAAATGGGGTTTAATGTTCACTAGGTCATTTAGGGACTAACATAATATGGTTTTAATTCTAGTTCAATAATTTGCTTGCGCGTAGGGGTCTTTAGCAGTGGGAGGAAACGGGAGTGCCTGGAGGAAACCCACGAGGTTGAGAAGGCGCCCCTATCTCCATGCCACATAAGCTCACACCAGGGCTCTAAACCACAGCCACAAGCCAGAGGTGACCGGCCAGCTAGAGGTCAAAGCGCGGCACTCTAGACCACCCCAACCCCCTTAAATTCTCAGAGAGATCGAGAGATCGAGAGAGAGAACGATAGAGAGAGCAAGAGAGATTTGGGTATTTATCATGATGTAATTTAAGTGTAAAGTCAACAAGGAGTAAGTGAAGTGATATTTACTGTTTGATAGGAAATCTATTTGCTATAGAAAAAACACAACGAATATCTTATCTTATCGTCACAGTATCTAAGAGAAATCTATTTGATATTTAAGAAGCAGGAGGTTTTTTTAAATGGCCACCCACAATGTCTGCTATCTTCTGCACCTAGCTTGTGTAAAACTAAATTACAGTATTAACAAATAAAAGTGAGAGACAGAGAGAAATTGGGTTTAATGTCCACTCGACACAAATTAGGTCATTTTGGGACTAACGCATGGTTTTCAATTTTTATTTCGATAATTTGCTTGCGCGTAGGGGTCTTTAGCAGTGGGAGGAAACCGGAGTGCCCGGAGGAAACCTACGAGGTTGAGAAGGCGCCCTTATCTCCATGTCACATACGCTCATACTAAGGCTGGAAACCACAGCCGCAAGCCAGAGGTTGAAAAGCAGCACTCTAGACATCCACTCCACACAACCCAGGTCATTTTGGGACTAACATACCATTAAATTTTATTACAATAATTCGCTTGCGTTTAGGGATCTTTAGCAGTGGGAGAAAACTGGAGAACCGGACAAAACCAATGGGTTTTCTCTGGGTCCTCCGGTTGCTCCCCATTGCTAAAGACTCCTGTTATTGAATTAAAATTGAACCATATGTTAGTCTCAAAATGACATTCTCTATGTCGAGTAGATGTTAAACCCCATCTCTCTCTCTCACCAACTAGCAAGAATGTAGAATTTTGAACTTTTGATGACCTTCAACATCTTAGTCTTGAAAAGAAGATTTTACTGTGGATCAAACACTTTCCTATTGCAAAACGTGTCTTTGAATAAACGAAGGTACAAATATATAAATAATAACCAGATTGCAACGGCTAACACCCTGAATTAAAGGGACAATAACACTCTTGCTGGCTTCACAGCTCCAGAAAACAAATAATAGCCTTATTCTAAGTATTAGATATTTAAGTGTCCTACCTCAGGCGCGGATCCAGGGGGGGGGGGGCCAGGGGGGCTGTGGCCACCCTCAGCCCCAGCGAAACTGGTGTATCCGCTTTTTAATTGATGAAATAAACAGATTTTTGCATTGTCTCTGCCCTGGCAATGCGACGAAGGCTCTGGGGACTACACCAAACCACTAATACATGCGGGACTCTAATGATTGCCATTTATTACAATGTACATGTATGGGCCCCCCCCCCCCCCTATAAAAAATCCTGGATCCCGGCCTGTACCTGTTGCGTAAATTATCCATTACATCCTAATTTACTTGTCCAGAGGGTTCGAAAATACTTTTAAATCCAAGTTACATTTGAAAAGGTTAACATAAGGCTTTTCAACCCATTTAGTTGAATTTTTCCATTTTTTTTAATTCAGTGTGTTAAGATGAAATTTGTATCATCAATTAATGGGAATATTGTAAAATAGTACAATTTGTTGAACAAAATAATGATTGTGACATATTATTCAGTTACAACAAGAGTAGTAATAGTGGAATTGAGCCTTTAACTTTAATCTCGTAAACATAGTCGCTTCTCCATTTTTAAAACGAGCTGAGAAAACAGGAATACCAGTGCAAATAATAAACCCATTTTTTTTTGCAAGTTCAACAAAACTGAAAACCATTTCAAAATCATAACTGAGAGAAAAACACATCTCCCAGTATAAATTTTCGAGCCTTTACAAGTCCACGCCTGTATTTAATAACTCTCACAAATTATATTGTTTATTTAAGTTGAATAAATATTTAATTTCCCTCCCAAGATTAAAAATGTGCAAAGACCATTTCTAGATGTAAATTCATTAAATGCAATAAAACACAAACTCTATATTCACTAATAGCAGAGTTTAAGGATTTGTCATAATTTTTTGTTATAGGGGGGGGGGGGGGAAGGAAAACGAACGCTGGAAACTTTCATTACCAAATCAAAATGATAATTACAAGAACAGTTTACCAGTGTTATATCGATGTAAGCTGTAACTAGGGGTAATTTTATGACGATGTGGAAATATTTTGAATATGAACTACTATTGCGAGACCCAAGGCAGTAGTTAGATAGCCTTCAGAACGTTACATTCATGTGGATATGAACCTAAAAATCGGTCCTGGCAATCAAAATCATGTGGGGGGGGGGGGGGAACCAGAAACATATTCATCCCTCCCTCCCTTCTGATTCTAAGGCCCCCCCCCTAAATCCACGCCCATGGCAGAGTTATAAACATAGGTTGCCAGGCAACGAAACATACGCCCACAGCAGCTAAATCGTCCGGGCAGTCAACAAGAGTTGTCGCATATTTTACTTTTTTCGGTAATGAAACATTTATAATACACTAAAATCTGATTAAAAGTAACTACTCATTATGTAATTATCAGAAAATCATTGGAATTTGTTTGGCTTTGATAAAGTTCTCCTCCATGCTGTTCAAGTTATCTAAATTCATTGAAACTCAATATACTTGTTCGTCTCATGACCTTCAACAATTTATATAAATTTAAAGTCAATCGGATATTAACTTTAGCCTCTAGAGCGTCCACAAAAGTGATCAAGGGCCATAACTCAGTCAGTAATTATCTAAAATTGCTGAAAATCATAAGGCTTCTTCGTCTCATGACCTTAAACACTGTGTATAAATTTAAAGTCAATCGGTTATTAACTTTAGATTCTAGAGCGTCCACAAGATTTTTATAAGCGATAAAGGGCCATAACTCTGACAGTAATTATCAGAAATTGCTGAAAATCAATAGGCTTCTTCATTTAATGACCTTAAACACTGTGTATAAATTTAAAGTCAATCGAATATTAACTTTGGTCTCTAGAGCGTCCACAAGCAATTGTGGACGCCGGACCGACGGCCGGACCGACGGCCGGACCGACGGCCGGACGGACGGACGGGGGCGAAGGCAATATACACTACAAACCAGTTCAGAGAATTTTTATTTAAAGGGAAAGGGAGGGAATTGGGGTTTAACATTTACTTGACACAAACTACATCATTTTGGGATGAACATATGGTTAAATTTTATTTCAATAATTCGGTCTTTAGCAGTGGGAGGAGTCAGAGAAACCCCAAGAGGTTGGCGATGAACCTGGAGGACCCGGAGAAACTCCACGAAGTTGGGCAGTCGATTATTTAAAGAAACAGTATGTAAGATTTTCTGATCTCAACATAAATGTTTGAAGTTTTGATAAGAAATTGCGTAAAATGGTCTCCAATGAGAATTACCCAACGTTAGTATTCTATTTTGTCAAGTACCACTGCCATGATAATAAACAAAATCTAAACTGTCATTCCTTTAAGAATGGCCCATGTCATGCAAAACTGGAAAATTTAGTATTCCCTTATCCACTCAATGTCTAAACCACTCGACTGTCATTCCTTTTATGATGACTGACGTCATGCAATACTGGAAACAGTAGTCTTGTCTTATCCACTCAATGTCTAAATCACCCAATCAATGTCTAAATAATTTATATAACATTTGAAGCCACAGAAACGTCTGGTAATATGCAAGTTTAATTTTCATATAAAGCCTCTTTAACATTGCAGAAAGTTGCAAGCATGCCACCAAATATTTTCATTCAATTTGACACAATGAGATGTTAAATTTTATCCAATTGAGATGTCGAATAAAAGAAAGTTATAAAATTACAAATGGCAGCTTCCATCAAATATTTTCATTCAATTTGACACAAAGAGGCGAGAAAATTTTATCCAATTGAAATGTCGAATAAAAGAAAGTGTTATAAAATTACAAATGGCAGCTTCCACAGTTTCATTGCTTCATCGCTAAGCAGAGAGTAAACAGACTCCCAGCCCTATATTCTGACTACACCTGACTCGTAATAACCTAAAGCGATTAAAACCTGCAAGAATAAAAAACCTGCTGTTTGTTTAATGATTGTTAGGTCCATAAAAACCCTGGCAACAGAATACGAATATAGAGATCAGAAACGATAAATGTCTAGACATCCAACTTCCAAGAACCTGCTAAAAACAATTCAGGAAAATGACTCAACCAACAAAATGCAGAGAGAGAGAGAGAGAAAGGAGATAGAGAAATGGGGTTTAACATTCACTTGACACAAACTAGGTCATCTGGGGACTAACATATAACATATGGTTCAATTTTATTTCAATAATTCGTTTGCGCGTAGGGGTCCTTAGCCGTGGGAGGAAACCGGAGGAACCAGAGAAAACCCATGAGGTAGGACAGGCACCCACAACTGGGTATTCGAAACCACACCAGTTGACTCAATAACAGGCTTTATGATACAGCATGCACATGCTAACTATTCGGCCATCCAACACCCTTACCAAATGCAGACATAACAAATAACACCATATTGTTTGTCAGACTCTCATTTCTACCATACAGACATGGGGAAATTGTAGTGGAAAACCCATGGAATTTTCGTGACAAGCACACTGATAATTCACTTGTGTACTGTAGGGGTTTTATTATAGCAGTGGAAGGAAACTGGTGGACACAGAGAAAACCGAGGTCAGACCCTAATACTTGTCACGCACAAGCGGGGAATAGAAACCACGCCACTTGAGTCAAATAAGTTGACCCCATGCATGCAGGTAAGTTAAGAACCTCTAGGTTCTGGGCCCCGTTTCTTGATAAAATCCAAATTTTAGTAGATACTTTAATTTTGATTGGCTAAGCACTGAAAACAAGCTAATATTATCCAATCAAATTACTGAAAATCAGATTTTATCTTAGTTAAAATTTCGTGAAACAGGACCCTGGTATGCAGTTAAGTTGTTGGTATGTAGTTAGGTTGTTATTTTAAAACAGGAAGGTAGATGAACAGGTTAAGACAGGTACAGTAAATATACAGGAAGTAAACTGCAAACAGGTGTCATATGATCACACCTATCGTAATATATCCATTACAAAATAAACAACGCACTTTATTCAAATAAATACACTTCTTTCTGCTAAAACAACATCAAATGGTTGCGGAATTGCCTCCTCTAATTACATGCACTGGAAAATTGTTATGGTTTAACTTGGCTAATTTCTCTTCTGTGTTGAATTATTTATAACTATAGTTTAATTTCGGCTAATAGTGTTCAACTTGTACTTGTGTACAACTTAGCTGGTCGGATAGCCGTGGCGATAGAGAGGCGGCTTCTCACCAATGCAACGAGGGTTCAATCCCAGCTAGGGCTGGACGATATTCTCGATATCCCGATATATCGCGATGTCAAATTTTTTCATCGTCGACGATCTTTGGTCACCAAAAACATCGCGGTATAGCAATATATCGTTTTTTGCAGATTATCGTAAATACCGCGATATTTATTGACGATATATTGCTAATTATGTGCGAAATATGATATAATTTAAATCAATAAGAAGACATCGTTGATTATCTTTGTTGAAATGCATTTTTTGTCAATAAAATAGTCCTAGTAGCTAGGGGTTTCACGTCACGTGACTTTAGGTTGAAATCGGGCCAGCCAGCAGCTGAAATATAGCCCACTTCAATCTACGATTCTGAATTACTAATTGATGTAAATGCATTCCTAACAATTGTATTGCAATAGTTTAATATCAATCTCGATATCTGCAAAGATTCGGGCTAAAAAAGTATCGATATGATAGCGAAATTACCGTTTGTTTACAGGAGACGCTAGCGGGAAAATATCGCTCTGACGTCACGCGGCTGGTAAATTTCCACTGACGGCATTGCTATGGCCCACTTCATTGGTGATTCCGATCGTTATTTTTCAGGGGATTTTCATATAGAACCAATCAAATGATAGATAACATTTTTGTGATTATTATTCTGAGTGAAACCTCGAGATCGGACAATTAGAGCCGTAGAAAATGGGATTTATCTGTTTTGATGACTGAAAATTGCTAAATTTCGACTAAATATATAAAAAAATTCGTGAGGTTTCATCGAGATTATAAATATTTGACATATTATCATTCAAATTATTATGATTTTAATAAATCTTAGCTGATAATAACGATCGGATTTCAGTTTTAAAATTAGTACTAGCGATTCTGAAGGGGAAATACCGCTTACGACGTCACTCAAATATGACTGAAAAGCACTTAGTTTGGTGCCGTGCTACGCATTGACGGTAAAGACAACATAAAACAATGATTTATACACATTTTTTAATAAAACATTACACACGTAAAAATATCGCGATATTTCAATATATCGTGAATATTTTTTCAAATATCGCGATATTTAAAATTGTCAATATCGTCCAGCCCTAATCCCAGCTCTGGGCATAAACTTTATTGTTGTAAGTGAGAGGGATTTTCGGTCTCCCGTCCGATCAGGCAGGTTTCCCCCGAGTTCTTCGGTTTCTTCCTGCAGTAATGATCGAAATCATTCGCACGATCTGTGCCAAGGGCCAAATTGGAAAAAGGCCTCAGGCCTAATTTGCTACCCTTGTAAAATGACGTGATTATTATTATTATTATTATAAATCATAGTGTTTCATTTTGATTACCAAGGGTCTAATTTTAATTTGATACTTAGACGCTTGGTAATCAACACAGAAGCGAAATTAGGGCTATATACGCCAAGTTAAACCATAACTGTTTTCCAGTGCATGTAGGCAACATAATTTTCCATTTTTTCACTAATGCTTATCTATTTCAGGAAAATGCAACATAAAAGGTCCATTAAATGAACATTTGAATAATACTGATTAGGAGAGAGTAAAATATGGTTAAATTTTATTTCAATAATTTGCTTGTGTGTAGGGGATCTTTACCAGTGGGAAGAAACAGGAGGACCCGGAATAAAACCTAACGAGGTTGGACAGGCAACTCTACTCCTTGTCACGTACAACCCCGGGAAGTGAAACCACGATTGTTGACTCAATGACAGACCTTATAATACAACGCACATGAGCTAATCATTCCGCAATCCAAACCCCCTCATTCCGCAATCCAAACCCCCTAGCTGCTCTCAGAAATTTACAACTTCAAAAATACATAAAAGAACAAGGATGATATACCATTCATGCATAAAAATCCATACTCGTAAATATTACGAAAAATATGCGATTAAAAATGAAGACAATCAGAAAACATTTTACTCTATATTGGTCGTTAAAACACGGAATTAATCCTTGTCCTTTGGGTTCTAATCTATTTTATCGAAGGAAGTAAATTACAGTAATTAGCTTGGAAATAGTCGAGTATTATTAGAGGATAGAGAATAATTTAGATTAGTCAATCTATACCATGATAAATGAACTGTGTATTAATTGGTGATTTATCAAAGCATAGCTTCTTCTTTCCATCGATTTACAAGGTTTCAAATCTATATTCATTGTATCTCTCATTTAGGGAAACAATGTGGAACAATTACAATCTGGGAGAGAGAGAGAAATGGGGTTTAACGTCCACTCGACACAAACTAGGTCATTTCGGGACTAACATATGATTCAATTTTATTTTAAAAATTCGCTTTTAGTAGGGTTTTTAAGCAGTGGAAGAAAACCAGAGAACCTGGATAAAAACCACAAGGTTGGACAGGCAACCTTTCTCCTTGTCATGTACAACCGGTGAATCCAAACCAAGTCAGTTGACTCAATATGACAGACCGTATAATACAGCGCCCTCTTTTAACAATTGGCCACTTTTAAAAATTAGGCCTTCCTATTCCCCAGTTGGAGAGAGAGAGAGAGGGGCCAAAATAAAAACCCGTAATAATGCATCATTAAGGAACAGCAGAAATTACAAATATTGTTCAATCAGCAGCAGCAAATAACTTATCAACCAATCAAATCAAGGCTGATGGTAAGTCAGTGTGCGGGATAGAACACGTGGGACATGGCTGCAACCTTTGTCATCTCGACAGCTGAACAGATTTAAACTAATCGTTGATTTCTAATCCCTCGTTGATCCTCTCGGCAAACATTCATGACATTTTACATTGATGAATAAATCCCAATTTAAACACGAAGAAGTCGTACTATGGAGATCACTACATGGATGTTAATTAAATCACTGCCAATGATCTTAGAATGAATGAATGAAATGGGGTTTAACGTCCTACGCTTAAGCACCTAACCTGGGCCAATTGAAGACGGGTAGACGCCAACAGTGTACTATGAGGGAAATTTTGCCCGGGCAGCGGCGCTACGGCCTACTCTTATATCGAATTCCAACTGCCAAGGGATCTTTTACGTGCACTCCAATTTGTACACAGGACCTCGGTTTTTCGTCCCATCCGAACGACTAGGCAGCTGTCCTTGTCAGGCCCTCCTTCTGCATCACTGACAAGCGGAAATCACGCCGGAAAATCGAGATGAACTTTCTCGGCCAATGCAGGGATCGAACACTCAACCTCCAGGCTAGCGAACCAGCGCCTTATCCACTTAGCCACCGTGATCCCCCAATGATCTTAGAACCAAGGTCGAAAAATGTGTCTCATGGATTTTAAACAAATACTATTGGTATGGGATAATATTTACTGTGTGAGAAATTGATGATGTGTTAGCTGGATGTGTGATTCTAACAATCAAACCATTTACTTCAGAGAGTGAGAGATAGAGGGGGGGGAGAGAGGAGGATAGGGACATAGAGAAAGAAAGGGGGAGGAAAAGAGAGGGAGAGGAGAGAAAGATAGATAGAGAGAGGGGGAGAGAAGGGAGGAGAGAGAGAGGGGAGAGAGATAGAGGGGGAGGAGAGAGAGAAATGGGGATTAATGTCAACTTGACACAAACTAGGTCATTTTTCAGGACTTACACACAGTTCAATTTTATTTCGAAAATCCGCTTGTGCGTTGGGGTCTTTTAGCAGTGGGAGGAAACCGGAGGACCAGGAGAAAGCTCACGAGGTTGTCACGTACAACCAGGGAATCGAAACCATGCCAGTTGACTCAATGACAGACCTTATGATACAGCGTGCATGTGCTAACCATTCGGCCATCCGACCCCCAAACCAATTCCAGAAGAGAAAGAGAGAGCTTTAACCTCCAAAGGCAAACTAGGTCATTTTGTGACTATAATATTGTACAGTTTTACTTCAATAATTCCCTTGCGCATAAACTCCCCGTTCTGATATAACCACACCAGGCCAATATCAAACAAAATCAGCAAACAAATGAAATGGGTTTTTTTACGTCCTACTGTTCAGCTCCGAATGAAGACAGACATACGCCATACAGTATGCTTTGAGAAAAATTTGGCACTATGGCCTACTCTTGATCTTATATCGAATTCCAACTGCCAAGGGATCTTTTACGAGCATGCCAATGTATACAAAGTACATCAGTTGTTCTTGTCAGGCCCTCCGTCTTGCATTGCATCACCGACAAAGGGAAACCACGCTGGAAAAATCTGGATGAACTTTCCGGACAATACAGGGATCGAACACCCGACCTCCAAGCTAGTGAGCCAGCCTCTTACCAAAGTGATATCTAAATCAGCAAACAAGTGGAATGCCGCTTACCTAGTACTTCCCAAAAATATATTTGTATGAAGCTTGTCTCTTCACTAAGCGAAACAATGTCAGATGTGCTTTCAAGTTTTATCTGCTATCAGTTGTTCAGGGCCCTGTTTTACGAAAACTTAACTGAAATCCTTAAAATCGATTTTAACTAAAATCAAAATGAGATTTTAAATTTTATGCGTTTCACGAAGATCGATTGTAACTTAAAATGCAATTTTAATAGATTTTAGTTAAAATCGCTTGCGCCAGCGCAGTGCAGATTTCTGCTTTGGGCACTAACGGTGAAAGCAACTACGCAGCGAAACTGAAAACAGTTGACAGACTGAATTAACTGTTACATTATCAATAGGGAGAGTTTCATACGTTGTAGAAATGTTTGCACATGGTCAGAAAGTCGTAGAGAGATGAAATAAATGAGTTTATTGCGTATTATTAGTTTCGAAATGTATTGGTGGGTTGACCTTGAACTTGGCATTTGATTTCCTCGCAGGCTTCAGTGGAAATAATGTGTATCGATAAACTAAAGCGCTTGAATTTCTCAGTTTTATAGTAATTTGGAAAAGAGAAACTACTGAGAATTTTCACAAACAAATTATGATATTCGTCACTCAAAAGACTAATCTAGGCTGCAATTTTTTGTCGTAGTTTAAAGGTATATTAATATTGAAATTAAATAAATACGCCAAAAAGCCAATGTTCCGATGCCTAGATTTGAAATGTCATTCGCATAGACACTTTCAATGATACTTTGAAAAGGCAGAAGAGTCTATCTATCTTACTTAATTAAATAATTTTTTCCCAAGATAAAATAGCTTTGGCGCCTATTTTTTTAAATTTATGTTGTTTTATTAACGTAACTTCATTAAGAAATAATAATAAATTTATGATAATAAAATTTTATTTCAAATAGGCCTATTACATTTTTGAATAAACACATTCTAGATTATTGATTTATCTTTTTACAAATCAGCATAACCCCAAAAACATGAGTAAATACTACATATGGCATGTCTAGTATCATAGACCTTTAGGCCTTCTAATACAAAGAAATTTGCTATATTAAACACGAAGATATTTTCTTTATAGATAAGAGTGCTCTTCTAATATGGGGCGCCATCCAAATGCTTAGATTACCTTACAATAAAATAAACGGATGGACAGTAGCTGTATATCCCATGCTATGAAAAGAAATGGAATGAAAATTGTTTTTGTGAATGATTGTATGTTAAAATTATGTGCCAATTATATCTGTATGTCGCAATAGATCAAACAATGTAGCTCTAATCAATGTGTGTTAATGTCGTGGTTGTAAGTTAGGAGAGGGTGACAGCTATCCTAAGTTACAATCGATTTTAGTTAAAATTGCCCTTAAAATAGTTTTGTGAAACGCCACTATTTTAAGTTAGGATACAATTGTAACTTACAATATTATTTTAGTGGATTTTTGCTACAATGCTTAAAATCGTTTTGTGAAACGCTTCTATTGTAAGTTAGGATGAAATTTTAGTTTACAATGATTTTAAGGAGATTTAAGTTTTTGTGAAACAGGGCCCTGATTCGTAACTGGAAAATTGTTCTGGATTATTACTACTGAAATTGCAAGGTATGAATGTGAGTCACACCCCAAGACACCATTTTGACGATAAATCAAAGCGTCAAACTTTTATAGGTTGCATTAATCTCATAGGTTTGTGAAAACTTTGTTTTAAACCTTCCTTTGACGGCAGCTGCCAAAAGACTAGATTATCAAGACTACTAATTGCAAGGTATGAAAGTGATCGACGACATAGCCACCATTTTGACCATCAATCAGATCATTAAGCGTCAACAGCACGGGAGAAAGGTCCGTTAAAAATATCGGAGGGTGTCAAATCTGATCAGTGATAAGGAACTGGTTTTAGTTGGCGTGAACTCTTGACAGCCAGTAATCAGCCTTCTATAGAAAATCTTTCACTTCATGCACTTGATTGGCTGGAGCCTCGGGGGGCATAAATAACGCCCATATAAGGAGTGATTGATCTCACGAGAAAAACGTAAATGGTGAATTATCTCCTCATGCTTCACGTTTCCGTGACAATAACCAAACCACTTGCTATTCCGAGATTAAAAACGCGTCTCAAGACACAAATTTAAAACACATTTTTCAAATTTGATCTGAGTTTGGGGAAATTAAGACCCAAAGCTTTTTTTACACGCAACAGTTCGGTTATTGACTTTTATTGAGGACAAAAAAACAAAATCAATGCGGCTATATTTCAGTTTGCTTATTTTTAATGCTAGAGTACTTAAGAGAGATTTATAAAAATAATAACAGTCTTAGGAATGATTGAAACAAAATTCAATGCAGCTATATTTCAGTTCGCTTATTTTTAATGCTAGAGTACTTTGAGAGATTTATGAAAAAAATAACTGTCTCAGGAATGATAGAATGGGTTTTATCTGAAACATTGTATTTTATCTTATCTTTTTTATGAATGTTTATTTTTTTGGGTTAAGTGTTAAAGGAGATAAATCGACAATATTTTGGACCTAGGACTAGACACAAAAGGGTCGCAACGCATATATTTCAGTTCACTTATTTTTATTTAAGAGAGATTTATGAAAATAATAACCACCGCCTCCAGAATCATTGAATGGGTTTTATCGGAAACATTGAATTTTATCTTTTTGTATTTTATCTTATCTTTTTTATGAATGTTTATTTTTTTGTGTTAAGTGTTAAAGGGGATAAATAGCCAATATTTTGGACCTAGAAATCGACGCAAACGGGTCGCAACGCATATACTTCAGTTCACTTATTTTTATTTAAGAGAGATTTAAGAAAATAATAACCACCGCCTCCAGAATGATTGAATGGGTTTTATCGGAATCATTGAATTTTATCTTTTTTACCAATGTTTATTTTTTTGTATTAACCCCAAAGTACTCACTTTAAAACTGGTACTGCATTTCAAATTATTTTGTTTATAAATAATGATATCACATTAAATATGTTTTGTAGTTTAGGAGGGACTTGTGGAAGATTAGCTGGTGCAATCTAAATAAGTTGCCTCATTAAATAAAGTTTTTATAATCATTATGTTATTTAAAGATACATTATTTGAGATAAGATAAAGAGTTGGCAGTTCTCACTATAGCAGTTAAAAACTAGATAATGTAAAGGGAATTTTCTGAATATTTCAGTCAAATTGATCCACTATGAACCTAGAGTTAAGTGATTTAATATTTCCGCCTAGCCTCGATATCGCAGGATTTACGCGGATATAGCTCTTGCCTAATGCATGTTTAAAGTGGAAATGGGAGGAAATATTAAGCGAGGGCAGATATAATGGACATATTTTATTTGAAGTGTCTAGTTGCTTGGATGGGACAAAAAAGAACCAAGATCCTGTGAACATGTAAAAAAGAGTTGATAGTTAGTGTGATTTCGGAACTAACATATGGTTTAAAATTATTTCAATAATTCCCTTGTGTGTAGGGGGCTTAATAGTGGGAGGAAACCTGAGAACCCGGAGGAAACCCACGAGGTTGGACAGATGACCCCACTCCTTGTCAGGTACAACTGTGGAATCGAAACCACCCTTTATATTTTTAAAGCTGAAGATAAAAACTGACATTTAGATAATAATTTTCTATTAAATAATGTTAACTAGTTACACCCATGATAGGCTACTGGTTTATAACAGAAGAGAATGTGGTTGGCAAGGGGCGGGTACTGGATTAGAATAAATGAAATGCACCTAACCTGGGCTAATTGAAGATGGGCATACGCCATACAGTGTGCTATGAGGGAAATTTTGCCCGGGCAGCAACTGAATTCCAACTGCCAATGTGTACACGGGACCTCGGTTTTTCATCCCATCCAAATGACTTGGCACCTGTCCTTGTCAGACCCTCCTTCTGCATCACTGACAAGGGGAAATCACGCCGGAAAATCGAGATGAACTTTCTTTGCCAATGCAGGGATCGAACACCCGACCTCCAGACTAGCGAACCAGCGCCTTATCCACTTTGTCACCGTGATCCCGTACTGGATTAGAATCCTTTTGTCTATTCATTTGAGAAGATGCAGTTTTGTTCTAGCAAGTCTCTAATTCTAGTATAAAGATACATTATTGATATGAAAGGAGGGCGAAAGATTCCCTAAAACAGTGCAGCCAGACAAGATTGGATCTCAGTGATGCATCAGGGTATAAGCAGGAACCAAACCGCGTAAATAATCCAAAAAATAAAATAAAATCCCGGCAACAAGTCGGCTATATATCTTCTGCCTATTTGTTTGAGAAGATATAGTTTTGTAAGATACATGTAGGTAATCTGCAAGAGGTATTCAAGTTGGTAAATCAACAAGGGTACAGTTATTCTGTAATTTGACTATCTGATGCGTGAGTTATGTGTTACATCATAATGTCAATTAGATACGACCTACATACCACAAACAGATAAACCTTTTTTTTAACATTTGTAATTTGTATGCTTGATAACGGCGAGTGAATTCTTGTTAAATAATAAAGTGATTGTTATCCATAAAACTTCTTCAATATAGGCTAAAATCTAAGGAATCTGATGACATTGAGAGTTGATTATGGTCTTGTTATGTTAATAAGGCCAGACCAATTTATTCTCTTGTTTTACGGATCCGCCGACCTGAATTTCTAGAAATCCCCCCAAAAAAAAAACAGAATTGGGTCCGATGAAAAAAAAAATCAACCTCAATCTCCGATCAAAAAAAAAAATCGTCTTCTGGACTTCTGGAACTGACGAAATTTAGTAACAGTAAAAGTAATGACAATAGGTAGTGCACGCAATATTGTCAATACGAATAGCCGCTAGCTTGTAGCGACATCATGTCGCAAAAAAATTGGGATTGGGGAGACATTCGGGAATTTACCGCGACTTCAAGATTCTTGCCGAAAATATAGTATTTATTGAATCCGTTTGCTTATTACCCGACAAGCCGACACTAGTCAGGACTGAACAGCTAAGATTGAGGTTATTATTTGACTCAATTATTAATTCCAGTCACTTTGAGTTGCAAGGAATATATCTTTTGTCTAATTCATACAGAAAACATCCGTTTTCAGACACAATTTTCACCCAGTCGTTTCTCATAACACCGCAAAATAATAATTATACATGTTTCCGGGTGAAGGCTTGAGAACGCCAGCTCACTTGATGAGAAGTCATGGCCCCGGACATGTATAATCAACACATGTGATAATGTAACGAAGTCAATGATTGGATTAGCGACAACACGCCGTAGCTTATAAAAAAAGAAATGAAATTTGCGTCGTACATGTATATATATTACGAACGTGAGGATGGTGAGCCGTTATTTATTTTATTGGTGTTAATTTATCGGTGATTGTCATAGAAGGATGCTAATTCTATTGGTCAGATAATTAATTAGTGTTGGACATGTGAGCTTACATGAAATGTCGATAATTCTATCTAAGGGTTGTTTTTTTTTTTTTCTCCCCTGCCCTTTACACAATTTTGGTCTTTTTTTTTTCTTTTTTTTTCTCTCCTGCCGTTACAGATTTTTCCAGAAAAAATCCGTAAAACAAGAAAAAAAATTGGTCTGGCCTAAATGTCTAATTATTAATTTGTATAACATTTAAGGCTGGAAAAAAGACCTGTTTAAGTGTCATTGTATATACTGTGTTTCAAAGTCACATTTTATGAAATTCTAATTTTAAAACATGAAAATTGACTGATAGGTTATAATTCTTCACCTGCCCTGTCACTGAAATGAAATGGGGTTTAACATCGTACTATTCTGAAGACGGGCATAGGCTTTACTTGGTGTAATGCGGGGAAATTTTTCCCGGGCAGTGGCACTACATGTATGTCTATGTCTTATATCGAATTCCAACTGCCAAGGCTTTCTTTTACATGCACGCTAACATATACACAATGCCTTGCATTTCGTTCATCCAAAGGACTAGACAGCTGCCCTTGTCAGGCCCTCCAACCTGCAACACTGACAAGGTAAAACCACATCGGAAAATCTGGATGTACTTTATCAACCAATGCAGCAGGGATCAAAGACCCGACCTTCTCCTTGCTAGCAATCCAGCGTCTGAAGCACTTAGCCACGCGGCTCCCTGTTTGTCAGAGAATACTGACGAATCTAGTTGAAACACCAGACCAGGTCCGGATCTAACCGTATCCATCAGAAGAAGATATAGATATATTAAGTGATAATTTTGTCTGACAGATAATCTAATTAACAAGTTTATTATTCATGTTTTGCCATCTTTATTCGACTCGAGGGACCTAAAACATATCTTTATATAAATAATAAATATCGTATCATGTTCTCCATGTCTTTTAATCAAAGAAGGAGCAGGTTTTCAAAATAAATAATTCAATATTTTCATGTGTTTCTTGTAATAACTTCTGTGGTTTTATTTCTGTAATAAATCATTTTTTATCTGATGAGTTAAACATGTACGTTATACATGTGGGGATCACGGTGGCTAAGTGGATAAGGCGCTGGTTCGCTAGCCTGGAGGTTGAGTGTTCGATCCCTGCATTGGCCGAGAAAGTTCATTTTCCGGCGTGATTTCCCCTTGTCAGTGATGCAGAAGGAGGGCCTGACAAGGACAGCTGCCTGGTCGTTCGGATGGGACGAAAAACCGAGGTCCCGTGTACAAATTGGAGTGCACGTAAAAGATCCCTTGGCAGTTGGAATTCGATATAAGAGTAGGCCGTAGCGCCGCTGCCCGGGCAAAATTTCCCTCATTGCACACTGTGGCGTATGCCCGTCTTCAATTAGCCCAGGTACGGTGCTTAAGCGTAGGACGTTAAACCCCATTTCATTCATTCATTCATTACGTTATACATGTACAAGAGCTAAATCTGTCTGTTGCAGGTCTTTCTCTAGGCTCTGCACTCCAGTTTCCTCCCACTGTTAAAGACCCCTACGCGCAAGCCAATTATTGAAATAAAAATTGAAAACCATACATTAGTCCCAAAATGACCTAGTTTGTGTCGAGTGGACGTTAAACCCCATTTCTCTCTCTCTTTCTTTAGGCTCAAGCGCACCCACCCGATCCCCACACGAGTAAAAGTAGAAAAGCTTCTCTCATTGACATTACATATTGCGTATGTACGTCCTTATTAGCCCAGTCGGAGCAGAAAAGTAAGACGGTCATTACACCCCATTATTTTCAAGATTCAAAACTTGTTTCTAAAAGATGCAATTATTTGAGGATAATTACATGATATATTTTTTGCTAGGTTATTTAGGACTAACACATGGTTCAATTTTATTTGAATAATTCGCTGGAATGTAGGGTATTTAGCAGTGGGAAGAAACCGGAGGACACGGAGGAAACTCAGGAGGTAGGACAGGCAACCATACTCCTTGTCACGTACAACCGGGGAATCCAAACTCCACCAGTTGACTCAATGCCAGATATTATGATACAGCACATACTAACCATTCGGCGATCCAACCCCCCTCTGACGAAAAATAGGTTTAGCTCCTATTGTCAAATACAAGCCTAATGTCATGCTAACCATTAGGCCATCTATCGCGCCCCCGACCCCGACCTGACAAAGATAGGGTTTAGCATTTAGCTCCTTCAAGTTAACCATTCGGCGATCCAACCCCCCTCTGACAAAAAATAGGTTTAGCTCCTGCAAGTAAATTATTGTATATGATATATATTCTGTTATGCTAACCATTAGGCCATCCCTCGCCCACCCCCACCCGACAAAGATAGGACTTAGCCACTTCCAAGTTAATTATTATAAAATACGAGCAGAATGATATATTGTTCCCCCCCCCCCCTCGGACACGAATGAATGATATATATTCTGTGATGATGAATTATTGAGTGTGATGTTGTAGATGCAGGTGTAGATAAGGTAATTAGTGTTGTAATCAGTGTTAACCTGATCTCTAATTAGTCTACTAATTACACACCTTGTCTACACTATCAGATTTACACCTTCACACCTTATACTATCAATCAATCAATCTATCAGAGAGAGAGAGAGAGAATGAATAAATGAAATGGGGTTTAACTCCTACTGTTATGCACTTAACCTGAGCTAATTGAAGACGGGCATACGCCATACAGTGTGCTATGAGGGAAATTTTGCCCGGGCAGCGGCGCTACAGCCTACTCTTATATCGAATTCCAACTGCCAAGGGGTCTTTTACGTGCACTCCAATGTGTACATGGGACCTCGGTTTTTTGTCCAATCTGAACGACTAGGCAGCTGTCCTTGTCAGGCACTCCTTCTAGAGAGAGAGAGAGAGAGAGAAATAGGGTTTAACCTCCACTCGACACAAACTAGGTCATTTCGGGACTAACATATGGTTTAATTTAATTTCACCTTCACACCTTATAATATCAATCAATCAGCTATCACTTTCACACCCTTTACTATCTATCAATCAATCTATAAACTTTCTTTCTGGGGGGGTTGGATGGCCATATTGATAGCACATTGCGTGTTGTCATTGAGTTAACTGGTTGGGTTTCGAATCCTATACTACCAATCAATCAATCTATAAACTTTCTTTCTGGGGGGTTGGATGGCCGAATGGATAGCTTGCACACACTGTATCATAAAGCCTGTCATTGAGTCAACTGGCGTGGTTTCGAATTCCTCGGTTGTACCTGACAAGGAGTAGAGTTGCCTATCCAACCTTGTGTGTTTTCTCCGGGTCCTTTGGTTTCCTTCCTCCTGCTAAAGACCCTTACGCACAAGGGAATTATTGAAATAAAATTAAACCATATGTTAGTCCCAAAATGACCCAGTTTATATCGAGTGGACGTTAAACACCATTTTTCTCTCCCTCTCTATTCTTTAAACGGCATTGGAACATAATCAAAAAAACACACTTTTATGGAATAACAGTTACTGTCGTTTCTTTCACTGTGAAGTTTCATGCTGTGTTATATGCTTGCTAACGACTTGTGAAATCACACGCATATCGAAAATTTTGAATTTGATATAAGTGTCAATGATAAAACTGTTTCGTTTCTCTTTGAAGTAATTATATATCCTTAACTTCTAACCAATAATTCTGTTAGACACCAAGAAAAAATTGTGTTTTTTATTTCCCAAACATTTAAAGGTACAAATGTACTTGAGAAGTTAAATCATTAAATGGATAATTAAGACTATTTTTTTTTACACGGAACATGTCGACTTTCGTAACAATGATGAGGCTAGGCCAAAAATTCAAACACTAGATACTTGGTTCAGAGTGGATCAATTTGACTGAAATTTTCAGCAAATTCCCTTTACATTATCTAGTTTTTAACTATCATAGTGAGAGAGAGAGAGAGAAAAAGGGGGTTTAACGTCCACTCAACACAACTAGGTCATTTTGGAACTAACATATAGTTTCATTTTATTAAAATAAATCGCTTGTGCGTTGGGGTCTTTAAGAGTGGGAAGAAACTGGAGTGCCCGGAGGGAACCCACGAGGTTGAGAAGGCATTCCTATCTCCATGTCACATACGTTCACACCATGGCTCGAAACCACAGCCGCAAGCCAGAGGTGGCCGGCCAGCTAGAGGTCGAAGCGCGGCACTCTAGACCACTAGGCCATCCCAACCCCCCTATCATAAAGAGAACTGCCAGCTCTTTATCTAATCTCCCATAATTTATCTTTAATAAATGATTCCATAGATGTCTGTATTTATGTAATGAATTGACAAAATTCTGCGTAATTATCCGTTTACTTCTGTCCTTCTCAGCAAAGGACAAAAATGATACATGGGGGTCACAACAAATATGTTTTAATAATCACCAGGACAAGCCTGGTCGTGAAATTCACCATCATCAATTTTGGTTCCAATACACGTGGGAGTATCAAGTTTAACATTTTTCTCACTAATTTTGTTTTCATGGCATTTTTTTTTTAAATCTTCAGGACATATTGCGAGACGAACAGTGGTAAAAAGATTACAGCGGTATATATATCCTTATACTATTTACTTTATTTATTATCATAATCGTTTACAAAAACAACAATAAAACGAAATCCCCAGAGAGATGTATGAGAATTAAGATTAGGAAATTTTAGTCGAGTTATTTCAACAACGCCCAAAATGTTTGAAAAATGTGTAACAAATATTGTTAATTTTTTTTAAAGTATATTTAGGTCCATATGGTCATTAAGTTTTTTCGATGATGTTGCATGGTAAGTTTACACCAGAAGCCTGAATAAATAAAAAGATCTTTGAATAAATATATAAACATATGATGACCTCTCTCGGTGTCTTACTTCTAACAAAATGTCTGAGATTTTTGTTAACAACTTTATGACCCCGAAAACAACATAATAATATTAGAAGACAAGGATATCTGAAATTTTTTACCATCAGAATTCAATCAAAAAGAAAGAGAGAAATGGGGTTTAATGTCCACTCGACATAAACTAGTTTACTTTGGGACGAACAAGTGGTTCAATTTTATTTCAATAATTCGCTAGCGCGTAGGGGTCTTTAGCAGTGGGGGATAACCGGAGGACCCAGAGAAAACCCACAAGGCTGGAGAAAATCAGAGGGCCCATTTGCATATTGGCATGCACGTAAAGGTCCCTTGCCAGTTGGAATTCGATATAAGAATAGGCCATAGTGCCGCTGCCCAGGCAAAATTTCCCTCATAGCACACTGTATGGTGTATGTCAGTCTTCATTAGCCCAGTTGAGAAGCAGAACAGTAGGAAGAGAGAGAAATGGGGTTTAACATCCACTCGACACAAACTAGGTCATTTTGGGACAAACGTATGGTTTTCAATTTTCATTTCAATAATTCGCTTGCGCGTAGGGGTCTTTAGCAGTGGGAGGAAACCTGAGTGCCTGTTAAACCCCATTTCATTGGTACAGAATAGTAACCCGATCACGTTTTATTTCAGCTGCACCACAGGACAGTGTGTAAATACGTTAATCAGTGCAGGATGACAGAAAAGACTGGAAGCAAGCTGTTTGGCTACAAGAGTACAACAAGAATCAATCGCTTAGCAACATAAAAGAATTCTGTAAAGCTGACTAAACAGTATGTCTTCTTATCTTATTAGGTTGCTGGTTAAAAAACGGCAGTAACATACATATATATGCACGTGCATTGCATGTTAAATGTCAGATCGAGGTTTAATAGATGTTGGTAATAAAGACGATAGTGTATCGCGCATTACATCACATTAATCACGACAAACAGGAAGTAGATTGTTGTTTTTGTCACGGATTGGATATTATTTAAATGTCACATGATATAGAGATCAGTGGTTATCTCGATAAAATAACACAGGGTGCAATTATACATGAATACCAGCCACGGTCACGGTAATCTTCACGATTCTTAAACGAAAGGCGACACTACATGTAGGATATATATATTTCACTTCGAAATACCACTCTCGGTCAGTGAATCTTCACAATTCTTAAAGGAAAGGCAACACTAGTGCATACATGTACCTTATGTCCAAATACCAGCCTCGGTCATGGTGAATTTTCAAGATTCTTAAAGGGAAGGCGACAGTAGAATATACCTCAGGTCTAAATACCAGCCACGGTCATGGGGAATCTTCACGATTCTTAAACGAAAGGCGACACTAGAATACCAACCACGGTCATGGTGAATCTTCATGATTCTTAAACGAAAGGCGACACTAGAATACCAACCACGGTCATGGTGAATCTTCACGATTCTTAAACGAAAGGCGTCACTAGAATACCAACCACGGTCATGGGCCATGGCGAATCTTCACAATTCTTAAAGGAAAGGCGACACTAGAATACCAACCACGGTCATGGTGAATTTTCAAGATTCTTAAAGGAAAGGCGACACTAGAATACCAACCACGGTCATGGTGAATCTTCATGATTCTTAAACGAAAGGTGACACTAGAATACCAACCACGGTCATGGTGAATCTTCACAATTCTTAAAGGAAAGGCGACACTAGAATACCAACCACGGTCATGGTGAATCTTCACGATTCTTAAAGGAAAGGTGACACTAGAATACCAACCACGGTCATGGTGAATCTTCACAATTCTTAAAGGAAAGGCGACACTAGAATACCAACCACGGTCATGGTGAATTTTCAAGATTCTTAAAGGAAAGGCGACACTAGAATACCAACCACGGTCATGGTGAATCTTCACGATTCTTAAAGGAAAGGTGACACTAGAATACCAACCACGGTCATGGTGAATCTTCACAATTCTTAAAGGAAAGGCGACACTAGAATACCAACCACGGTCATGGTGAATCTTCACGATTCTTAAAGGAAAGGTGACACTAGAATACCAACCACGGTCATGGTGAATCTTCACAATTCTTAAAGGAAAGGCGACACTAGAATACCAACCACGGTCATGGTGAATTTTCAAGATTCTTAAAGGAAAGGCGACACTAGAATACCAACCACGGTCATGGTGAATCTTCACGATTCTTAAAGGAAAGGTGACACTAGAATACCAACCACGGTCATGGTGAATCTTCACAATTCTTAAAGGAAAGGCGACACTAGAATACCAACCACGGTCATGGTGAATCTTCACGATTCTTAAAGGAAAGGTGACACTAGAATACCAACCACGGTCATGGTGAATCTTCACAATTCTTAAAGGAAAGGCGACACTAGAATACCAACCACGGTTATGGGCCATGGGGAATGTTCACAATTCTTAAAGGAAAGGCGACACTAGAATACCAACCACGGTCATGGGCCATGGGGAATGTTCACAATTCTTAAAGGAAAGGCGACACTAGAATACCAACCACGGTCATGGGCCATGGGGAATCTTCACAATTCTTTAAGGAAAGGCAACACCAGTACATACCTCAGGTCTAAATACCACTCTAGATATCTAACGTCCAAATACCAGCCTCGGTCATGGTGAATCTTAACAATTCTTAAAGGAAAGGTGACACTAGAATACCAGGCTCAGTCGGATTGTTAAAGGAAAGGCAACACCACAATTGATAATGAGTCTACATGAATTCATGATTCTAAAGGAAAGGCGACACTAGAATACCAGTCTCAGCGACGGTGACCCTTCATTACCAGAATTGATCATACGAGTCTTCATTATTTCATGATTCTTAAACTAAAGTTAAGACGACACTAGAATACTTCTCATTGAAATCTTTCATACCTCACTAACCCAGGAGATCTGGGCTTTGATCCCTTACCAATGATGCAGGGTAGAGGGTCTTGCAAAGAATAGTGTCTAGTCCTTCTGTTAGGACAAAAACCAAGAACCTGTGTGCATGTAAAAGAGCCTCTAATATTTGAAAACCGCAATAAAAGTAGCTTGTCCCACTCTGTATGGCATATGCCCGTACTCTCAAGACCAGTTGAAGCAGAACAGTGGGCGTTAAACCCCATTTCGTTTCATTGATCCTGATTTTATTGGAACCCAATAAAAGTTATTTGCGGAACATTTTCTCTCATACATTCAGTTGTTTTTTTTATAAATAAAGAGACAGACAAGTATAAGTGTCCAATAAAAACTGGTTTTATTTATTTGATGTTGTAAAGATAAAAGAATCATCTCTGAAACAAGTTCCACATAACTTTACAACATTCTGATTTATCACTCAGTTTATGTGAGAAAAATAAGCTATGTTGTAGATTGTTTACAAAAATAATAAATTGTGTCATTAAAAGGGCATTAGGTATGATAAGATAAAGAGCTGATATTTCCCGCTTTAATAGTTAAAAGATAGGTTGCCAGGCAACAAAACATACGCCCACAACAGCTAAATCGTCCGGGCAGTCAACAAGAGTTGTCGCATATTTTACTTTTTTCGGTAATGAAACATTTATAATACACTAAAATCTGATTAAAAGCAACAACTCATTATGTAATTATCATAAAATCATTGTAATTTTGGCTTTGATAAAGTTCTCCACCATGCTGTTCAAGTTATCAAAATTAATTGAAACTCAATATACTTGTTCGTCTCATGCCCTTCAACACTGTGTATTTAAATTTAAAGTCAATCAGATGGACAGACCAACGGGGCGACGACAATATACAACCACATTTCAATGTGGGCGTATAAAAACAGATAAGAAAACAAAATATGCTGAAAATGTCAGTCAAATTGTTTCATTAAAACGGCATTAGGTAAGATTAGATAAGACCTGACAATTCGGGCTATAATAGTAAAAGATAGATAATGAAAAGAAAATATGCTCAAAATGTCAGTCAAATTGTTTCATTAAAAGGGCATTAGGTAAGATTAGATAAAGAGCTGACAATTCCTGCTTTAATTGTTAAAAAAATAGATAATGAAAACAAAATATGCTGAAAATGTCAGTCAAATTGTTTCATTAAAGGGGTATTATGTAAGATTAGATAAAGACCTGACAATTTGCGCAATAATAGTTAAAAAATAGATAATGTAAACAAAATATACTGAAAATTTCAGTCCAATTGGTTCCCTCTGAACCAAGATGTTAGCCATTGAATTTTAGGCTAGTTTTGGTCGTCATTACTGAGGTATGTACATGTATGATAACAAACAAAGTATTGTTTAATCATTCGTTCCAAAAGGTCTTCAAATTCAGTAAATATATCACAAGACTAGCGATGACATCAAGATTTATGGTCAGAATAAGTTAACTACTGTAATGTCTAATTACTAATTTATATTACATTTCAGGCCTAAAGAAATACCTGCAACAGACAGATTTAGATCTTGCATAATGTATGTTTAAGAATTAGTAGTATGTAATAAATTACATGTAAGAAGTAAATCCATCCATAAAGTTGTGTTATTATGAATTTCTTCTTATAATTATAGATTGCATACAATAAAATAGTTTCATTTCTTTTTCAGTTTCTTGAAGACAACCCTGACATTTGGTATTATAAATAAGTATGTTAAAGATCCCCCAGACAGTCAGTATAAAAAAAAGAGCGATATCATACGAGATACATGTCAGCATTGATAGTTAATTAACTAGTTTTATAAAAAATCGAAATAGGCCTTAAAATCCTACTGTTCTGCTTTGACTGGGATAATGAACATGAGCATACGTCCATACAGTGTACTATGAGGGAATTTCGAAAAAATTTAACCGCTCATGGATCTATTACAAGCACGTCAATTGTAGGATGGATAGGCATTCAGAAACATGCAAAACATTAAAAAATATTTTTTGAAAACCTAGGTAAATATCAGTTAATCGTATAACTTTGATAAATCTGGTAACATCTACTTGTGAAAGCTTTGATAATTTATCTCTTCTTATCTTGTTTACTTTTACTAGTTTAGGTCAATGGGGTAGTTTGTGGGTGGGTGGAACAAGTGTTATATTAAAGATGCATTATGTACAGTAAGAGAGAGAGAAATGGGGTTCAACGTCCACTCAACACAACTAGGTCATTTCAGGACTAACATATGGTTTAATTTTATTTCAATAATTTGCTTGCGCGTAGGGGTCTTTTAGCAGTGGGAGCAAACTGGAGTGCCCGGAGAAAACCCACGAGGTTGAGAAGGCGCCCCTATCTCCATGCCAGATATGCTACATTTAACACCAAGGCTCAAAACCACAGCCGCAAGCCAGAGGTGGCCGGCCAGCTAGAGGTTGAAGCACGACACTCTGGACCACTAGGCCATCCCAACCCCCTTTATGTAAGAGATAAATCTATCTATTGCATTGATGGAGTTTAACGTCCTACTGTTATGCACTTAACCTGAGGTAATTGAAGACGGGCATACGCCATACAGTGTGCTATGAGGGAAATATTGCCCGGGAAGCGGCGCTACGGCCTACTCTTATATCGAATTCCGACTGCCAAGGGATCTTTTACGTGCACTCCAATTTGTACACAGGACCTCTGTCCTTGTCAGGCCCTCCTTCTGCATCAGTGACAAGGGGAAATCACGTCGGAAAATCGAGATGAACTTTTAGTACATACGCATGAATAATATGTGAGTAGAATGTTTGTTGATGTTTGTTGCTCGTGTACTAATGAGTTAGTTAACATTTTATTCATTTGTTCTTTAATTAGTGGATAGAATAACAACAAAACACATACTTTAGAGAAAACATAACTTGTGTATTTAGTGCAAGGTTGTTTAATTCATTGTGTCATACCATCACTTCTGATAATAATCTAGACTTCAAGATTCCATTACATTTTAACTCGCAATTAACACAGTACATGTACACTGTAGTCTTCACACTATTCTGTCTTATGGCTGAACAACATATAATATGTAGTAATGTTGTGCGACAGAGAGAGAGATGGGGTTTAACATCCACTGGACACAAACTTTTTCATTTCGGGGCTAACATTATGATTTTTTTTTTTCAATAATCCGATTGCGCGTAAGGGGTCTTTTTAGCAGTGGGAGGAAACCGAGGACTTGGAGAAAACCCACAAGGTTGTGAATACCGATGACAAAAATATTAAGACTAAAAAAGGTTCAATTTTATTTCATATTTTTAAAGGATATAAAATGAAATGGGGGTTTTAACGTCCTACAGTTCTGCTCCGATTTGGCTAATGAAGATGGGTGTTGCAATACAGTGTGTATGAGGGAAATTTTTGGCTCAATAGGTTGTAACTTACTATTGTACGATCATAGGTATCATTCTCACACTTAAAAATCATTGACATAGGAAATAAAAACACAATCACTTCTCTTGTTTTCCTATTCCCCCCATGGAATAGCTATCTTCAAATGCTTGAATTTGAAGTTGAAAATTATATTTTTGCCAATTTCTCAATTGACAATAGGGAATTATAGGATTAATAGGGTTATTATTTAACAAGGTTTATAGATACTTTCTATTTTAAGGCTTTATTTTAATAAATTTAAAAATATAACTTCAAAATATGAAATTCTCACTTTAATCTCTGTAATCTTAAAATCAGTAATCCTGTTTCATTCGAGAGTCTGAGTGTTCCTTTCTTTATTTTCAATAAACTAATCTTGTATTTATAATTCTATACTAAACAAGTCAGGAAACAATTGCAAACTAAACCAAAATAATAAATCGGATTAGTGTCTATTTTAAAAAGTTTCATAAAACCGAAATGAATTAAAAAAAAAACTTCTTCTCTAATCCCCTTTCAGTTTGTCTGTACTACTAATTAATAAGAAGGGTTTTTGACTTATCTGGTCAATAAAAAAAAAAAGGATCTCATTAAAACAAAATCAAAAAGTCAGTGAAATCAAAAGTAGGAACCTTACACAAAAGAAAAAAATTGAAAAATCACAAGAAATTGAATTTAAATATTTCAAAGATTTTTAAATAAATTTCAAATCTAACTCTAAAAATAAATAAATAAATTGAACAAAAACTCACCAAATCTTGATATATATCGATCATATTTAAAATAATCCGATTGACGAGTGCACCATGGATATCCTAGTAGCGAGTACATGGTTATAACTATGTGTGTGTGTGTGTATGTACGTGTGTTATAACCAGCTCTCGGCTAGCTCTCCTCCACCAGCTAGTGGTGGTCTGGTATGGTGTGTGTGTGTGTGAGTGTTTGATCGTGTTTGATCGTCTAGTACATTTGGTGTTCTCTACTGTGTAAATTATAGTCAGACAAGATAAACCCGTCTCTCACCAAAATACGAACGAACTGCTCACACACAATCACATACTTGTCCTCATTATATTAGTAAAACTTTTAATAAACAAACATTTAATGTATTATGGGCATTTTTTTATATTAGAGTAAATGCTACAACAGAAGAGGGTTTTATTAGGTAATTTATAGACTAAACCTGTCTCTAAACAAAATACGAACAAACCCACACAATCACATACTTGTCTTCTTCATATTAGTACATATTAATGTATAACGGATTTTATGTTCCAGTAAATGCTACAACAGAAGAGGTTTTTATTAGGTAATTTATAGTAAGCCCGTCTCTAACCAAAATATGAACGAACACACACAATCACATACTTGTACCCCTCATATTAGTACAACTTTTAATAAACAAATATTTAATGTATTACGGTCATTTTTATGTTATAGGTACAATCACATGCTTGTCCTCCTTATACATGTATTACTATTAGTAAAACTTTTAATAAACAATTATTTAATGTATTACGGTCATTTTTATGTTATAGGTACAATCACATGCTTGTCCTCCTTATACATGTATTACTATTAGTAAAACTTTTAATAAACAATTATTTAATGTGTTACGGTCATTTTTTTTATGTTAGAGTAAATGTTACAACAGAGAACAGAAGATGGTTTTATTTGGTGATTTATAGTATACATGCGTGTTTGTATTGAGATAAATACACACACAATTATATACTTGTTTCAGTTCGAGCCACGGTGGTTCGGTGGGTAGGAGAGAGAAATAGGGGTTTGACGTCCACTCGACACAAATAGTTTAAGGCTCACTTTTATTACATTAAAGGGACAATGAAAGGGTTTATATTACAGCGCTCACATGCTAACCATTCGGCCATCCAACCCCTTTATCCAGGAAAGCGATCAAGATGGTTACCAGAAGACAAGAAGAATGTAATGAATATCAGGCAGGAACCAATTAAAAGTGAGCATGCAACCAATTTCTGTCTGATGGAAGTGCAGCAAATAAAAATTTCATCAAAGTCTGTTGCCCTTTTAAGTGGAGAACCCGAACCTGCCTGAAAAAATTTGACATTTAGCAAATAGCATGTCGTAACAATGTTTTATTTGGCAAAGATCAAAGCAGCGGAAAATAAAAATAGAAATGACTTTCTGATACAAAAACCTTCATTTATCCTAAATCTTCAGAATTAAGCAACCTTTATCAAAGTAAATATTTCCAAGATGGATGATGTCAGATTTAAATAAAGAGTTTGTTCTTCTCGCTTTAATTATAATGAAAGAAAAATAGATTGATAATTTCAATCAAATTACTTTATTCTTAGTAAAGTTTGGACAAGAATAGCATAATTGTCATGGCTACGCTAATAAATGAAGTCTTGATTTTCCATTTTTTCGTTGAGTCAATGACAGGCCTTACGATTCAGCGTGCACATGCTAACAATTCGCCCACCCAACCCCCTTTAAAATGAACAAGAACATAGAGATGATAAATCAATAGTTATCTCATTTGGATTAAAACTGTGGTATATTTTACAATTTTATCTTTGCCAAAACACAAAACAACAAATATATCCTTTTTTCACCCAAAAAAAACCATGCAACATATGTATTCTTTAAGGGACCTCTGCACTGTTACGAAATCCATCTTGTACGAAGGTGCAAAAACGTTTATTATCTACATGATATGCATGTGAATTCTCAGTAGATTTGGTGGTATCCAAAGAAAAAGTGGTATCAGATTTCTAGAGAGGGGGCATATTCCTGAAGCAACGGCCCGAGAAATCCCTCTCTGGCCATTGCTGGATTCGCTTCGGATTCTTGACATTTAAGTAAATGTGTCTATTCTTCTCGTTTAATCAAATCTACTACTTACGTACAGTAACATGACATTCCGTCGTTTAATCTTGGGTCTTCCTTAATATTTTGGACAAAGATTTAAGTTATTAAAAACATTGAAAGTCTGTTCGTTACCATACCGTAGTGTTTACTTTACGTCAATACCGATAGCCTCGTTTGTCACGCAATTAGTTTTGCTGCAATATCCTGCTATGCGCTGGTTAATATAGCATAAAAAAAACGTGCAGCCATGACGTAACGTTACGTAAACACAGTTGTCCTAATTAAACGTCTTGTTTTAAAGGTAATACCTTTGTAACGAATTCAGTGATTGGTCAGTAATAGGACCACTGGCCAGTCATAATTAGTGACAATAATACCCACTCAGTCCAGCAGGAAGTAGTCAGATTAGCTCTAATCAAACGGAACACTGCGAGGAGGATGCAGAGGGGGGTACATATAAATGTATCAAGTGTTCTGAAGGGTAAGTACTGTAATATCAAGTAAATGGCACATAGACTGTCTTCTAAGAGTAAGTATATAAGGTGTTTTGAAGGGTAAGAAATATTGAGTGTTCTCTCAAGAGAAAGGGTGGTATCAGGTGCTCTAGAGAGAGTAAGTGGTAGAAGGTGTTCTAGAGAGAGTATGTGGTAGAAGGTGTTCTAGAGAGAGTATGTGGTATCAGGTGTTCTAGACAGAGTATGTGATATCAGGTGTTCTTAAGTGGTATCATGTGTTCTAGAGAGAGCAAGTGGTATCAGGTGTTCTAGAGACAGTAAGTGGTACCATGTGTTCTAGAGAGAATAAGTTGTATCAGGTGTTCTAGAGAGTAAGTGGTATCAAGAAAGGCGAAACTAAAATACCAGAATTGATCACAAAGTTCAATTTTTTATTTCAATAATTCGCTTGCGAGTAAGGGTCATTAGCAGTGGGAGGAAACCGTAGGACACGGAGAAAACCCACGCAGTTGGACAGGCAATCCTACTCCTTCCCAAGTACAAACAGGGAATCGGTTAGGCAGTTGATCTTACCACTGACATATCTTATGACCTAAAGCATCTAACCCCCCTTTTCTTGGGTGAGAGTGATAGTACCTCTTTAAGTTGTTTCATCAAATGCAACATTATACAGCTTGAAGGTAATTGTAAGGCCCAGGGAAAAAAGCCATAGAGGTTAGGCAGGTCAGCTTACCAATGGCATATCTTATGACCTAAAGCGCCCCCCCCCCCTTTTTCTTTGGTGAGAGTGATAGTACCTCTTTAAGTTGTTTCATCAAATGCAACATTATACAGCTTGAAGGTAATTGTAAGGCCCAGGGAAAAAAGCCATAGAGGTTAGGCAGGTCAGCTTACCAATGGCATATCTTATGACCTGAAGCCCCCCCCCCCCTTTTTCTTTGGTGAGAGTGATAGTACCTCTTTAAGTTGTTTCATCAAATGCAACATTATACAGCTTGAAGGTAATTGTAAGGCCCAGGGAAAAAAGCCATAGAGGTTAGGCAGGTCAGCTTACCAATGGCATATCTTATGACCTAAAGCGCCCACCACCCCTTTTTCTTTGGTGAGAGTGATAGTACCTCTTTAAGTTGTTTCATCAAATGCAACATTAAACAGCCTGTATTAGGTTCATTAACACCAGTACCATAAACAAAATGTAACATAAAACAGAGTTTATTAGAAAGATAAGGATCTGTGTGGGTGGGCAAATGTTATTAGGTACTCATCTTCATCACTAGTAAATTCTTATTACCAAACAAATAAAAACATTTTCTCTCCTCGTCTATCAACAAACAACATCTGCAACACATGACTGCATCATTAACCAATCAACTTCCTTCATACATTAAACGATATTAGAATTAACCAATCAACTTTCTTCGTACATTTAACGATTTTAAAATTAACCAATCAACTTAATTCACAGATTTAACGATTTCAAAACTCCCGTCAATCCATCAAAACAACAGAGTAGAAATCGTAAATCTTGTTATATTGGATTTGAAAAACAGAAAGATTAGAACAGAACACCTGGGACTGGGTTTAATCAGATGGTTTTAACCATGTCTTCCACATGTTTTCAATGTGTTTTTCTATGATAACACAGAAGACAACTTGCATTACATGGAGAGAGAGAACAATGGGGTTTAACGTCCATTCGGCACAAACTATGTCATTTCGGGACTAACATGGAATTGATTTTATTTCAATAATTCGCTTGTGCATAGGGGTCTTTAGCAGTGAGAGGAAACCGGAGGAAAAAAGAGGAACCGGAGAAAACCCATGAGGGTGGACAGGCGACCCTACTCCTTGTCATATACAACCAGGGAAGAGAAACCACACAAGTTGACTGAATGACAGAGCTTATGAGTGCTAACAATTTGACCATACAACTCCCCCAAAACAAAACAGATGATTCTAGTTTCCAACTCAAATATTAAATAAAATGTATATACATGTATATATAGGTACATGTCTTCAGATATCCAAGTAGAAAATGACTGAAATTACAATATCTAGTTTTTTTTATACTATTATAGTGAGAAATGCCAGCTCTTTAGCTAATCTCTCATAATGTATCTTTAAATAACATGTATATTACATTGTAACATGCTAAGAGTGAACATCGCATTTTGATTGGTCAATTAGACACCATCTATTGGACAATAACACCCCTCTGTTTTAGTATTTTCTTTTAAAATCGTAAATAGCATATTACAATGTCGATAAACACTTCATGTTTTGCATTTAGAGGGGTGTTATTGTCCAATAGACATGTCCTGAGATTTTACATTAGAACCCGCGACGCTACGCGTCTTGGGTCCTACTGATCTCAGGACATGTCTATTGGACAATAACACCCCTCTAAATGCAAAACATGAAGTGTTTATCTCCTAAATATACGAGAATGCAGAAATATAAGTAGAAAATGAAAATGCTCAAGAATTCAATGTGTTACAAAAAATGTGCAAGATATTACATACATCTTAACATTCAGTTAATCAGAATCTAACCTTATACACCTTAGGGTTTGTACTTTTAACTTTTAACTTTAAACAAAACATGCACGAAATTCTTTTAAGTCTGAACTACAGAAATAGATTGAAGAGTCTGCAAGTCTTTGACGGAATCTGAAGGAACTAGTTAAACAAACAATGGAAAACGAAACAGACTCGTATTTCTGCCTCGGGGGCAGATGAGCCAATCAACGCAGCCATTACACTCCATCCTGTTTATAAACCAATAGCTGGCCTGTGTCGATATGTAACGGTGGAATGTATTTAACGCTAAGAGGAGAGAATATTACAGAGCTAGAATAAGACACCGATATTTCTTTCTCTCTATCTTGTGTTAATTTGTTTGGTTGTTTCGAAATGTCGATAAAATTCCTCCCCTTCAGCTAAATTTTCTCGAGTAATCTAAAACTACTTTATTTGAGCGTTGTGTGAAGACTAAGTTAATTATAGATACGATAAAATCCACCGATATGGAATGTCGTCTGCTTAAAAGAGAATACAATAGCACTTCGTCCATTAAAAAAAAAGAGCGTGATTCTGTTTTTTAAACAGAGTAAGAAACGCCAGGTCCAAATCGTATTAAAAGGCAGTAAATCTGATCTGATTATCCGACGTGCGAATCCTGAATCAATTTGTTCACCCAGTCGCGTAACATTGAAAAGGTACAAATTTAATTATCGGAAAATTTCAAATGTTCTTTAAATATGATACCTTTGAGTCCCTGATCGTGTGATCGCCATTTGCATCTTGTGGATAAGATAGGTTGCCAGGCAACTAAACATACGCCTACAGCAGCAATATTGTCCAGGCAGTCAACAAGAGTTGTCGCATTTTTATACTTTTTTCGGTAATGAAACATTTAAAATACACCAAAATCGGATAAAAAGAACTCATTAAGTAATTATCAGAAAATCATTAGAATTTGTTTGGCTTTTAAAAAGTTCTCCTCCATGCTAACATTAAAATTTTAGAATATGAAACATTTAATATCATAGGCTTCTTCGTCTCATGATCTTAAACACAGTGTAGAAATTTAAAGTCAATATTAACTTTGGTCTCTGGCAGTATCTATCGGATATCGCTGAAAATCAAAAGGCTTCTTCATTTCATGATCTTAAACACAGTGTAGTAAAGTCAATCAGATATTAACTCTAGAGCTTCACAAGATTTTTCAAAGTGATCGAGGGCCATAACTCTGGCAATACATGTAATTATCGGATATTGACGGATATTGCTGAAAATCAATAGGCTTTTTCTTCTAATGACCTTAAACACTGTGTATACACACAAAGTCAATCAGATATAAACTTCAAATGGTATGGGCGACGGATGGGATGACCGCAATATACGACCACTTTTTCAATGTGGACATATAAAAATGAGTAAAATGTATATTTAAATGTGAAGCTGTTTTCATCCAGTCTCTAAAAATGTATATTTAAAGTAACAACGTGTGATTTTCATTTTGGGGAAAATATTAAATTTCTCACAGCTTCAACCACACTGATATTTACTCATTTTAATTAATTAAAGGAGCGTTATGTACGGGGCTGTTCTCAATAATAATATTCTAAAAATAGGCCATTTCGAGACTAACATGGTTCACTTCAATTTTATTTCAATAATTTGCTACCGTGTCTATCACATCATGGTTTTTAGTAGTGGGAGGAAACTGGAGGACCTTCAGAAAACCCATGCCTCACTTGACTCACCGCCACCCACCATTTCATTTCATTAAGGAAACAATAATAAAACATCAATGGTACAGTCATATGGTAGATTGACCCCCATCTAAGATTCAATCAAATTACACTGGCTTATATTAATGATATCCTATAAGTGGATGCCAAATATTAACAAATTTTCAATTTCAAATATCTTTGTAAATACAAAACAGAATTAAACAAGTTTTGAACAGATTCGATATTCCCACAATTTTCAGAATATAGAAGTTTGCTTTGCAAGAGATGAATGAATGAATGAAATGGGGTTTAACGTCCTACGCTTAAGCACCTAACCTGGGCTAATTGAAGACGGGCATACGCCATACAGTGTGCTATGAGGGAAATTTTTGCCTGGGCAGCGGCGCTACTGCCTACTCTTATATCGAATTCCAACTGCCAAGGGATCTTTTACGTGCACTCCAATTTGTACACGGGACCTCGGTTTTTCGTCCCATCCGAACGACTAGGCAGCTGTCCTTGTCAGGCCCTCCTTCTGCATCACTGACAAGGGGAAATCACGCCGGAAAATCGAGATGAACTTTCTCGGCCTATGCAGGGAACGAACACTCGACCTCCAGGCTAGCGAACCAGCGACTTATCCACTTAGCCACCGCGATCCCCGCTTTGCAAGATAGTAAACGATCAAAGACTTCAATTTTAATATATTGATAGAGTAGAGTGAAAGAAGGAGAAATGGGGTTTATAACATCCACTCGACAAAAACTAGGTTTTTTTGTGATTTAACATATAGTTTTAATTTTATTTCAATAATTCGCTTGCGCATAGGAGTCTTTAGCAGAGGAAACCGGAGGACCCAGAGAAAACCCATAAGGTCGAACAGGCGACCCTACTCCTTGTCACGTACAGCCAGGGTTGGGTTGTTTTAAAACAATTTGTTTTAAACGTTTAAAACAATTGAAAAAAAAACGCTGATTTGTGTTTTTTTTTATAAATTAAAATTACCTGAAACTTAAAAAAATCGTCAAGTAATTGTCAAATTATGAAATAATTTTCTTTTCAAAGTTCTAGTGTTCATGTGTGTATTTCTGTGTATTTCAATTGTACTGTACTTATTACTAAATATTACGTAAACCACAGTACCGTAGTAAAGATCAAAGGAATGGAAACAGTTAGTTTTAGTTTAGAGCTCAAACTGACATTTTTAAACCATATCTTTTCGAAGAAGAATTAGTATCCAAAACTCCTTGCTTGGCCTGATGGAAATCCATCCTTTTATCCAAAAAAAGACTATATTGATATTGGTATGCTAGAATTGGTAAAAACTTTGATGACCGCTATTTCACTGTCAGCAAGCATCGAAAGAATCTTTTCAACATTTGGTCTTGTTCACTCTGGGAAGCTTGTCTTCATTTATAGGATGACAAACATGTAATTACTATCATATAACTATGTTTTCATTGGTTTTAATCACCTTTGTCATTTATTTGTCAAATTATGAACATTAATAAAAAAAAAACAATAAAAAACATTGTTTTAAACAAAAAAAAATGCTGTTTTTGTTTTTATTCGAAAAAAACAGTTTTTTTCCAACCCTGCGTACAGCCTGAGGATTCAAAACCACGCCAGTTGACTTAATGACTGGTCCTATGATACAGGTCGTATGATACAGCACACACGTTCTAACCATTCGACTATCCAACCCCAAACGGGTAGAGAGAGTGAAGCTGACTGTTGTCAAATATAAAACTTTCATAATTAAGTTTATCAAGTGATGAAAAAAAATGTTAAATAATTTTTTCACGTGAAATTTCAAGTTGTTTTAATTTAAATTGTGTACGAATATTAGATTGATTTTTTTAAAGAAAAACTAGTGTGAGCAAAGCTTTTTCCGTTAACACAGGAGTGTAACTGAAACTCTCACAGTGATGGCTTAAAAAAAATATTTAAATTTAGACCGGAACCAGAAACACTTTGCAAAACAGGTTATTGTTATGATAACTTAGTTAGAGTTATCTCCCATCTTTCAAATATCACCAACACATGGTTCAATTTTATTTCAACACCTCGATAAGCGCGTTGGGGTCTTTAACAGTTCGTTGAAACCGAAGGACCCATGTACAACCGGGGAATAGAAAGCAGACCTTATAATACAGCATGCACGTGCTAACCATTCGACCATCCAACCCCTCGGCAAGTAACTATATAAACAAAGGTACGCTGAACTACATGTAACAGTCCACTCTCAATTTTGCAACCTGACAAAATTCTTTTATGTATGTTCCCATTTATTTTGTGTGGGTCGCACAGACTTAATATGGCAATTTAAAACAATAGTTCCCACTAAATCTTCGATCCCTGCATTGGCCGAGAAAGTTCATCTCGATTTTCCGGCGTGATTTCCCCTTGTCAGTGATGCAGAAGGAGGGCCTGACAAGGACAGCTGCCTAGTCGTTCGGATGGGACGAAAAACCGAGGTCTCGTGTACAAATTGGAGTGCACGTAAAAGATCCCTTGGCAGTTGGAATTCGATATAAGAGTAGGCCGTAGCGCCGCTGCCCGGGCAAAATTTCCCTCATTGCACACTGTGGCGTATGCCCGTCTTCAATTAGCCCAGGTACGGTGCTTAAGCGTAGGACGTTAAACCCCATTTCATTCATTCCCACTAAATCCCTTTTTGTAACTGTTACATGTTGTGATATAAACACAGTACTGGTTGTCCATTGTAAAATTCCTTTTTGTAACCTGTGAATGTGGTGATGTATACACAGTAATTGTTTTCTTCTTTGATTGGCATTTAGTAATTGAACTTAAAATACAGATGTGACGTCATCCTTTGATGTTGGCGTACCATTATGTCAAATAATGTACGGGCAACTTGCCAATAGTACATTATTTCAATATTACTACTGGCATGATGTTTTTCACTGTAAACGCACGTGCGGAGTCTGTATTTTAAGTAGTTTAATTGTCTCTGGCTTAGACATTGGGTAATATATTGTAAAAACACTCGGACCTGACGGTCCTCTTGTTGTTACAATATATTACTTAATGTCTCGCCCTCGACCATTAAACCACACATAATAACACAAGGTACAATTTTATGGATACACAATTACTGATACTAAGCGACGTTTCGACGAGGATACTCTCGTCTTTATCAAGCATTCTGTATATATTTGCCCACACTCATATATTTTGTATCATTTGCTTGATAAAGACGAGAGTATCCTCGTCGAAACGTCGCTTAGTATCAAACTCAGTAATTGTGTATCCAAAAAAATTGTACCTTGTGTTACAGTAATTGTTGTCCGTAAATTTAAAAATCCCTTTTTGTAACCTGTGCTTATTGGAATGTACATGTATACACGGTACTGGATGTCCGTAAATTGTAAAAACAGTCAACACATCCATAAAATTTAAAATAATAAATTAAAATGGACCTACCTGGAACACAAACAGTATTAAAGAGCTTCATCAGAGGCAGACGAGCAACTTCCTGTTTTGCCAGCCTTTTCGATCGTGCAGTTGCCAAGAAATCTTCACCATGGACACATACTTTCATCTCGCATTCTGGGACCTTGGGATCGTCGGATATTCTCGTTATTTCGTACTTTAGACCAGGTATTTTTTCGTTTAACAGCATAGCTGGCTGTTTGGTCGACTTGACGAAGTCTTGTCCTCCAGTTGACTGATCCATCGCTGCTGTAGTCTCATCGGAGTTATCTCCAAGTTCTGACATTTCTTTCATTTGTTTTAAAAAAACAACAACATCTGCTTCCACCATAGAAGAATTTTCTTCAGACTTCGGTTCGGGCTCAGATTGAGGATTAGCTGTATCAACCATTTCTTCATCCGATTGTATATCAACTTTGGACATTTTGGTGTCGACTGGTTCCTCAGTTTTCTCAAAACTTGTGTCTTCCTTTGTTTCTGGAACCAAAACTTCTAGAAAAAGTCACAAAATATAAATATTAAAGTAATTAAAGAATACTGTGAAACATTCGAGAGTAACATACCTTGGTTAATTTCATATCATGAAACGTTGCCTAGGAATTAACAACAGTAATTGTTAACCATAAGTTGTCTTTTATCAAGCCAATTGATGAAGAAAATATCAAAATATCATTTAGGCCCCACACCAATTTGATAGCCCGTTCTTTGGGAAAACCGGCCAATATTTTTGCTTATTATTTCTTCAGGAAAAAGACATTTAAAAACCAAAAGTAGGCCTACTTGGTTAAGCTGTTCAAAATCTTTCAATTTGCTTATTATTTCTTCAGGAAAAAGAATAATTTAAAAACCAAAAGTAGGACTACTTGGTCAATATGTTCAAAAACTTTTATTTCCAAATTTTTAAATTCTGAAACTTTAACAAAACATCTTTCACACGATTCAAGTGAAATGAAATGGAGATTAACGTCCTACTATTCTGCTCTGAACTGGGCTTATGAAGATGGGCATACACCATACAGTGGGCCATGAGGGAAATTTTGCCACTCTTATATCTGATTCTAACTGCCAAGGGATTTTTTACGCACACACCAATGTGTACAGACACGGGACCTTGTTTTTTCATCCCATCCAAATGACTAGACATTTATTAAGAAACCGAAGAACTGAAAATCAAAATGGCTAGGCCTACGACTGAAGTTTGATAAAAGCATGAAATAAATATCCCTTGAGTAATGAATTAGGACACAGACTGCAGTTTCGCTTGACTTTTGTTGACGGCATCTTTCGGTAGCCTAATCGTTCAATCATTCCTAACATTTAACTTCTGGTGAGACTGATTCTTAATCATTTTTACAAAATAACGTAAGAAAAACATTAGCCATTATCAATTATTACTGTTTAATAAAACCGAGAGAGCGAGAAATGGAGTTTAACGTCCCCTCGACACAAACTAGGTCATTTCAGGACTAACATGTGGTTTAATTTCATTTCAATAATCTCTTGCACATAGGGGTCTATAACAGAGGGAGGAAGCTCGAGGACCCGGAGAAAACCCACGAGGTTGGACAGGCGACACTACTCCTTGCCACGTACAATCGGGGATTCGAACCCACGCCAGTTGACTCGATGACAGGCTTTATGATACAGCGCATGCACGCTAACCATACAGCCATCCACCCCCCCCCCCGATCATATTTCACATCGTAATCCATGTTTCGATGTGAAATGAATGGGATTTAACGTCCTATTGTTCTGTTCCGACTGAGCTAATGAGGACAGGCTTACGCCATAGTGTGCTGTAAGAGAAATTTTGCCCAGGCAGCAGCACTATGACCTACTCTTATATCGAATTCCAACGACCAGAGGATCTTTCTAGAGCAATTCTTGCTCTCTCTTAAAATCCATAGTGTGCAGTAAGAAATTTTGCCCCGGCAGCAACACTATGACCTACTCTTACAACGAATTCCAACGACGAGGGGATCTTTCAAGAGCAATAAGAATTGCTCTCTCTCTCTCATAATCCAAAACAACAATGAGGCTAATAATCTCCATATTTTGTATAAACGATTGAAAACTAATTTCACCAGAAACACAGCCAAGAATATTGAAAACCATAAGCTACCAAAAGTTACACACGATTATCTCTGTTCCAGAACTTGCAGCCTGTCCAATTGTCCTGTGTGGTATTTTTCTTACCAAAATCGCAACATTTGACATAATCGAACTGCTTTTGGCTTTTGTCTAAATCTAGAACACCTCATTTCGAACGACAATAACCCGAATCTATCAATCATCTCCAACATATATACAAAAATATTTCACAAAGTTTTGCTGCAATGAAAAAATTATTATCAGGTTCAAGTGAACAACAATTTGATACAAGAAATGGGGAGTAGACCAGAGGCTCAGCACGCGGGGGTGTCGAAAACGCCCCAACGGCGGACTGATTATCACTCGACATTGTATTTTATGTGAAATTATACTCCAGAAAAGATGGGTCTGGTCTTGCAGGGCTGTCGAAAATGCTCCAACGGCGGACTGATTACCACTCGGCACATGTAAACTATGCGAAATTTTACTCTAGAAAAGATGGGTCTGTTTTTGTGCCCATTTGATGGACACCCCTCCACACTGAGCCTCCAGACTTCAGCACAATTAACCCAAATCTACCGTTATTTCAACTCACATTGCCATAATTCAATTTGATTATTGATAATTTATGGTTCTGTATACCAAATTGTCCTTTTTAATTTAAAATCGTAGCGAGCAAGAGATAGAGAAATGGGGTTTAACATCTACTTGACACAAACTGGGTCATTTTGAGACTAACAATAGAGGTCTTTATAAACAGTGGGGGAAACCGGAAGATCCAGAGAAAAACCGACGCAGTTAGAACAGGCGATCCTACTCCTTGCCACGTACGACCGGCCAATCGAAACCACACCAGTGATCTCAAAGACAGACCTTCTGATACAGCACACACGTGCTAACCATTCGAATATCGTTTCATTTTTCTGGTCAAATGTGATGTTGAAATAATGGTGGCTTTGGGTATTACATGAGTTATGTCCCTTTATATTGAGGGACATTTTGACACAAAATTCAAAATGACAATTTGTATATAGAATAGCATACATGTATGTATGATCAAATATCAGTATAAATGATAGCAATATGAGTTGAAATAATGTTGTATGTATGATCAAATATCGATATAAATCGCTTCAATATGAGTTGAAATAATGATGGATGTGGGTAGATTTGGGTAAATCGTGCTACTCAAAACAAACAAACAATATATAACGTTAATTAAATTTCCCATGAAGCGTTATGCTGTCCACTTAAATTCATTCAAAGATAAAAGTACCGAGGGAAGACCCTTCTGTCTTTATACAGAAGGGTATCCAATCATTTTAAAACCTCTGTAATGGTACCGGACTTCACATAACAGTTCCCACCCAAGATTAGCAGGTGGTCATGTGTAGGGCTGCCGACAACTAGTATCGCAGCCCTATTGCGATGCATATTTTATCCGTTGCCAATCAAAAATTAAAATCTAACGTTTTTGATTGGCAGAAGCTGCGAATTATTAGTATTCCTGTCATTTGGGATATTGATGTCAAATTTATCCACATTTTGAATTCTCTGTGTGACATTTTCTTCTCGAATACTCAGACACAATTCATGATACCATACTATATAATAGAGGGGGGAGAGAGAGAGAGAAATGGGGTTAATGTCCACTCAACACAACTAGGTCATTTCGGGACTAACATTTGATTTAATTTTATTTCAATAATTTGCTTGGGCGTTGGGGTCTTTAGCAGTGGGAGGAAACCGGAGTGCCCGGAGAAAACCCACGAGGTTGAGAAGGCGTTCACACCAGGGCTCGAAACCACAGCCGCAAGCCAAAGGTGGCCGGCCAGCTAGAGGTCGAAGCGCGGCAATCTAGACCACTAGGCCATCCCAGCCCCCCCCCCCAATATAATAGGGATTATAGAACCGAAAAAGGGAATCAAGTAGTACTACTCATCATGCGAGAAGTGTTAATTTCCAGTAATCATATCAGTTGTCATTGTATCCCCCCCCCCACATATTTTAAATAAAATATAAAAAAAAAAATACATTTAAAATACAAAAATATTTACACAGGAAAATAAGGAGCTGAGGAAAACAGAATTAAAATGAGTGGAGCGTTTGACCCCAATGCCAAGAATTGGCTTCACACATAAGACCGAACTAAAAGTCTACATCATACATTGTATTCACAAACTGTTACAGCTAAAAAAATCTTAAACATACATTATGCAAGAGCTAAATCTGTCAATTGAAGTGTTTTTTGAGTCGAGACTGTGTGTTATTGCAGAAGAAAATTTAAACATGGTATTTCATAGAGTACATGTATCATATAAAACTTAACACAGTAAAAATATCCCCAAAATGTCATAGCCTAAACCATGACTGTGACAGACGAGACATTAATTTATTCCAAAAAAAAAATTCCAACTCAGGCCAGACCAATTTATTCTCTTGTGTTACGGATCCGCCGACCTGAATTTCTAGAAATCCCAAAACAATAAAAACCAGAATTGGGTCCGATGAAAAAAAATCAACCTTCAATCCCCGATCAAAAAAAAAAATCGTCTTCTGGACTTCTGGAACTGACGAAATTTAGTAATAGTAAAAGTAATGAAAATAGGTAGTGCACGCAATATTGTCAATACGAATAGCCGCTAGCTTGTAGCGACATCATATCGCAAAAAATTGGGATTGGGGACATTCGGGAATTTACCGCGACTTCAAGATTCTTGCCGAAAATATATTATTTATTGAATCCGTTTTGCTTATTACCCGACAAGCCGACGATAGTCAGGACTGAACAGCTAAGATTGAGGTTATTATTTGACTCAATTATAAATTCCAGTCACTTTGAGTTGCAAGGAATATATCTTTTGTCTAATTCATACAGAAAACATCCGTTTTCAGACACAATTTTCACCCAGTATACGGAGCCGTCGTTTCTCATAACACCGCAAAGTAATAATTATACATGTGTCCCGGCCAAGACTTGAGAACGACGGCTCACTTGTTGAGAAGTCATGGCCCCGAACATGTATTAGCGACAACACGTCGTAGCTTATAAAAAAAGAAATGAAATTTGCGTCGTACGTATGTATGTATTATGAACTTAAGGATTGTGAGCCGTTATTTATTTTATTGGTGTTAATCAATCTGTGATTGTCATAGAAGGGTGCTAATTCTATTGGTTAGATAATTAATCAGTGTTGGACATGTGAGCTTACATGAAATGTCGATAATTCTATCTGATGCTTCTTTTTTTTTCTCCTCTGCCCTTTACACAATTTTGGTCTTTTTTTTTTTTTTTTTCTCCTGCCTTTACAGATTTTTCCAGAAAAAATCCGTAAAACAAGAAAATAAATTGGTCTGGCCTTAATTCAAAATTAAACTACATTTTTATAATGATGTCAGGTTTCCCATAAATTAAGCATCATATCTTGGTCAAGGACTTTTAGGGGTTAATTTATATGTGGGACACTGACAGAAATGAAATGAAATGGGGTTTAATGTCCTACACTTCCACACTTAACCTGGGCTAATTGAAGACGGGCATACGCTATACAGTGTGCTAATGAGGGAAATTTTTGCCCGGGCAGCGGCGCTAAGGCCTACTTTTATATCGAATTCCAACTGCCAAGGGAATTTCACATGCACGCCAATGTGTACACGAGACTTTGGTTTTCTGTCCCATCCTAACAACTAGGCAGCTGTCCTGACAGAAGGGATAAATTCATTGTGACAGACGAACCAAATTTGGACAAGAGAGAATGCTAGCTTTTTTGAAATGATAAAGAAATTGGGAGTAAATGACGAGTGGTGAAAACTTGTCTTTCGATGTCTAAAATCCATTCCATGTTTCTATTTTGCCATCGGAAAGAAAAAGGCCACCCAATGCAGTCACATTAACCCTGTATAGCAAATATGTATTATACATGTATTGCTTGTTTCAATTTATATTTTCACTTTGGCAGTGGCCATTATTAGCGAGTCGTTAAAAATAGTCCCCAGGCTATTGTTACAACAATGCTTACAAAGCCCTTTCGACAAAATTAAAATCTGAATAATCTAAAAATTGTCCTAACCCTTTTGAAAACGTTGAAAATACTGCTTCTTTTTCAACGCTGGCTTTAAAGGGACTGTCCCGAATAGAACAGAGCCTCAAAAATAAAAGTCCGAGTACGTATGAAATTTAAACGCCAAAATATAGAAGAGTGGTGTATATACCCTGACTCAAAATTTCAGCTCAAAATATTGAGTACAGTTTATGACAACGGATTTCAAAATGAAAACTGGTGGGTTTAAGTTGTATAAAAACGTATAACAAATATTGAGTTAGTTGCTCGGCCCTAAGGTAGGGGATCTTAATGGATATTAACACAAATTAAGCAGTTGTATTCTCAAAAACATTATCGGGATTGACCCTTTAAGGAGACTGGCAGTCATTTTTGAATTCGTTCTAAACTTTGCTATTTTATTATATCAATATTTTTAATTATTAAGAAATACCTAGTATACATGTAGTAACTCATTATATCAAAGTTTATGACAATTGTGCACATTGTTTATATGTTCTGTGGGCCTTTGACCTTGAAAATGAAATAAACAATTCTCTCGACTTAAACAAAAATGGAGAGGTGTAACCGTTATGTCTCATTGACTGTGACAGTGACAGACAGGACATAAATTTGCATCCATTTTTTAAAGGATTTTTTTAAAACAAATTTTTTTTTTCAAATCAAAATAAAACTACATTGTTACATTAATTACATCATGATCTCAAGTTTGCTCAAAAATTAAGTATCATATCATATGTGGTAAGAGTGACAGCAAGCATGCTATAAATATACTTTTAGGGGTGAGTTTTGATGTGTGACAAATAGGACAAATTTTTAAAAAAAGAACTTATTTGAAATGATTAAGTAATGTTGTTTTTTTAATTGTTTCAATCTGGTACATGTAGCCTACTTTAAAAAGATGGATAATCTTGAAGTGATTAGTCATCTGCCCTTCACGAATATAAATATACTCTTCAAAAAAACAAACGCACAGCTCATTTTTCATCATTTTTTTTATTTGAACGAGGGTGTTGTTTCCATAAATCTTACTTGTTTTTAATGTCATTGTGTAAGGATGTGTAACGATAAATGAAATTTATCATTGGTTTTAAATATAGGCGGGGATCGCGTGGCTATTTGGGTAAGATGCTGGCTCGCTAGCCTGGAGGTCGGGTGTTCGATCCCTGCATTCATCGAGAAAGTTCATTCAGATTTTCCAGTGTCGTTTTCCCTAGTCCGTGATGCAGAACGGTGGGCCAAACAAGGACAGATTTCTAGTTGTTCGGATGGGACAAAAAACTGAGGTCCCGTGTGCACATTGACGCACACTTAAAAGATCCCTTGGCTGTTGGAATTCGATATAAGAATAGACTGTGTAGACGTTAAACCCCATTTCATTTTATTTTTAAATGTAGGGTCACTAATTTTGACTGGTTATCCTTTTGCCGAAATTTGTTTTCGCTTGATTGCAACAAGACACATCAATTTAACAACTACGCAGCCTATTCGCATGGAACCTAATTAATGCTCCCTGTGTCAGTTGTGCGAACGGCTTTCCTATAAACCATGTTGGGTCGTTTTTGCATGTTGTCAAGTTACCAGGCCCTTGGAGGTAAATAATTACGCAATATTACATTATGTTTTATAAATAATGTGATGTAATGTCCTTAAAATTTAATATCATAAATTGTCACCGAGTGATGAAGTTATTTATAGCAGAGAACGTGTATTTATGAGTGTCACCATTGCCGTAATATATTGCTGTTTGCTGCATCGGTTAATGTGATCTGACCCTGTCCATGCATTATTCAAAAACATGCAGAGGCCATTTAAAACCTAGCATGAATTTGGTCCATACGTGTAGATCCAATGGGGAAGCGTTAGTGATGCGAATCTTATAATGAGCCTTAAAAAAACCTAGTAACATCCATATTCTTCGCTAAATTGCTTTATGTATCAACGTTTATGTTAGGCGATTTATGATTATTAACCTGAAATATGACTGAAAAGTTATTAAATTATATCGACTATCACTTCATAATTCTTCAAGGTGTAAACAGAGGCTGTTCCGTACCCTCCCTCATTTTCATACAATTTCAACCAATCAGCAAACTTGCTTGAACAGATTTCATACCCGTATGGCGAAATAGAATAGAACAGCCAAAGATTAAAATTATAACAATTACCAAAATATCAGGTCGCCAAACGGGCCAATTGATTTTGAATTTCAATCGCCTGTACTGACATTTACACGCCATGGGCGACCGTTAGTTTTAATCCCTGTACTAGTATGTCTTTTAATTCAAGTCTGGAAGTTCAAGCCTAAAGAGTGTTGTGTTCATCATTTATGATTATTTACGTTAGGCCTATTTCCAATGTTTATGCGATGATAACTTTGTGGACAGTTTGTATTTTCAACTACATGTGAAGAGTAGTGCTGGCGAAAAAAAAATATCGATATTGCCGATAATCTTCAGTGGCATTTTTGAAAATTCGATTATCGATATGGTTTTAAAATATCGATAATCGCGCAATTATAGGTACTTCACTTGCAATTAGAAATCCATAAAAATAGTCCCTATCACTGTATTCTGTGCAATGCGTGCTTGGGCCTAGAAATGTAATTATAGCAGAATATTCATACTCATAACAAAACACACGATTTGTTTTTTCACACGAGGCGCCATGCGCCGATGAGAAATGTTGGCCGCTTATGTCATGATGAGAGTCAATGGTTTCACGTAAATTTCTGTCGGACTTGTTCGAGTTATGAAGCCAATAATAAGCCAAAATCATTGGCATATGTTTTAAGTTGTGTTATGCATTTCCATACTCATGTATTTTATCATGTAGTTGTGAATAAATTATTATTATTATTATTATTATTATTATTATTATTATTATTATTATTATTATTATTATTATTATACTCTTCTGTACAATTATATGTTCTACATAAATCTATTGATATCGTTTTCCCTCCATGTCTTTAAAATAAAATTCTCATGATCGGTGACAAGCCTTGAAATAAGGCACCGGTCACTGACAATGTCAGGCACAGATTCAGGGTTTGTCAGGCACTTAAGCCTCTGGCAGTGGTGCCTGTCATTTTGTCCTGCACTGAATTGTCTTTTTTAATGATATTATTAATACATGTCTGGCACTAAGTTGAAAATGTCAGGTACTCTTGTCAGTGACAGGTGCCTTATTTCAAGGCTTGATTGCAATAATATGGGTCTCACAGTGACCAGGATTCAAAACCATGAATAAAGCCACTACCGGTATACAAATTAAAAATTACAAAGTTTTCTGCGCGCATGAGAGAGAAATCACAGCAAGAAATAAACTGTTAAAGCAGACAAGCTTGGAAATAAGGCACCTGTCACTGACAATGTCAGGCACAGATACAGGCTTTGTCAGGCATAAAACCTCTAGTGTCTGTCATTTTGTCCGTCACTGATTTGTCTTTTTTTGCTGATATTATAAATACATGTCCGCCATTGTCCGGTATAAGTTGAAAATGTCAGGTACTATTTCATTAGTGCCTGACATTTTGTCAGGTACATCTAAAACCGTTATTTCCAGGCCTGAAAGCAGACTGAATTTAGAATTTGGTTGATGTGATCAAAGGGAAATAACTACATATTACTCATTATTGTTCATGTCATAATGACAAAGAATGGCGGACTTGCGGTTCTGTCTTCCAAATGAAGTTGATCGAGTTTCTTTCTACACCTTGTCTTAGTTTTCCTATGGAATGTTTTTATTTTATTGTCAAATAAATAAACAAAAGTTCTTTATGTATACAGAATGATATCAAAACAAAAACTCGCAAATAATTCGCTTTTCATGTACAAATTATGATTGTTTTCAAACCTATTTTGAGTCAGAATAATTTGCAGATATTATTGATAATTGATCGATGGATGGTCTGCAATAATCGATACTAAAAACAAGATCGATTGCCAGACATAGTTAAGAATAAGAGCGACCTAATTTAGTAATTATTCCTTAAATAAACAACATCACCTTCTATCCGACAGGTTCGCTAGCCTGAAGGTAGGGTGTTCGATCCCTGCAATGGCCGAAAAAGTTCATCTCGATTTTCCGGCGTGATTTTCCCTTGTTAGTGATGCAGAAGGAGGGCCTGACAAGGACCGCTGCCTCGGGCCGTTCGGATGGGACGAAAAAACAAGGTCCGTGTACTATTACTACTAATAATGCCACTAATGTCAATGTCAATGTGTGCCAGGCTTTACATTAATTGAAACAAATTTTCATGGACAGCAATGGATTTCATTTAACTGGAGTTGATTACGAACACACAGGTAAGTTTTTAATAACAAATATTCAGTCGTTTGTTCATAATCAACGAAATTCGTTTAAAATTTACGACTAATCACACAGTAAGAAAAATGAAGTGAGAAAAAAATGTAGTTTTATATTTTTGAACTTCTCCTTGATAGGAAGTTTCAGATTCACGTTTTTCTTTGTATGGCCAGAAAGTCTACTTTCGCTTTCTGATTAAACAGTTGTCCCCAATGACCAATGAAAATAATTAATTATTTATTGATAATGATTTGTTTAATTATAGCTTTACCTTTCATTGGCTCCGCAACAACTTCGGCCTTTGCTTTAGCCGATCTTCCTCTGCCTCGTCCTTTTCCTCGTGCCATCTTTAATTAGTTCAGTGGCTTTAGGAGATAAAATAAAGATGTTGAAAACAAGGTGCTTTTCACTTTTAATAATGAATGCCGGCGCAATAAAATCTCGGGAGATTGTACAAGGACTTACGAGACTATACGAGATTTGAAAGTCTTTTACATCCAGACATAACAGTAATCGTTTTTATCCAGTCGTACAGCGATTACTAAGCAGACGAAACCGTTAGGTGTGCAATCGGTGAAAAGCTGTCATTCATGCAGGATGGGCAAACCAACTGAATGTTCCGTTACATCAAGAGTTGTTTTTAGCGTAGTGGGGCTATTGGTTGGCCTTAGTGTTTTTCTATCATTTGGTTTGAAATATGATAATTGGAACACGTCGTTATGGGGTTTATTATCAGGTAAGTCAACCAGCATGTGAACGATTTTTGCCGTGGTGATGGTGGTCGGTCATCCATTTAAATTGGATGATGTTCAACCATAATTAATTTCATCATTCTGTCGAGTCATTTCTTCAAATTAAAATGTTCAGCTATTTTATTTTTTTTAAAACCGATTATTAGATTGTTTTATGAATTAGATAATAATAATGGTGTAGGAAAAACATATGACAAAAATTACAGAAAGTGGGCTGGTAAAATCATTCAGTTTTTTTTAGACTGATTCTATTGATCAGTCTAGTTCTTCGAATGGGGTAATAAATGGAGTTTAAGTGTTATTTTTCTTCACCAACTGGGCTAATGAAGACAGACACAAATGATGATATCTGATATTGGAGATAAAAGTAGAAGAGGAGGCAAAAATATTGTTGTCGGAGAAAATTTTTAATTCCGTCCAAGTGGTTTGGATGGCTTAGGTTCGTCTTCATGGGCTCAATTTATTTGAAGGAAAGTAAAATGTTAACCCATAAGCACATTGAGAGTCTGAAACTGTCTATTGTGACTCTTGGAGAATCTGACTCTGAAACATTGTGTCACTTAGACTTAGAGAGTCTGAAACTCTAAGATAAGATAAGATAAGATTTATTGCATCAAAACATCCATTGAGAACAGCATACAACATTTATTAACATATACATACAGATATAGCAATATGTCAAATAATTTACAAACAAGACAAATGATAATTTTAATCTACATAAGTATTAAAGTAAACATAAATATGTAAGTTAAAAAATAAACATTCACCTCAAACCGGTCTGATAATGACACAACATTCAACACAAGTATGATGAATGGGTACAAATATTACATTTATAAATACATAATAAATAACAAGAAGACTTAGTATAGGTGTTGACATGAAAATATGATATAGAAATGCTAGAAGCATGGAATGAAATATATTAAATCTAATGTTACTTGGAGAGTCCGAAAATATAATGTTACTTTGAGAGTCTGAAACCAAAGTGTTACTTGAGAGTGTCTGAAACTATTGTGCTCCTGAGATCAACCCAAATTGACAGAGTCACATGAAATGGTCATAATATGGCCCTTACAAAGTACAATAAATACCTTGGACAATACAAGGCGGTCAAAGGAACGGTACTTTCGGGCGGCTTCAGACTTTCCTGGGATATTTTTTTTTCTTCAAAATCATAGCCAATATATATTTCAAGATCTGGACTTTTATAACCCACCCAGAGATAAAATAAAAATGTTTTTTTTATGACTTTGATTTTGATAGAAAGCACAGCTTATAGTCTCTAGTCTAGCCTCAAGTCGTTCAAATAAAATGATTGATTATATCAATAATATATTACCATACTCTATAGGTTAGGCAATCGATACAAGAAAACTTGGTAATCTTTTTTTTTCCCTTAAAGGCTCAATACCACTCTTGTTGTAACTGAATAATATGTCACAATCTTTATTCTGGTCAACAAATTGTACTATTTTACAATATTCCAATTAATTGATGATACAAATTTTATCTCAACATACCTAATTTTAAAAAAATTGGAAAAATTCAAAACTAAATAGTTTGAAAAGCCTAATGTAAACCTTTTTAAATGTAACTTGGATTTAAAAATATTTTCGAACCCTCTGGGCAAATAAAATAGGATGTAATGGATAATTTACACAACAGGTAGGACACTTAAACATCTAGTACTTATAAGGCTATTATTTTTTTTCTGGAGCTGTCAATGTAAACCTTTTCAAATGTAACTTGGATTTTAAAATATTTTCGAACCCTCTTGACAAGTAAAATAGGATGTAATGGATAATTTAGGACACATCTAGTAGTTAGAATAAGGCTATTATTTGTTTTTTGGACCTGTCAAGCCAGCAACAGTGTCCCTTTAAGCGACCGCTTTTTCTTACTTTAATAACACTTTGCTTAATAAAATAGTGGAAGATTATAATTAATAATAAACAGATTATTATAATCATGGCTACTGTACCGAATTCAGTAAATTAATCTCTTCCTGTTTTGACTTCTCAATAACGATTCAATCAGATTAAAACACAGATCCTAATAAGTAATAATTTTTACCACAATCATTATAACGATCTTTAACTGACAACTAGACAGTGACAATATTAGAATTAATTTAATAACCTTTGTAAGTAGGTCTAGTGGTTAATATTGATTGACATATTTACTTACATTAGATTATATAACTTTCAAATAATGTCCTTAATTGTCCTATTTAACCAGAGATAAACAAAATTCTCATTCTGATTAAAACACAGATCCTATTTCATTTCGTTTTTTAAAGCTCAAAATTTTGTTTTACTTGTCTCTACTACAGTAGGACCTGGAAGAGTTGTTATCATTGACGTGTTTTTATTTCAATAATTTGCTTACACGTAGGGGTCTTTAGCAGTGGACCCGGAGAATACCCGTGAAGTTGAACAAGTGACCCTCTCCTTGTCACTTACAACCAAGGATTTGAAACCACGCCAGTTGACTCAATGACAGGCTTTATGATACAGCGTGCACACTCTATCCATTCGGCCACGTGAGATTAAGATGAATCATAGGTGAAAGATTAACATGTGTTAAGTATAGAAATCAGTTGGCCTGTTTCTATTTATATCTAACTAAAGATCATTGACTCACTCAGATATAAAACAGATAACATTAATAGCTAGGCAAAAAGTATGACAGATAGATATATAGATAGATTTTATTACATAAAACATCCTTTTCGGGCAGCATGTAAAATATACATTACATCAGAGGCGGTCCCAGGAAATCTAGTAAAAGGGAGTCTTCTGAGAAATTTTTTTAAGAAATGGGGGTGTCAGTGGTGATTTGTGGCAAATCTATTTTTTATACTGTTATTTAGGGGGGCCCGGGCCCCTAGAGCCCCCCCCCTCTGGATCCGCCTCTGCATTACATTACAGTCAACATACTTAATACATTATAAAGTGTATCAAAAAAAACATAAATAAAAAGGATGAAAAATATATAAAAAGGGGATGGAAAATATACATTTATATACATTCACTTGATTTGATATTTGTTTATTTTTTGTAATGTCTATTTTCTCTCTTGTCGGCAGGTTTATCTTGTAGGTTTTTATTTTGCGTGTAATGCGGTCCTCCTGCACTAACTATTGAGAGAGTATGTACAAAATATAAACCAAAGTTTTGAATATATGTGTATGTGAGGCAGGATGTACTGTCTTTAGGGTTACCATACGTCCCGTTTTTTGGGGTCCTTTTTGTCGTCCCGTCCTGATGCCTCTCACGTGCCTAAATGTCCCGGTTCTTAAATCACATGTTTTACAATTGAAAATAATAACACAAAACACATAAACTAGATATTAATATTATTAATGTATAAAACAGCCTTTGCTACAAACACTCTTACTTCAGCACACGACTTCTGATCTAAATTGTACAGTGCACAATACATTCGGCAAACCTCGGCAGTCTCCGGTGCCGTACATCTAGATTCGTAGAATTTACCGAGGTGTGCCGAATGTGCATACTACAGGCCTGAAATTGGACGGGTTCCTACAAAAATTACTAACATGTGAAAATCGAAATAATGCCCATCAATGACACATTCAACAATATATATTTTTAGTGTAACTACCGTCAAAGACCCATTCAACAATATATATTTTTAGTGTAACTACCATCCCAAAATGGCTGAAAAAGCATCTTCTACAAATGATCACACTTCAGAGGGGGGGGGGGAAGGGTCATGCCCCAAAACTCTCCTAGTAAGTTCGCGCCTTTGGTGTTAATCTTATCGCGCCCTGCGGGCTCTCCTTGCTAAGAATAATACATGTCACGGTTTATGATTAATGTGGTAACCCTAACTGTCTTTATACAATGAAATATATTTTTTACAGGATGTATTAAATGTCTTGATATGTAAAAATTAAAAAATATATTTTGTACAATAGTCACTTGCGTAATGTATTGTCAAATAAATAACAGGATATTGCATTAAATTTAAAATTTATTACACATAGGTCTGCAAGGGGGGGTAGGGGTGGGGGTCTAATGGTTATCACATGCTAAAGATTTATGGTTATAGGTTTATAAATCAGACCGAGAGACAGGCAGCGATATGAAATAACACTTTATATGTACCAGTAGGTTAGATATTCTGGTCATGGTGACACAGCATGTATACAAAACACGCTTTACACAGTGCAATAACCTTACACAGCATGTATACATACACGCTTTACACCAGTGCTCCTCAACCGGGGTCCATGTGCACCCCCAGGGGTGAATTCAAAATGATCGGGGGTGAAATGTGGAAAACGGTGAATTTTGTGAATAGGAGGGAATTATACACAAACGGTGAATTTTGTGAATAGGTGGGAATTTGCATGAATTGAGTTTTCAGACTCCTGACCGTGAGCCATCAGTCAGAATGTTACCGACAACAAACCCACTTAGCCATTGGTCGGAAACTAAATGAATGACTAGCTGTAAATCCATGGCATCTGTTCATTAAATATGTGTTTGAAACGACACCTAATTAGCATGTTTGATGTTTTACAAGATCGGTCGCATTTCTTTTTGTTACGTCTTTTATGTAAATCATTTTAGTGAAGCCTGTACCAAGACAGGCCCGGGACTGTACAGCGCAGTGGACGCTTACGGCTGGCCCCCGGATCCATTCACTTGATTTGATAATTGTTTAGTTTTTGCAATGTCTATTTTCTGTCTTGTCCGCAGGTTTATCTTGTAGATTTTTTGTTTTGCGTGTAGTGCAGTCCTCCTGCATTTACTATTATAGTGCCATGGGTCAATAGCAAAGAAATTATTCCTCAAGTGGGGAATTGTATCAAAAAGGTTGAGAAGCACTGCTTTACAGAGTCAGTTGTATACAAACTTATACTTGTTTGGGGGTTGGGTTCCGAATGGTGTGAGTAGGTTAGATATTCTAGTCATAGTGACACAGCATGTATACAAAATACACATTTTACACAGTCAGTGCATGCAACCTTATACTGGTTTATATCCACCGATATATATACATACACGCTTTTTACTGTCAGTGTATGCAAACTTAAATACTGGTGCCAAATGGTTAGAGAGAGAGAGAGAGAGAGAGAGAGAGAGGGGGTCATAATGACACAGCATCATGTATACAGCTTTACACAGTCAGTGCAACAACCTTATACTGGTTTATATCCACAGCATGTATACAAACAGGCTTTATACATGGTGACACAGCATGTATACATACACGCTTTATACAGTCAGTGCAACAACCTTATACTGGTTTATATCCACAGCATGTATACAAACAGGCTTTATACATGGTGACACAGCATGTATACATACACGCTTTATACAGTCAGTGCAACAACCTTATACTGGTTTATATCCACAGCATGTATACAAACAGGCTTTATACATGGTGACACAGCATGTATACATACACGCTTTATACAGTCAGTGCAACAACCTTATACTGGTTTATATCCACAGCATGTATACAAACAGGCTTTATACATGGTGACACAGCATGTATACATACACGCTTTACAGTCAGTGCATACAAACTTATATACTGGTTTATATCCACCGATATATACAATGTTTTTATATTCAATAAACCATGACCAATATGACTATGACACAGCATTTATTTACCGTTGGTTATTAATTAATAAAAGATCTATATATATATACATGTTTATGATAGTTTGGTTTATTCAGTAGATGAGAATGGGGTTTATCGGTCACTCAACTCAAACTCAAACTAGGTCATTTTGAAATATGGTACAGCTTTATTTAACAATATTTTTTTAATAAATATTGTCATTTTTTTATAATTTTTTCGACAGTACGAGGGAAACCAAATTGTATTTTGAAGATGTATAGGTCGGGACAAAAAAGAAGGTCATGTGTATACATTGGTGTGCTCGTAAAAGATCTCTTGGCAGTTGGAATTCAATATAAGAGTAGGCCATGGCGCCGCTGTGTGAACCAAATTTCCCTCATAGCACACTGTATGACATATGGCTGTCTTCCATTAGCCCAGTTGGTGCAGAACAGTAAAACGTTAAAACCCCATTTCATTTCACTTCTATTTTGTATTAAAAGTGGCCAAAATTAATCGCTGGTGTTAGTTTCATTTTCTAATTTTGGGACCTACATTGCTTCTGATAAATATATCACCGATTCTGTATCTGAGTTTAAATAATAATACTAAATTCTATTAATTTTAATTTCACAGAAATAAATACTTTTCATATCGTACATGTTACTAGGATCGTTTAAGGATGAGATTTTAAGATTTGTGAGAAAAAAAATCCAATAAATATTTATAAAAAAGTCTAGATTTGTTTCCTTATATTCGAAATTATCTAATATTCAGGATATATTTTTAAATTGATAAAATAAAAAATCTGCCATTATTAATTGCAAAAAAAGTCTAGATGTATTTCCTTATAGTCTACATGTAAATTAGCAAATAAGGATGTTATTTTTAAATTGATCAAATAAAAAATCGGCCATTAAATTGCAAAAAAAAGTCTAGATGTGTTTCCTTATATTCGAAATTATCTTATATTAAGGATGTTATTTTTAAATTGATAAAATAAAAAGTCGGCCATTAAATTGCAAAAACAAAACTCCATTTAATTGCTAAAGAAACACCATTAAATTGCAAAATTAAAAAACAATTTCAAGTCAATATTATGTTTTTCCTGTAATGATTGAAGGATTTAGAGATATAGATAAAAAAAATAATGTCATTCATATCCGTCAATAGAATGATTAAGAAATAAGAATTATAAAGTTGAAAAAACAACTTCAAGTCAATATGTTTTTCCTTGAATGATTTAGGGATTTAGATAAAATGTGATGTCCATCGAACAGAATGATTAAGAATACTATCTATACACTATTAAATTACAAAATTAAAAAACAACTTCAAGTCAATATGTTTTTCCTTTAATTAGAGATTTAGATAAAATGTATTGTCCATCGAACAGAATGATTAAGAATATTATCTATACACTATTAAATTACAAAATTAAAAAACATTTTCAAGTCAATATGTTTTTCCTTGACTGATTTAGGGATTTAGATTAAATGTGACGTCCATTGAACAGAATGATTAAGATTACTATCAGACTTGGAAATAACGTTTTTTGATGTACCTGACAAAATGTCAGGCACTAATCAAATAGAACCTGACATTTTCAACTTAGTATTAATAATATCATTAAAAAAGACTAATCAATGCCGAACAAACTGACAGGCACCAGAGGTTTAGTGCCTGACAAAGCCTAAATCTGTGCCTAGTGACATTGTTAGTGACAGTAGGTGCCTTATTTCCAGGCTTGATTACTACCGGTATCTAATATACTGCACAATTAAATTACAAAATTAAAAAAACATTTCAAGTCAATATGTTTATCCTTTAATGATTTAGAGTTTTAGATAAAATGTAACATCCATTGAACAGAATGATTAAGAATACTATCTATACAATACACTATTAAATTACAAAATCAAAAAAGATTCCAAGTCAATATGTTTTTCCTTTAATAATTTAGAGATTTAGATAAAATGTGAAGTCCATCGAACAGAATGATTAAGAATACTATCTATACACTATTAAATTACAAAATTAAAAAACATTCGAAGTCAATATGTTTTTCCTTTAATGATTTAGGGATTTAGATGATATGTGACGTCAGTGACAGCCATCAATGGTATGATTAAGGATACAATCTATTTATAGATCTGTGACGTATTTACACAGGTAGTCAGGTACACAGAGATTATTGTTAAACGGTGATAAATAAAGCACTCACGATTTATCAACAGAGATCTGACCAATTTTCACGCTGAATGGGGATTTAAGGATGTGTGACTGGCCATGCAAATCAAATCAACAGATTTTTAGATCTTAAATTTGTTAGAGAGAGAGAAATAGAGAGAAATGGGGTTTAACATCCACTCGACATCAACTAGGTCATTTCGGGACTAACACATGGTTTAATTTTATTTCAATAATTCGCTTGCCTGTAGGGGTCTTTAGCAGTGGGAGGAAACCAGTGGACTCAGAGAAAACCCACGAGGTTGGACAGGCGACTCTACTCCTTGTCATGTACAACCAGGGATTCGAAACCACACCAGTTGACTTAATGACAGGCCGTATAATACTCCATCCAACCCCCCAAGATTTGTTAGAAGATTAAAGGGGAAAAATGAAAACCAGAGTAATTTGTTATTCAGTCTTTGAAGTTACATTAGTTAAGAGCTAAATCTGCCTATAGCACGTCTGTCTATGGGCCTGAAATGTTTTCTAAAGAATGTTTTCTAAAGTATTAATTAGACATTAATTAACTGATCCAGGCCTTAATCAACTTTGGATGGCATCAGATTGCTCCGATATTAAACAGATTAAAACGTTTCAGTGATACTTAATCAAATATGGCGGACCCAGACAGTTCAAGGCTTAGCTTCTATCAACCAGGACGGTGGTTAAAATTATTGCACATGTCTGCCAAATCTTCAAATGCCAATATCTTCGCTTGCAATAGAGTAATTTGAATGAAATTTTCAAATTATTCATTTTACATCATCTACTTTCAAACTATTATAGCAAGAATGACTATTTCCTATCTTTATCTTGAATAATGTAACTTTAATTATACTAATTCTTCAATATTCATGTTTATTTAGAAATTCTGATAGTTTCAGGAGAGCACATAGGAGAGAGCCTATACTTTTTAAAGTGTATAGGTTTCTTCTCTTCAGAAATGGCCTCAGATGCAATGAAATCGAGTTCAAACTTTCAAAAATTCAGGGGGAGAAAAGTCAGAAAAAACCCCACCCCCACCCCATACATAAACAACCATATCACAGTCAATATCAGTGCTAGCGTCATATAACTTTGTGCTGGGGCCACAGTGTTGGGTAAGAAGACGCTAGCTCGATAGCTTGGCGGTCAGGTATTTGATCCCTGCATTGCCAAGAAAGTTCATCCAGATTTTCCAATGTGATTCCCCCCTTGTCAGTGATGCAGGGTGGAAGGCCTGACAAGGACAGCTGTCTCGTCGTTCGGGTGCGATGAAAATTTGAGGTGCTCTGTACACTTTGGTGTGCAAGTAAAAGATCCCTCGACAGTTGGAATTTGATAAAAGAGTAGGTGGTAGTGCCGCTGTCCGGGCAAGATTTCCCTCATAGCACACTGTATGGCGTATGCACGTCTTCATTAGCCCAGGTTAGATGCAGAATACTAGGATGTTAAACCCCATTTCATTTCATTTCCTATAAGTTTGTAGTTTGACATAAAATTTCAATCTTTATTCATGACTAGGAAATAAAACATATTAAATTTATAAATTATTCAGTTATAAAATGATCTTTAGTCTCTTATATTTACATAATTTTTGAATATATTAAATTAACTGATATTAAATTCTAAAATTATGCAGTTCTAAAACAATTACATAGTTTTTGAATTTATTAACTGCTATTTGAATAAAGACATGCCTGCGGGTTTCATTAAAATATTGATATCTGCTATAAGCAATGTTAATCGGCGCTTTTTTCTGACATGGTTTCCCCTTGTCAATGATGCAGGACAAAGGGACTGACAAGGACTTTTGTCGATTTCAAGGTCCCAAATGTTAGCGATTTAGCTCCTTTAATTAAGACATGTTGGTTTACCGGTATATGAACTCTGGGACGTACAAATAAACATAGAATTAAGTTGAATGTCCAACTGATAATGCTTTAAAGTAGCTAAATCTCGAACTCCATGTTGTCTGTAATCTTTGACAATAATACAATGGTTCATTTCAATCAATATATGGATGTTGTTATCTTTAATCATGAAATCGATGGACTCCTGATATCAAATATTTCAGTTGAAGAATATCCTAAAGTTTAAACCTCGAAGTATAATTATCTGGGCCCTGTTTCTCGAAATCTTAACTAAAGATAAAATCCAAATTTTAGTAGATACTTCAATTTTGATTGGCTTAGCACTAAGATCAATCTGATATAATCCAATCTGATTACCCAAATTTGCATTTTATTTTAGTTAAAATTTTGTGGTACAGCCCCCTGAAATTAAATTAGAGTATTGTGAAAGTTTAAATTGTAATGGAAATATCAGTTCAATAATGATTCTATTGGGAGATCATAAGCCGACTCGGGAGATTAAATATTATATAATTATTTTAATTCTAAGCTTGTATATATGTAAAATGAAAAGACCATAATCAACTCTTATTTCCCCGATTTTCATTGAATTTGTTTAATGTGATCTGCTGTTCAACATCTGTTAATGATTGAACGTAAAAATCAATAATCGAAACTTTGTTAATTATCGTGACTTTGGTATTTATTTTTTACAATGACAACCAAGGTAAATTATCTTGACAACAGTAACAATGACAATAGAGGCGACAGAGATTATAAAATAAGGTTTTCTTGGCTTAGACTCTAAGCCTTAGAGTAAAGCAATTTGACTGAAATTTACAGCATATTCCATTTACATTATCTAGTTTTTAACTGATATAGTAAGAACTGCCTGGGGCTTGTTTCACAAAATTTTAACTAAGATAAATCCGAATTTTAGTAATTTGATTGGATAATATTAGATTAATTTTAGCCCTTAGCCAATCAAAATTCAAGTATGTACTAAAATCGGGATTTTATCTTTAGTTAAAATTTTGAGAAATAGGGCCTAGCTCTTTACCTTATCTCCAATAATTATCTTTAATAGAATATTATCTGAATGATTAATTGAATTAATACATTTATTATCTCTAGTATCAGTCTTGTTAAATTCCTATCCTAATAAAATTAAACCATAGGTTAGTCCCGAAATGATCTAGTTTGTGTCAAGTGGACGTTAAACCCCATTTCTCTCTCTCTCTCTCTTTATCTAATCTCCAAAAATGAATGTATCTTTAATAGAATATTATCTGAATGATAAATTGAACTAATACATTTATTATCTCAAGTATCAGTCTTGTTCAATTCCTATCAGCTTTATATAATATTGTATAATAAATTTTAAATAGTTGTTGTAATTAGGCCTCGGGTCCAATCTGAATTTTGATTTTTGAGGAAGAGTTATGAATGATTTTGCTTCCTGTTTAGTGTTTACATGAAAAATAATTGTTTGCTCTTCTAAAAGGTTTTTTGTTAAAATATTTTATGTTAAATTTTAAACACAACACCCTTCAAGAGATCCCAGAGAATATCCAGTAAAGATCCGGTAGGCTACTTGGTTGCGCTTCTCAAGGGCTAATTTTTCCCAACCTTTAAGTTTTCAAATTGTAAACAAAACATTCTTCAAGAAATAGAAGTGGCAAGTGCTTATTTATTTAAGAAAACTCTAAATAAAGAACTACACTGGGATGACTGAATTGTTAGCATGTGTGCATTGCATCATAATGTCTGTCATTGAGTCAACTGGCGTGAATATCAATTCCCTGCAGGTAGTAGGGTTGTCTGACCCCTACTCACAAGCGAATTATTGAAATAAACCATGTGTTAGTTTTGTGTCAAGTGGACATTAAACACCATTTCTCTATCTCTCTTTCCAAAGAACAAAGTAACAATTAAATTGCTTTGTCTGAAATGAAAAAAAAACTCAAAAGTTTTTCTTCTCAAATGTGTTAAGTGTGAAATTTTTTAAGTTTTGGAATTCTAAACAAACCGTGCCAATGGACCTATTTTAATTGTGACCCCAAAGAATTGAAAATTAAATTTCTTTGGCCTTGTTAATTTCTGGTTAAATAGGACAATATTTGAAAGTTATATAATCTGATGTAAGTAAATATGTCAATCAATATTAACCACTAGACCTACTTACACAAAGGTTATTAAATTACTTCTAATTGTCACATTATTAGGACTTGATAACGATAAGAGGATACTTGTCGAAACATTGTGCTTTGTGAATAAACCAGTGATTGATTCCCATAAAAACTGTGTTCTGTTAATGTGTTTCCCAATCGCTAAATGCCACTAAAAGATTATCAACCTCTGTACTAGTTGTCAGTTAAAGATCGTTATAATGATTGTGGTAAAGATAAAGTCACAAAGTGATAATGACCGTATTTCTGCTAGCTGTCAATCAGATAGAAATAGGTCATACAATATACATGGGAAACATTATGATGATTGTTATTAAGATAACCTGATATTCACCGTTTTTTGTTTTGCTCGCTGTCAAGTACTTGGCCGCAAGTACTCTTTTCTCCAGGTTATTGCAGCCCCTGGACCCTCGCCTATAGGGACCTTGGATGGAAGTCTCCCCAAAAGAATTGCTTCCGCCGGCCCTGGACCAGCTAGTTTTAGGTCACACAACATACATGGAAAACAATCACAATGTGTGATTGGAGAAAGGGTTTTATTTAACATTCAACTGTTCTGCTCCAACTGGGCTAATAAAGATGGGCATATGCCATACAGTGTGCATACAGGCACTTAAGAAAGGTTTTATTTTATATTTTCATCCATTCAAGTGCCTGTGCTATGAAAGAAATTTTACCCAAACAGGACAACAAAATGCTGATATCTTGCATATTGAAACAGCATGCATTGCTGAAATTGTAATGCCAGACATCTTTATAAATATATAGCCTACTGACTAGAACTGTTTCTCTACAGATTTAGGAATTTACTAAACAAAATTGTCAGGTGGTACCATTCACACGCACAGAAGTTACCCCCCTTCATGGCCTGGGCCTGTAGCCAGTGGGGAGCAGTCTTTAAAACCTTTCCCCCCCCCCCCCTAAAATTTCACTGCCCTTCTGCATCCAGCAAGCTGGCCACGGGCATGCTTCACGCTAGACTGGCCCAGTCTCTTCTATTTATTTTACATTTCGATTTATATAAAAGTATTAATTTTTAGTAAACCAACACTTTCGTTTCCATTTGTATAAAAATTTTTTTGAGTAAACATGTAACCAGCACCAGAGACTGGACAATTTGCGAGCTTCACAATAAAATGGGCGTTCCTGTCCTGTTTTACGTTGTTCCTTATTTGGAATGATTGACAGTTATCAAGCAAGCCCCGAGTCACGTGACATGAATCATGAGTCTCGACTGGAGTGCAAAGCAGTCATGCTTTGACCGTCTGAGGGTTGACGTCACGTTGTTGTTAGATATGTCGTGATCCCGTGCACGACGACACATGACCTACATAATGCAGGTTGACCTACTAGATGAGAATGAAGCTCTATTTGCCCAGTCTCTAGAGATTACGTTTTTTTTCGTTTTTTTTTTTGGAAAGGACTGGCCAATTTTTGGTGTGTGGAGGAGACTGGCCACCAGTCTAGCTTCACGCTCACAGAAGTTATCCTTCAAACTTAAAGTCCCCAACACAATTCACTTGAAACAAAGACAGATTACTTTTGTCTGTGAAAACAATGCCATTTATTTATTTATTTTATTGATATATTTATTTATTTTTATTTCAGGTTTAGCTGCTAGTATATCAATCTATGTCCACACGGCGTATCTACGACAAGTATTTCAAGCCAATCCATTTATACTACAACATTTCATGTTAACTGGATGTCTGATTCAGTTAGTAGGATGCTGTGGATTCGTCACATACTTAGTGCTGGCCATTACAAAAAATCAGGGTAAGTCACAGGTCAAAGGGTAAACTGCTACTAGGGTCAAGTGAAGAGATTAAATTTAAGTACATAGTTTCCTTCAGGATATACAGAAATAAAATGATATGGGGTTCAATGTCCAGGCCCGGATCCAGGATTTTGTCGAGGGGGGGGGGGAAGCATGCATTGGAGCAAAGGGTAATCATCAGAGTGCCACATACATTAGTGGTTTAGATGACCAGCCTCACTGGGGCTGAGGGGGGGGGGGCGTATTCCTGTCTTTATAAGTGTAGTCAGTTGGTGCAGAAAAGTGGAAGTTAAACCCTATTTTATTTTGTTTAAACAATTAATTTTCTCCTTATTCTCTCTCTCTCTCCCTCCTCTCTCTCTCACTCTCTCTGCTGTAACAACACTACAGTACACATGGATATATTTCTATATTGATAGGGTTTATATAGTTCAATTGTCTGTCTATCTCCCACTGGTTATCATAAAGTTTAAAGAGAGGATCAGAAATAATTAAATGGTTCATTAAAACAAGTCGAGCATATCGTGGCTTTATACCTGTTCATCAACCAGATGAAACGTTTATCTGGTTTACCTGGGATCAGGTTTAATTAATACCTGGAATTGGTTTCATATCAATTAGCGCTCAATGACCCGGCCCCGAGTTCACAAAGTTGTGAATTTGTTCAACTTTCAATCACTGTTTATGAGAAATATCTTTGATGCAGACACATAAAACTTTGCACATAGTTTCTTATTGATGTTTTTGATACATTAGAACAACAAAAGTTTTATAAAGGGAGATACTTTAGTTAAAATAAGGCGAACAATTTTGCATGGGGCCCTTTCGTAGAGGTGTCTGTAATATTTATGACATCTTCTGAATTTATTCATGAGTATTGACAAAATAAAGCGTTGAAATTAAATAAAATAGGGTGAAGATATGAGCCTTAGAAGGTTTGACAAGACGTGTGCTATAATTGCAACTATCGTCGCTCCTCCATTTTCGAATTAATCAGCATATGGCTGAACCTGTTCGAATCTATTTAATCTATTTAAAATCGTAGAAATCCGTTGCCATCAAGAATTGGTTATGGTCTGGATTTGTTAATTTAGAAAACATTTCAGGCCTAAAGAAAGACCTACATTAGGCAGATTTATCTCTTGAGGCCATCTTGAAGGGGGGAGGGGGAATTCACGCGAAAAGCGTACAGGTGCGTTAATTCAATGGCAAAATTTACGTACAGGGGGGAGGAGGGGTCTGAATTTTACCCATTTTGAGCGTACATACTTTATGGATGGCCCCCTTGCATAATACATCATTAATGCTGTGTGTAGTTTGAATAAAATAGAGGGTTTAACATCCACTCGACACAAACTAGATCATTTCGGGACTAACATATGGTGTAATTATAATTTCATTACATTGTTTTGGGTTTTTTTTCCAGGTTTAGTAATAATCGGACCAGGATATTATCTAACGTGTGTCTGGTGCTTCATGACGTGGAAATGGGGATTCTTTCTACTCATTTACGCCAGGAAATACAAGCGGGTTTATATCAGCGAATGTGAGGTTTTAACGGAACACGCTGAACCTGGGGCCAAATATTATTCAGCGTAAAGTGCCGTAAAGAAATACACATCAACTCGTTTAATATAAAAACATCGTGATAGAAAAACTAACATGTTTTATAAAACGCGTTCTTGTGGAGAAATTGTGGAATTGTTGACCATCCTCGCAAAAGCAGACACTGCATCGAGTACTCCAATTAATTCTGTTTCTGTTGACCTGACGAATCCTGGTTACCATGACAACAATAAGACTTATACATACAGTCGTTCAACAGATACCTGAGGGCCTCTAGTTTTGTGAGGATGTTATGGATGAAGTTTGACTGGGATGAAGAATATTTAAACAGAAAATGCATTAAACATTGCCGAGTTGCAAAGTACACTGCACAAAGACGAGTATGCATCAATTTGCCTAGGGTCCTAAACATTATAAATAGCAACAGAAGATATAAATAGATACAGACAGCGTAGGCCTACTTGTCTCTGCGCTATGTACTTTGCAACTCTGCCATTTTTAATGCTTTTGCATTTAATCAGGAGGTTAGGCATCCCCATATAATATGTAAATAAAACTTGAATTAAAGTAGGGAATTCAGTATCCTGAAATTGCAATATTTGTTGATCATCGATCATTGAAATTATTTTCTAACAGTTAACAAGGTCTCTAGAGAAGAAAATGAAATGTATTTTTATATTAACGACTTCATTGGGGATATTTCCATTTTAATATGAAATACGTGTACGTCAATTATTATTTTTATAAATTTGCAGATTGAATTATTATTGTCCCTTGGTTTTTTTTATGGACTGATCAATTATCAATTTTTTATTGCAGTGCTGGCATTGTCTGTGAATTAAAAAATAATAATACATAATTAATAATCAGAGTAGATTTAGGAGGTGGGGGTGAAAATAAAGAGAGGAGAGGGGGGGAATGGAGTTTAAAGTCAATGTGACACAAATTCTGTCATTTTGGGACTAACATATGGTTCAATTTTATTTCAATAATTCGCTTGCCCATAGGGATCTTTAGCAGTAGGGGGATTCCAGAGGACCCGGAGAAACCCCCTGAGGTTGGACAGGCGACCCTACTCCTTGTCACAACAACCGGGGATTCAAAACCATGCCAGTTGACTCAATGACAGGCCGTAACCATTCCGCCATCCAACCTTTCAAACTGCGAAAAGGACCCTATCTCTCAATTTATTACTCTCTCTCTCCCCCTCCCACCCCACTCAAGATAATTCTTCAAGTGATTGTTAATAGTGTTAAGTTTTTATAAATAATGTTTTATCATTATTATTGTTACAAGTATTTTGTTACAGATTTTGAAAGTTTTTAACGCAAGCCGATCAAGAGTTTATTTGTAAATATTTGTAAAATAAGAAAACATCTTTTTCAAAAAAACATTTTTCTACGACAAATATTTTAATAATCAAAAATACGCTAATGAAACACTAATTAAAATATATATCAATAACACTTTTTTTAGAGAAAATTGTTAATTTTTGCCTTATTTTGAAAGTGGATATTTCTGATTTTTTATATCAACACATAAGTTCAAAAATAAATATATAATATATTATATGTAATTGGATGCATTTATCATTATCAATAAGACTGTTTTTAAAGAATTTTGTTGATTTTTGCCTTATTTTGAAAGTGGATATTTCTGATTTTTTATATCAACACATAAGTTCAAAAATAAATATATAATATATTATATGTAATTGGATGCATTTATCATTATCAATAAGACTGTTTTTAAAGAAATTTGTTGATTTTTGTGGATATTTGTGATGTTTTATATTAAAACATTGTATATTTGTTGATGTTAACAGTCACAAGGTTGTCTTACCAGGGGCCTGTTTCACGAAATTTTAACTAAGATAAAATCCGATTTTAGTAATTCGATTGGATAGTATTAGATTGATTTTAGCGCTTAGCCAATCAGATTTAAGTATGTACTAAAATTTGGATTTTATCTTAAGTTAAAATTTCGTGAAACAGGCCCCAGTATTATAATTTATAGATCCCCAATTTAACTTACGCAATCTGTCTACAACTGGGTCCGCTTCAAAACAGACACAAAGTTTGTTGACCTGACATTTTAATTCCTAAATCAACGATTTTAGAAAACACTAAGTATATTTCGTGAAAAAAAAGAAAGGAGTATATTTACTCTTTGTGTGTATGACAATATGGCAAATGTGAAACGTAGTAAAGCGCATTACAAAAAAGTATACTAATTTTTAGATGTAGTGGCCATTCAGGGCAGTGATCTATTCTCAAAGTAGAAAGTTTTCGGTGGAGAGAGTTGCCCAGACAGGCAGGCCCGTATCTAGACACCATTAAGTGGGGGGGGGGCATAACTTTTCGGTAGGGGGGTGAACTAGTTTATATAACTACAAAATATGGTTTATAATGGTTCTGAGCGGCGCCCCCCTGTAGCTACGGGCCCGTGTCCAGGCAGCGTGCCAATGCAGTAAGACAGCCCTGTTTTTGTTGTTATTATGTATATGCAGAATGGATTATATTATTAAAAAATAAACCAAATAATATTTTTATTTTTTTATGTAAAATGTGACAAACTGACAAACAGTGGTTAACGGCAGACTCATATTCGCACGATCTGTGCCATGGGCCAAATTTGAAAAAGGCCTCAGGCCTAATTTGCTACCCTTGTAAAATGACGTGATTATTATTATTATTATTATATTAATATAAATGTAAGATGATAAACGAGAGAGAACAACTGGGTAATTATAGGACTTCAATAATTCACCTGGGGAAACCTCATGAGGTTAGGTAGATGATCGAAACCACGCCTCACAGACCTAAGATCATCCAACCCATCCCCAACATCCAACCAAACAACACCTGACCCCACCGTCCCCATTGAAAAGAGAGAGAAAAGGGGTTTAACATCCAATCAACACAAACTGGGTCATTTCGGGACTAACATTTGGTTGGGGTTTTTTAAAATTTTATTTCAATAATTCGCTTGTGCATATGGGTCTTTAGCAGTGGGTGGAAATCAGAGGACCCCGAGAAAACCCACAAGGTTGGACAGGCGACCCTACTCCTTGTCACGTACAAGCGGGGATTAGAAACCAAGCCTGATGACTCAATGACAGGCTACATGATACAGCCAGCACATGCTAACCATTCGGCCATCTTAACCCCCACCCCACCATTGAAGACAACACATGTTTGTAATAAGATGTGGGACTGTATCACCTTAACATCCATAGTAACCACGGTGATGACCGGCCATCTCCCTGATAACATTCACTGATGGGTACCATGTGTCATGGGGATGAGGGGTGCAAATAAATGTAAGATGGGCATAATATGGGACTCCTATGAGATCGTTGTTGATATGCCAGAACATGTAATATTGTAGCGATTTGCTAACACGTGCGGCAATTGGGTTGGTTGGGGGAGCTCTGTTGCAATTAGTTGATCAGGACCCGCACCCTTTTCTCTGCCACCATTGGTCTATCGGCGTACGTAACTAACGTGACGAAATTTATGGAAGCTGGCTTTTTTTCCGCACGTATTTTTTAAAATTGCGTCAAAGTTTTAAATTTTTGTTTAGAACTGAAATAAATTAACTACATGTATTAGTCAATCCCCACACTATCAACATTAGTAGAATCCATTGTGTATATGTGAAATAGACCCGACCGAAGCACAAAATATTGGGCCCCCCGTGTGTCAAATGTCCGTTTAAACTTATTAATTCTGTCAAAATCCAATTTTCTTCCGGGGATTATTATTCAATCTCGAGTTGTGTCCGTGTTATTGCACAGACAACCCTGATACGACGCAGGTTTTCTGTTCGTAGAAGTCATTGTACTTTCGTTTGTTTGTTTACAAACTGACTTATGTGCGTTGACCTCGCGACCTGTGACGTTTAGATAACGTCATGTGAATATCATGGCTGTTCACTGTGTCAGAGTCACTTCTCTGCAGGTAGGGCTAGTCTGTCGTTCAGATTGGTCTATGGACCGACCAAAAGCCGTTATAAAGTAGAGCTTCTTCGGAAGAGAGGGCGGACTAGCTAAAAAGTCGTGTGCTGTATTTAGCTCCCAGCATTCCAACAAACAGAACAAAACTGTATAAAACTATTCAGTTTTATTTTTAACATATATACAGATAAGTTTTAATGGACTTGAAACATTCTTTTATACTTTTATACTTTTATAAAGAGGCGAACTGTCCCAGTTCTTCTGTGATCTGTTCTGTTTCTGTGTGATAGTTTAAAGCTATACTGTTCTTTACCTGCGGGGGGGATCACGGTGGCTAGTGGATAAGGCGCTGGTTCGCTAGCCTGGAGGTCGGGTGTTCGATCCCTGCATTGGCCGAGAAAGTTCATCTTGATTTTCCGACGGATTTCCCCTTGTCAGTGATGCAGAAGGAGGGCCTGACAAGGACAGCTGCCTAGTCGTTCGGATGGTACGGAAAACCGAGGTCCCGTGTACACATTGGAGTGCACGTAAAAGATCCCTTGGCAGTTGGAATTCGACAGTAGGCCGTAGCGCCCCTGCCCGGGCAAAATTTCTTCATAGCACACTGTATGGCGTTAAGTGCATAACAGTAGGACGTTAAACCCCATTTCCACCATCTTTAACTGCGTCATTAGACGCATTTCCTTGTTTGTGGTGTTTAAAAACATTGGATTTCTTCTGACTGGCTCTGTAATTCAAAAGGAAAGCTCATTAGATCTGTTGATGTGCAACCTGACAAAGCAACACAACTCTTCCTATGTATTGAAACCTATCTACCATTCATAATTTTTACTTTTAGCCCCTTCAAAACACGAAAGTCGAAAATAAGAAATTAGGAAAAAATGTACAGCGCCAAGTCGGTATACAAGCCAAAATCAACTCGAAAATAGAAAATTAAAAAATAACACACAACGATAATAGTGCCCCTGGTCTTTTCCTAATTTCTTATTTTCGATTTGCATTTTCGTCGACACAATGTTTAAAAACAAAACTATTTATTCCATAAACATGCACGGTCAAGCAACTTCATCATCCTGATCATAAATGAAAATGGTTACCGTTTTTTGTGAAAAAAAGGGCACCAGACAAAAGCCGTTATTTCAGGGGCCAGTCGGACAAAAAAAGAAAAAAATGAATTTGTCCAATTCATCTAAATAAAACCTGTTTCTGCTGAACATTATATATTGGGGAGGGGGGATTTGACCGACCATGGAGTGATGATGGTCATGTTGTATGCCAGTGAAATTAACACGGGCCGCCACGCCATCACTGGAGTCTGGAAAGGGCTGGTTTAATAGACTTTCTGGGCTGGGTGTGGGCCGGAATTCAGAATCCTGCAATGGGGATTCCGAATTTCATCCGAAAATTTCATTGAATTCACCCGACACAGCCGTCCGCAAATTTACTAATTATTAAGTCATAGTGGGATTTCGGTTACAAAACTATTGGATATTTTTGGAGTTGCTTACACGGGCTAGAATAGCAGAAAACGCATTTGCGGTGATTAAAGCCAGAGGCTATATTGGACCAAATTGAAGTTGCTGTATGCTTGAAATAAAAAAAATATGGAAATCATGTGATGTGTCAGACGTAAAAAAAATTAAAATTAATTTATGAACTTTCCAGTCAAAGCTCGACATATCAATCTTTAAAAAAAAATAGAAGGCTACACACTCCCATATTTATTTGTATTATATGGCAATGACAGTTATGACCTTGAGAAGCCAATTACAGAATAAAAGTTAAGAGATGAATAAAAACAATTGCAGACATTTATTTTTACTATATTATGATTTATTTTTTCACTTTTATATTGTAGATAAATTTACCTGTCGAGGAAGCATCCGTATATAAATTTCCCTGTCACCTGCAGATTATTTATTGGCGGGTTACGTTATAATTTATTTATGGTCAGGCTGGTTTTATCTGTGAATATTCATTTCAGCATACTTAAAGACCCCCTACGCGCAAGCGAATTATTGAAATAAAATTAAACCATATGTTAGTCCCGAAATGACCTAGTTGTGTTGAGTGGACGGTTAACCCCATTACCCCCTCTCTCTCTCCCTCGAACCCCCGGGTGTACGTGACTGACAAGTCGCAGGTTTTTTTTACTGAAGTCTTGTAGATTCACCGCGGGATCAGTTTGCAGTATAACCTAAGTCAATGTTTACAGGTACGCAAAATGCGAATATCACAGAAACCTTCTACATGTACCATGTTTTCTTATGGAAAAACAAATGTGCTCTAGAAGAATAACCCGTTACAGGTTTAAAGCGAAAATTTCATATTTTCTAAGAAAGTCAAAACATAATTATTTCTGTCTTTTGCTGAATAGGTTATAAACTCACGATCATGGGTATTATTTCCCACCCTTAAAAATCATTGACACGGAAATAATAACACAATTACCTCCCTTGTTTCCCTATTGACTACATGGAACATCCATCTTACAACGTTGGAATTTGATGTTGAAAATGACATATTTACCAATTTCTCAGCTGGCAATAGTGAATTGTAGGATTAATAGGATTATTCTTTAATAAGGTAGGACTGTTAATGGATACCATCTATTTTAAAGCTTTATTTTAATGAAATTTAAAAATTTTAACTTAAAAATTTGAAATTGTAGGTTTAAAGAAAAGCTTTCAGAAGAATAACCCCAAATCCCCCTGTATATATCCAAAGCCGCCTCAGACTTTCAGACCGCATGCTATTCCTGGCATAGAATATACCCCAAAGATCAAAGAGATTTACGGTAATAGGTTTATAAATCAGGTCAAGAGACAGGCAGCGATATGCAATAAAACTTTATATGTACCAGTAGGTTAGATATTCTGGTCATGGTGACTTAGCATGTATACAATACACAGGAATCTGACCTTCTATCTGTATATATATGCATACACCATGTGGTACCAGACAATAATTGTTTATTATATATTGTCTGGTACGACATGGTGTATGCAACCTTATACTTGTTTGGGGGTTGGGTTCCGAATGGTGTGAGTAGGTTAGATATTCTGGTCATGGTGACACAGCATGTATACAATACACATTTTACACAGTCAGTGCATGCAACCTTATACTGGTTTATATCCATCGATATATATACATACACGCTTTTTACTGTCAGTGTATGCAAACTTATAAATACTTGTTAGGGGGTGGGTGGGTGCCGAATGGAGAGAGAGAGAGAGAGATTGGGGTTAACGTCCACTCGACACAAACTAGGTCATTTCAGAGAGAGAGATGGGGTTTAACATCCACTCGACACAAACTAGGTCATTCCGGGACCAACACATGGTTCAATTTTATTTCAAAAATTCGCTTGCGCGTAGGGGTCTTTAGCAGTGGGGGGAAACCAGAGGGCCAAGAGAAAACCCACGAGGTTGAACAAGCGACCCTATAAATGGATTGTCATATTTTTTTTAAATTTCTGGAAGCAAGAAAAAAACCGATCAGGAATGTCTGAGGTTTGAATAGAAGATAGTCAGGATCATTTAGTATTTGTTAAATTGTTTGAACTTTTAATACAAGACTTAAAGACCGCATCTTCTTACTTTCCGCTGCAGTGACTGCACGTGATGTAAATTTTATTACACGAAGTGACAAGCAGGACCCTTTTTAAACATCAGCGGATGTATTTAATTTAATTATCATAATGATATATATAAGATAAGATGTTTATTGCATCAAAACACGTCCATAAACACTTAAACATAGTCATGTGCATTTAATAAAACATATATATATATATATAGCCAACCAGGCGCGGATCCAGGTGGGGAGGGGGCGCACCCTAATTCCCTCAAGGTGTAAAAATAAACTGTGGTGTAAATACCAAGCCTTTCCTTCAGTTGGACTTTTTTTTCTGAAATGTTTCAGACAGTAGGCTACCGATCTGTTCCTGATTATTTTGCAGACAAAAAATACTGAAAATAGGGTGGGAGTTGTGTTTAATATGTGAAGATCATCAGCCAGGAAATCACATAGGCTATATGGAGTCTTAAAAAACAATTCGGCTGTATGACGGTAAGTGATATGTACCTACGCCTATACAATTGCGATGAGGCACCGGTTTACTTATTACAAAACTTGCCGCTTTTACCAAAACGTTCTAACAATATAGCTTCCTTCAAAGAGTGTATATAAAATTTTCAGCGTGAACTTGTCCTTGTCTATCGGACAAACTTTAAAGAAACAGCTTAAGACTTTGCAATTTTGGTATGATCAAATACTCTTCAAATGCGTCGTCACGGGCAACGTCGTTGATAATGCGGGAATTTGAAAGTAGTTCCAATGGCTGACTTCGTCACACAGCCGAGGCTAGATGTTGGGTACCGGAATCTGCCGAGTGGGTAATACTGGTCATGACTTGCCCAGCCCCCTTCCCTATATTTCCTGCACCACTGACAACGGGAAACAACACTGGAAAATTTTGGAAACTGTCTAGGCCAACACAGTCATCAATCAAATCCCGGGGCGCCTGATTAGTGAGCCACGTACAAGGGAAAATCACGTCTGACTAGGATCAAACACTGGGCCCCTCGGTAAGTGAGCCAGCCCTTCATGGAATCATCGCAGCTCGCTTGCACACTGATGATGTCATTTGCATACTAGTTGTACACGTACAATGCCCAGAGGCGAATCCGGGGGGGGGGGGCTAGGGGCCCGGTCCCCACCTAAAGAACAGTATAAAAAATAGATATGCGCCACAAATCACCACTGACATCCCGATTTTTAAAAAATATTCTCGGGGGACCCCCATCCTAACAGGATTTCCTGGGTCCGACGCTGACAATTCCCCCCCCACCCCCCAATAATAATGTATGACATACGCCTGTCTTCATTATACGGATTGGTGCAGAACAGTAAGTTATATGTATAGCACAGCCCTCGGGTGTTAAAGCTGGTAACGAATAAAGCGTGCTATAAATGACTTGTAATAGGCTACTGACACCTGCTCAACATGCTCGTTGTTATTGCACGGAAAACCCAACCCCATTTCTCTATATGATTTCTACTAAAACTAGCGCAAACCAACAAAAGTGTGCAATAACACTGAAAATGTCTAGTTATTGCACAGTTACGCCCCAGTGAAAATAAGTAGAGGTAAAAATGAATGAAATGGGGTTTAACGTCCTACGCTTAAGCACCTAACCTGGGCTAATTGAGGACGGGCATACGCCACAGTGTGCAATGAGGGAAATTTTGCCCGGACAGCGGCGCTACGGCCTACTCTTATATCGAATTCCATCTGCCAGGGGATCTTTTACGTGCAATCCAATTTGTACACGGGACCTCGGTTTTTCGTCCCATCCGAACGACTAGGCAGCTGTCCTTGTCAGGCCCTCCTTCTGCATCACTGACAAGGGGAAATCACGCCGGAAAATCGAGATGAACTTTCTCGGCCAATGCAGGGATCGAACACTCAACCTCCAGGCTAGCGAACCAGCGCCTTATCCACTTAGCCACCGTGATCCCCAAGTAGAGGTAAAACAATCTGCTTTTCGAACGAAAAGAACAATGGAAGATCTTCTGTCTGTGTTACAAGACATTAAACTCCATTTTATATTTGTTCTCTTCATTACAGTCTTGTCACTTCCATTACAGCTGTAGCGGATTATCAGTGAGGCTGATGCCTCAGGCCAAAATATTTTGTAAAATTTTTTTTTAAGACTTGTCTGATACGATTAGACATTGAATGTTATTTGGGACGGGTGCACCGACTACTTATCTAATAATCTCGAATCACTCCAACTTGACGCACTACGCACCATTTGTGGGGCAGTTAAAGGTACTAGCCACGCTTCCCTCTACGCGGAAACTGGGTTTATTCCACTCAAAGAACGACGAAGTCGACACAAATTAAAATTACTCTACAAAATCATAAATAACCTAACCCCTCCTTATCTTAAGAATCTCATAAATCTGGAAGCAACAAATGCATATTCATTTCGAAACCAAGATAAAATTAAAGAATTTCGATGTCGTACTGAAATTTTTTCTAAATCATATATACCATCCAGTATAAGAGAGTGGAATAAACTCAGCCCCCCTGTAAGAAACTCAAGAACTCTTAAAATACACTCCGACCATCTCTCCAAATCAGATATAAAAATTCCATCTTTTTACTACAACGGTCAGCGAAAATTACAGATAATTCATAGTAAATTTAGACTGCATTGTTCTGACCTACAGGGCCACAAATACCTCAGACATGTTGCTGACAGCCCCGCATGCCTCCGTGGTCACATTTTTGAAGATCCAGATCACTATCTCATGCAATGCTCTTTACAATCAAGTGCACGAAAGGAAACCATAGATAAATTACAGTACGATCATAAAAACATTAAAGGACCTAAGTCCGTAACTCAAAATCCTCCAAAATCTTCCGACATCGAAAACACGAATTATTGGTCAATTTAAATCAACATTGATGATGTAAACTTACCAGGAAAAGATGAGCTTCTGATATCCGATATTTAAGATAAAATAATTTTTCTAACATTGGTACACGAATCGTGTACCATATTGCGCTCCGGTCCTAGTTTTATTGAGAGACTCGAGGGACGAGGCTAGACACATTGCACTGTATCACACTGCATATGTGGACTGGAATAACCAGGCGCTAAAAAACATGCACTGGGTTGAGACTGAATGGCTTGTTTCGCCGAACATAACTGATTTGAAATTGGAGTAAAACGGAAAGCATTTAATGTAAATCAGTTTATATACATTCATATTACAGTATTATATGAGTTTCGACCCACTTTTGTCAATTTCTGGATCCCAAATGTTAGCGATTTAGCTCCTTTAACTGTCTCTTGTTCGGGTCCACAAGCCACTCTACTGATGTAAACAACAATATTTTTTATCAAGTCCACAAGTTTATTGACATGTCAAAAAGATTCTAATCTTGCTCACTAGCAGTTTTAATTTACAATTAGCCATTCTTACTGATTATGTAACATTTAATATATATTGTACATTGCCATCTGTCTCATATTTGTGTATGTTTTTGCTATTTTAACTGTGTATATACACCCATTTGGTTTCCTTGTTTTAACCATTATATATGTATACTTTCTAGGGAGAGGGTTTTTACACAGGCTAAGCCTGTTCCCCAATCCCATTCAGACATCCTGAATAAAATATTGTTTAAAAAAAAAAAAATTAAAAAAATGTTGGGGGGGGGGTAGGCCCAACTAAAATCAACATTGGCCCTGACCCGAAATAAATTAGGCCTAAGCCAACTTAAATTAGGCCCTCCAGCAACTGCCACCTCAGGCCTTGGTGGAGCTAAATCTGCCACAGCATTACAGTATCATTTAGTTTTGGCCATATCTAAATATATGTAGATGCTATAATTCAGGTTAAGTATCAGTTAAACCTTTAGCCTCAAATCCAATCTGAAAATAAGATTGATCTTGTATATAGGCCCCGTTCAGATTGATATAGGCCCTTGTCTGTAGTTAAATCCGTTCACTGTATTCAATAGTGGGGGTTGGTGTGGCCTAGTGGTCAAGAGTGCCGCGTTTCTGGCCGGTCACCTCTGGCTTGTGGCTGTGGTTTTGAGCCATGGTGTGAGATTAGGTAGCATGGGGATAGGGGCGTCTTCTCAAACCTCGTGGGTTTCCTCCCACTGCTAAAGACCACTACGCGCAAGCGAATTATTGAAATAAAATTAAACTAAACCATGTTAGTCCCAAATATGTTAGTTGAGTGGACGTTAAACCAAATTTCTCTCCTCCGTTTTCAAAATTGATATTTCCAATAAAGGGAGAAAACTCCTTTCAATATGGATTTCAGAAATTCTTTATATTTCCTGGATTTCCCTGTGCATTCTGTTTTCTGCACTTTGCTTTAAAACAAAATTTAACCAACAGCATATTTTTTGCATAGGCTGAAGGCTTGAGGGTGTTTTCGCCGAATGGTTAGCACATGCTTGCTGTATCATAAAGCCCGTCATTGACTTGTGTTGAGTAGGGTCGCCTGTCAATCCTCGTGGGTTCCCCCCCCCCCCCCAAGGTGCTCCAGACCTATTGAAATTAAATTAAACCAGGAAAGTCCCGAAATGACCCAGCTTGTGTCGAGTGGATGTTAAACCCCATTTCTTCCTATCAATTTCAAACCACCTATGTTCATGAGCATGGCACCTCGTTTTTTTTGTGCAACATAAACGACTACACCGACTTGTCTGGCCCCATATCCAACATTATTGACCAGGGAGAACCATTTCTCAACCAATGCAGCAATCGTACATATCCTTCAGGTTAGCGAGTCAGTGCCCTACTCATGGAGCCCCAGCAGCGTCAGTTTTACAACAAGGGACCAGAAAGAAATAGACTAGATCATATTCTAGAGGTCATGCCAAATGCATGGGCAATAGACTGGAATAACCCGAGCAGTTGGGAGGAAACCCATGGGGTTGAGAAGGCGGTCCCATCTCCATGCCACATACGCTCACACCAGAGCTCGAAAACCACAGCCGCAAGCCAGAGGTGGCCGACCAGCCAGAGGTCGAAGAGCAGCACACTAGACCACAAGGCCATCCCAACCCCCTAACCTGAGCTGGAGATCGCTAATCTGTTGAGACTCATTCGTATTTCTCTAGATTTGAAGTTGGGGTAAAAACTGAATGTAAATCAGTTTACATACAATATTATTGCATTTGCATGTGTTGCCTTGCGGCACATTTGTGTAAATTTCTTGGTCCCAAATATTAGCGATTTAGCTTCTTTAATACCAAACGAACTACATTTAAATTCATTTTTATATATTTTTTATTAAATCAACATGATTTTGCATTATTGATTTAGGTCCGAGCTGCCCGAGCACCATTTGCTTCATGTCTTAGAACCATTTTCTTCTCAATTGAAGTCACACCTGTAAAAACAAATTTTGATCAATGTTAGGATAAATGAACATAGTCTTATTACTTCTATATTCTTTGTTAGCACAGCCAGAGAGACACAAACTAGGTAATTTCGGAACTAACACGATTTAATTTTACTTCAAAAATTTGCTTGTGCGTAGGGGTCATTTAATGGGAGGAAACAGGACGGACTGCATGGAGTAAACCCACGGGTTAGGGCAAGCGACCCCACTCCTTTTCAAATACAACTCGATGACCGGTCGGCCGTATGATACCCCCAGTATAAAACAGTTAACCTAAAGAATGAGTTGGATGTAGTAGAAAGAAACATAGTCTGGTTAGTGAAAGGATTATCTCATGTTTATGAATCAGTTACCGCACCCCTCTTTACAGATAGATAATTGCCTTTTGTGTTGCCGTGGCAGAGAAAACTGGACCAGAGAGAACACTTACCAGGCTAAACAGCTAGACAGTGAGGTGGACCCACTTGACTTCCTAATGAAGAACAACCTTCTCTCTCTCCATTTACCATCCTTCTCTCCATTTACCAAACTAAAACAGTAAACACCTTTACAATACAGACATCAAAATTGTGGCAACCTTTTCATACATCTACATAAAATTCCATTGTGTTTTGGGAAAATCTCAGGAAATCTTTGACATAACTTTCTGCAAAAATTGTAAAATAATTTCAATGAAAATTTTCAAATTTACATTATCTTTTTTTAAAAAATATTTTAGCAAGAATGGCTTGCGCTTATCTTTTTGCATACAGTAATGTATCTTTAATATTTTACCTTTCACACCATTATGGGAACTTCTTTTATAGTTCGAATTTTCATTCTAATTCACCACAAGGATAAAACCAAAGTTTCTCTAAAAGAAAAAGTTATGAATGTTTAAAAATGAGCATATCTATATTCACCAAGTCTAAAAAGCAAAACAAACAATTCAATAGATTTCATTCATAATCTTTTATCTTATTCCTTTCTTGAGGCTTAAAAAAAAGTCTTATTTCAAATAAGTGAAATTGAGTAACTCCCTGCTTACCTTACTTCGATTGTTATATGGAACTTATCACCTAATAACGGTCCTAACCATACAGAGGACATTAGTCCACTAACGAACTCCTCTCACCTAACCACTAACGAAGTCCTCTCAATTAAGCTCACAGCCCTATGTTCTGATGTCTCTCCATTAACTATGACATGTACCTAATACTTACACAAGAGGCTTTTTAATCATTTTACAACACAATAAAGAATTATCAGTTAAGTTCCCCCAAATGATGAAACCCCTTAAACACAACACCAAGCATTATAAATCTGTTGATCCCATGCCCTATATTAACCCCATATATAAAAATATGACATTGAAAGGCTGATTTCAAACAAAAGTCAAGAGATTTACTAGAGAATATTGAATCTCAACTTGGCATTCCTCATATTTAAGGGTTGTGTAAAAGGATTTTGAATTTCAACTCTATATCCCTCGTCTATTTGTAAGTTGTCTAATGGATTCTATTTATTCAAGGAATTAGAATTTTCAACTGGACATTACCCATATTCAAGCTGTGGTGCAAGAGCTTTCCATTTTTTTTATTGAATCTGATTTTTCAATTTGACATTAATCCGAATCTTCAACATGTGGAAGTTTTTAAAGCAAAATTCTATATTTTCAAACCCAATTTACTCTTCAAGTATTCCACATGCAATTCTAAAAGGAATTTGAATTCAATATTTTGGGGAACCAATATCAACGAGAATTAAACGCTACACTACAAGTCTCCTAAAATTCTTCGGTTTTTATTTTGATGTGTGATATTACAATGCAACAAAATAAATACACAAATGACATAAAATCACAAATAAATGATACAAAAAATGATAGTAGCACTGGCTCTTTTTTATTTTGAGAGAAAGGCTTATAATATCTTAAAATTGTCTAAATAATTTGTTTTGTTTATTTCAATCGGGAGTCGGCGTCAACACAATTAGAAATTTAACAAATTATTTTCTTTTAAAAAAAACACGATTATACAACAGTGGATAGTCTTTTACACTTCGCTTGATTCTGGTCTATTTACATAACTTCTGGTAGAATTCGCAAGAATGAATTTATTCTCTCAATCACTAAAAACCTGTTCAACTCAGCGGCTATTTCTCTTATAAAAGGGAGGTAACTTATCCCTAAACTGTCGCTATTCACATATTCTTCACTAATCTCAATCTGCTTCTCTATATTCTATTCAAAGAAAGGTTATCCTGCTCACTGAGATGCATATTCAAAAGGGAAATAATCCTGCCTGTCCTTAGCAAAAAGGGAACTAATTCTTCTTGGAAACACTACACAACTAAAGCTGTCTTTTTCAATAATCTGGTTTGTGTGTTTTATTTATAGCCTACCTAAAGTTGTAAAGAAAATTCAAGCAGGTATTAGCATCTATATAAAACAAACTCAATTCTTTTTTTAACAAAATATTTTCTAGCTTTTTCTTAACTTATAAATTTTAGTATACTTCTTATTCGAGATCTTATTCAAATTTAATTTTGTTTATATTACTTGAATCACAAGCGGCTAAACATACCTGTAAAAATGAAGCCTGTTGAATGAAATGACGTTTAATGTCGGTTGTATCCACCTCCATAACCACTACCGCCACCAGCTCCATAGTTACCACCTTGACTACCGTAACCAGCTACAATATAGATGATGGAATGGCATTAAAATTTATTTCATTAAAATAATATAGGGCTATATGAATTCTGTAGATGATTTAGTAGACACTGTGGAAATTACAGGAAATATGAGCAGGTCTTGTGGATTTGACGCTACAGTATTGTTTGACAATACAAATATTTTCAGTTTACTTGATAAAGATGAGAGTATTATCTATCCTGGTCGAAACGTCGCTCTAAGTATCAAACTAAATAATTGTTTATTCATAAAATTGTACCTTGCGTTATAATGTTCAAATACTAAATGCCAATCAAAGAAGAAAGACGGAATATTATACCCCGCCTGAAACTTTTTGAGCTATAACAGAGAGAGAGAGAGAAATGGGGTTTAACGTACACTCAACACAACTAGGTTATTTCAGGACTAACACATGGTTTAATTTTATTTCAATTATTCGCTTGCGCGTTGGGGTGTGAGGAAACTGTAGTGCCCGGAGGAAACCCACGAGGTTGAGAAGGCCCCCCAATCTCCATGCCACATACGCTCACACCAGAGGTTGAAGCGGTGGCACTCTAGACCATCCCAACCCCCCTGAGCTATAACAATTTACTTACATCCATACGGGCCTGTATCTCTCTGGGAATAATTTCCACCCTTCATGGCACCACCGCCATAACTGCTTCCATATCCGGAGCCGAAACTACCATCGCCTCCCCAGTTTCCACCGCCACCTCCTTGTTGGTATCCACCTCCGTAGGAGTTGTCATAGCCACCACCTCCTTGGTTTCCCCAGCTACCTCCTCCATAGCCACCTCCTCCGTAGCCACCACTGCTCTGGCCTCCATAACCGCCACCTGAAATATTTAAAAGTTAATTAGTGAATTCATAATTTAAAACACGCCGAGTCTAATTCAAATAAATCTTTAATAAAATTCATGGTTTGAATGATTCATACAATCATTTGACAAGGATTAGTATCATCTGTGTTTCGAATTTTCCATGAATCTTATCAGTAACAACTTAATTCACTTTCTCTATCGACACATTTATACCTGAAAAGCAAGTCACTGACAATGTCAGCCATACAGACTCAGGATTTGTCGGGCACAAAACCTCTTGTGTCTGCCATTTTGTCAGCACCGATTTGTCTTTTTTATTGTTATTTATATACATGTCTGGCACCAATATGGTAGGCCTAATATTTTATTTGTACCCGACAATATCTGGTACATCTAAAACCATTATTTCCAGACCCGCTAAAAAGGTATTTTTCAAGATTCTGAGATTCCAGATGTAGACAACGTACGAACCTCCGTATCCACCCCCGGATCCTCCTCCATATCCGCCTCCTCCTCCACCACCGTAACTCTGGCTACCACCACCGTAATCACCACGTCCTCCTCCTCGACCACCCCCACGGCCACCACCTCGTCCGCCATCTTTAGCTTGGGCTTTCTTTACATCAACTTTCTTTCCATTTAAATCATGTTTACTGATTACTACAATAACAATTTGACATTATTAAACATATGGCATGCAAGACCTGCCCGTCGTTTTCAGACCTGGAATGTTATCTAAATTTTAAATAAATTGGAAAAAATCGTCTCAGAAGTGTGGACCAAGAGATAAATCAGATTATTTTAAATTGGATTAAAAAAATTCATTCTGGCAAAACTCTAAAATGTTGGACAAAAATCACTCAAGTTCTGGTTCTTGGTGACACAGCTCTGAAAATCTTGACATGCTTGGTTATTAGACAATTACCAATTGCTTGACAAGCTTTGTCTTTTTCTTCATAATTTTCGAATGTCTAAAGACAAACAGATAAATAATATACTTACAAACACATTTATCGACGGTATCGTAATCATCGAAGGTAACGAAGGCAAATCCCTTGGGTTTTCCTGTGGCCTTGTCTTTGATGATGTCTATGGATTCAATTTGTCCGAACTTATTGAAAGCATCGCGAATCTGATCATCTGTGGTGTCATCCTTCATTCCACCAATAAACATTTTCTTTACAGATTGCTGAGATTCTGAACGTCCAGATTCCTGTGAGGGGGGAAAAACATTTTTATTAAAATAAATCACCATGTACGTAATCAAGACACATTCACTCACAGCAGCCACTTCGACCGATTAGTCAAGAATTGTCATTTCTATAGTCGGTAATGAATCATTTATATTACACTAAAATATGCATAACAACCCATCTAACTAATTATCAGAAAATCATTAGAATTTGTTTTGGCTTTGATAAAGTTCTGCCCATGCTATATGTATGAGAGAATTTTAGTATCGCTAATTTCATATTTTTATTAACTTTGTATTGTTCTGTATTACAAATACTGATCTAAGACAAAATAGAGTCTAACAGGACTGTATGCATTCGATGAAATCTGAACCAAATACAGACAATATTTCTTGGTTTGAATTTTGGCACCGACGCTATGGCCTACTCTTGTATCAAGGTATCTTTTATGTGAACGTCAATGTGTACATGGGACCTCATTAATTTAATCGGAAAGGATTCAGGTTCAATTCTGATGTATTGGTTCATATAGTCAGGTTTTCAAGACTACCAAATTAATTTAAATGTAGACTTACAGCTCTGGGCATGGCTCTCTTAGATTCGACTTCACGTCCATCTATTGTGTGTGGTCGGTTTTTCTGAGCTTCATCCAACATGGAGGATTCTTTAAATGTGACAAAACCGAAACCACGAGATCTGAAATTTAAAATCAATATGGATATCAAATAAAGTTTTGAATGAAAAATTAATGATCAACGATTTCTTTGAAATTAATAAATGATTTCAATGAAATGATGGGTCTACAGGGTAGAGAATTTATTACTTTGTAGGCATAATTTGATAATTCATTCTAAAGTTTTGCTTTCGATACATTTTGTTTAAGATATATATATTTCTTTATCGACTTTGGGAGGAATTTTGTTTGTCTTGCTGCAGGTACCAGTATTTGATGAAATTTTGAAACTATTTTGGAATACACCCACCTTTTTGTGTTGGGATCTTTCATGACAACACAATCAACGATTTCACCCCACTGTTCAAAATGTCCCTTCAGGCCATCTTCCAATGTTTCGTAGCTAAGGCCACCAATAAATAATTTACGGAACTGTTCAGATTCTGGGTCCAGGTAGTCATCCCGACCCCCACCTCCTCGGCCACCACCCCGGCCTCCTCTGCCTCCACCTCGACGCATTCCAAACTGGAAAAAAAGGACATAAATAATTACATACAGTTTGAAGTTTATTTGAAAATAAACAATTGATACCGCGATCCAGATTTTTTTGCTGTGCCCCAGTTTTGCTAGTACAAAAGGAGTAAGAATCTAGTGCAGAGGTATTTCAAACTACCGAAACCGAAGTACACAAATTGTACTAGGCCTAACTGAATTTAATTAGTTTGGGCCAACCGTTGCATGTAGTCCAACATTATTCTATTTTTGTTATAATTATAAATTAAAATTCATCCGATCTGGCATTTGATGGTCCTCCACACAACACAACCAACAACGACTATCAATCATCGATTTATCGGCGTCGCGACGCATGGCCATTGTTGTTACTCGATCCCATGGAGTGGAATGCGGCGTGGGTTTTTGTCCTGTCGCTTTGTTCGACTAGATAAAATTAAGCTAACAGAATATTATTGGGGCGCTCCTGAAACATTCATTCATTTTGTTTAAATGCATCAAAATCGAACCAACAAGTGCTAGTTCCTATGCACAGAACAAAGAAATTTGATAGTTTCAATGTACCGGATAAATCTAAAATGGCTGCCGATTGAGACAAGTGCGCGTTTGGCAAAGCATTCAGAAAAGTCCTATTTTTACTGATTATTGGAATATTTTGGTAAACAAATCCATTCCAACGAATGCAGTGAGATATTATACATCAAAATAAAGCATAAGATAACTGTTTACTTACTTCAGGCATGTTTAATTATTTGTGATCGTGTTGCTTCCAAATTCCTGACCTACTTTAGATTTTGAAAGAGCAGCGTGGCGTTTTATCAAGCTGTGTCACGTGATCTAATTAATTCCCGGAAAAATTATATCTCGAATACCAAGACACAAAGCAAAAGATCCGCTTAGATTGGCCGTTTTCTCCCGAAGAATTCTCGTAATCTCCAGTTTCAACCAATGAAATTGGAGAGAGGATAAGCTAATTATCCATTAGCGGCTGGATTAGCGACAGCAAGATTATCAAATGTCAACACCTCTAAGCTAAACATATGGCTTCGGGATAAATTGCTCGCCACGGGGAACAAGCAAGAACAAAGGCGCATAGTTCAAGAAATTCCTTTGTCCGGTTTTTCCATTGATCTTATAATAAAATCTATAATCTTTAAAGGTTTTTTCATCCTTTGTTTTTAATCTGAAGTATTGACTGCTTTGTCTACATGACATTGACATCGCATTTAGAAATGAACAGTAATAAAATTCAACATTCTCGTGTCTTGTGTGCAGACCTTTATTATAAAAATCTTGTATACCGTTCTATGGGGGGGGGGGCTATCTGGTTTGAATAGTATAGGTGATTTAAAATTAAGATAATATATTAATATAATACATGCACTGATAAAAGCTAAGGATTCAAAGAAAAGCCAAAAGGCTTATATTAATTCGTCTCCTTATTAATTAGTATAGGTTACCTTGGCACGGTGTCCGGGGCTAATTCCTGCTAGAGCAGAACACTTTTTTCCAAGATAAAATCGAAAAACTCACGTGCGGGGCATATTATTGCTACCGTTTGCCGCCCGCCCCCCTCCTACTCTCTAACCATAAACAAAGTAGGCTAACGGTTCCGAAATGAAAAGCAATCTTGTCTCAGAGCTTTTGATTTTTTTTATATCAAATTCGAGGGTAATCCCCCGGACCTTGACACTGTCGAGATCTCCACGTTGAACCCGCTGCTGCTCGAATTCCACGACAAGAGGGGATGGGGATAACATTTAGAAGATCGATAGCTGATAAGCCCTATGAAGAAATAGATTCGTATTTTAACAAATTTAACAGAAATGAAATGAAATTGGGTTTAACATACCGCTCCGAACTGGGCTAATGAAGACGGGCATTCGCCATACAGAGGACTATAAGGGAAATTTCGCCCGGGTAGCGGCCTACTCTTATATCGAATTTCAATTGTCAAGAGAACATTTACGTGCACGCCAATGTGGAGACTAGACCTCGGTTTTTTGTACCATCCGAACGACTAGACAGCTGTCAATGACCGGCATCACTGACAAGGAGGAACTATGCAGGAAAATCTGGGTGAATGCAGGGATCAAACACCCGACCCCATGAGGAAAGCGAGCTAGCGCCTCATCCATTTAGCCCCACCCCTCCAACGAGTTTAACAAGACATCATTAAATTGGCTAACCGATAGTCTTATAATAAATAGGTTCCGTGTTTTAATCGTCCTCTTTATTCCCATTTTCAAAATGTATACAAATGTATATTTCCCCACAAGATTGAAAAATAATGAAAAACACAATCATAAAATATATATTAAGTATATAACTGAATATAAATCCAATAAACCAGGTATAACAATTTCCAGCCCTTTTTTTAAAATTATATTTTATTTTAGAAAAGATGGTAATTTTGTCAGAAATAATCAGGGACAATCAGGTTCTAATTACGTTACGTAATAAGTTGATGTGTCACAAACAAAGCTTTGTTATCATACAGTGGACGGGCATATGGCCATAATATAATCTCGTATTTACAAAATCACAGTTTGGCTTTGTTTATTTGTATCCTACAAAAGTTATGTACGCTCGCTAAAAATTATTTATGGAATAAAAATTACTGATTTATATTGATTTAAACTATATTTTATTCAAATAAGATACATGTTATACATTGTAAATTGTCAAAGTTAAGGATTCAAAAACAAGCCAAAGGCTTATATTAATTCGTCTCCTTATTTAATAAATATACTAAAATAGACGTATGATATATACACTTCACATACAAAATACATTTAACAGTGCAGTATTTTGTATTCACTATTAATCGTGCATGCAAGTTATTTAATAGTTTGTGTCACTTACAGTGCCTTACCATTTTATTATACGTTTAGAGGACGTTAGATGTATATTAACCGATAATTCAGTTAATATTTTACGATGGTTATTCTAGTCTTTTAGATAAATGTATAAATTTGTGGACTATATTAAAAATGTGCATATTCATTTGCAAAGTAATTTATATTAACATGCAGCGTTTCGACTATCAAGCAAATGATAACGTAAAACATATTTAGAGAGTAAAATGAAGTCATATAATATACATGTTTTGACCTATAGGGGGGTTCTGACCTATGAGTCAAAATCCCCTAGGGGGTTCTGACCTCAGGGGGATTGACCGTATCCCGTACATTATAACGAGCACTTGATCAAAACAATGAAATGAACCGATTCGTAATGAAATGAAATTGGGTTTAACGTCCTACTGTTCTGCTCCTAAACTGGGCGAATGAAGACGGGCATACGCCATACAGTGTGCTATGATGAGGACAATTTTGCCCGGGCAGCGGCGCTACGGCCTACTTCTATATTGAATTCCAACTGCCAAGGAATCTTTTACATGCACGCCAATGCGTAGACGGGTACCTCAGTTTTTCGTCCCACCCGAAAGACTAGACAGCTGTCATTGACAGATCCTGCATCCCTGACAAGGGGATACCAAGGTGGAAAATCTGGATGAACTGTCTCTGTCAATGCAGGGATCGAACACCCGACCTTTAGGCTAGCGAGTCAGCACCTTACCCACTTAGCCACCGTGACCGCCGACTCGTAATTTAGTGATAAAATAATCAATCTGTTTCACTGACGATTACGAATATCTTGGCCTAGCGAATATTCACTGCTGATCAGTGTGTCAAATAATATGAAATGAAATGGGGTTTTACGTCTTACTGCTCAGCTACTCATGGACCAGCGAAGACGGGCATACGCAATACAGTGTGCTATATAATATGGAATTAAAACTTTTTTTTCTGACATCATTTATTCAATAAATATTTACATATTATAAAAGTACACTTTATAGTTGGAAGATCTGAAAACAAGCTGGAGTTTAAATAAAGTCATCTCCCTAGGAATATAATAAAGCACATTATATAGTAGAGTCAAATTGCAGAAAAACCCTAAAAAAAATTGCAAGAAAACGTTTTATTGCATTTTCTTATAGTATTTGGACCAAACAACAACGTATCAAAAGTTGTCCGAAATTGAGTTTCCCAACGGGTCTAAATATGACGTCAGAAATAATATACTGGTATAAAATTAGAAGGTAAATTGTGTTTAATCTCATTCAATTAGTTAGTGTATGTTTTGTATAATGTTCTTAATGGACGTAATGTGCAAATAAAAAAAGAGGATATAGCACAGAATGTAGTAGAAACGTAGTATGGTTAGCAAAACGATTATCTGATGTTCATATGGTATTCCAATATATTATACCGGCCCGTAGCCCCAAATTAGCCCCCGTCCCGCCCATATTTCGCCAAAAATAAGATATAAGATAAGATAAATTTTATTGTATCATTGCATCCACCAAGGACAGCATACACATTTTAAACAAAAGTTGGTCATACAATTATAACATAAGTTGGTCATACAATTATAACATAAAATTTGGGGTGAACCTTAATGGATGTACAATCTGATATAATAGGTCTATAAACAACGAAAGATGGTCAGTTGAAAATCAGTATAGAGCTAAAACGAAAATTATCGAAACTAGTCTGGAAAGTAAACAAACTATTTCTACTGTAAGTATTAGTATAATAAACATATTATATTAAACAAGGGTGTTGGTTAACGTTAACAGGTAACTCTGACGCTCTTTCTTGGAGACAGTTATATATATATGAAGCAACCTGTCTAGCAATTTCGTTTGGGGGATTAAAAACATTAATCATATTGCACGAGATGTGTGGATTGCTTTTGAAAATTGGCGTAAATTTTGAATTTCTAAGATTGTTATATCTATTACAGTCAAATATGAAATGGTTTTCATCTTCTATTTGGTTATCATTACATTGTTTACATAAACGTGCACGTGGCGGAATATTTTTATAACGACCACGCTCTATCTCGAGATGGTGTGTACCAATGATTTCTTAGGAGCGTTCTTAGTCGGCCACATCCTCAGCCCCTCCAAAAAATTCCGTAGCCCCACCAAATTTTATGAGCTGGCCTCGGGCCCGTATTATACCATGTAAAATATATTTTTGTATAATACATGTATATTGGTGTATGTGTGTGTTTTGTATAATGTTCTTAATGGACGTATAGGCAAATAAACTAGTTGAAAAGTTGAAAGTTGGTACGGAAAGGGTATGCGAAACTCGAGTTGTGAGAGGAGGAGAAAGAATAAAAGAGAGACTGGTAGTTTCAGGAATGGGGGGGGGGGTCATCTAGCTTGCGAAGGTATTTTATAGTTCGTAAATGCCATTTAATAATGAATCAGGACGAGTATTAGCACCTTTCAAGAGGTAATAATTATGGTAAGCAATGTCAATCAAGGCAAGCCAATAACAAGTCAACGGTTAGGTGCACGTCAAGCAAAACTTAACGGTTAGGTGTACGTCAAGCAAAACTCAGAGGTGTACGTCAAGCAAAACTAAAGCAAAACTTAACGGTGCACGCTTAGTATAATCAATTAAGATAAGGATATTGATAAGCATATTTTGTCAAGAAACGGTGAGTAAATAATACGTGCTAAAACTATTTAAATGACAATATTAGTGTCAGTCATTATCATATATTTTCAACCCTTTTGAAATAAAGTTAATTTTATTATTATTATAGAACCGTATATATTTTAATGAGGCACGTGATATCCTACATTTGCATATAAAGATGATGCTGTGCGAAAGATGTCCTTGAAAGTTGATGCTGTGCGAAAGACGCTATGTCGAGAGCGCGAAGGACAAATGAAATGTGGCAGAGCGCAAAAGTAAAATGTAATGAGAGAAATGTCAAGTGTCGACACGTCAATAATGGCATTTTCAAACAAAACATTTGTCATTCCACGCTTAACATCTGACATTTTACATTCAAATCTTTCCTTCTTCTTCTGTACTGTGTACTTTTTACATATAATCAATGGGAAAGACATTGCAGCAGAGCATTTAATATTAGCAGCGATACCCTTCCATACCCCTCCACCCCATGCTCATCACCATTACTAAATATTTCCCATTATATCTACTCCCTTCCAAGTTTTATTGTACGAATCAATATTTGTATATAATAACTATGTTGCAGAGTGTATTCATTTAAATTAATAAGCAAATTGTTTGTATATTAGTCATTGTTGACTGGCCTTTTAATATATATATATATATACAAGCATGAATAACTTTAACTGCCTTGTGTTAAATTGTATCCGCCTTCTGATTATATGTACACTATGTAATGTAATAGCTATATGCATAGGCATCTGGAATAAAAAATTACAATATATTGAGGTTTGCTTGGAATGAATAAATGAATGAAATGGGGTTTAACCTCCTACGCTTATGCACCTAACCTTGGCTAATTGAAGATGAGCATACGCCATACAGTGAGGGACATTTTGCGCGAGCAGCAACTGAATTCCAACTGCCAAGGGATCTTTTACGTGCATGCCAATATGTACACGGGACCTCTGTTTTCTGTCCCATCCGAAGATTTGCTAGGAGAGATGGACATTTCCTCTTATCTAGAAAATAAGATCATTATTTGTTTCATGAATTTTTCGAAATCGTAATTTGACAAATGAATTGAAATTAAAAACATTTAAAATCAGTGTAATAAACATTGTTTCGACTAGCGCCAATTTTTTAATACTCACTCTGCTTTTCCAACATCATCATTATTTGTTTCATCAGTTTTTATTTAAGAGGTAATATTTCAGATGTCCAGTGGATGCTGCTGCACAGTCTGATTAATTGGGTGATTGGAATTTAGATCTCGAAGGAGTGCTGGGATTTCGGTTAAAAAAACACATAATAAGGCTATGTAGAACCATTTACAAGTTGATGTCTCCATAGCATCCGATACAGCGCTTTGTGAATTTGTCGCAGGGGGATTTCAAATTAATATAATTCAAATCTATAAGGCTATATTTGAGTTTTTTGACCACTTTCAAGTTGCTGTACTCCTGGAATAGCATGAAAGCACATTTAAGGGGAGGGGGTGGGGTTGTCGGAATTACAAAATATTCATTATCATCTGTCCGTTTCTGGTGAGTTTCCACAGGACTGCAAAATATCGTCCAGGAATTATGACACTTGGAATTCCCTGCATTACAAAATAATCCTAAATCAACACTTGTTTAGGAGCCTAAAATATTTTCTTAAAACAGTTTTCCTGAGAGAGAGATAAGTGGGGTTTAACATCCACTCGACATGAACTAGGTCATTTTTGGACTAACATGGTTCACTTGTAATTCAGTAATTTGCTTCTGTGTAGTTAGGGTTATTAGCTATGGAAGTAAACTGGAGAAAACCCATGAGGATGGACAGAAGACCCTACTCCTTCTCACTTTCAATACAGTGTGCTATCAGGGAAATTCTGCCTGGGCAGTGGCTCTATGGCCTATTCTTAAATTCATATTACAACTGACAAGGGATCTTTTACGTGCATGCCAAGACTCAATGACAGATTTATTCAAACATGACAGAGAGAAGAGAAATGGGGTTTAACCTCCACTCGACACAAACTAGGTTATTTCAGGACTAACATGTTTTAATAATTCAATAATTTGCTTGCGTAGGGGTCTTAGCAGTGGGAGGAAACCATGAGAAGAGAACAAAGATTTTTATTACACAACGTAAACTGCAAATCAAAGATTTATTGTAAGACGAATCCACAGAAAAAAACAATATTTATTTCTTAATAATACAAGACTTCTTTGAATTTATTTTTCAATCTGCTAAAAACACAGATCCTATTTCGTTTTGTTTTTTATAGTTCCAAATTTTGTTATACTTGTCTTTACTACACTAGGTTGAAGTGAGGGATTAGCGAATGAAAAAGTCTCTTACAGCGACTTCTTGGCTTGCCATGCTTGGAACTGTTGGTTAACCACTAGAAACGTCATCTCTGATTGATAAATCGATGTCAGATGCCATAGGTTCAAAAGCTACACTTGTCAGATATTCATTGAGTGTAGGTCATCAAAAGTATAAAATAACAAAACGAAATATAGATCTGTATTTTAATCACATTGTGCTTAATCAGATTTTTGTTGTAGACAAAAAAATCATTTGTGCTATGAACAAATTTTTATATGGAATTGTTAATTCTTTACAAAATAAAGAAAAAAAAATTCTTTTCTTGAGAGATTTACTTCTGAGTTTGCACAATTTCAGATTTTTTTGCATGATAATATTCATAATTAGAGGCAGGTGCTTGCTATATGAATGTCCGAATTCTGTTTAACACAGATTTATACAAATGTTGGATTGTCCGAATTCCGTAAAATACGATTTCATATGAATGTTGGGTTGTCATTTTTTGTTTTCCATACATATGCGAAGTGATGATTAAAGTTCTTGTATGAATAAGCGGCTAAGCACCATATTTTATTGCGCAGATTTGGCAATTTGGTCTTTTAGAATGAGAATACTCTGTCGTTGCTCCGGGGGTAAAATACTAATCTGCTGATCAGTTAGTTGAAGGACTTGCATAATAAGAGCAGCCTTTTCTTGATCTTGGGCAGATATCTGTGTTCCTGGTGTTAAATTTGCCAGACCAGCTAGGTTTTGGACGCCTGATCCCAACAGTCCTGGTAAGCCTTGAGCCATGGAACGACTAGGTGCTGTCTGTGCCATACTTCTTGGTGGCATATCGCCCATCATTCTCGGATCATGCAAATCTTGATTAGGGAACGGTCCACCCATGTCTGGGCCACCCATTTGTCCTCTTGAAGTTGATCCACCTCGTACATCTCCCATAATACCATGTGGCCCAGGTCCACCACGATTCATTTGAGGTCCTGATCCTCCCATCTGTGGCCCTGGCCCTCCCATCTGTGGCCCTTGCCCTCCCATCTGTGGCCCAGGTCCTCCCATTAATGGCTGTGGTCCTCTCATTTGTGTTCCTTGTCCTCCAATTTGTTGTCCAGGTCCTCCAATCTGAGGTCCAGGTCCCCCAATCTGAGAACCCAAACCTCCCATCTGTGGTCCTGGTCTTCCAATCTGTGGTCCTGGTCCGCCCATCTGTGGTATGGCTCCTCCAATAAGAGGCACTGGTCCTCCTTGTCTTGGTGTCATTCCAACATCACCACCAGACTGAACATCACTTAACGGCTGAGATGTATCTCTGTATAACATAGTCAAGGCAACCTGTGGGTCCACTATCTTCATGACAATTTGTGCCTGAAGCAGAGCATATGCAAGTTGGGGATTGGCCAACAACATGTTACGTGCCTCATTTGGATTATTCTGAATACACAATTTCATCTGTTTCATCAGCTCAAACATCTGCTCTGGCGGTAAGCTTGCTACGGCTTGTGAAATTGCTTCTGGAGCTTTCTCCGGCTCCACTGGATCTCCATATGGACTCTCTAAAACTGGCCCTCCAAAGGCCTGCTGCATCCCTTTCATTTCCTCTTTGTTATTTTCTCCAGCTGCCACCCCAACACGAAGTGGTCTACCATTAAAGTCATGATTATTTAAATTTCTCATGGCACTTTGTGCCGTTTCGGTATCCTGGTACTCACAGAATCCATATCCTTTCGGTTTGCCGGTTTCTCGATCGTACACGAGTCTGAAGCTTACAACCGGCCCGGCTTGTATAAAAATCTCTTTTAGTTGTTCTTCTGTGGCTTCGTATGGAATATTACCAACGAATACTGATCTTGTCGCTCGTTCAGACGCACTTATTGGTGCATTGTTCATAAACTGATCCATTTGAAGAATATTTCCTCCTTGATTTCTCATAAACGACGCCATTTTCGTGTGCTGTACTTGATTACCAAGTTGTGGTCATTCCACCGGAAGTAAGTTTCTACGCTATACAAAGGGATCGCTTTTAATAAAAATGAACTGTTGAAATAAAATGTCTTGGAATTATGACAAATATAAGATTAGGAAATGAATAAAGCGACAATTATTAATTGTTATGAACTGATTTTATTTTTCTAACCTATTTGACCAATTCGCTTTTCGGATTTTTGGAACGCAATCAAGTACGACCCATTTAACAACAGGATATAGACCACTGATCTTCGCCCATTTAATAATGCACAGCTGAAAGTTGCATAGTCCTGGTGGCATGGTACTACCACTGACTTACATAGTAGTTATATTAGTTACAATTCAGCCCCCCCCCCCTTCTTTCCGTGTCTCGTATTAAGCATAAAAAGGTTGACCCTGAGCGTGGAATGTCATTTCTTTTTGTGTATAATCGTATTCATTACATTACTAAAAGAAAGTGAAAATCGCACTTAGGCCAATGCCTCCTACTTCAGTACTTGTTACGAGGTGACTGATTCCCCAATTTTACTTGTATATACCATGCTTTGTTGCCCAATATTGAACTCTGCACATTTTCCTATTGAGACAGAGAAATGGGGTTTAACATCCACTTGACACAAACTTGGTCATTTCAGAACTAATTTTCATTAATTTGCTTGGACGTAGAAATCTTTACCAATTGGAGGGGGAGAGAGAGAGAAATGGGGTTTAACGTCAACTCAACACAACTAGGTCATTTCGGGACTAACACATGGTTTAATTTTATTTCAATAATTCGCTTGCGCGTAGGGGTCTTTAGCCGTGGGAGGAAACCCACGAGGTTGAGAAGGCGCCCCTATCTCCATGTCACATACGCTCACACCAGGGCTCGAAACCACAGGTGACCGGCCAGCTAAAGGTTGAAGCGCGACACTCTAAACCATCGCAACCCCCGCCAGTTGGAGGAGACTTATATAATATGGTTAATTTTACCTCATTAATTCACTGGCACATAGGGGTCTTTAGCAGTTAGTGGAAACCTATGAGGTTAGATAGGGGACCCTACTCCTTCCCATGTACAAGCAGAGAATTGAAACCATGCCACCCAAGGATGGACCTCTTGATGCATCATGCACACGTTAAACATTGCCCCCCCCCCCACTCATGCATAATAAACATCTACATGGATGTTTTACCTCAATTAGAAGCAGAGTTGGTCAAAGATCAAGAGATGAAGCTAGATACATTTTGTGACCCTGCAGTTGGCCTTCATATTTAGACCGGATTAGGTTGGATGGTAAAATTGCCTCTGTTGTGTGCCGGTTTCGATGTCACTTCTATGTGAAAAGGTGTAAAGTCACCTGCCCAACGCCCCAACCTTGTGGGTTTTCTGCAGTTTCCTCCCACTGATCAAGACCCCTGCACTGTAGCAATTTATGTACCTTGGATGTTAAAGCCCATCTCTTTATCTGACAAAGGAATGGAATGGGGTTTAACGTCCTACTATTATCCACCTTACCTGGGCTAATAAAAGAAGGACATACGCCATACATTGTGCTATGAGGGAAATTTTGCCAGGGCAAAGGATGAATCCATTTTTAAAAATCCTGCCCTCTGTGAGGTGATGAGCGTAAATGATATCAGACTATTAAAAAACCCTGGCCTCGCTGATGTGATGTGTATAAAAAAAAGAGAATGAATAAAATCAGACTATTAATAACACTGGCCTCGCTGATGTGATGGGGTTAAAAAACAGAATCAATACAAAGAGAATACATGTGACAAGATTTATTTCACATACACTTGATGATGTCAAAATAAAGACAAATATACAATAGAGAGCCGACAGAAATTAGACTTGGATAATCTACGATAAAAAATACATATGTTACATCACACGTATCCATCAAAGCCATCTCAAGACATCGCCACTAGCGTAATCAACACCCCTGGTGGCTATAGTCAAGCAAGACACCGCCATTAGTGTAATGACTAATAAACACCCCTAGTAGCTATAGTCAAGCAAGACATCGCCACTAGCGTGATCAACAATCCTGGTGGCTATAGTCAAGCAAGACATCGCCACTAGCGTAATCAACACCCCTAGTGGCTAAAGTAAAGCAAGACATCGCCACTAGCGTAATCAACACCCTTAGTGGCTACAGTCAAGCATGATATCGCCACTAGCGTGATCAACAATCCTGGTGGCTATAGTCAAGCAAGACATCGTCACTAGTGTAATAAACACCCCTGGTGGCTATAGTCAAGCAAGACATCGTCACTAGTGTAATCAACACCCCTAGTAGCTATAGTCAAGCAAGACATCGTCACTAGTGTAATAAACACCCCTAGTAGCTATAGTTGAATTTAAATCCAGCATCTGAGGAGATAACCATCCTTAGTGGAAGCAGCTGCTTTTTTTTTCAACTCTAATTCAAAATTATCTCATTGTTACAAAAGCATAAATCAACTCACTTTCCACTGAGTTCATTTAGTCACATCAGATTCTGTTGATAATGCAAGATTGAGTCAACTTTCTATGTATGTTACTAAGGAAATTAAAAAAAGAAGATCTTCTGGTTTTAATATCTATAGCAACTGATGACTAATGATCAAAGGGGTGGGACTGAGGCTCCGTGTAAAACTGGTGATAAAAGCTTTTTACTTCGACTGGGTTACTAACGGCACGGCACAGAAATATACTTAATGAAGTTACAAGACACGATATAATTAGCACTTTCTTGTTTGTAACTTTATTACAATGGTTACAGCGATTTTTAGTAATAAAGGTACATTACTATGGTTACTTCAAGTAATAAAGCTACATTACTATGTTACCAATGGCTATTTCAACACATTACTATATTACCATGGCGATTTAAAGTAATAAAGCTACATTACTATACATTACCATGGCGATTTCAAATAATAAAGGTTAATATTACTATATAACCATGATGATTTAAAATGATAAAGGTATATTACTATATTACCATGGCGATTTCAAGTAAACCTACCATGATGTAAAATACTATGACAATATACATAAATGATCCACATACAACAAATTTACTATTTAACAGTTTAACAGATCAAGATGGACAGACTAAACTACATCCATTAAATTCATATTTAGGCGAAGTGAGGGGGGTGGGGGCTTGTGAAAATGACAGCTGCCAAAATTGGATCATTTTTTTAACTGGGCGAGAATTTTTTCTTCATTTAATAGGTATTTGTTGTTTGTCCAGGACTTGTAGACGTGAATCAAACGATAAATGCAGCATGGAGATTAATATCATTTTCATGAGAAGATAAGTCCTGCAAGACTCAAAATACTTGACCAAATAATATTACAAATTATTATGAAGTTTTTTTTATAATAAAGCAAACATTTAATACCATATTGAAAGTGAAAAAAATTATTGTATTATTATTCCGTCAAATTCTTTGAACAGATATGAAAATGGACTAAAAAAAAAGACAATATTATTATTTACACATTTTCAGTATTGAAGTATGTACCACTTATAATAATGCCCACGGTTTCGATATTTTAAATGCAAAAAGCCAGTAAACTCCAAAAATGCAGAAATAACTTTCATGAAGCCTTCAAAAACAACATATGGACGAAAAACATCTTTCTCGCATGCATGCGATTTTCATTGTTAGTAATAATACAATTATTTATACTTCTGATCTTGTATTTTTTCGATAAATCAAAATATCATTTTAGTTATTATAATACTTTTTCAATTTTTGGCCATTTTGAAATTTTCTCTTCGGAAGCTGGATGTGTTGGTTCAAAAATGAAAACAATCAGTAACAGGGTCGATTACAAAATAGTTTTTTTTAAAACTTTTAAGAAATAAAATGACGTATTTACAATGCATATAAACAGAAAAAGAAGATAAAAAGAATTCAGAACTTTTTTTTTTATCGATTTACAAATAGTATTAATTCCTATTCATCAACAACCACGACGGTAAGACTTGGTTACGAGACTGGATATTCTTTTTCATACATTTCCTCTCTCGCTCTAATTTCAAACATTACACACATTTTTTCCTTTATACATCCAGTCCGTCTTATTGCTTCGTGACCCACCCTCAAATTATTTTTTTTAACATCCTCTAAATTATGACATGTATATTACGGTATTTCTTTTTAAAAATCATGTCCACATTTAGTTAGGGTGAAAATGTTAGGTGGGCCAAAGCCAAAACAATGAATATCTCTTTATTTGTGACTCTTGATTCATTTTTATAAAATCCTAATTTACACTTTTTGAAAAGTTTGTAAAATATTTATTTGTCGTCTTTTCCCTTCTCATCATCGTCGTTATCGTTGTGTGTGTGCCACGTTAGGCGTTCCTCGTAAAAAGCGATGACAATTTGAGGACATTTCACATTTGCTTGTCGAGCTGGTACTAAATCGGCCTCGTCACTGTCTTTCCTAAAGAACAAGAAAAAATACAAGTATTAAACATATATTATGCAAGAGCTAAATCTGCTTATTGCAGGTTTTTCTTTAGGCCTTAAATGCTATATATAAATTATAAATTAGACATTTAGTAACAAAAAAAGACCATATTCAACTCTGGATGTCATCGCTAGCCTGTGATATTTAACGGATTAGGATTCGATTTGATTAAATCATGAAATGGATAATTGAGACTTGTGTTTATTGTACCGACTATAGTAATGATCAAGGCCAGGCGAGCCTCAAAGTAAAATGGGAACACACCAAAGATGAGCAATTCACTAACAACAGTAGTAGGACAAGACTACAGGAAATAGGGGACTCGGCAAACGGCAAAGTAATTTATGTTTTGTGTTTTTAAAAATAAGGTGACCAATTTAGTCAAAGTTTACTTATAGCCTTAGCAAAAATGAATACTTTTTTTTTAGTTTTTCGTTGTTATGCCAATCAAAACTTGAAATAATCTTCTTGTAAATTATCGTCAAGACTTCAACAATAAAGGCTATCCTACGGCTCTATTTTTTAATGTGAACAATGGCAGGGATGTAGACATGATTGCTGATTAGTGGGAATAAGATTCGATAGAATCAACTGTAGAATGAGTATATTAAAAATTGATCATAAAACGAAACGTACCACACCCTTAACGTCATCTAAACCTTTAACATTGAGTACCGTAAATTGGTCTATTTACGGCAAATATACAAATTTACAGACCGTAGGATTATGAAATGAATAGACCTACACAACTTCTAAATATAAACAAAATACCAATACTTCTTAGTTAAAATAATTTGGGATGATAGGGTCTACTACGGCACACAAAAATAAATAATGCCATAGCAGACATGGTTTGTGTGGGCTTTTACCATGGCTTTGCCGTTTGCCGAGGTAAATTTTCGAGCGCCGAGTTTGTGAACAGAGTGAGAAGGACGTTCGTTCGTATTTGGAGTTTTAACATCCACTTCCACCTAGGGTGATATCGTAGCCAATGAGTAGGACAAAGTCATTTAAATACGACTGGGCGATTTCTTTTTTTTTCTTTGTGCTGGGTGGCAAAAACTAGTGCCGGGCATAAGCGTACGTCGTGGCTACATCCCTGCATTTTGAACAATTTTTTAAATGTAAACATAATTTACCATTTCATGAGAAACATCAATTCTCCACTGCTATCTGTAGCTCCTATAATTCTTTCTGGCTGTAACCCTCGATCAAATCCTCTTGGTTTATTATCATCTTCCTGCAAAATAACAGGTTATCAGCTAATGTAAGAAGCTTTCAAAACAATCAAACAAAAAACAGAGATGATTAATCCCAGTAGGGAAACAAATTAGTAAATTTGGTTGGAGAAAGAGAAATGGGGTTTAACTACGCTTGACATAAAATAGGCCATTTTGGGACTAACATATGGTTTTAGTTTATTTCAATAAGAAGGTGACCCTAATTCTTGCTGCGTACAACTGGGGAATCAAAACCACGCCAGTTAACTCAAATGACAGGCTTTATAATACAGCATGCATGTGTTAACCATTCGGCAATCCACTCCCCCTAAATTTGGTTGGAACTTTCATGTGTCAATTTTTTTTCAATAATTCACTTGAGCTTAGGAGTCTTCAGCAGTGAGAGGGAACGTTTCAGTCGACACAAATTAGGTTATTTTTGGACTAACATGGTAAAATTTTATTTAAATAATTCACTTGAGCTTAGGACTCTTAGCAGTGGGACCTGGAAGGAAAAAAAACATGAGAAAACTCATAGACAACCCCACTCCTTGCCATGCACAAGCTATAGAATCGAAACCAAACCACTTCACACTGAGTTTTTATATATGTGTGCGCCAACCTGTACATAGGGACTTTGCTTTTCTGTCCCATCCAAACAACTAGACACTGTCCTTGTCAGCCCTCCATTATCCAACACTGACAATAGGAAACCGTGCAGGGGAATTTCTGAGGAACCCAGCCACCACTGACAGCACACAAGAGACCTTGGTTTTCGAACCACTACTTTACCGAGCCCCATAATGAGAGAAGAAATGGGGTTTAACATCCACTTGACAAACTAGATCACATATGTTTTAATTTAATTTCAATTATTTGCTTGCGCGTTGGGTTCTTTAGTAGTGGGAGGATAGATGAGGAAACCTACGAGGTTCTACAACCGGCTTTATGATACAGCGCACGTATGCTAACCATTCAGCCATCCAATCCCCGATCCATAATGAAACTCGTCGACAAAACCACTGGTTAGCGTTATTGTTTAATAAGTCATTTCTGGATATTTTGTGCAAATTAATATTAAAACATGCAGAGGAGAAGAGCTTAAGTTCTTAAGCATACATCATGCAAGAGCTAAATCTGTTTGTTGCAGGCCTGAAATGTTATCTAAATTATAACCAGACCACAATCCATAATGTATCTTTAATTTCTGGGGATAATAAATACAGTGCCTCCCACAACCAAGCTTGGATTCTATCTTCAGAACACTTATAATTAATCTATTAACCTAGCGAACTGACAGTGACAATGGCAGACAAAATGTCTCCACGGTAACCAAATAATGACCAACATACAGTGCAAGGCCTACAGGCACACATCAAAACATAAAGCAAACTATGAATAAAAGCGTATTATCTTTAAATACAGAAAGATACTCACGCTGGATTTTACCTCAGTAATTTTTTTCTTTTTCTTAGCTGATGTGTCATCAACACCATTTGGTTGTTTTCGCTTCTTTTCTTCCTTCTTTTTTCGGTTATTTTCAAACTCTGCGATCAAATCGGGACAATCTAAATTTTCTTCCGGTTCCCATGTGTTTTCTGAACTGGAAAAAATGGAATGTAGTTCAAAATCTCGTCAACTTTGGTAAGTTTGATACATGGCTTTTTTTTTTGATGTGCAATGCCATGGAGGCAAATTTTAATTGGACATTGATGTAACCAGCTACTCTAAATAATCCCAGGCCATTTTTTTTAAACATCCACTCCACACAAACGTCATTTTGGCATTAACATAATATGGTTGTTTAATAATATTTCAACACGTCTTTAGCAGTTAAAGGACACTTGAGTACTCCTTCGAGTTCGGACAAACTTACCCCTTGTAACTAAAAGTGATAACCAGAGCAATTTATTCAATGACAGAATTGACGATCTAAGTCTACTTTGTCATGACCAGAAAAAGAGCCCAAAATGTAACATCATTTGACAGTGTGACACTATTAACTTCACTTCAGAAACAACACAGTGACACAGCCCACTCGTGCAACACTGCATCCTCATCATAACAGCAAGTTATATGCGACTTTTAAATTTCCTTCTGTTGGACCATTGAATGTATTGATAACAAAGAGGCTAGTCATTAAGATTGTTATTTTGACTGAATCCATGACCACTCAGGAGTGGACCAACCATAAATACTACTTGGACCATACAAAAAGACTGCTCGGACAAATAATAAAGTGTTGTTTTACTATATAAATTAATTGGTCCTAGTGGTCTTTTGGTTTTGTCCGAGTGGTCTTTTTATTTTTTTACACGAGCGGTCTGGAAATATCTTTTAGGAAATAATTTAATTGCAGGGCGCTGCCCCCTCAGTATTATTACTGACTTACTCAGGATAGCCTTTCCATCTTAATAGATATTCCCTCTTTCCATTTTTCATACGTCTATCAACCACCTTTTCTACTGTAAATTCTTCCTCCTCCTCCTCAACGGCAGGAGATGCACCTTTTTCAGTTGCCACTTCCATTTTTATAAATTAACACTTTTTGTAGCTGAAAAGTAGAAAATATGAAATCAATAATATACTGGTAAAATGAAATGGGGAGTTTTTACGTTCTACTTTATTACACTGAACATGCACTTCTGCCATACAATTACAATGTGTGTTTATAACTAAATTAGTCGCCAAGGAGACATTCCTTACAGGTCAACCACTTTCAATTTCACACGATGTCAGAATTTTATGACCAAACCCAACTAAAAATAACCTACCATCTTGTTTATTAACGCGAGATTTCGTCAATTCACCATGTTTGGTGTAACTTGTGAGTAATGTTTCCCTTGTGCGAAATTTACTAACAGGATTATTAATATGGACGACATACGCTATGCATTGCACTTTGAGGAATATTTTGCGCAGACAGTGACCCACTATTAAGAATTTCATTTTGTAAGGTGTCTTTTGTTCACAAAAGTCAAGAACTTGGTGGTAATGGTTTTTCGTCCATCACGACTCTGAGCAGATTGCCATTGCATTGATATCGATGGGAGAAGACTAATTGCTATAAATTTAAAATCTTTTTTAAAAATAGTTATCCCAAGTTTATGCAAGGGGGTTGACAACTGATATATGTATGGCTTCCACTGTTATTGTTATTCGTTTTGATATGACCGGCAATTTTTTTTTGGGAAAAAAAATTAGTCCACCTTTAATTCGCCTAAATCCTGATTAATCAAATTAAAAGATTCTCAATCACTTTTAAAACGAATTATTTAAGTTATCTAAATAGCCCTGGTCATTAAACTCGGTCAATGGCATGCGTTATACCCCAGCAGTTTGGGATTTTAATTGTAAGAAAGTAAAGTAATTGTGTTCTTGTCTGAGTTCGGCGCCATTTTGAAAGGCATGAAATTGACAATGTTGTGAAAACCAAAACTAAGTAAAATGTCAAAAAATTACCAATTTCTGATACAAAATTAAGTAAAAATATAAGATCTGCTTGAAATGTTTTATTACTTGGCGACAAAATGGTCTTAAAACACCGTTAAATACTTGAAAACTACCAAAATATTTTTCACCCCTTTACCTTTTCCACAAAACGTCTCTTCTTTCACGTTCACGCATGCGTCAATCCTATATCCGGGAATTCATTATCGTCGTTTTCGCGGGAAAATTCCGGAATCTCCCGTAAATGAACGAATTAAGTCGCAAAACCTTTTCCTTTTGTTTTTTAATATTTAATTTACGGATTGTCTACCTACATTTATTGATTACAATTCTTGAGCTTTGAATTTTACGAAAAATATATCATTTAACGGTCAGTAGATTTCATTTACGGAAATTAATTAGGTCACGTGATATGCCAATATAAAAGCTTTGCTTGCTGCATGCAGCCATATTAAAAACACGAAGATTCGTTATAAAAGAAAAAAAATAGTAAAATGCCTGAAGTAAGTATGATCAGTAACTGCTAATTTCATAATCGCTTATTTATTAGGCTGCTACTTAATTCACAGCCTAGTAAACGTGTGTTTTGTAGCATGGATTTATAATTTCTGTTCTCTCCCACACACGTTGAGTTGCTCTTGGCTTGCCTTCTTCTGTGATTAGGACTAATAGGAGGAATCTATTAGGTCTTTGTCATTGACATCAGATGGCAAGATGCTGATTTGCATCGGTCAGTTTACCAGATCGACTTTCAAGTCAGTCTTTTTCTTTTAACCGCTTGTATTTTCTTTATCTTTTAGACCTACATGTTGATAGATATAATAATTGCATGCCATAGATTTCATATTTTATACAAAAATGTATCTTTTTAAACCATACGATACCATAGGCCAAGTCATCATTCATAGCCAATGCCAATGGATGTTTTATTTAGGTTAATAGTAGGGCCTACATCTAAACAACTTGCATTATGATTATCACAAAAATGATTGTAAATAGTAATACATTTGTTATTCTGATACCTTAGTAGATGTAGTTAATTATATTGCAAACCCAATCAACTCTTCAATCTTTGGTTTTTGTTCCAGATAAAGTAGCCATGGTCATGGCGAGGCTTACTGTTTGTTTATTTATTATAAGTAAATGTGATTATCTTGTCAAGAACTAATTAGTAATGAGGCTAACACTAAATGACTGATCAGATTTATCTCTAAATGAAACAATATAATTTTCTAATGAGTTACCAATCTCCCAAACAAAATTGTCTTCCCTTGCAGTTCACACTGACTTTAGTGTGACAAACTTATGGAACAAATCGCCCAAATTCTTGGTGTTGTTGATAAACCATGATAAACAATACGATGACTACCAAATAACTGAAAATACATGTATTACCATCATCATTGCCATATTAAAATTGAAATGGGATCATATTTATTGCAAAATAATAAACTATTTAGAAATATACAGGGAACTCTTTTGCCTAAGATTACAAGATTCAATGGTGTCGCTGTGTTAATTTTAGAATATAGAAGGCCTACACATTGATTTGTTTACTTTTTATAATGCGATCGTATGGCTTAATACATTTACAAAGAAACATGCAAATTAGACGTTTTTCTTTCAAAGTAGTAACTGATGACATTTTCTCGTAAAATTAACTAAAACTCAAGTGTTTGTGTAACACAAGGAATTTTTCTGACAGATTTCATTTTCATCATAAATTAACTGTTGACCAGGTCAACTGATTTAGTGCGCGAGTCAGGGAGGAGTCAAAAGGCTGGATAGCGAGACTTGTGTGAATAATGATGTTTTAAGAGTCTCAGGATTTTCCAGCACAGTTCCCCCTTGCCAGGCTTCATCACTGACAACGGGGAACCGTGCTGAAAAATCTTGATGGAACTTCCTCTTCCAATACTGGGTCCCACCATGGATAGTCAGTCGGATGGTAATTAAAAAAAAAAATTATGGTCCTTTTCACACATTTGCATGTACGTAAATATACCCTGACAGTTGGAATTCGATATAGAGCTGTCTGGGCAAAATTTCCCTTATTGCACACTGTTTGGCTTAAGCCTGTCAGAGGAGAAAAGTAGGACATTAAACCACATTTCATTTATATGCCAATGGGATGTAGTGTCAATTATGAATGGCTTGAGGTAACTAGGGTATTTGCAGTAGCAAAATTCATGAGCCACTTTGTTTTTCGTCTGATTAACTGTGTCATTTCTTTTGTAGTATGGTCGTGGTGGAGGTCGAGGCGGTATGCGCGGAGGCCGTGGAAGGGGTGGAGGAGATGACTACCTTGACCCAGAATCCGAACAGTTCCGTAAATTATTTATTGGGGGTCTCAGTTACGAGACAATGGAAGATGGTTTAAAAGGACATTTTGAAAAATGGGGTGAAATTGTGGATTGTGTTGTCATGAAAGACCCCAACACAAAAAGGTAATTAATTAATGTTATTTTTATTGAGGTGTTGCAGATATCCGGTTATGAAGTGGAGCTTGGCTGGCTCAGTAGGAGGTTAGCTCGCTAACCATGAGTACCATACATTATTCCCAGACCTAGTCTCTGTTCAGTGTGTGTTAGACCCCATTCTACTTAAATATAAATCTTCTGGATGAGAGTTATGGTAATATTAGTGTAGATTAATAAAAAAAATAATTTGTTTTTAAGATCTAGAGGATTCGGATTCATCACATTTAAAGAGGCTGCCATGTTAGATGAAGCCCAGAAAAATCGACCTCACAAGATAGATGGTAGAGAGGTAGAAAGTAAAAGGGCTATGCCCCGTGAAGTAAGTTCATGTTCGTTTTGTTTTCTTCAGTTTTTCGTTTCAATACAAATGATGCAAAAATCTGTAACTTCCATGAATCCGATTGATGGGGGGTGGTTCGGTTGTTAAATGGTTTAGTAGCGTCTTGTCGTCCAGTGGCGTTGTTTAGATTCGCCACGTGTACATTCAAGTGAATTAATGAAATAAAATTGAACCATGTTGACTACGTTTCTATTACATTCTGTACGTTAACTGATTTATATTTGGGGGGGGGGTGGATTGCCGAATGTCAAATGGATGTTAACCCCCATTTCGTTCTCTCTTAGCTTTTACACAATGCATCTTTAGTTTTGGGTTTTCAATCTTTTCAGGAATCTGGGAGACCCGAATCTCAACAATCTGTTACAAAATTGTTTATTGGTGGAGTGAAGGATGATACATCGGAAGAAAATATTCGTGATACGTTTGGTTCCTATGGTGACATAGAAAAAGTCGATCTAATAATAGATAAAGCCACAGGAAAAGTTAAAGGATTTGCTTTTGTTACATTTAAAGATTATGATTCAGTGGACAAATGTGTTTGTAAGTTCAACTTTTATTTAGGGGGTTAGATGGCGGAATGGTTAGCGTGCGCAAGCTGTATCATAGAGCTTGTCATTGAGTCAACTGGCATGGTTTCGAATCACAGCTTGTACGTTGCAAGGAGTAGGGTCGCCTGTCCAACCTCCTGGGTTTTCTTTAGGTCCTCTGGTTTCCCCCAACTGCTAAAGACCCCTACGCGCAAGCAAATTATTGAATTATAACTAAACCATATCTTAGTCCCAAAATAACCTAGTTTGTGTCCAGTGGATGTTTAACCCCTTTTCTCTCTTTTATTTAGGGGAGTTGGGTGGCAAAGTGATCTAACATGCAAACTTGAGGTCATATGGTCTGTCTTAGAGTCAACTGACATGGTTTACATCCAATGCTTATTTAGTGATGCAGGACTAAGGGACTGACGAGGACAGCTGTCTAGTCGTTTAAATGGCATGATAAACCAAGGTCCTGTGTACACATTGTTGTGCATGTAAAAAAAAAAACCTTGGCAGTTGGAGCTCTATGTAAGAGTATGCTGTTGTGACATACGCTCCCCGGGTAAAAATTTCCCTCGTAGCACACCGTATGTTATATGTATGCCTGTCTTCATGAGCTCCAGTTAGAAGAACAGAATGTTAAACTTCATTTCATTCGATAATATTTGATTTATATTTACAGTAAAAAAGAAACATGATTTAAATTGTAGACAAGTGGAAGTTAAAAAAGCTCTGAATAAAGATGCTTCAGGTTTGTTGAAAGTTTATATTATGTCTCGATAAAAAAGGGGCTGCCGCCGCCAGGCGGAAATTTCAGTGTGGTTTGGCCCTTGTCAGCTTGAGGGGTGGTGGGTGGTGGATGGCCTATGGGTCTAGAGTACCGCGCTTCGACCTCTTGCTGTCCAGCCACCTCTGGTTTGCGGCTGTGGTTTCGAGCCCTGGTGTGAGCGTATGTGGCATGGAGATAGGGGTGCCTTCTCAACCTTGTGGGTTTCCTCTAGGCACTCCGGTTTCCTCCCACTGCTAAAGACCCCTAGACGCAAGCGAATTATTGCAATAAAATTAAAACCATGTTGGTCCCGAAATGACCTAGTTATGTTGAGTGGACGTTAAACCCCATTTCTCTCTTTCTCTCCCCTTGTCAACAACTGTGTAGAGAACGATATCTAGTCCTTCGGATGGTATAGAGTACAGTGTAAACATTTGCATGTTCTTAAATCCTTTTTAATTGGAAATCGAGGACTTGCTCATGTTCAACCTTTAAGTGGGGGAGACTAAAAAAAGTTCCTATCTACACATAGGTGTGCATTTGAATGAACCCTTGACAGTTGTAAAATATAATAGAGTAGGTCATAACACCTTTTTTCAAGGCAAAATTTCAATCATGGACACCAGTAGGGTCGCCTGTCTAACCTCATGGGTTTTCTCCCACTGCTAAAGACCCCTCATGGCAAGCGAATAACCGAAATACAATTAAAACCATATATTATTCCTGACCTAGTTTTTGACGAGTGGACGAGTGGACGTTAAACCTCATTTCTCTCATTAGGTTGTGCCGAAAAGTAAGACGTTAAACCCCATTTCATTTGTGTTGAATATTAAATATTTCAGCTAGAGGAGGTCCTATGGGAGGACGAGGTGGGGCAGCAGGAATGGGACTTATGGGAAGTAGAGGCGGTAATTGGGGTGGTAACCAAGGTTACGCTGGAGGTTACGGACAAGCTCAGGGTGGATACGGAGGTATGTTATAAATACAATTATTGTGCAGCCTATAAATAACCAAGTGTTTGGGGGAATCAGTGGGTAAGACACTGGCTCGCTAGCCTGGAGGTCGGGTATTCGATCCCTGCATTGGCTGAGAAAGTTTTTCCGGTGGGTTTCCCTTTGTTAGTGATGCAGACTGAGGGTCTGACGAGGTCAGCTGCCTAGTCGTTCGGATGGGAGGAAAAACACAGAGGTCCCGTGTACACATTGGCGTGCACGTTAAAGATCCCTTGGCAATTGGAATTCAGTTGCTGCCAAGGCGAAATTTTCCTCATAGCACACTGTATGGCGTATGCCAGTCTTCAAATAACCCAGGTTATGTGCAGAAGTGTAGGATGTTAAACCCGATTTCATTCATTCATACAAAGTGTTTTTCAAAATGCTTCAAGTGTGCAGTGTGACTGACTCAAGGTATTCGGTAAGAGATTGCGCTAGTCTTGGTTCTGATTTGGGGTGAAATCTGGATCTGAAAGTATCATCCAATTTTTTCAGTTACATTACCCTTAACAATAATATTAGAGGAACACATTTAAATAAATGAATATTTTTTACTGTTTTGGGGCTGGGTTGAATAAGTCTGCTAAGAACACTTATCTCAATCTGCCATTGCTCATATGTTGAGGAATTATTGGCATGAGAATAGATTTTGTTGTTGAATTATGACATTTTATTTTTGATTGTAGGAGGTGGATATGGTGGTGGTTATGGCAACCACCATGGAGGTGGATACGGAGGCGGTGGTGGCTATGGCAACAGTTGGGGTGCACAAGCTGGTGGTGGAGGATATGAAAGTGGTTATGGTGGTGGATACAACCAAGGTAACACAATAACTTTTGATTTTGAAATTTAGAATTACTTTGAAATTTTAGAATTACTTTGAAATTTTAGAATTACTTTGAAATTTTAGAATTACTTTGAAATTTTAGAATTACAATTTAGAATTACTTTGAAAGTTTAGAATTACTTTGAAAGTTTAGATTTTCTTTGAAAGTTTTTGAAAGTTTAGAATTACACTGAAATTTTAGAATTACTTTGAAAGTTTTTGAAAGTTTAGAATTACACTGAAATTTTAGAATTACTCTGAAATTTTAGAATTACTCTGAAATTTTAGAATTATTTGAAATTTTAGAATTACTCTGAAATTTTTGAATTGCTCTGAAGTATTAGAATATTTTTAAAAAATTTATTTTATTATTAATATTTTTTTTACTTTAAATTACTATTTGATTTTTATTTTGCTCTTAGACTTTTGAATTACTTTTAAATTTAAATTACTTAGTAATTACTTTACAAGTTTGTGGATGTTATGAACAGTCTCGATTAGCCATTTTTATGGTTAATCATGAATGGGAGTTGAACAGCAGATCGGATTCAAATCCAATGAAAATCAGACACATAAGATGGCACCGACAGTTGATGATGGTCTCTTCATGTTAATGTCTTATGAACAGTTTATATAAAATTTCAGGTCTAACAAAAGACCTGCAATAGTCAGATTCATCTCTTGCATAATGTATGTTTAAACAATGATTTGAATCAAAATGCAAATTTTGTCCTTGTATATTTTTTAGGAGGTGGCGGAGGAAGTTGGGGAGATGGTGGTTTTGGATCAGGCTATGGAAACAGTTACGGAGGTGGGGCTTCGAAAGGAGGAAATTTCTCTCAGCGGGGTCAGGGACCTTACGGTTGTAAGTTTGATTAGTCTGATCTGGTCCCTTCTCCAAAAACTAAAAATAAATACAATTTCTTCTGTGGACCTTGATAGAGTTTTCGACCTAAAGTTAAGCTATTCAAATTAATTCTATCCATTATTAATCGTCGGGAGGCTTTATTTGGAGGGGGTCTTACCGATCGCGGGTTTTTAATTTTTTTAGCTGGATATGGTGGATCCGGAGGAGGTCAAGGTCACTATGGGGGTGGTGGTGGCGGTAATTACGGTGGCTACAGACGTTAGTTCATCATCCAGTCAAAAAGCTCCGTCTACAGGTCAGTTGAAATTATTCATAATTCCAATAACGCTAAACTTCGTAGCTCAAAAAACTTAATAACACTTAACTTCGTAGCACAAAAAAAACGTATCATAACTACTACCAATTAGAGATTTATCTTTTAAAAAAAAAAATTGTCATGTCAATTATGTCTTTAATTAATTCTATTTTAAACTTTAACCTCTAGGTAGGCAATAAGAACAAATATATCGCCGAAGATCTAGATAAAAGAAGTGTTTCCAAGAAAGCTGATTTTAATCTCTAATGTATAGAAAGACGAGAGTTATCTCCCTTTCATTATTGACAAGAACGTTTTATACATATATAAACATAAATATATATTTATATAACTGTTTAAGGGAATACAGAATTGTTAATGGATTAAGTAAGGAGTGTAAATATATTTAAACTTGTTTCAAAAAGTGAAAGTGAATAATTCTGCATTAGGATTAAAAAAAGTGCTAGATAGAGAAAAAATAATATAATGAAATCGGATCTTTTTTGTGTGATATAAGCTCGATTCATCCCCCTTTTACTTGCCTGTAGATTTAAGCCATTTTTGTCATTATGTCATCAACATTGTCATGGAAACTAGCACTTTAGACTTTATGTGAGTTTTATTGTATGTTTATTGTTTTTTTTTTAATGTCATCATTATTGTCATGTATCTTATCATCCTTCATCTATATAAATAAATAATAAAAAAAAAACGAAACAAAAACAAAGAAAACCTCAAAGTCAAATGTCTTTTCTCTTTCTCCTTAAGTCACCTGGCAAAGAAATATTCTTAGCAGCTTGCTAACTCGCTTGGCACTCTCTAAGTTCAAGATTATAAAGGCTCCATACCACTCTTGTTTTAACTGAATAATGTCCCAATCTTCATTCTGGTCAACAAATTGTACTATTTTACAATATTTCAATTAATTGATGATTCAAATTTCATCTTACCCCTAATTTAAAAAATTAGAAAAAAAACAACTTAATGGTTTGAAATGTCTAACGTAAACCTTTTCAAAGGTAACTTCGATTTAAAATATTTTAGAACCCTCTGGACAAGTAAATAGGATGTAATGGATAATTTACATAACCGGTATGACTCTTAAACATCTAGTTCTTAGATAAGGATATTATTTTCTGTAGCTGTGAAGCCAGCGAGAATGTTATTGTCCCTTTAAATTGCACCAATTCTTAATATGAATATTCAAGCCATTAAATTCTTTAAACATATTTATCCAGTGAACTATATTTTTAGAACATATAATTGTTAAGTGTACTTTAAGTAGATAAAGTCTGTAACGAATAAGTGTCTTTTAGTTAGAGTAAAAATGGGTGGGACTGGGGTGGTTATTCAGGATGGTCTGGGTGGGTGGTATTATAGGCAATGGGCGGGCTTGATTTCTTAAAGTTGTAGCTGTAACGGTGGTATTATAGGCTAATAACTTTGTATTAAATGCTATGGCTGGTACTGTTAAGTTGTAACTGTAATATATGGGGCAATTGATAGTATTGTAAGATTTATCAAATAGTAGGTCAGTGATAATACTATTAGATGTACTTGAACATTGGGAAGGGATGGTATTCTAGGCTATGGACAATCCCGTAAGATGTTATGGGTGGCGCGGTATTGTAGGCAAAGGACAATTCCGTAAGATGTTATGGGTGGCACAGTATTGTAGGCAATGGACAATTCCGTAAGATGTTATGGGTGGCACAGTATTATAGGCAATGGACAATTCCGTAAGATGTTATGGGTGGCACAGTATTGTAGGCAAGTGTAAGATATTGTGGGTGGCACGGTATTATAGGCAATGGACAATTCTGTAAGATTGTGGGTGGCGCGGTATTGTAAGTAATGGAATGCCCTGTACCAAAAAGTGAGGTCAACAAAGCCGTCGAGGTCCTGTAAGATGTTGGTGGACCAGTATTGTAGGCACTTGAGTGACCTGTAAGATGTTATGGGTGGTGCAATATTGTAAGCAATGGACGGGGGCTGACAGTCTTGTAGGCAATGGACCGGGTGGGGGGCTGGGACAGTCTTGTAGGCAATGGACCGGGTGGGGGGCTGGGACAGTCTTGTAAGCAATAGATGGGGGACTGGGTTAGTCTTGGGGGATGGACAGTCTTGTAAGCAATGGACGGGGGACTGGGTTAGTCTTGTAAGCTGGTGGCTGGGACATCTTGTAGACAATGGACAGAAGGTGGTGGGACAGTCTTATAGACAATGGAAAGGGAGGGTCTAGGACAGTCTTGTAGGCAATGGACGGGAGGAGGATGACTGGTCTTGTAGGCAATGGACGGGAGGAGGATATGACTGGTCTTGTAGGCAATGGACGGGAGGAGGATATGACTGGTCTTGTAGGCAATGGACGGGAGGGGAATATGACTGGTCTTGTAGGCAATGGACGGGAGGGGAATATGACTGGTCTTGTAGGCAATGGACGGGAGGGGAATATGACTGGTCTTGTAGGCAATGGACCGGAGGGGAATATGACTGGTCTTGTAGGCAATGGACGGGAGGGGAATATGACTGGTCTTGTAGGCAATGGACGGGAGGGGAATATGACTGGTCTTGTAGGCAATGGACCGGAGGGGAATATGACTGGTCTTGTAGGCAATGGCCGGGAGGGGAATATGACTGGTCTTGTAGGCAATGGCCGGGAGGGGAATATGACTGGTCTTGTAGGCAATGGCCGGGAGGGGAATATGACTGGTCTTGTAGGCAATGGACCGGAGGGGGTGGGACCGGTCTCGTAGGCAATGGACGGGAGTGGGCGGGGACAGTAAGTCTTGTAGGCAATGGACGGGAGGGGGCGGCAATGTCTTGTAGGCAATGGGCGGGATATATTGTAGGAGAATACTGTATATATGGAAGATAATGATAGGAATTGGGCTGCAGTATTAAGTGTAGTGTACTACTGTTAGGTATTGGGCTAAAGAATTATCGTAAGGTAAGATAGGACTTATTACTCTAAACAAACAAAATACCGTAGGTGTAATAAATATAAAACATCTCACATTTCTGTAAATACATTTTAATAGGTAATACCTTTTTACATCAGTTTCTACTCTAATTCTTGCTGTTTCAGTGTCGATAATTTATAATTATTATCAATTAATACTTACTGTTTAATTTTTAGAAGATATGAAAGACTTGTTCTCATCAAGATCTGATAAATCTGTTAAAATGAACAAGAGCAAGGACTTGGTCGATTTTGTAAGGTGAATATTTTCTTATTACACAAATCAACTGCTGTGGTTTCGAATCCCCGGTTGTACGTGGCAAGTATTAGGGTTGCCTGTCCAACCTCGTTTGTTTTATCTGGGTCCCTCCCACTGCTAAAGATCCTAATGTACCAGCGAACTATTGAAATAAAAATTAAAAACCTAGTTAGTGTCGTGGACGTTAACCCCATTTCTCTTCCTTTATTACAGACTAGTTTCGACAAACATTTGAGCAATAGCAGGGTGGGCTGAAACAACAAAATAATATTGGATAAGAAATGAAATGAAATTGGGTTTAACATCCTACTGTAATTGGATTAGCCTGTTAAAAAGATGAATGTCTTCTCTCTGACTTCAGCAACACGTCAATAATGGACCGACCAAATCGTTGCTGGTGTTTTTCAAGACCCAATGGTTTTCAAGACTGATGTGTATGGAACTGTTCAGTAATTTTGCTATCTTTGTTTTAAGAGAGAACATCATCAAGCTCGGTCGAATTGGAAGTCTTGAGTTGAAGATTGGCTTTTTCTTGAAGAATTCCTGAAAGTTGGAGAATAAAGTTTCCTGGTCAAAACTGATTTCTGTGATATTTCGATATTTCTGTTCAAATAAATTGAAGACTTGATGTACAATTGATACACCTTAATAAAAATATCGAAAAAAAAAACAAATGTTGCTGAAACAAATAACAATAAAAATGAAATGTGGTTTAGTTGGTGACTCTTGTGTCTTATTCTGCTTTGTCTGGGCTAATGATGATAGGCATACGCCATACAATGTGCTATGCGGGAAATTTTGTCCGGACAGCGGCACTATGGCCTACTCTTTTATCAAACTCCAACTGTCAAAGTGTTCTTTAACATGCATGCCGATGTGTTCACGGGACCTCCTTGTATTTTGTCCCATCTGAACCACACAGGAAAAAACCCTAAGTAACTTCCTCAGCGAACACTGGTGATTGAACCAAGGACTTTGTCGGCGAGCCAAACCCTTAGACACTAAGCCACCAAGACTCCCTAAATTCCTTGAAGTACTTGCCCTCATTCATAGAATTTTAAATATTAAGGCCAACTGCAGATTTTGTCATGGTCACAAGATGTAAACTGGACTAGCCCTAACCCTCAATCTCTTCAACAACCAAGTGCCTATACCCTGTTTACATCAGGAATCCAATGGAGGGTAATTGATGATAGAATTGGAGTTATTTACAGGGGTTGTGCATCTATTGTATTGTGAACTTATCCGAGGGGGGGGGGATGTCATGCAGTGTGATATGGGGACGGAGGATTGTCTTGCAGTGTGATATGGGGACGGGGGGATAATGTCAAGCAGTGTGATATGGGGACGGGGGGGGGGGAATGTTAAGCAGTGTGATATGGAGACAGAGGATTGTCATGCAGTGTGATATGGGGACGGAGGATTGTCATGCAGTGTGATATGGGGACAGGGGAATGTCATGCAGTGTGATATGGGGACAGGGGAATGTCATGCAGTGTGATATGGGGACGGGGGGAATGTCATGCAGTGTGATATGGGGACGGGGGGGGGGGAATGTCATGCAGTGTGATATGGGGACGGGGGGATGTCATGCAGTGTGATATGGGGACGGAGGATTGTCATGCAGTGTGATATGGGGACGGGGGGGGGGATGTCATGCAGTGTAATATGGGGACGGGGGGAATGTCATGCAGTGTGATATGGGGGCGGAGGATTGTCATGCAGTGTGATATGGGGACGGGGGAATGTCATGCAGTGTGATATAGGGACGGAGGATTGTCATGCAGTGTGATATGGGGACGGGGGGGGGGGATGTCATGCAGTGTGATATGGGGACGGGGGGAATGTCATGCAGTGCAATATGGGGCGGAGGATTGTCATGCAGTGTGATATGGGGGTGGGGGAATGTCATGCAGTGTGATATCGGGACGGGGGAATGTCATGCAGTGTGATATGGGGACGGGGGAATGCCATGCAGTGTGATACGGGGGGGGGGGGGAATGTCAAGCAGTGTGATATGGGGACGGAGGATTGTCATGCAGTGTGATATGGGGGCGGAGGATTGTCATGCAGTGTGATATGGGGGCGGGGGAATGTCATGCAGTGTGATATGGGGACGGGGGGGAATGTCATGCAGTGTGATATGGGGACGGGGGAATGTCATGCAGTGTGATATGGGGACGGAGGATTGTCATGCAGTGTGATATGGGGACGGGGGGGGTGTCATGCAGTGTGATATGGGGACGGGGGGAATGTCATGCAGTGTGATATGGGGGCGGAGGATTGTCATGCAGTGTGATATGGGGACGGGGGAATGTCATGCAGTGTGATATGGGGACGGAGGATTGTCATGCAGTGTGATATGGGGACGGGGGGAATGTCATGCAGTGCAATATGGGGCGGAGGATTGTCATGCAGTGTGATATGGGGGTGGGGGAATGTCATGCAGTGTGATATGGGGACGGGGGAATGTCATGCAGTGTTATTATCGTGATGTGGGATCTGGGGAGATTGTCATGCAGCTTGATGTGAGAGAATGTCAGGCAGTGGGAAAGGGGATGTCATGCAGTGTGATAAGGGGGGGGGGGAGTTTGCCTGGATAGCAAAGTTTCCATCTACTCTTCATCAAATTCCAACTGTAGAGGCCGTATATGTGGGAACTTGTTTTTTTGTCCCATCCAAATAACTAGACTGTTCCTAGTCAGACCCTCTGTCTTGCACCAGGATGTAAAATTCCCGAGGATCGTTCTCAGAACCCTGGAACATTCTGGTTAGCCAGACACTTGGAGGGTCGAGTTTACGCCCCACCCCCCTTCAACAAGAATAACAAACTACAGGTTTTTGGATCAATTTTATTATCAAATACAATACAGGACCGTTTATGTACAGTCCATGATACCACCAAATATACCTTAGAAATACAGTAGGCCTGCTTTAGAAACAACCCAACAGAATAGCCTAATTCAATTATTTCACTAAAAGATCCGATGCATGTTTAATTTGTGGAATTTGTACAAGTTTGAAACCCTGCTTATTTATAATAGCCTTGGTCAGTTATTGCATCCGCATTCCGCAAGATGTTCCATAAATATAATCTTTTCAAATTTTGGGCCAAAATAATGAGTGTATATTATCTGGTAAAAGCGATAAGAAGAATATTATCTTATGCTCGTCATCGAACATCAACAAGGTATTAAAATTCAATCAACCAACACCTAGTTATAGGCTACTATTTTTAAACATTCAATTTCAATCTATTAATTAAACTAGTAGTAGTAGGCTAGCCTACGCTAGGATTATTATGTCCCAAAAAGTGTGACAGACTGACATAAGGAAGTAACGTTCGAAAAACAAATGATGGTAACTGGCTTGCAAGTAGGGTGGTGCTGTTGTGCAAATTGACGGACGGGCCAATAAATCAATGCCCGATACAGTTACAGTTAAGATCCGGACACCTGCCCAGACGCGATCACGTGATGCGGCTTGAGAATACGCATGCGCCAAGGTTTTGGAATGGCGGAGTGGATATTGGCTTGAGAAATTGAACTTGTAGTGTAAATAACAATAGTTTGAGTCACACTGATAGGCGAGTCTATACTTGGGACATTTATTCAAATCTATCTGAGGTGGGTGCAGCTTTTCTTATTTCTTTGAAACACAGTCCTTAGTCTGTATTTTGTATTCCAAATAAGGTGTCTTGGCTTCGTATGGATAATATTCAATCCCTATCCAGTTCTGGAATGACACTATTCAATTCATAAATACAGGATTATTCATCGACTACGGTATTGGCAATTTGGTAATGAATGTACTAGAAAATGTGAATTATAAAATGGTCAGCCAAGTAACAATTAGATCTATATAAGTGTACGGCCAATTTTTTAAGAAAAAATATTTATTATTTTATGACTAAAAAAAGAAAAGTTAAAAGCCTAAAGTAAAACTAAAGCCAAAGGCAGGGTCACGTCATTGAGTCCATTGGCATTACGTTACATTAGCGAATAGACTAGCAGCAGTAGTAGTTGATGATGTAAGTACGTGTATTCTAGTTAATTGATTAATCTTGTTAATTAATTATATCTTCCAATTAACAGTACTACTAGGTAGTAGGCTACAATAGCAGAAAATAATTGTTGATGCATGTTTTTGTTTGATATTAATAATAGCTTTTGTGAAGATTAAAGGGACAATAACAATCTTGCTGGCTTGACAGGTCCAGAAAAAAAAATTAGCCTTATTCTAACTACTAGGTGTTTAAGTGTCCTACCTGTTGTGTAAATTATCCATTACAACCTATCTTACCCGTCCAGAGGGTTCGAAAATATGTTTAAATCCAAGTTGCATTTGAAAACGCTTACGTAAGGCTTTTCAAACCATGTTTGTTTTCAAATTAGGTGGGTTAGGATGAAATTTGTATCAATTATTAATTGGAATATTGTAAAATAGTACAATTTGTTGACCAGAATAAAGATCAGGACAAATTATTCAGTTACAACAAGAGTGGTATTGGGGCTTTAACTACCCATATTATATTATACTGTGTGTATAGGGCCTTTTTGTCCGATGGGACCATATGTCAAAATGCTGTTTGTTCATAGCGACAATAGCTAGCATTTTGCATACCGATAGTTCATTGGCCAATGACGATATTTTACAGACATTTTGCCTAATAGTTTGGATCCAGCTATGATGGGTGTGGCGCCAAGCAGGGTACCGGTAAGCTTACTCTTTCGGACACCTGTTACCACTGCTTGTCATGTATTTTTTGTATTTTGTACACGAGGAGCAGTCCATTTGCTGATTACACTATTTTGCCTAAAATGTTTTTAGGACTTTGAATTCTGTCTTATGGTTTGGATCGTTAGTACTTGGTTTTTATTTTATTTCTAAAAACCTATGCATAGCCTAAGTGCCCTTCATATTTGCGAGTACTTGAACAAGAAATTTTCTTGTAAATGTTGGACATACCTCAAGTGATTGGTCCTTTGGTGTACAGTTGGAAAAAAAGTAGGCATAGTTATTTGTGACAGCAGGGGTTTTAAGAAGAGTTAGCAATTTGTTAGTTATGATGATCTTAATCTAAACAGGGGGTTGGATGGCTAAATACTTAGCGTGCGCAACTCCGCGCGATGTATCATAACGTCTGTCATTGAGTCAACTGACATGGTTTTGAATCATGACAAGGAGTAGGGTCGTCTGTCCAACCTCGTTGATTTTCTCTGGGTCCTCCGGTTTCTTCCCTGCTAAAGACCCCTCTGCACAAGCGAATTATTGAAATACAATTAAACCATATTAGTCCCGAAATGACCTAGTTTGTGTCTAGAGGATGTTAAACCCCATTTCACTCTTTCTCTCTAAATCTAAACAAGATAACAGAAAAAGAATTATATGAATGTGTCATAATTTTATTGCAAGTTAAATATAAAGGAAGGATATCAGGAGAGTGAAATGGGGTTTAACAATCACTCGATACAAGCTTGGTCATTTTGGGACTTACATCGTTCCATTTTATTTCATAAGATTACAGTGGGTAAGTGGATAAGGCGCTGGTTCGCTAGTCTGGAGGTCGGGTCACGGGTGTTCGATCCCTGCATTGGCGGAGAAAGTTCATCTCGATTTTCCGGCGTGATTTCCCCTTGTCAGTGATGCAGGAGGAGGGCATGACAAGGTCAGCTGCCTAGTCGTTCTGATGGGATGAAAAACCGAGGTCCCGTGTACAAATTGGAGTGCACGTAAAAATCCCTTGGCAGTTTGAATTCTATATAAGAGTAGGCCGTAGCGCCGCTGCCTGGGCAAATTTCCCTCATTAAAAACACTGTATGGCGTATGCCCGTCTTCCATTAGCCAAGGTTAGGTGCATAATAGTAGGACGTTAAACTCCATTTCATTTCATTTCTGCCTTCAAACCTTATGTAAATCCTGAGACATTATTCACCTGCCAAGCTCATAATCAACTCTCTAGACCATCAGGCCCTCCGTCCTGCATCATTGACGAGGGATGAACTTTCTTGGCCACTGCACGGATCGAACACCTGATCTCAAGGCTAGTGAGCTAGTGTCTTTACCCATTTACCCACTTACCCACTATGACCCCCATTAAGCTCCACCAAGGCCTGAGGCGGCAGTTGCTGGAGGGCCTATTAAAATGGCGTGGGCCTAATTAATTTCGGGTCAGGGCCAATGTTGATTCCTGTTGGGCCTAAAACCCACCCAGTAACATTGGCGTGGGCCTAATTAAATTTGGGTCAGGGCCTATGTTGATTCCCATTGGGCCTAAACCCCACCCCATAAACATTCATTGTCTATGCCTTTTTAATCGTATCAGACAAGTGTAAAAAAAAAAAAATTTCAAAATCTTTGGGCCTGAGGCTGCAGCCTGCCTCATCAGCCTCAATGATAATCTGCTACTGCATGTGCTTATGTAATAGATATTACTAATAGTAGGGTGTTAATATGTGTTTTATTACTAATAGATAGTGGGGTGTAAAATGTAGTAAGAATAGTAATTATATTATGGAGTGTTAATAGGTGGAAATAGCCAGAGGGAATAATAATCTAGGTTACTATGAATATTTTTATTTTCTATTTGTACTTGTAGGCTACATGTTCTGTGTATAAAAATGTGTATAAAACTTTTCTACAGTAGTTATTTTTGTCGAATTGACTGATTGGGAGAGAGAGAATTTAATGTCCACTCGACAAAAACTAGAGCATTTTGGGACTAACATATGGTTTAATTTTAGTTCAATAATTGGCTTGCGCGTGTAGCGGTCTTTAGCAGTGGGAGGAAACCGGACTAGGGAATTTAATAGGACTACATGTAAGTGAAAGAATACAATGTTTTATATAATGATATTGATGGTCTTCCATTTTGAAAACAATCCCAATTTAGTTAGTCTCAGAACCAAACCAATGAGCTGTTTATAAGGTACAGTGAACACTTTGGTTACCTGATGTCAGGTAGGCCTACATGTATAATATTGGAATACAAACATAAATTTGAACACAAATTCTGTAAATGCAGCCAGGAATTGAGAGTTTACTTTTCATTTATATTTTTTTGCCAGTCTGAGTCTTGACTAACTAGCATTGAAATTACATGTAACCCACTGGAGAATTTAACTGTAAGTGTCATTCAAGCCGCAAGCCATAAAATTTAATAATGGTACATGTATTATAATAATTATATGTATTTCAAAAGAATTTAACATTTAATAAATATTTTATAGATTTGAAGTTTTTGTTCATAAAATTAGACCGGTATTATAATAATTATATGTATTTTAAAGAATTTTAACATTTAATAAATACTTTATAGATTTCTAGTATTAGTTCTTAAAAAGATTTGAATATTCAGTATGTCAGACGTATTAGGTTTATATAACCACTAGTTGTTAAGTAAATGAGGTTGTGACAGCAGGTTGACTTCAGACAGGTAACATTGTGTAGAAAGTCTATATACAACTCTCTAAAACTTCAAGTACACATTGTGGGCAGAGTGTGTGTGTTTTTTAAACAGATATTTGAACACACCATATGAGTGTGGGGGGTGTCAATTGAGATATATATTTTATCTGAATTTATAGGGTATACATGTACATGTATTTATGGTATGGGGATATTTTTTGATGGTCTTTTGGGATACGAAACCTTATGAAATGACTTTGGCACATTGTATCATAAAGCCTGTCATTGAGTCAACTGGTGTGGTTTCGTATCCCTGGTTGTACGTGGCAAGGAATAGGGTCGCCTGTCCAACCTCATGGGTTTTTCTCCGGGTGCTCCAGTTTCCACACACTGCTAAAGACCCCTATGCTCTAGCGTATTATTGAAATAAAATTAAACCATATGTTAGTCCCTAAATAACCTAGTTTGTGTAGTGTCGACAGTAAACCCCATTTCTCTCTCTCTATTTCAATACACATGTGGTCTAGCAGTGGATGCTTATTTGATTTGATTTGATTTGATATTTGTTTCAACCAGGCATTCGAAACCATGCCAGTTGACTCAATGACAGGCTTTATAACCATGCAGCCATCCAACCCATCTATATTGAAATAGAAATTGTACAATGACATGTTACTTACAACAGCTTATTCTCAAATCTTTCCCTGTAAATTTATCAATAGTGTAACAAATACTGTAGATTTGTGTATTGTAAATTTTCATTTTTATCATTGTCTGTTGTTTAGTCGCCAAAAGAGTTACATACATGTACATGTATGAAATGTTTAAAAGTGGTTCACACACAAAACACATTATGTAGTTAAACCCTATTTTCTCTCCCTCGGATTCATTGAGTCATTTCCCATAAAATTTATGCATGGGAACAGGAATATCAATGGGTAAGTCAGACAAGAGAGAGAGAGGGAGAAATGGGTTTAACCTCCACTCGACACAAACTAGGTCATAAAGGGACTAACATTTTCTTTTTTATTTTATTTCAATAATTCGCTTGCGCGTAGGGGTCTTAAGCAGTGAGAGAGGAAACTGGAGGACCCGGAGAAAACCCACAAGGTTAGACAGGCAACCCTACTCCCCTGCCAAGTACAACCGGGGATTCGAAACCACGCCACTTAACCACTCAGCCATCCAACCCCCTACATGTAGGCAGTTTGCATCTACCGGTATATCTATTGATTGAGTCATTGAAAATCATGTCAAATTTGGTTTGTGAAACCGGTACATGTTGTATCGGTAGTTAAAAATGACATTTGACAATAGTAATTGTTGTTACTATTTGATAATGGTTTGACTGACTAAATCAACTACATGTATCACGGGACAGGTTATCAATAGAGGGAAGAAAGGAAGTGATTAAAATTAACATAGTTTAAAGATGGCTGACCTATATTTGATGTTGAATGTATTCAACTTTATATAAACAGGTCACAATTCTATGGAATACAATTACTGCTTATTACTGATCAACATTTCGACTAGGCTTCTCTATAGACTATGGAATACAATTACTGCTTATTTCTGAGCCACGTTTCAACTAGGCTTCTCTAGTCATTATCAAGCCTAGTCAAAACGATGTCGCTCAGAAATTTTATCAGGATGTTTAGCTGGGTTCCCCCTTATCATCAGTAGGGCAGGACCGAGGTGCTGTGTACACATTGACCTGCACGTAAAAGATGTCTTAGCAGTGCTTTCTGGGCAAAATCCCCTCATACATGTAGCACACTGTATGGCATATTTACGATGTTGGAGCAGAATAATAGAAAGTTAACTTATTTGATTTTCCTTTCATTGTATTAAACTTGAAACAATTGGTTATTGTATTATAGATATCTCAACTATTCATCACAATACTATTATTACATCAACAAATCCACACTATTGTTCATTCATATTAATATCTATGTTCTGACACTGTTCTATATCACAAACATGTACGTCAATGGCTTTAAAATTTCTTTAATGGTTTTGATTCATAATTTCTATGTTCTGACATAGTTGTTCTATATTACATACATACATGTACCGTATGTGGATGGCTTCAATATTTTAATGAAGGTTTGTCATATTTGTCATATTTCTTTTATCGTCATCCAAATGAACGACTTTCTAGTTGTATGAGTAACACTACTGAAAATATGTCTGTTTCCAATCACTTGATAATTATATACATGTAACCTTTGCATGAACCAAAGCTATGTTAATATGGACAAGCCATCTTGTATGACAATTTAAAAGCCCACACTTAAGACTTTATTTACGACTGTGCTATGTTATTTAATCACCTGTCTCACGAGGGGATCATAGTGGCTAAGTGGGTAAGATGCTGGCTCGCTAGCCTGGAGGCTGTGTGTTCGATCCCTGCATTGGCCGAGAAAGTTTATCTCAATTTTCCGTCAAGGTTTCCCCTTGTCAGTGATGCAGGATGGAGGGCCTGACAAGAACAGCTGTCTAACTAAGTCGTGGGGATGGGAAAAAAAATGAGGTCCCGTGAACACATTGCTGTGCACGTAAGAGAGTAGGCCATAGTGCCGCTGTCTGGGCAAAATTTCCCTCATCACATGACGTCTTGTAAGAAAAGATATTTTCCATCCTGATTTCTATGTATATTCTCGAAACTCCCTTGTACTTTAACATATAATATCTGTTATTTAAATTCCAACCAATTATAAATTGTTTACAAACACTATCAACGAGAAATATTGATTATATAAAATCTAGCATCTGTCTACCTGACTATTCTATGTTTACTAATAAAGCCATTTGGTTTCCAGTACAGTTAAAATATGTAACTCTGTTATCAGTAAGTTATGAATCATGATATATTTGTATTTTATTCACTAAACAGTTAAAATTGACAGAAAAAAAACAACCTTCATAACAAAATACAACACGATGTATAATCTTTGAATGGCATTTAGCGATTGAACATAATGTAACACAACACAGTCGAAACGTCATGTGTATATAATATAATAAAGTAATTGTTATCCATTGACCTGTGTTGTGTTATATTTTACAACACAATGTTCGTGTATATATATGAATATGGATATAACTACTTCTCTATTATTTAACAACAACATTTTAAAACACATACAGATCACATTTTAAGTTAATGATACATATTCATCTAGTCAGCCTAAATTAATTAATAACCAGAAGAAACCATTAAAATAATTAAAAGCAACCACAATGAAACCACAATGACAATAAATAGGACGAACAAAAATAGACCCTTGCGTTTATGATTGAAGTCTATACAACACGTGACTGTTTTACGCTTAGAGTGACGAAGCAAGACGCACGTGCAAATGCAAATGCAATAATTATTCAAGTCGTTTCTCCACTGCGAAATCATTATACGGTGATAGTAACGCGAGGCACAGAAAAGGGATAAATGAAAGAGCAGAAAGTATTTGTCACATTTCGCTTGACACGTCTCGATAATAAATACTATTTTTCACATATCGTTTCACAATACTCAATAGAAATGTGATGCGAGAGACTTATTAGCACCTTTCCTCGGTGTATCAGTGAAGATCAGGACAATTTTGGTCGGGGGTCGCCTCTGCTGGGCCCCTTGACCAAAATTGTCCTGGGGCCGGTTGCTCAAAGCTCCGTTATTTTTTAACGATCCGTTAACTTCAACGGAGAGAAAGATTGTTGCTTGAAAAAAAGGCCCTGAACATTCTGTGGTGCAAATTTCTCCTACAGATTTATGTTTAATATAAAAAAAATAAAATATTCTATACTGTTTTCTGTAGTAAATTTAACGGAAAGTTAACAAACAACACGTTACCAAGATATGTCCGTTAGAGTTTAAAGGATATTTAAAATAACCTAGTTTTGAGCAACCGGCCCCTGATCTTCAACGATACACTGTGGAAAGTGCGCTAATAACTACATGTACTACTTAACCCATTGGGTGCTGAAAAGTAGGACATTAAACCCTATTTCATTTCTTTCCATCTGATATATCCTATCACACAGAATTGAGTTGTGAATTAACCGGTTGAATTAATAATAAGCCTAGTCGGAAAGAGAACATTGACTTAGTGTTATTAATATAGATTGGCACTCTGGCCTGTTAATGGCATTATTTATTACAAGCAGCCTGCAATAACCAGTTCTTGTATATAAACACATGGCCCATTCACTGCCTGGCATCATCAGGACTCAGACTAGTAATTATTTGCCCATGGGGGTCAGGTTGGCTGCACTTCGAAAAGTGGTGTATGAAATCCACATTTATCTCACCTGTTTTGCTTCTTTTTTTTAAATACTTGTGTTTGCTGAGGTCAATCAATCCACTCTATGAAATATTACCCATGGCACCTGAAATGATAGATAGCTTGGGATAAATATGCAATAAAAAAACAGTGAGAAAATACGAAAGAAAAAAAAATGGTTGCAACTGGAAATAAAAATAAACCTCTTTATTTCTAGGGAACATCCAATCACTGGCTCTCCAACAAGAAACCAGTAAACAGTCAGAAAAGTCAGTAAAAAAATGAAAAAAAAATGAGTGTCACACAAGTCTAAGCCAATCTCAAAGGCAGATACCATGTTTTTGAGGTTCAGTCTAAATATTAAGGCCAGCTGCAGGTATGGTCAAAAGTCACATGGGAGTGAATTTTGGAGTGTACATGTTAACATTTCATTGTATGATGTCAAAACATGTCATGTCTAAATATTAAGGCCAACTGCAGACTTGGTTCAAGGTCACATGTAAATAGGGTTGTGGCCACATGATTTTTTGGCAAGATTGTGGGTTGGGGCTAGGGTCAGGACTAGCTGTCAGGACTAGCCGTCTTGGCATAGGCCTACGCCAAATGCTTTTTGACGAGAATATTCGATTAAATCATAAATGCGACAGTAGAAATATGCCTTTTTGAAAAAAAAACACGTGCCACTAGTTAACTAGTACTAAACTAGAAACATTGTAATACAATTCAGTGTTTTGATGACGTACATGCAACAAAATGTAAACATTAAGGCCTACGGTCCCTGAATTCACACTCTATCAACGGAAACCCCAAATAATGGCTATTTTGATATCAGACAGTCAGAAAAATGCCTTGTGAGCAATAAAAAAACAGTATTCTTACCTTTTCTGACACTTCTTATTGAAAAATTCATGAAATAAGTGGTGGAGAACAAATCTCTTTCGGCCATATTTAGTATCATAAGGACTCAGACTAGTAATTATTTGCCCATTGACTTCAATGTTAAATGGGTGTAACATCACAGGCTGTAACTTTTTGCTCAACATTCCGTTGGTTCCAATCTTTTTAGGCACAATGGGGACCACATTTGGCAATCACCTCATCATAAACTTGTAGGGGCTCTATGGTTTGGATTTTTTGCTACAGGGATTTGAAGTTGCCTGGGGTGAAAATCTCACTTCCTATACATTTGATTACTCCGCAGAAAGACATTTTACAACCCCATCCCTCCGCTGTAATATCACCAGTATTACCCAAAACTGCTATAAAATTGCAAATTTGATCCCTTTTCTCCTATTCTAGACCAAAAAGTCAACCCAAAAATGCAGGAAGAGGGGAGAAAAAAATTAAGGGAAAAATTGTCTATTAATAACTCTCACTACATTCGTCCATCATGAAAACTAGGCAAATAATTACTAGTCTTAGTCCATCACTGATAATTAGCCTCTTACATCGAGTCTCTTACTGTGTTGTATCATCTGTTAATTAGCCTCTTATATCAAGTCTCTTCCTGTGTTGTATCATCTGGAAGTTTTTGATCATCCGACAGGACTGGTAGATAGATTTTATGATTGTTTTATCTGAGTTCTGTGTGAGATGGTTGTTGATTGTATCCTAACTAAGGTTTTTATCTGAGATCTGTGTTTTATAAATGGATGGCAGGTAGTTGATGTATTGTAGTAGATTCAGGTTCATCTAACTAGCAGCTTTATTCACTTGCCAGAAAATGAAATGAAATGGGGTTTAACGTCCTACTGTTCTGCTTTGAACTGGGCTAATGAAGAAGGGCATACGCCATCCATACAGTGTGCTTTGAGGGAAATTTTGCCCAGACAGTGGCACTATGGCCTACTCTTATATCGAATTCCAACTGTCAAGGGATGTCTTTTACGTGCACGCCAATGTGTACACATGACCCCGGTCTTTCGTCTCATTCGAACGACTAGACAGCTGCCCTTGTCAGGTCCTGAATCACTGACAAGGGGGATTCGCACCAGAAAATCTGGATGAACTTTTGCGGCCAATGCAAGGATCTCACTTGGATGATTTGGACGTATAGTATTGGAGTGGTTATGTACATGTACATTTATATTATTATAGGCCATCTTTATTAGGCCGATTATTAGTGCAGCAAAGTAGAATGTTAAACTCGATTTATCTATAAATGATTTTATCTGTATTGTATGTACCGGTCTGTACATGTACATAAAATTCAAGATTTATTAAAACACACCTGTTTAAAGAATGCTATGAGACTGTTATAACACATAAACCATTGAGTTATTAGAATTTATGTAGCATGGAGTTTAGCACCTTAAAAGTGCACTATTAGTCAATCTCGAAGCAGAAAAATTTTGGAGAACGAAATTTCTCTGGTGACACTGGGTAGCCATTTTCCCGTAGGGGACGAATCACATGACTGTCACGTGACATGTATTTATTTTAAGTGTCTGGATGACAGAATCACTTAAAAATATACACATGCGTAGAAAAATAGATCTTTACGAAAACTTAAATTTTTACATTTAGGATCCACTTTTGTTCTGTCAGCGAGTTGACTTTGACTCAAGAATCATTTCACAACAAACAAAACAACGATCCGACATCTTGTTTTCGAGAAAAAGACCCAAAAAAGATTGACCAAGCAGAGGTCAGAATGGGCGGGGCTTACCTGTAAAAAAAATTGAAGATAATGGACGGTCTTTGGCCCCAGAGGGAACGAGATTGACTATTAGTTTTATTATGTAACTAATACATGAAGTGACTAAATTATCATAACATTGTAGGGTCGCCTGCCTGTTCAACTTTACAGGTTTTCTCCAGATCCTCCGGTTTCTTCCGATTGTTAAAGACCCCCTTACACGCAAGCAAGTTATTGAAATAAAATTGAACCAGTTGTTAGTCCCAAAATGACCTGGTTTGTATTGAGTGAATGTTAATAAATGTTTAATTGTTTTCTCTTTCAGTGAAGTACCTGTATTGTTTTATATAAGTTGTGAAAGAAAGAAGATACAGGGTTAAACATGGCCGATGAAGGTAATACATCTATTTCACACTCCACATGACTCCACCCACCTACATACCATCTATTGTTTATATGTCCACCTCGCCTTTTAAACAGGTCAAAGGTTATCGTGATTTAACACTTGAAACAAAAACATGTACTGTAGTATATAATATCCTACTAGGAGGTTGATATTAGAAATATCACTTGGATCAGTCACCTCATCCTTGGTACATTATGACTCAATGTCCATCAATGATACATCAAAGAGAGGGGTTGGGTGGCCAAATGGTGTAATCAACGAAAACATGCATGTAAACACAGCGAAACATGTACTTTGAAAACCGGCTTTACTTCAACAGGTCTTCAACAGGCTTTTTACTTCAACAGACTTTACGCTTTAGATTGTAAGATCTGTCTCAGAGTCAAGTGGCTTGGTTTCTATTCTCAGTTTGTACGTAACAAGGATGAAGGAGTAGGGTCACGTCTGTCTAACCTCGTGGCTTTTCAGTTTCCTCCCACAACAAGCGTATTGTGGATGTTAAACCACATTTTTCTATCAAGTGGTTTGGGGCAGATGACTGAATGGTTAGCATGTGTGTGACAAGGAGAAAGGTCGCCTGTCCAACCTGGTGGATATTCTCTGGGACCTCTGGTTTCCTCCCACTGCTATTGAATTACGACCTAGTTTGTGTCAAGTGGACTTAAACCCCATCTCTCTCTCCCTATTTCTGCTTAAGCATAGGACATTAAACCCCATTTCATTCATTCATTCTCTCTCCATTTCTCTCTCTCTCTCCATTTATCTCACTTTCATCTTAACAGGTCATAGGTTATCTCTATTTACCACTTAAAACAAAAACATTTAATCTACATGTAGTAATATATAGGTGTGTACATATACCTGTATAGGTAGGGTCATTGGGTTATTTCATCATAGACCACATGCAGGTAAACGGTGAAACTCGGTCTCATATTTTATATAATATATATAATAATATAATATAATAGTCTATTTATAATGCGCTGTTTCCATGACTAAGCATGCTCAAAGCGCAGTCCAAAAAATGAAACACTCTGTCACATGGTGAATGCTTTTAGTAATAAAAATATTTAGTGGCCCATTCCTTAAAGTGACAGAAAGTTAACTGAAGTTAGAATAATATGTTGTCACCCTTTTATCAAGCAATCTGGTTTCCTCCGACTGCTAAAGACCCCTAAGCGCAAGCGAATTATTGAATTAAATTAAACACTGTTAGTCCTGACATTTCTTAGTTTGTGTCCAGTGGACATTCAACTCCATTTCTCTCTCTCTCTCTCTCTCTCTCTCTATCTCTATCTGTTTCTCTCTCCCTCTCTCTGTCTTTTACTCTCTCAATCTCTATCTCCCTATCTCTCTCCCTTTCAGTTTCTCTCTCTAACCAGACTTAAAAATTCTAAAGTTTGTGACACTCATTAAGTTTATAGATGACCTTGGGTGTTGTTGTTATTTTATCATTTGATGAAAATATTGCTACTTAAAATCTCCTCCCATCTCTTCATGATCAACTGTCATGGTATTTCTGACAGATAATAGATGGCTATATTTGGTCATTGATAAATTTCTGAATATTTTATGCAGTCAACAGAGGTGTTGAAATAGAGGTCTATATGTAACTTAAGTTGGAATTAATAAATCAATGTCATCTATGTTGTATACTAATGTCCAACAGAAAGTATAAACACACTAAAAATATGACTAAACATTTGATGAAATATTACTGAGTTTGTCTCTTGCATCCAAACTCAACATTTCTAAGCAAAAAAAGTGAAACAAATTGACATTGCACCCAAATACCACATACAATGGAAACAAGACTTTGGTTGATGCAGCACGAAATGCACAATGTATACTTTCTATTGGATACTAGTATATAATTGTTCCCTGGCTGTGGTTTCGAGCCCTGGTGTGAGCGAGCGTATGTGGCATGGAGATAGGGGCGCCTTCTCAACCTCGTGGTTTACTCCGGGCTCTCCGGTTTCCCCCAACTTCTAAAGACCCCAAGCGCAAGCGAATTATTGAAATGAAATTAAAACATGTTTTAGTCCTGAAATGACCTACTTGTGTTGAGTGTACGTTAAACCCCATTTCTCTCTCTCTCTCTCTCTCTTTTTTGCATGCAAGATACTGATACAGTATGTGATACAGGGATTAATAATCAAGTTATTTGCATGCAAGATACTGATACAGTATATCATACACTGAATATTCAAGTTATTTGCTGTAAGTCAGTCGCATTATTATCACACCTTGCAGGATGTCATGCTGATGTTGTTTTTAATAGTTTATTTTCTAGGTTATATTTATTCTCTAAACAGTCAGAGGTACACATGTACAATTTGTCATTTATACTTCATTCTTGAGTCTTGACTCTTGACAAACAAGTCTATCATGTTCCACAATTGACACACAGCATGGCCATTAATATTGTGTGTAGACAGTCAGGTTTTTTTGAGGCTCACATATTAATGTTATTCCTATTAAAGAAACATTATGTAAGAACTAAATCTGGCTATTGCAGGTCTTGGCTTCAATGTTGTATGGGGGTGGGGGGGCCTAGTGGTCTAGAGTGCCACGCTTCGACCTCTAGCTGGCCGGCCACCTCTGACTGTGGTTTCGAGTCCTAGTGTGAGCGTATGTGACATGGAGATAGAGGCGCCTTCTCAACCTCTTGGATTTCCTCCGGGAACTCTGGTTTCCTCCCACTGCTAAGACCCCTACGAGCAAGCGAATTATTGAAATAAAAATTGAAAACCATACGTTAGTCCCAAAATGACCTAGTTTGTGTTGAGTGGACGTTAATCCCCATTTTTCTCTCTCTCTCTTAAATGTTGTTTAAATCATTGATTAGACATTTATTGAAATAAAAATTGAAAACCATACGTTAGTCCCAAAATGACCTAGTTTGTGTTGAGTGGACGTTAATCCCCATTTTTCTCTCTCTCTCTTAAATGTTGTTTAAATCATTGATTAGACATTTATTAACATGACAAACCTATCAACTCACTAGACAGTCGGATAGCCGAGATTTGAATATTATTCCTTTAAGAAGTGCATTATGTAAGAAGAGTTAAATCTGCCTATTGCAGGTCTTGGTTGTAAAGTACCATTATGCAGTCTTTTCAAGTTCATTGCTTGGGGAATACAACCTTTACTTTAGAAATATTACCCGTGCTATGATAATGAACGATCTACGCACAGATAACTTGGCTCAGAATAAAGTAATTTCAATAAAATTTTTAACATATTTCCTTTTAATTATCTTGGGGGTGGAATGGCCTAGTGGTGTAGAGTGCCACGCTCGACCTCTATCTGGCCAGTCACCTCTGGCTTGCGGCTGTGGTTTCGAGCCCTAGTGTGAGCGTATGTGACATGGAGATAGGGGCGCCATCCAAACCTCGTTGGTTTCCTCCGGGCACCCGTCTACTACCATTGCTAAAGACCCCTACGCGCAAGCGAATTATTGAAAACCATATGTTAGTCCTACAATGACCTAGTTTGTGTCGAGTGGACGTTAAACTCCATTTCTCTCTCTTTCTCTTTTAATTATCTAGTACCTGTATAGCAAGAACGACCAGCTCTTTATCTAAATCTTACATAACGCATATTTAATCCTATTATTTATTGTCGGTTCAGATTCCGTGGAGGAGTATTTTTGAATTTAAAAAATATGACATGTGCAGGAAGTCTCTGTCAACACGCATCATTATCCATATCTGTTTGACCTTATCCGGCAAATTAAACCACTCCTGTTATATTATGTAGGCAAAAAGAATAAGAAAATATTACACTTTTTTGTGTGAATTATTTTTAAAGTACGGAAATAATTCATATAATTGTATAATAACCAATAATACATGTACAGAAGAAAGATAATTACGTTTCACTGGCGCAGAAAATAGGGAGAGTGGATGGCCGAAGGGTGTTGGTTAGCATGTGCACGCTGTATCATAAGGCCTGTCATTGAGGCAACTGGCGTGGTTACGATTCCCCAGTTGTACATGACAAGGAGAAGGGTTACCTGTCAAACCGCATGGGTTTTCTCAAGGTCCTCTGATTTCCCTCCATTGCCAAAGACCCCTACACACAAGTAAATTAACCATATATTAGTCCCGAAATTAACCTTGTTTGTGTCAAGTGGACCTTAAACTCACTCTCTCACTCTCTAACTCACTCTCACTCTCTCTCTCTTTCTCCTCAGAAAATATGCAACTGTCACTTTAAACCCCATGTAGTATATTTATGGAAGATCAAGACTACATGCATGTACTGATATATAAATGATGGAAAGGTCTGGATAGAATGCAATGCACTTCTGTCTTCTATACATGTGTATTAAAATAGTTTGTATTGGAATGAATAATTTTAATGTTATTATTAATTTAATGACTGGCATATATATGGATCAATAATAGTATAATGACATACATAAACTTTATAAACCAGGTTATATATTGGGCGAACTCGATTGAACGTTCCAAAAGAATGAATGAAATGGGGTTTAATGTCCTACGCTTAAGCACCTAACCTGGGCCAATTGAAGACGGGCATACGCCAACAGTGTGCTATGAGGGAAATTTTGCCCGGGCAGCGGCACTACGGCCTACTCTTATATCGAATTCCAACTGCCAAGGGATCTTTTACGTGCACTCCAATTTGTACACGGGACCTCGGTTTTCGTCCCATCCGAACGACTAGGCAGCTGTCCTTGTCAGGCCCTCCTTCTGCATCACTGACAAGTGGAAATCACGCCGGAAAATCGAGATGAACTTTCTCGGCCAATGCAGGGATCGAACACTCGACCTCCAGGCTAGCGAACCAGCGCCTTATCCACTTAACCACGTTCCAAAAGTGTCAGTAGAGTGAAAAGCAGAATTTTGGAGTACAACACATCTGCCGACTGCATAAAAAAATATCATGGCAGCTGAAACATATTAGTTACTTATAATACGTCACCATTCTACTTACACTATCTCCACAAATTGATCCAGCAGTGAATATTTGCTTGGCTGCTAGTATCACTGATAAAGATGACATCTATGCGGTCTAATTCGGCAAAATATTAACTTTTTTCCTCCGACAAAATAAATTCTAAAACAATTTTTTGAAGTATAAGAAAAATTAATAAAGACGTTTGAAGTATCTGTAGTTAAAAAATATTTCCTATTTAGTGTAAATGGGTATTAAAATGAGTAAAAGGCATCATTTTGCCCGAAGCAGTTAGGTGTTATGTAAACAACGCACGAGCCGTTGAGCCAATGACTGACGGCGAGTCAAGTCAATGCACGTGTTCAAGACAGTCATCTGTGACAGAGATAATTCGTAAGTAATTCTCTGTAAAACAGATTGCAATCTCCATTGTTAGGACTGGTAGAACTGTGACAGGAGCGAATTTGCAATTCTTTTAATTCGGGAAGTTCTTGACTGTGAATTGAGCATCCCCATTATCTATCACAATAATAATTCACTGTTGGAGTCTTTAGCAGTGGGATGTACGTACATGTAACCAGAGAACCTGAAGAAAACCACATGGTTACCAGGCGAAAAAAAGAATAATTTAACTTCAAATCAGTTACTGTTATCTAGCATAATAAACATATAACTGAAACATATAAATCTCTCAAGTGACTAGTCATTCAGATGGGACAAACACAGAGGTCTCATGTACACATTAGCATGCACATGAAAGAAACATAAATCTCAAGTGTCTAGTCAGTGGTGCAGGACGGAGGGCCTGACAAAGACAGTTTTAAAATCGTATACACCTTAGCGTGCATGTAAAAGATCCCTTGGCAGTTTGAATTCAATATAAGAGTAGGCCTTAGTATGGCTGTCCATGTAAAAATTTACCCATAGCACACTGTATGATGTATGCTAGTCTTCATTAGCCCAATCGGAGCAGAACAGTAGGACATTAAACCCAATTTCATTTCATTTATACCAGGAGGGTTAGATGACCCAACGGTTGGACGTGCGCCCTGTATCATAAAGCCTGTCATTGAGTCAACTGGCTGTTTACGTGAATCCCCGGTTGTACGTGACAAGGAGTAGGGTCGCCTGTCTAAACTTGTGAGTTTTCTCCAGGACCTCTGGTTTCCTCCCACTGTTAAAGATCCCTACGTGCATTTAACAAGCGAATTATTGAAATAAAATTAAACCATATGATGGTCCCTAAATTACCCAGTTTGTCTCGAGTGGATGTTGAACTGAACCCCATTTCAATTCATTTATACAATTTAAAATCTGTTTGTATAATACTGTTTTTTTAGGGTAATAGAATTACATGTACATGTATGTAATAATTGAAAAGTGTTGAATTGTTGAAGCATGACTGAGAACGTTGTGAATAAACTACCTTTTTTCAGTCTCTTGTTTACTTAAAATCTGTTGACAGGGGGGTGTATTAGAATTATCTAATAATTGAAATATATTAAATTATCCAAGCGTAACTGAGAACTCTATTAAATTATAGATATGCAGGTCAGCCACTAAACATTTGCTTAACCCCTTGTGGACGGATGACGTGTTAACACGCAAATATTTTCCGTGCCCAGGGACGGGTGACGTGTTAACACGTCACACGTGATACCCTGAATCAGTCCTCATTTATACACGCTAAATTTAGCACAGGGAATCCCCTTTTGTCTTGAGGTCATAAACAAGTTATCTCCCATTGTTCTAGATGTCAGCACGTGTATTTTATTGTGTAATTTTCTTCATATACACGACCACTGATCTATATATATATATCAGTGTACATAGTGCACGCATGTAAACAATGGCGGTTGCCAGGAAACGCTAGCGGTCTTTCGACGAAAGTTTGGATGAAATATTCGCGAGCAGTGGCTCTGATAACATTGATAATGATGTGTCTTCATTAGAAGGTTCGGAGGAAAATGGTTCAGTTGAGTGGACGGCTGTTAGGGACCGACAACGTGGTAATTATCACAATCGTTCGAATTCGGTGTCGGGTGACATTTCTAACGATGTGAGTACGCAACTTCCTGGATTAAAATCGAAAAATAAGGCAAGGAAAATTAATTTTGTGAACTCAAAACATCATAAAATTACAATAGTCATTATTTTTTAAGAATTTAAGCCAAGCAGATTCAAGGTAACTTCAAATTTAAAAAAAAGGGATTTTTCCCCCAAATAATCCCGTCCAGGGTTACGTCATTTCGTCGAAAATCCCGTCCACAAGGGGTTAAACAACATCATTATGAAGGAAAGAAAGAAAGAAATATTGTTTAATGGCACGTGAGCTCCAACCGGGCCATATTGCGCCAATCATTATGAAGGAATGATGTTGTTGTCTTATCGTTTTGATAACAGAAATGTGTAAAGACAACTAAACCTTGCAGTATTTTTAATTTTCAGTATTTATATTTCTCTTAATTTATATTTATTTGGGTTTTTTTTTTTGGGGGGGGGGGTAGTTCATATGAATCAAGTATTGCTGATAAAAGGTTCAAATTTGCACATTTTAAGGACAATATTTAGTATTTTCATTTTCCCACTTGATAGAATTTACTTACGGAAAATTAATCATTTTAAATTCAATTAACCCTTTAATCATCAGACTTTTTGTTGTGGTTAAGTGGGCAAGACGCTGGCTTCGTAGTCTGGAGGTCGAGTGTTTGATCACTGCATTGGCTGAAAAAGGTTCATCCAGATTTTCTGCAGTGGTTCCCCTTGTTAATGGTGCAGGACGGAAGACAGGCGTCTAGTCGTTCGGATGGGACAATAAAATCCCTTGATATAATAGTAGCCTGTAGCATGCTGCCTGGGCAAAATTTCCCTCTTAGTAGTCTTAGCACACTGTATGGTGCCCATCTTTAATATCCCAGACGGAGTAGGACGTTAAACCCCATTTTATTTTATTTCACTTCATTACTATATTTAGAGGGGGGTTGGAATGGCCTAGTGGTCTAGAGTGTCACGCTTCGACCTCTAGCTGGCTGGCCACCTCTGGCTTGCGGCTGTGGTTTCGACCCTGGTGTGAGCGTATGTGGCATGGCGATAGAGGCGCCTTCTCGTGGGTTTCCTCCGTGCTCTCCGGTTTCCTCCCACTGCTAAATACCCCTAAGCACAAGCGAATTATTGAAATAAAATTAAAACCATATGTTAGTCCCGAAATGACCTAGTTGTGTTGGGTGTACGTTAAACCCCATTTCTCTCCCTCTCTCTATGTTTAGATAAAATGTTAAGAGAATAAATGTTTTATTGTTGTCAGTAGAGAAGAATGTCAGGTTGTTAAGTTACTATAGAAAGATAATTTAAAGTTACACTGACCTAGTCATAATCTCAAATATATAAAAAAATAAAAATGAAATTTAATTATTTTATATGTGTGCGTCATAAACCAGTTGACGTGATCCTCGACCTCTTAAAGTAATCTAGGATAAGACGCTAAAGGTTATTTTGTGAAATAGTAAAAGAAAATTATGTTGTTATAAATGATATAAATAGCTACGTAAGCCATATTATATGTACTTAAAGATGCATTATGTAAGATTTAGATAAAGAAGCGGATCTTGTTGGTTTGGATAGCCGAATGGTTAGCATGTGAGCACAGTATCATAAAGCCTGTCATTGAGTCAACTGGCGTGGTTTCAAATCCCCAGTCGCCTGTCCAACCTTGTGTGTTTTCTCCAGGTCCTCCGGTTTCCACCCGCTGCTAAAGACCCCAACGCGCAACCAAATTATTGAAATAGAATTCAAAACCAAATTTTAGTCCCGAAATGGCCTAGGGGTATCAAGTTGGTAAGGTACTGGCTCGCTAGCCTAGAGCCCGGGTGTTAGATCCCTGCATTGGCCGGGAAAGTTCATCTCGATTTTCCGGCGTGGTTTCCCCTTGTCAATGATGCAGACAGAGTGCCTGACAAGGACAGTTGCCTAGTCGTATTGATGGGACGAAGAACCAAGGTCCCGTGTACACATTGGCGTGCAAGTAAAAGATCCCTCATAGCACATTGTATGGCGTATGCCCGTCTTCAATTAGCCCAGGTTAGGTGCAGAAGCGTAGGACGTTAAACCCCATTTCATTCATTCAATTGTCTAGAGCGTTAATTATAGTCTTGTCATGTTAATAAATACCTATTAAAATTTATATCACAATTTAAATCAAAATAAAAAGGCCTGCAATGGGCAAATTTACATGTAGTTCTTGAATAGGTGTTAGGACAACAAAAATCCCTCCTACATCACTGTATGACATATGTCTTCATTAGCCCGGTAGGTGCAGAAAGTAGTACATTAAACCACATTTCATTTCATTCTTTCCTTAATTAGGTGCAGAAGCGTAGGATGTTTAACCCAACTTCATTCATTCATTCATTCAATTGTTTTGAGAGTTGATTATAGACTTGTTGTCATGTGAATAAATACCTAATTATAATTTATATCACAACAAAAATAATCACTCCTACACCTTCATGTAGCTCACTGCATGATGTACATGTATGCCCGTCTTCATTAGCTCGGTGGGTGCAGAAAAATATTGAACCACATTTCATTTCATTCTTTCATTAAGTGGGGGGGGGGGTGATCAAATAGTTAGTACATGTGTGCTGTATCATAAGGTGTGTCATTGAGTCAACTGGTGTGGTTTCGATTCCCTGGTTTTGTAGTGAGAAGGAGCAGGGTCGCCTGTCCAACCTCGTGGGTTTTCTCCGGGCTTAAAGATATTGAGTATTTATATTTTGATTATTGTTTCAGATATTGTAATGACACCTTCTAAGAAAGGTAAAGCTACCCACATAAAGATAGAAAGGAAGAAAAAGTTGAATTTAGATGAAAGTTCTGTTGTACATGAAGGAGCTGGACAGAATAAAGGATTAGTTATAAATAAACAAGAACATGGTAAGTCTCTAATCACTAATCAGAATACCCGATATCACTTCCATAACACCTGATACCAATTCTAGAACACATGATATCACTTCTACAACACATGATATCACTTCTACAACACCTGATATTACTTCTAGAACACCTGATATCACTTCTACGACACATGATATCACTTCTACGACACATGATACCAATTCTAGAACACATGATACCAATTCTAGAACACATGATATCACTTCTAGAACACATGATACCAATTCTAGAACACATGATATCACTTCTAGAACACATGATACCAATTCTAGAACACATGATACCAATTCTAGAACACCTGATATTACTTCTAGAACACCTGATATCACTTCTACGACACATGATACCAATTCTAGAACACCTGATACCAATTCTAGAACACATGATACCAATTCTAGAACACATGATATCACTTCTAGAACACATGATACCAATTCTAGAACACATGATACCAATTCTAGAACACCTGATATCACTTATAGGACACCTGATATTACTTCAAGAAAACATGATACCACTTCTAGAACACCTTATATCACTTCTAGAAACTCAATATTACTTCTATAATAACACAAGCTTTCTCTTCTAGAACACCTCATATCACTTCTAGAACACATGATACCAATTCTAGAACACATGATACCACTTCTAGAATGCCTGATATGACTTCTAGTGTCTACGAAATCTTGTGACAAGGAAAAGGGTCACCTTTTCAACCACATTGTTTTTTTCCGGGTCCTCCGGTTTCCTCCCACTTCTAAAGACCCCAGTGCACAATTAGACCTAGAAAAATTGTATTTTGAATAGTACAAATATAAGGCGTGGCATCATTCATATTCCTCAAATGGAGCATTATTCATAAAATAGAACTATGTAAAATAACTTTTTAAACAATATTTATGTTTTATATTCAGCTGATACTGATGACCTCTCTAAACCACAGTTACAATTGGGATTTATGTGTTTCCTTGTGGATGGAAAAACAGGAACACATTTTGTGGTAAGTTGAGTTGTTAGAGAGAGACGGACCTTATGACATAAAACACACCTCTGAGACCACTCGACCAGCTAACTCCCAAATCTATTTAACAGCAGTTACTGACCTTGTGCATTACAGGTGTACATGTGACATACATCACATCATACGGTGTCAATATATGGCTTGCTTGTTTCCATTTATTTTTATTCTTAATAATTTAAGAAAATCTTTTAGAATTTGTTTTTCAGAAGAAAGATGATTTAAAATATTGTTTTAAAATTGAATTTGTTGAAGAAAAAGAGTTGATATTGAGAGCTGATTAAATTGACCCAATGTTATTTTTCTCAGTGTTAGGGGTGGCCACGCCAATATTTACTGCTAATTAGTTTTCAGACCCCCTGATGTAATAGTTACCTGTAATTCCCAGGTGAGAGCCACTATGGCTCAGTGAGTAAGATGTTGGCACTGTAGCCTGGGGGCAGGGGCAGCCCTTGTTCGAACACTGCACTGGCAGAGACAGTTCATCAGGATTCTCTGGCGTGGATCAACCTGATAAGTGGTGCAGGAAAAACCGCTTGACATGGGACTTAAAACCGAGGTCCTGTGTACACATTGGCGTGCACGTAAAAAATCCCTTGACATTTGGAATTGGAAACAGAGTAGGAGGAAAACTGCTGTCTGGTCCAAAACTCTGCCCTTTGCATTGACCATGTAACCATAGAGATGATAATGATGCATGTTACTTTTAGAATAAGGCATCCATACTAAGACTCCAAAGTTGGAATTGTTGGATTAAGATGCTACTAAAATGGTCTAATAATAAAATAAAACCAAGTACGAACAATACAAATCATTAGACAAAATTCAAAGTCCTTAATAAAACGGTATAGGCAAAATGGTGTAATCAGGCAAAATAGTGTAATCAGCATATGGACTGTTCACCGTGTACAATAATCAAGACAAACAGTGGTAACAGGTGTTCAGGAGAGTAGGCTTACCATGCCTGTCACACCACACCCGCCATAGCTGCATCCAAACTTTTAGGCGAAATGTCGCTTTAGGAGTTGTGCTTGATCAGTACATACATAATAGCACCCTACAAATTCAAATAAGATTATTTTTTTTATTTAAATTAATGAATTCTATGACATGGTTGATGATAATTAGTTTTTTATTACAGGAAAGTCGTCGATTAAAGTTTTGGTATGCGGAGGGTACAGACTATTATAATCAAGTATCAACAGCTTACGATTTCTTTAAAGAATTAGTTAGACCAGAAAACTTTCCTAAAGGTACAATAATTACCAGTTCTCTTTTCGTTTTTTCTTCATTCATTCATGAGAGGTTGGGTCGCTTAATGGTTAGCATTTGCACGCTGTATAATAAGGTCTGCCTGTCTACGGCTAGCCCCCCCTGAGAACAGGCCCTAATCTTATTAACCTACATTTTAATTCCTACATCGACGATTTAGTCGAAATCACTGAGCATGCTTAAGTATTTTTTTCTCTTCTATTGTCATATTGAATGAAATTAAATATGTTTATTTAGCTGTTGTGTGTATGAAAGATATCAAACTAATCAAAGCCGAATCACAAATTAGTCCTCTAATTATTCAATATGGCGGTGCCCTTGAAAGATAATTTCACAGAGGCGGTTTTGTTTGCGAAGACACATTTAGGAATATCTAACCTTGTTTTGAAAGATAAACAGATTGAAACTCTAAGGCAGTTTACAATGGCAAAGAATGGTATGCAATATCACCAACAAGCACATATTATTTTACTGGAGTGGCAAAAGTTGACTTTTTGCCAATGACATGTGTTTACATAAAACATGTGCTCGATTGGAAAAACTGAGGTCCTGTGTACATATTGGCGATTCGCATGCACTAAAATATCCATTGGCAATTGGAATTCGATATAAGAGTAAGCCATAGTGCCACTGCCCGGGCAAAATTTCCCTCATCGCACACTGTATGGCGTATGCCCGTCTTCATTAGTCCAGTATAGGAGCAGAACAGTAAGAAGTTAAACCCAATTTCATTTAATCAAGCCCTGTATGATAAATCCTCTCTCTCTCTCCATCTCTCTCTCTCCCTCCCTTTCCCCCCATCATTTTCTCCCATCTCTTCAACTGTCATGGTATTTCCGACAGATAGATAGCTATAAGATAAGATAAGGTAAGATTTTATTGCATAGATACACCCATTAAGGGCAGCATACAACATACATAAACAATGTTTCAACGTAATAAGTAGTAAGGTAAATGATATCTATTGTTCATGCAAATTAGGAAACAATAATAATAACAATATTGTAGTCTGTATGTACAAAAGGAACAGTATGCAATTAAACATTTTAAATTATATTGGCATTTTAATTCACAAAATATATGTTTATCATAATACAAAATATGTTAAAACCAAGAAAAGATTTACCAATATAAGGTATTATACATGTATACTAGATTAATAAATCGTAGGTAATGTACGTAGTTACTCTGATATACGTTTCTCAAAACATGTGTGAATATAATATGCTATGGTTTTTGCAATATTGCAAGGAGGATTCATCATTGTCTTTAATTTTAATTGGTTACAAGCATCTAAAATGGGAAACAGTATTAATAGGCGTTCATTATTGGACTATATGGTAATCATTTGTTTCCATTCACTGGATAAGGGTGGTTTGGGTAAGGGTTGTGGCCTGTAGATTTTATTGAGGTCTCGAGATGTAGACAGGGCTAGCCCTTACCCTAACCCTGGTCCAAGCCTAACCCTTATCATAAACCGCAATAATCATAATACCAGGCTCCGGTCCATGGAGACAAATGCTTACCTAGCTATATATGGTCAATCCAGCCCTGTATTATAAATTTTTCTATGTTTATAGATTACATGGGGTATGTCTCACTGTATGGTGTATGCCTTAAGGGGAGTGGCTCCACTTAAATGAGAAAATATTTGTTTTTTAAATTGCACTGTCAACTATTAAAGCTAATGCTCTGAAATTTTCAGGACTTTATTGTTATCACACAAGTTTTTGAATAATTTGCATTTCGGAACCTGGACCACGCCCATTTCCCATAATCCAGGATGGCCACCCCAAGCCGTTGAGGAAAAGCGTAAAAAAAAAACTGCTTGATAAAATATAGATTGTTATATATCCTTCTAAAGCTAAAACACCAAGGAACATAATTATCTATATTTGAATGTCCTAAGCTGTGGTAGAAACAAGTAGTTAAAATAAATGTCAAATTTATTTAATATTTTCTCATTCAAGTGGAGCCTCCCCCCTTAATCCTGCCCTGTATTATAAATTTTCTATGTTTATAGATTATGTTGGGTTTATAAAGAAATGTATGAAACAGATGCAAGGTGATAAATATCAATTAGCCACTAAAGTTGATCTAGAAATAATGAAATTAGATGATAAAGATGCCCCACAGAGTCCAGGTGAGAATTTACCTTTAATAATATATTACCTGTTCATCTACCTGTAAATAAATTATAATCTATTTATAGCAACTTGTACCACATGCTGTCAGATGTTTGTAATCTGATATGACGACTATGTAAGACTATGTAAGACTATGTAATGCGTGCTATAGTAGCAGGCCTGGCCCCGAGTTCACAAAGCATTCTCATATCTTTTCAACTTATTCTAACTAAAATATAGCCCTTAAAAATTTTTTTGTTGTTTTAATGTATCAAGTACATCAATGAGAAACTATGTGCAAAGTTTTGTGTTTCTGGATCAAAGATATTTCTCATAAAACAGTGATTGAAAGTTGAGCAAATTCTCAACTTGAGTCTGAGAACGCTTTGTGAACTTGAGGCCTGATGCCAGAATTCCTTGAGGGGGAGAGAGGGGGGGGGTCTCAGGTCTGCTGTGTACATGCAGTAACAGGCCTGTTGCCAGAATATTTTGAGAACTATATGGGTGGGCGGATTTTCGGGTCTACTGCGTACATGTGTAGGGGCAAGCTATATTTGATGGCTGTGTATTTTCTGGTGTTACATGAGGAGATCTGGACAAAAGAATCTTCTAAGATAATTTTATGTCCTGTATGATAGAATATTCTAATTCAAAGATCCTTTTTATACGCCCACATTTTCATGTGGACGTATTATGTCGTCGCCCCTGTCCGTCCGTCCGTCCGTCCGGACGTCCGTCCGGACGTCCGTCCGGACGTCCGTCCACAATTGTTTGTGGACTCTCTACAGGTCACAATTCTTGTCGGATTTCGACGAAACTTGAAATATAGGTTTATCTCCAAAAGATCTCGGCTGCTTTCGATATTGGCATGTATCGGATCAAAACTTCATGGATTATGGCCCCTGATTGTACGAAAAATCACGTTTTTAGCTTGTGGACCCTATAGAGGTCACAATTTTGAACCGATTTTGATGAAACTTGACATGCATGTTTATCACCCAAAGATCTTGGTTCCTTTCGATATTTGCGCCTATCAGGACGAAATTTTCTGAATTATGGCCCCTGATAGTCCGAAAAATCACCTATTTTAGCTCGTGGTACATCTGGAGGTCACAATTATTATCCGATTTGAAAAACCGTTCGATTATATCACCGTTACACCCTTAGGAAGGTTGAGTTCAAATTTCGGAAAAATCGGACCAAAATTACCATACAAAATGGCCGCCTTTCGTAAGCATATACTGTTAAAAAATGGTATATCAAGGTTTTGGACCCTGTAGAGATCACAATTTTAATTCGATTTTGATGAAACTTGAAATGCATGGTTATAACCCAAAGATCTTGGTTCCTCTTGATATTTGCGCATATCGGATCGTATCTTCCTGAATTATGACCCCTGATTATACGCAAAATCGCCTTGGTTTAGCTTGTGGTCCCGCTGGAGGTTACAATAATTATCCAATTTAAAAAATCGTTTGATTATATCACCGTTACACCCTAAGGAAGGCTGAGTTCGAATTTCGGAAAAATTGGAACAAAATTGCCATACAAAATGGCCGCCATTCGTATGCGAATACTGTTAAAAAATGGTATATCAAGGTTGTGGACCCTGTAGAGGTCACAATTTTGATTCGATTTTGATGAAACTTAAAATGCATGGTTATAACCAAAAGATCTTGGTTCCTTTCGATATTTGCGCATATCAGATCGTAACTTCCTTGATTATTGCCCCTGATTATACGCAAAATCGTCTTTGTTTAGCTTGTGGTCCCTCTGGAGGTTACAATAATTATCCAATTTAAAAAATCGTTTGATTATATCACTGTTACACCCTAAGGAAGGCTGAGTTCGAATTTCAGTAAAAAAAATTGGACCAAAATTGCCATACAAAATGGCCGCCATTCGTATGCGAATACTGTTCAAAAATGGTATATCAAGGTTGTGGACCCTGTAGAGGTCACAATTTTGATTCGATTTTGATGAAACTTGAAATGCATGGTTATAACCAAAAGTTCTTGGTTCCTTTCGATATTTGCGCATATCAGATCGTAACTTCCTGAATTATTGCCCCTGATTATACGCAAAATCGTCTTTGTTTAGCTTGTGGTCCCTCTGGAGGTTACAATAATTATCCAATTTAAAAAAATCGTTTGATTATATCACCGTTACACCCTAAGGAAGGCTGAGTTCGAATTTCGGAAAAATTAAACCAAAATTGCCATACAAAATGGCCGCCATTCGTATGCGAATACTGTTCAAAAATGGTATATCAAGGTTGTGGACCCTGTAGAGGTCACAATTTTGATTCGATTTTGATGAAACTTGAAATGCATGGTTATAACCAAAAGATCTTGGTTCCTTTCGATATTTGCGCATATCAGATCATAACTTCCTGAATTATTGCCCCTGATTATACGCAAAATCGTCTTTGTTTAGCTTGTGGTCCCTCTGGAGGTCACAATTATTATCTGATTTAAAAAATCGTTTGATTATATCACCGTTGCACCCTAAGGAAGTTTGAGTTCGAATTTCGGAACAAAATTGCCATACAAAATGGCCGCCGTGTGTATGCGAATACTGTTAAAAAAATGGTATAACAAGGTTGTGGACCCAGTATAGGTCACAATTTTGATTCAATTTTGATGAAACTTGAAATGCATGGTTATAACCCAAAGATCTTGGTTCCTTGCACATATCAAATTGTAATTTAATGAATTATAGCCTTTGATTGTAGGAAAAATCACTATCGGTTTTGCTTGTTCTCTATCCATCTCTCGAAAATGTGGGCGTATCCTGCCTGGCAGTGCCAGCTTACTATCTTTGAAATAAGACAAAAATATTTGTCAAAATTGAAATCAACAAGACAGAATAATAACAGAACTTTAATTTATAAACATGTTGTTTATAGGATTGGGGAACAGGCTTAGCCAATGTAAAACCCCTCTCCCTAAATAATTTGTGTATGTATTATTAATGCAAATGGGTGTCTATACACAGTTAAAATGACATTGATCGAGACTATTAACGAATCTGAAGACATTTAATTCAGATTATCTTATCTTGCTGTTGAAAAATAACGGAACGTCGTTGGCCGATTTCTAGTTAGTCCTAGGACTGTATATTTATATATGTTATTGATTCATGCAAATGTATGTATATACATAGTTAAAATACATATATATTATATAAATATCATCGAATCTGAAGACATTTAATCAGATTATTTCTTATCTTGCCGTTGAATTGAAGTTATTGATTGTGGTGTTTTAAGTTTTATATTATTCTTCTATTAGAAAATCTAATATCTGTGGAGAACATAGGTAGGTATTATACAAATAACCCACAATTGGTGGAGATGTTCTTATTCATAGTAAAATACAATCTCATTAAAACACAGATACTATTTCTTTACTTTATTATATCGGTAGATTTATTTGTCTTCTTTATGCGAGAATCGGGACGAGTGACTCACAGATACTATTTCTTTACTTTATTATATCGGTAGTTTTATTTGTCTTCACTATGCGAGAATCGGGACGAGTGACTCACAGATACTATTTCTTTATTTTTTTTATATCCCTAGTTTTACTTGTTTTCAATACAGCAGGATCAGGATGCGTGACGCGCGGTGCACGAAACTGTTGGTAGAATTTTATACCGGTAATTCAAAATTTAACATGTCTTCACTACATGAGAATCGGAAGGAGTGACGTGCGAAACTTTGGGTAGAAAACAAAACAAAGTAGTTATGTCTCTGAATAGCCACTTTGATCTCCAGTGGGTATTAAATGAGTTGTATCATAAGGTCTGTCATTGAGTTGGTTTTCTCCAGGTCCTCCAGTTTCCTCCTCCCTGTTAAAGACTCCTACGTGCAAGCGAATTATAGAAGCCCCATTTCTTCTGTGTTTTAATCAGATTGAGTTGTTTGATCATATATTCATCTTGGTATAGAGTGGCTATTCTTTTCAAATTACCCGAGGAGAATGACATCAATAAATGGACACTTATCTAATCCCTGTCTCTTAAGCTGTGGGGGGGTTGGGATGGCCAAATGGTCTAGAGTGTCGCGCTTCGATCTTTAGCTGGCCGGTCACCTCTGGCTTGCGACTGTGGTTTCGAGCCCTGGTGTGAGCGTATGTGACATGGAGATAGGGGCGCCTTCTCAACCTCGTGGGTTTCCTCCGGGCACTCCGGTTTCCTCCCACGGCTAAAGACCCCTACGCGCAAGCGGATTATTGAAATAAAATTAAACCATGTGTTAGTCCCGAAATGACCTAGTTGTGTTGAGTGGATGTTAAACCCCATTTCTCTCTCTCTCCCTCTCTCTTAAGCTGTGAATTAAGGCACGTCTGGTGAATTTATATTTAACAAGACACTATACATAATTAAATGGAATACAGATTAAATTATTTCTGTCGACGTTTTGACCAGGATTTTCTTGTCTTTATCATTTTATGCCAGAAATAAACTTTAAAGGGACAATAACACTCTTGCTGACCAGAATAAAGATTGAGACATATTATTCAGTAAAAACAAGAGTGGTATTGGGCCTTTAAAGTGACCTGTATTCCATCTAGTTTTGTCATGTGTTTTTCTCATTCAGTTATAAATGCCGTCGGAATTACCAAAATGAATATATTATAGTTATTTTACCAGAAGTTATTTTTATTTCAAGCACCAACAGGTTTTGTTTGTTGTCACACCTAATTTGTTCAATTTAAGTTTTTACCACAAATTGTTTAACAAAAAGTATGAAAAATGTCGTTACCATCATTTAATATTACAATTTTAGAAAAAAAAATGTAATTTATTACAGACTTCAGACGCCAAACACAGACTAAAAATTGTTTTATGGTTTTATAATTTATTTACTATAAAGATATTTTTCATACTTGTTAAGTTTTTACAAATTGTTTGTTTTATGGACGTTTGTTTACCTTCTGCACCTGTTTTTAAGATTCCTGAGTTTTAAAAATTTGTTTTTACCAGCCTGAAACTAGTGTGAATCAATTCACAATTATGTTCATTAAATTCTCTGATTCACCTTATAAATAAAGATAAAGATACATTATGGGAGATTAGATAAAAAGCTGGCAGTTCTCACTATAGTGGTTGTGGTTTCGATCCCTGGTCTGAACGTATGTAACTTGGAGATAGGGGTGGCATCTCAACTTTGGAACTGTTATAACAAGAACAACCTGCTCTTTATCTACATGTGAACTTCCATAATGCATCTTTATAACCACTATTGCCGAAATCATATACCTTCCACAGGCCCGTCGGAACGATATTGATATTGGGGGGGGGGGTGTTCATTGCTCATAAACCGGTTCACGGGATATATATGAGCAGATGCAGCCCCCCCGCTTCCGACGGGCCTGTTCCATACCACAGAAGTATTTATTATTGTTGAACTGTAATTTTAAATGGATGGATATCTTTAAACTGTGTTGCATGCCTGTCGTCATGGAGATGAATCTAAATGGATCAGTCTGTTAAATTAGTTTTCTGCATGCAAATAAGATTTGACTGATGGGTGAAGGAATAATTTATGAAAAGTTAACATATTACTTTGATAATTACTTTTATCTTGATAATCTCAAGTTCTATTTATTACTTTGATGTTTTCTATGACAATATTATTTTATGGAGGTGCGGGTTGAATGGCCGAATGGTTAGCACTTGCACGCTGTATTTTAAAGTCTGTCATTGAATCAACCGGCGTGGTTTCGATTCCACAGTTGTACGTCACAAGGAGTAGGGTTGCCTGTCCAACCTTGTGGGGTTTTTTCTGTGTCCTCCGGTTTCCTCCCACTGCTAAAGACCCCTATGCGCCAGCGAATTGTTGAACCAAAATTCAACCATATGTTAGTACTGAAATGACATGGTCTGTGTCGAGTGGAGGTTTAACTCCATTTCTCTCTCTTTTACAACTTTCCGTCATTCTTTATTCCATGCCAAGCTAAGGCTTCTTGAATTCATGAAATCGTAAAAGAATTGCCAGTAGCCTAAAACCTTATTGTTTCAATTTGTTTATCGCAAATGGTGACTTTGGCCACCAACAGCGTGAGGCTTAAATAGCGATAAACAGTTATGTCCCTTTATTTTGGGTAAAAATGTGCAACAAGAAAACATTGGAAATCCCATCGCTGATGTGAGCCTTGGGTTGAATCTTGGCACCAACAGTTTACATGTTCATAATTGTGAATTCGAAAACCATCTGACATTTTCTGTATTTTAATCAAGTGAATGAATTTATTATTAAAAGATCCCTTGGCAGTTGCAATTGGATATAAGAGTAGGCCGTAGCGCTGCTGCCCGGGCAATATTTCCCTCATAGCCCACTGTATGGCGTATGCCCGTCTTCCATTAGCCAAGGTTATTTGCATAACAGTAGGATGTTAAACCCCATTTCATTCATTCATTCATGATTTAGTACAACAGATTTAATAATTTCTTACTGTTTGATTTTTACCTTAAATCAGGTATGGACGGTTTATTTGGGTCAAGTAAGTAATATCTTATCGCAGGATTTTTACGATTTTGGTTGTCTCGTTTTTTCTTCTTTTTTTTTTCAACATGCTTATCAACATTTTTACAGTTAGAACTTTCGACTCCACCCTTAAATCTAACTTATGTGGTTGCTTCGAGTCGTGGTTAAATCCAATCGTAGTGACACAAGCTCTCAGTTGCTGTTAGTCGCCGTCAGTTTTATCGCGTGAGACAAAAGCTAGGCTTTATTTGAGCCACCGACATTGAAATTGTCCGCTTACATACGGATAGATTTAATTTGCAGACGACTAGGCGGAAATTCTGCTATTTTATTTCATTGTACAAGTTACCAAAGAATGGCATTGTTCTTCACTTAAAGGAAGCACATGCACGCTGTATCATAAGGTCTGTCGTTAAGTCAACTGGCAGGGTTTCTTTTCCCTGGTTGTGCATGACAAAGAGTAGGGTCACCTGTCCAACCTCGTGGGTTTCGCCAAGTCCTCTGGTTTCAACCTGCTGCTTAAGACTCCTACGCGCAAAGCGCAATATTGAAATAAAATTGAACCCTGCGTTAATCCTGAAATGACGTAGTTGGTGCCGAGTCGAGTGGAGGTTAAACCCCATTTCTCTCTATATATCTCTCTATCTTCACATAAAAGAACCCTTTACAGTATCGTTGTCATTTGAGTAGGAGGTAACGCCACAGTTCGGGCAAAATACCCCTCATAGCACATTGCATGGCATATTGTATGCCCCTCTTCATTAGCTCAATTGGAGCCGAAAAGTAGGACATTAAACCACAATTTATTTTGTTTTATCTGTAAAAATGTTGTTAAATATGTTGTAAAGGTAGGTGGATGGTGTGTGGTTCTTGTTACCCTGTGCTGTGCCGTGATTTAAACTTTTTTTATTTTAATTCCATTTTTTTTTCTTTGCCTTTCATAAGAATGTTGTCGTAAAAAGCAGGTTTTTTTTAAAAAGACTAATTTTCATTTTTTTTAATTTTAAAAAGATTTTCTGGTGTGTTGGTGTTTGTATGTTTTTTTCATGTACGCGTTTCCTTGCATGTTTTCGATGGCGAAACAGATGGTCTGATGCTAATATAATGGTACTGTTTCCATATAACCAACGAAAACACGCACATGGAAAACAGGCCTAAGGCTTATGTTTAATACTTGTGTTCATTAAAATGCTTCAAGCCTCGACAGATTGTTAATTATTAAAAGAAAGCCTTATTTTCGTTAAAAAACGTTTTTGTGAACTAAATGTAGCTTGTAAATTAATTGAAGGAATGGTTGCATGATGGGATATGGGATAAAAATATGGCGTGATTAGATGGAATTTTCATAGAAATTAGTTTCTCTTCTAGTAGCCTTGGTCATTCCAGACAAAATGGCCTCCGCCTTAACTAAAGTAAATTATTCACACAGTTCTAATGGTTGAGTTTTAATGATAAATATAATGGGTCGTAATTTGTCCCGACCAATCTGCGTTTCATTTGACGTGGAATCAATTGGCAGAAGTTTTTGCGACTAATTCACAAGAACAGTTAAAATGTCTCACAATTAATGGATAGATTTCTTTTTTGATTTTTCTTGAATGAAATGATTGAACAATTAGATATATACATTTTATTTTTTTTAAGGAAATTAACTGATCCACACAATAACATTTATTATTTTATTATTATTATGATCTGTGTGTTTGTATCTCCTTATATAGGTGGGGGGGGGGTGAGTGGAATGGTTAGCACATGCACGGTTTATCATAAGGTCTGTCATTGAGTCAACTGGTGTGATTTCGATTCTCCAGTTGTGCGCCCGTCTTCCATTATGCTAGGTGCATGATAGTAGGACGTTAAACCCCATTTCATTCATTCAAGTTGTGCGTGACAAGCAGTAAGGTCCCCTGTCCATCCTCGTGTGTTTTCGTCAGGTCCTCTGGTTTTCTCCCACTGCAAAGACCCCCTACTCTCTGTGAATTATTGAAATAAAATTGAACCATGTGTTAGTCCCAAAATGACCTAATTTGGGTCCAGTGGACATTAAACACCATTTCTCTCTCTCTCTCTGTCTCTCTCTTCTTGTAGGTGACTTTCAACATTTCAAGTATGATCGACATAAAACTTGTTCCTTGGACAGTTGCACATCGTTTGGCAGACTTGCATTTATTGACATGTCAGAATTCCATAATGGCGACGATGACATCATTAATTCATTTCTGGTTCCAGTTATGGTACTATTGTCTAATGTTTGATTAACAAGAGAATTTGTGACATTTTAATATTGTTATTTTCAGGTTTCAACAAAGAAGATTTAAGACCTCAAACGGAGATAGTACGAGAAAAATTATTACATATTTTAGAATCAGCATATCCTAATAATTTAGCTGTAGAGGATTTAATCAGGTAGGCGTACATTATATTATTGGTCACGGTTTGTGGGGGATCTGGAGGTTGGATGGCTGAATGGTAAAGCATGTGCCCGCTGTATCATAACATCTGTCATTGAGTCAACTGGCGTGGTTTCGAATCCCCAGTTTACGTGACAAGGAGTCGGGTCACCTGTCCAACCTTGTGGGTTTTCTACGGGTCCTCCTGTTTTCTCCCACTGCTAAAGACCCCCGTGCAAAAGTGAATTATTGAAAAAAATTGAACCATGTGTTAGTCCCAAAATGACCTAGCCCCATCCCTCTCTTATTTAATGTTTTATTTTGTTTTCCAGAATAACCGCATCTGATGAACATATTGTAACAGCTCAGTTAGAAGAACTAAAAACAAGAGAATTGGTACGAACATTAGAAAATGGTGGCGTTGTTCGTCAAGTACTTGATGAAAAGACTGGAAAAACTGGTAATTAATCTAAAACTTTCCACTACTACTTTACCTACATACATTGCTGAGAAAGCTCATCAGATTTTTTGCTCTGATGCCTGGTTCGGATGGTACAAATAACTGAGGCCATGTGTAAACAATGGATCCCTTGGCAGTTAGAATTCGATATAAGAGTAGGCAATAGTGCCACTGGCATCTTCATTAGCCCAGCCTACTCTTTTCGAATTTCAAATGCCAAGGGATCTTTTATGTTCACACCAATTGTTTTTTGACCCATCCGAATGACTAGACAGCTGTGTCCTGTATCACTGACCAGGGGAAACCACACAGGAAAGTCTGGATAAACTTGCAGGGATTGAGCACCGGACCTCCAAGCTAGCGAGACAGCAGCTCTCTGGCAATCTGCTGTTTGTGACCCGGTGATAAATTGTGTGTGTTTTTTATTACAGAGGTAGAGGTAGTAAAGAATATGCCTATGATGGCCACCAGTGACCAGCCTACCATAGCCATTATTACAGCATTATATTGTGAGAAACTAGCCGTTGATTCCATGATGGAAAATAAAAGAACATATGTTAAATATAAAACTGAAGGTATGGTGATTCTTTGTTTGATTTGTGAACTGTCCAGTAGTGCTAACACACAGTGCTCACTCTGGGTTCCATTTTTTTCCCGCCAATTTCAATTTTTAATTTTTTAGCTATATATTTCTTCCGCCAAATTTTTTTTTTTAAAAATTCAGTAATTTTTATAATTTTTTTTTATACAAAAATACATACACATTTTAGAATTTACAATATTCTTCTCTGCTTTTCCATTCATCTCTGAAATATCTACCTTTTCTAAATGCCCTTAAGATTTTACGTAGCTTACTAGTTAACGTCGCTCTAATACAACGAGCGATTGACACCAACTGCTAAATAATTGCACTCGAATGTAGCACGTGCTATCGGTCATTCCAATCGAAATATACGTCAACATGTCTAAGCGGTTTTGACTTATTTACTTAAAAACATAAACCCCATTCAAAATATGATAATAAATCCGACAATATGCCATCAAAATGTTGGTGATGGAATACTAAAAAATCTGACAATCTTCTAACGGACGTTGAAATTGAAGTTCAATCTTTCGTTTACGACCCATGGCATATGATTTGATAATACCTGACTTTCGACAACCTCAAGATTATATACGCATTTATAAACTGTAACAACATATCTGGTTTCATTTATTAACGATACCGGCAACTTTAGTGAGAAATATATCAAACAGCAGTCATAATCTAATAATCCAAAGGAATCGACCGAGTATTGTTCACCGTGTCCGCCATTTTGAATAATAGAAACCATAAAAAAAACGCTGATTCGTATTGAAAACAAATAATCAAATCTTTTGTCTCTTAATTAGTTTATTACTACTCTTACTGTATATACTTATCAACACTAATCGATGATTGATCAAGAGACAAAAGATAGGTCTATAGATACCTAATTAATTTTTAATTGACTCACTGTCAATGAACAGGTTTATACAGCGTGGAAATCAAAGCTTTGTGTCATTATGACAAGAAAAAATTATTGCCAAAGGTAAAAAAGAATCGCCATGTAGGAAAAAGTTATCGCCAAAAAATCCGCCAGATTGAATATTTTATCGCCAAGATTATATTTTTATCGCAATTGGCGGAAATGGCGATCGACAGCGTGAGCGCTGCTAACACACATATGAATGTTTGCTTTTTAAGCAGATTTTTTGAAATTCGTCAACAAATGGAATTTGGTTAGATTTTTTGCACTCCAAGAGGCTAAGGTTATCATCCAATTGCCTTTAAATTTATACAGGATGTTCATGCGACAAAAAATCCTCAAGACTTCAACAATATTCGATAACTTGGAACAATTCAACATATTAAATGTTTATTGTAATTAAAGTCATTGGGTAGAACTATACTCCAAACAAATCCTAATGATATTACTTACTCCTAATCGTTACTATCAATAGAAAAATATGTAACAACACTTGTTTATTGCTCAGACTTAGCTGCTGTGGACATAGTTTTTGATTCATAATATAATGCTTTTGATTTTGTGGAAGAATGGGGTTCCACTTAGTATGTGAAGGGGTGGTGGGTGGCCGAATGGTTACCATGAGTGTGCTGTTATATCATAGTTATATCATAAGGTGGGATCACGGTGGCTAAGTGGATAAGGCACTGGTTCGCTAGCCTGGAGGTTGAGTGTTCGATCCCTGCATTGGCCGAGAAAGTTCATCTCGATTTTCCGGCGTGATTTCCCCTTGTCAGTGATGCAGAAGGAGGGCCTGACAAGGACAGCTGCCTAGTCGTTCGGATGGGACGAAAAACCTAGGTCCCGTGTACAAATGGGAGTACACGTAAAAGATCCCTTGGCAGTTGGAATTCGATATAAGAGTAGGCCGTAGCGCCGCTGCCCGGGCAAAATTTCCCTCATAGCACACTGTTGGCGTATGCCCGTCTTCAATTGGCCCAGGTTAGGTGCTTAAGCGTAGGACGTTAAACCCCATTTCATTCATTCATATATCATAAGGTGTGTCATTGAGTCTCTCTCTCTCTCTCTCTCTCTCTCTCTCTCTCTCTCTCTCTCTCTCTCTCTCTCTCTCTCTCTCTCTCTCTCTCTCTCTCTCTCTCTCTCTCTTGGTCACTTCATCAAATTAATTACACAATAGGGAATAGTTAACGTTTTAAAATGTCACTCTTAACAGGTTAATGAACTAGATTGTGTTAATTGAGCCAGATTCTTCTCTCTTTTTCAGGTGAATCTAATGTGTATACCCTTGGATATATCGGTGGTCATAAAATCGTATCAACTAAATTACCTGCTATAGGTCATGTTCGTGCTGCTCAAATATCATCTGGTAATTCTACCACCAGATTGTTAGGTAAGTCTCTGTTAAGATATCTCTTATTAAAATGATTGCAGCTATTTCATTCTTTTCATTCTTTTCATACGCATGTGGATGTATATTGCAGCATTGGCAATGCTCTGGTAGGGTGTTTGTTCCCTGCATTGGCTGAGAAAGTTCATCATAATTTTCTGACGTGATTCCCCCTTGTCAGTGGTGCAGGAAAGAGTGCCTAACAAGGAAAGATTTATAGTTGTTCGGATGGAACAAAAACCAAAGTCCTGTGTATGCATTGGAGTGCACGTAAAAGATCCTGTAGCAGTTGGAATTCTATAGTCTCCCTTTACACTCTGCATAAAGTTTTACAATTGCAATTGGGACGGGACGACAACTGAGGTCACATTTTTGGATGGCCAGACAGTGGGGTTCAAAATAAACTGGTCAAATGCATGAACTTTAGATGTTAAGGTCTGAAATTGAGTAAAAAAAGCTGGTATGTGATAGAAAGTAGGGTTGCCTTCCTAAATTAATGTTATTTCTCGAATTATTGAAAAAAATTGGTACAATATGTTAGTCCCAAAATGACCTAGTTTTGTCATATTGGTGTTAAGCCATCCTCTCCATTGGTGAGGATACCTGTCATTAATAATATTAAAACCATGAATTGTTTTTGTTGCCAGGTGGGTTTCAGAATATCGAGCATGTATTTATAGTGGGTGTGGCTGGTGGGGTCCCCCACTATACAGATTACTATAAACACGTACGTCTGGGTGATGTCATCCTCTCAAGACAAGACGACAGAGGCTACCTCTACTACTACTGTGACAAAATCCTGAAAAATAAACAAGGTGACGTTCATTATAATCTGAAAACTTGGGCGCCACGAGACCTGGAGCTCCAGAAGATATCGGAGAAGATCGAAGAAGCTCAGAGATCCAACCCAAACCTGGCGTCATGGGAACGTTACATGTTGGAAGGAGAACAGGTTCTTCAAGGTCAAGAAACGAACTTCGAACGTCCTCCAGATAATACCGATCGTCTCTATATGGATCTTGGCGAGGATCAGGTCATCGAGGTTCAACATCCATTCCCACCAGAGGGAGCTGTTGTCCGCGAAGGCATGCCTCGACTTCACTATGGAGTATTTGGTGCCGGAAGTCGCATAGTTAGATCTGATGCCACAAGATTGGATTTCGCATCGCGATACAGCATCTCTGCGTTCGATACAGAATTCGATCAAGTTTTAGAATCTATTGTTGGTAATAGGAAGGACAGTTTTATGATAATTCGCGGAGTCGCTGATTATTCCGATGGTTCTAAAAATAAAAAATGGCAGTCGTACGCGGCTTTGGCTGCTGCCACGGTTACCAAGACAGTTATCAAATCTATCGGTAAATCGCGAATAGATCAGTAATCATCTAATAGAATCAATTTTTATACTCGATATATTTAAACCATTACATCACATCTTCAAGTGAGTTCATATACAACATTATCAGGAATAAATAGTGGTGTTCTTTATGCTAGATTTCATTCTAAATCAATCTGATTAAAACACAGATCATATTCCGTTTCGTTTTTATAGTTCAAAATTTGGTTTCACTTGTCTTTACCACAGTAGGATCTGGAAGAATTGTTATCATTGATGTGAGGGATTTAGGAGATAAACACTTCATGTTTTGCATTTAGAGGGGTGTTATTGTCCAATAGACATGTCCTGAGATCATTAGGACCCAAGACGCGACATTGTAACATGCTATTTACGATTTTAAAAGAAAATACTAAAACAGAGGGGTGTTATTGTCCAATAGATGGTGTCTAATTGACCGATCAAAATGCGAGGTTCACTCTTGGCATGTTACAATAGCCAATAAAATGGCTGTAACTGATCACATCTTCATGTAGTGTAGGCTATCAAAAGTACATGTATATAAAAATTGAAACAACATATAGATCTGTATTTTAAGAAGATTGATTCTAAATTGTCTCCATCAGCTTTTCTATAAATTGTAATTTTGCTTGTTCTACTAAATTCATCTTAAACAATTCCTAATCCCTTTAATTTGATTTGTAGAGTGCCTACAATAAATACAATATTTTGAAAGTTGAAACATTGACTTGTTTCTGTATCTTTGTATAAATGAACAAATTATCACTATTTGTGTAGAAAGAAGAGATTTACTATTTGTAGGTAATCTGTTGGAGACAATTGTTTTAGGAGATTGTAGTTGATTTATAATAAATATAAGCTATATATTGTAACAATTATTATTAAGGTAAAAAAAAAATTAAGCCAGATGGCAAAAATAAAAAGTGAAAATGGGCTAAATTACTCTTTTTAAGATAAGTTTTTTTTTCAAAATGGGGAATGGAAACATATGGATTGATTCCTGTATTCATAAATGATTAGAAATAATATATGGACATAAAAAAAAACCATACCAGGGATACTTGTTTGTAAGTTCTGCATATTCTGAATTTACAGAATTGCAATCATTGGATCCAGAGTCAAAATCTGTCAGTCCGTTAACTGACGCTAAATCAGGCCTGCAAGTACTCTTTTCTCCAGGTTATTGCGGCCTCTTGGACCCTCGCCTATAAGGACCTAGGATGGAAGCCCCCCCATTGTTACGCTATTACCTTAATGTCATATCAGGTTGATTAAGATTAAAGAAAAAAATTATTGAATCATGGATTATTTTTTTTTGTTAGAATGAAAGAAGTTGACTTTGTTATATTTTTATGAATTATTTTTTCACAATTAAATGATAAGAAATGGTTGTTGATTTTTCTGTTAGAGTATATTTTGTTAAAAAGATTAAAGAGAATGCTGTTAATTTCTAGAACTACTGTACGTAAAAACCTTTTTTTGACTCCATAGGATTTGTTTGCATAAGAACAAAGATTTTATTAAAAGCTTGATGCATCATTTATCGCTATAAGAATCCAATACAAACTACAATATTGGGAAAGTTAAATCTATAATAGGAATATCAGATTGTAAATATAAATCGATTGAGTTCCATATTTACAAAGTTATGATAAATTGAAATTTCATCTTGATTGTAACAAGATGCCACCAGCTTTTATTGGTAACAGAGAACCTGGTGGGCCTTGTTTGAATCTGATTATCTAGCTTTGTTATTTTTACTTTGTTTTCTTAATCGAATTAAATCAATCTGAGTTCCGGGTATATATTGAGCAAGGATTAAGCTAAGAGAAATTTGATATTTTTAGCTAAAATGCTAATGATGCATAAAGACTTCAAGAATAAGTAAAAACTCTGTATATATATATATTTGTTTAAGATATGGCTTCCAATATCAATCAAAAAATTTAATTTGAAATTCTAAGTTTATTTATTTTCTAACATACTGCTTAATTGTTCCTTGCTATGTTATTATTACCGGTAGATATAAAGTGAATTGTTCCTGGCTATATTAGAATTATTGCTATATTGTTGAATTGAATTTATTATCACTGCATGCTGAATTATTATATTTCTATTTATGTTGTTAAATATACAGGTTATATATATATACATTATACACTACAGCTCGGGTATTGTTCAGTTCGGCTGTTTTAGCAGGAGTTAGTCTGTTAATTACTCCTCATCACTGCTAGTGAAAGTATCGTTGATTAAGTAGTCTGCTAATTATTGAACACTGCTAATGAATATAAAAAGTACCGGTATTTGTGAATATAAAAAGTTTTAAACCCAACACTCAATATCCAATCTAGATGGACCATTTTAAACTACACCTCAGTAGGAACCCAATTTGATCGATTTGCCGACAATGGTTTGAAACCAAGCATTAAATTCAGAAGCTCCCACTAAAACAGCAAAATCACACAATACCTGAGTTGAAGTGATAGTTGCTTGTTGTTATATGTTGACTTTCCTGTACCTTATAATCCATTCCTTTGTTACATTATATTATAACCAAATACAAACTTTCCCCACAGATTATTCAGATGAAGTTTAAGCTCTTAGATTAATATTTGATTAATGAATGTTGTGTATATGTAGAAAAGCTTGAGTTTGCATATGAGGGTTTATATAGAACATTTTTAAAAGCCTTACACTGGTAAATGACTTAATTTTGATTTATGATAGAAAGAAAACCTTTAATGTTAAGTTTTTAAAAAAAAAATATTAATAGATGGAATAAACACAAGTTATGCTGATACTTTATTATAACAATCACTGACGGTATAGTCCATTGACCTCAAACTGAATATGGCAAGCCATTTATATATTACATTATATATAATAGAAGATCCCTTTTTTAACCCTGATTTAAAGGGAACTTAACTGTACTTTTATTCCACATTCCAGTTCTATAGTGTGCTCAATTAAAATAAGACAAAGTCTGAAAGATAAAATACTGAAGTTTTGAATACCAGTCCCATGAATCGGAGAGTTTACAATTGTTGTATGATTAATATTATTGTTACCATGTGCTTGCATATGTACCGGTATATAAAATAATTATAGGAATCGCTGTTGGTCCCATTATTTTAACCAATGCTAACTACTAACCACAGTTCTGTTGTTGTATTTGTGAAAATACTAATATAACCACAGGTGTTTGTAACGTTTAAAATCTTCTAAAATAACATTAAGCTGTGACTAAGTATTATGCCTGATTAGGTTCATTTTCGTACTCAAGATTATCCAATGTAGGCGTCTGTGGTATAACCCAATAATTGTGTTATTTATAATAATAATAATAATGATATTTGTATTGCTCAACTATTCAATACACTAGGGAATGCACTAGGCGCTAGAAATATATACTTACTAAGATATATACTGTACTTCTAAATGGCCTAGAAATATATTATTAAAGAATAGAATTGTTAGGGTTTTTTGGCTGGAAATGAGCCTTGATTAATTGTTCAAACTAGGACTCTCATTTCAATTGTAATGCCCGACCTGAACTGACAGGCAGACAGATTGTCTAGCTAGTGAATTTACTGGTCATTCATTTAAATGCTATAAATAAGGAACTTCAAATAAATTAACCATAAAATACCTTTAAATTTATCATTTTATAGATTGGCAATATCGTAATATTTGTACTTACCTCTTACTTACCTGGCTAGTAAAATTGTGAAATGAGGATCCCGATTTCTATATTCTGCTTTTACTGTAATTACCATTTATATATCTATGCATTTTTTATACTGAATATATATAGGTATCTTTCTATTGATAGAAGACGCTGTATTTATACTAAATATAATTATTTATAATTCATGATTTTTAAACTGATAAATTATGCTTTTTTGAAATGTCCAATTTAATGTTTTTGTTACCACGACGACGTGTCTTGGCAAGTGATGTTGCAAGTAATGCGCCTTCCTTTGAGAGAAACCATGAGTTTTTAGTTGAATTTCACAATTGCCTGTACAAATTGAAAGGGTGGTTTACGTCCTGCTGTAATGCTCCATCCTTAGTTTAATTTCACCATCCATACACAAATGATATGGAATTCTCCATCCTTTATGAGGACTCAATTCTAGAGATGTTATTTGTTTTTACACATGTAATTTAATTTCACAAAACATACACAATAAAGTAATACATAAATATCTCTTGGATCTCGTCAGATAGAGATGATAAAAAAAAAATTCCAAAATTTTTTTGGGAAAACCCCCAACACCAGATGTGTTCCCAATTCTTTGTATATTTTGGTATGGGGTGTCAAGAGATGGGTTATTAAAGAGACCACTCTTGGTCAGTATATTTTGTTTTGAGACTAGAACTAGGCAACATGACAAGGAGTAGGGTCGCCTGTCCAACCTCGTAGGTTTTCTTCCGGTCCTCCAGTTTCCTCCCACTGCTAAAGACCCCTACGCGCAAGTGAATCATTTAAATAAAATTAAACCATATGTGATCCCAAAATGACCGAGTTTGTGTTGAGTGGACGTTAAACCCGATCGATCTCTCTCTCTCTCCCTCTCTCTCTCTAGAACAAGGCATGTAGAGAAATGTACAAAATCAGTTTACAGTTAATCTGTCCGTTAACTCATCAGACAGGGTTAAATTAACCATCTTCCAGCCATATTGTTTTTTAGTTACCATAGTAACACTGTAATATATTTCACTTTTAATTTAAAAAAGAATTACATTCTTTTTTGCTTGCCAATATTTCAACAGTATTTACTGCAGACAATAAGTACACACACCTTTGTCTCACTGTCATTCAAAATGACAAGTTTTTCTTCTGATTATTTTAATAATATGCTAACGAGATAACACCTGTACTAAAATTAGACACGATGTCGTAGTGCTGAGTGGAGGTTGGGTGTTGCCACTTCGTAATAATATGCACCCAAGTTTTCAGTTTGGGTCCAAGTACTTCGAAGTCATACTGTAATAAATATGTCAAAACCAATGAGCTGACATTTCTTCCTATAATATTACAAAAATAGATAATGAAAAGAGACTATGCTGTAAATTTCAGTCAAATTGCTTCCCGGCTGTCACTGTCAATGTTAGTAGGATAATAAACAAAGTCTTGATTACCCATTGTCACGTTAAATTATCCATCACAAAATGTACTCAAATCCACTAAATATCACAGGCCAACAATGGCATCAAGAGTTGATTGAGATAAAATTTAAGGCTTAACGAAAGAATAGCAACAGGCAGATTTAGCTCTTGAATAATACATGTTTAAATAGATCAGTTTTTTGAACAAACTGTGATGTCGATGTAGAGATAAGAAGTCGATAAACACTGATGGTAGTAACAAGATGATCACCAGTGAGTTGTTGATGGCCTACTGGGCACTTTTTTCGTCCGTTCATGAGGCTCAACGATACAATTACCATACTAGGTACAAGACTATTACCAGTGGGTTGGCAGTGGAAGAAGTTTGTTTATTCTTGCCTTTGCCTGACTTAACAATCAGCTTCCATCGAGATTTGTAAATAATTCTGATATCAGTACTTGTAAATATGCGCACTGCCATTGTAGATTATAGATTTTAATTTTAACAAAGAATTTAATAGAGTAGAAGCAATTTAGAATATAGTTTATGTAGTTTGATCAATACTAGCAGAGTTTAACTTCTGCCCCACCCCTTTCTTTGTTCCTTGCTCCTCTGAAATAAGATTATTATTGATTAACAATGCAGTGTAATTGATATGTTAAACAATGCCAGGAACTGAGTCTTGAAATCATTGCAGCCATCTTGGAATTGAAGCATGGCGATCAATGCACAATTGTCAAAGGAAAAAGCATGCCAAGTTTCATGTCGATCGAACATGTTTTCGTGGAGTGTTAGTCTTTTTTGGTAGAGTGTTGCCCCAAAGAACAACAAGACCAAGATGAGTTGTGCTCCGGTTCCGGTTCCTGGTCCAGAAAAACTAACCAAATAAACCTTTTCTTGCGGTGTATTTCGTAGATTATATAACCAGAGAATTATATACTGTAATATTTAAAACCGTTGTTTATATAATTCCCTGGTTTCAATTAAAAACGGCCTTAGATTTAAAAACCATTTGTGCATTAATTATTTATTTTATTTACCAATGAATTAACCATTTTTAAAACTTTCAGCTTTATAATTATTTCTACATTCTATTTAATATTAATTAATATCATCTGTTTGTGTAAATGTTTGCAATATTGTGCTTTCAAAAATGTTTTTCTGGATTTAAGGGGGACTGGTCGATATGGAGTCGAAGCTATGACTATGACAAATGATTTTCTCGAACTCCATGTTGGGTGTTTGGGTGGCTAATTGGTCTAACATGTGCCCTTTAGATCATAAGGTCTGTCACCGAGTCAAGCGACTCTACTCACTTCAATGACAGAACTTGTGTGATCCAAAGCATACACATCAGACTGCTCAGCCATTTAATTGTATGTTGTATGATCTATGTTTAATATTAAACTTCTACCATTCCTTTACCTAATGCTGTATTTATCTCCCTTTACATACTGGTGTATAACAGTTATATACTGGTGTATATCAGTTATATACTGGTGTATATCAGTTATATACTGGTGTATATCAGTTATACACTGGTGTATATCAGTTATATACTGGTGTATATCAGTTATACACTGGTGTATATCAGTTATACCCAGGTGTATATCAGTTATACACTGGTGTGTATCAGTTATACCCAGGTGTATATCAGTTATACACTGGTGTATATCAGTTATATACTGGTGTATATCAGTTATACACTGGTGTATATCAGCTATATACTGATGTGTGTCAGTTATATACTGGTGTATATCAGTTATACACTGGTGTATATCAGTCATATACTGGTGTATATCAGTTATACACTGGTGTATATCAGTTATACACTGGTGTATATCAGTTATACACTGGTGTTTATCAGTTATACACTGGTGTATATCAGTTATACACTGGTGTATATCAGTTATACATTGATTATGTACCAGCATATGTTGATTATTTTATTTATCATATTGATTTATTTCGAACAAAATTAAGTAGAATGCTTCGAAAGGATTTTGTCTTGACAGCTGCATTACAGCTGATGACTGACCTATTTCTAATTCCATATGTCACCAGTGTGTGTGACCTTGTGACATAATTAAAATGAAAGACAGGAGGTTTTACAACATCAAGAAACATTCCTTAAAAGGAAAGTGCATAATGGTGGTTATTTATGAAATTTTTTTATATCACATCACAAAAGTAACACATAGGGTGCAGGCTGTTTTGCAACTTGACTGTTTCGTAACTCAAGTCGTACCTCAGATTGAATCGTAACTTTCACATCTTTCGGGATGCCCGGGTGCAAACAGAGGCGGGTTAAGCTTAAGTGCATCCAAAAGTTGAAATGTTCGAAGGTACGAAACGGCTGAAGTGCAGGTAAAAGTTATCATGTTCTCTTGAAATTAACCAAGGTACCAAACGGCTCATGTGACTGTGAGGTACGAATGAACTGAGTACGAAACAGCCAGGTTGCGAAACAGCTGACATCCAACACATACAATAAATTATGTATAGTAAAACAATATTTTGAATGTTTTATACATGTAGTTAATTATTCTGTCGACTTTCTTTTAAATAGAATAACTGTTGATCAACTTTGATAAGCGTTAGAAATATGCTTTTATATAAATATATATATATATTTAGATCTATATATGGTAATAACATGTTCGTGACAAGTGTTGATCAATGATATGAGTTAGAAATATGTATAGGTCTATTATATGGTAATAACATGTTCGTGACAAGTGTATCGTATCCTACATGATTATGCTCAATATTTATTACATCTTGGCTTGCTCCTGCAACTTTTTGTTGATGTCCATGCTTGAAGTTGCGGATCCAGGAAAAGGCCCCTTATTATTCTGTTTCAATGAAACTTGTTAAGTTGAGCTTTTTGTTGATTGCAGTATAGTCAGATTGTAGCTGATGATTTGTGGTCCAAATAAACACAAGCACCCTGAATTTTCTAAATATTGTACGAGGAAGTTCCCTCGGCCGCCACCCCTAACCAAATATTGTGCTTCTGTCACAAGTAGCTAGGTCCACGGAGGTTTGCCTATTTACAGACTTGATTACACTCAGTAAACATGTGGACCCAGTTAGATATATAATATATATAGGCCTACCTCTTTAATCTGGACCCATCCCTGGTTGAATGTAACAATGAGTAGGGTCGCCTGTCCAACCTCGTGGTTTTTCTCCGGGTCCTCTGGTTTCCTCCCACTGTTAAATGCAAGCTAATTATTGAAAAAAAATTAAACCATACGTTAGTCCCGAAATTACCTATTTTGTGTCGGGTGGATGTTAAACCCCATTTCTCTCTCTCTCTCTCTTTAATCTGGACCCAGGAGGAAGCCATGGTGTGGAATATATATATCTAGGTACTTTATATTTTGTACTTGTTAATATCAATCAATAACTAACATTAAAAACTCAATGCATCATCAAATGTGCTTTCTAACCCTGTTTTTATTTTATTTTGTTTATGTTCGATGCTTCTTGTTTTCACAGATAAATGTTTGTGTTTATTTTCTCCTTGTTTCATCTCTACAAATAAAATATTCATCTCTTCATAGTTTGGTGCATTTTTTTTTTGTGGGATGGCAGAAAATTGAAGGGCTGTTAACACTTTTCTCAAGAAATGAAATGGGGTTTAACGTCTTACTGTTCTGCTCTGAACTGGGCTAATGAAGACAGGCCTACACCATACAGTGTGCCGTGTCACTATGCCCTACTCTTACATCAAATTCCAACTGTCAAGGGATCTATTACATGCATCCCAACGTGTACACAGGACCTTGTTTGTTTGCACCATCCCAACAACTAGACAGCTGTCCTTGTCAGACTCTCTGATGAATATTCTCCACTAATGCATAGATCGGACATCGGACCTCAAGGCAAGCGAGCCAGTGTCTTACCCACTTAGCTACCGTGATCCCCTATTTTCCTCAAGAAAAGAAATCTCAACACACAAGAATCGCATAATTACAATCTACTGTTGTTGTTAATTGGGGATTTAACATTCGTTTCCTCACTCAGGGTGATAACAAAGTTGTATTTAAGTAAATTCAGGGCATGTGTGGAGGGGTATTTCCTGTGGGAGGTTGAGACTATTGACCAAACCCACAATCAGCTACAACTTGAAGCACAATACTCCTCCAACACCACTAACCCACACTAACCTACCTTTCTTCAGAGCAGAGGAAGTTTGGGGGGGGGCATGGTCTAGTCACCTAGTGGTTAAATGTGTGAAACCGTAAGGTCCGTCATTGAGTCTAGTCAGTGCCTTGGTTTTGATTCCCTGCTTGCACATGTCCAAACTCATGGGTTTTCTCCAGGTTCTCTGTGTTTCGCCAACTGCTAAAGACCCAAAATGTATTATTTAAATGAAAATTAAACCAGATGTTAGTCTCCAGATGACCTACTTTGATGTTAATTCCCATTTTTCTCTCCCACCACAAGGGGATCACGGTGGCTAAGTGGATAAGGCGCTGGTTCGTTAGCCTGGAGGTCGAGTGTTCGATCCCTGCATAGGCCGAGAAAGTTCATCTCGATTTTCCGGCGTGATTTCCCCTTGTCAGTGAGGCAGATGGAGGGCCTGACAAGGACAGCTGCCTAGTCGTTCGGATGGGACGAAAAACCAAGGTCCCGTGTACACATTGGAGTGCACGTAAAAGATCCCTTGGCAGTTGGAATTCGATATAAGAGTAGGCCGTAGCGCCGCTGCCCGGGCAAAAATTTCCCTCATAGCACACTGTATGGCGTATGCCCGTCTTCAATTAGCCCAGGTAAGGTGCTTAAGCGTAGGACGTTAAACCCCATTTCATTCATTCATTCATTCTCTCCCGCCACAAGCATTATTTATACTAAACAAGCCAACTTGAACAAAGTGACTGTCTTCCCCCTTCTTCCAACTTAATCCCAAATCCCCTTACTAATTACTCAAATTTTTATCATCTAACTGCTGATCCTGGAGGTATCAATGGAATGAAGCTGAACGCAAGGTTTTGTCGCTTCTACTCAATTAAATTTTTTTTTTTAAGAAAAATATTTTATTCAGAAAATTTGGGATTGGGGAACAGGCTTACCCTAAAATCATATTTATTGTGTTCCAACTCCAAAACATGGACACATCCAGTTGCTTATCTCTGATTAGCCTAAGCAGAAAATATCCATTTCTATCAAGCCAAAATTCATTAAAATAATCAGCTATATACCAATGTAGAACCTTTATCAGAGGGCCTGATTTCCCTTATTAGGAGAGGGCCTAGCAAGAATGAGTTTCTGGTCGTTGTTGGCCATTCGGATTTCAAAATGTGCTTCTTACATTCAAAAAATCCCTTTTGGCCTTTTACATGGATATCTGGGAAAAAATTCTATCAGGATATTCCATTGTGGTTTTCCCTGGCTGTGCTGTAGGAAGGGTGGAGGGGGCTAATGAACATGGACATGAACCATGCAGTGTTCTATGAGCGAAATTTTGTTCAGACAGCGGTACTACAATCTACTCTTTTTTCGAATTCCAACTGTCAACTGTGTACAGAAAACCTTAGCAGCTGTTCCTTGCTAGGTCCTTTATCCTGTAGTACTATCATGGGGAAACCATCTTCGAAAATCTTTGAGGAACTTTCTCGGCCAATACTGGGAGCAAACCCAAGATCTTGGATAGCAAGACGGTGCCTTCTCCAAGAATGATTGAGACTAGAGACTCAATACTGGCAGCAAACCCAAGATCTTGGATAGCAAGACGGAGCCTTACCCAACTAGTCTCCTGGAATGATTGAGACCAGAGACTCAATGAAGGGATCAAATTTCACAAATTGCAAGACAACAAACAGGATTTAAATACATTTATTATTAATGTAAGTTTTCTTTAACAACTTTTATTTATCAACAAACATTAAAAGTTATATTCCCTTGAAGATAATTAGGTCAACAAGCTAGTGCAACCCCAGATATATTTTATTCTTAATCTTGTAACCTGTAATATCAACTGGTGAGTATCATTTATATACTGGTCTATATCAGTTATATACTGGTGTATATCAGTTATACACTGGTATATATCAGTCATATACTGGTAAAAATCAGTTATTTACTAGTGTGTATCAGTTATACACTGGTATATATCAGTCATATACTGGTGTTTATCAGTTATACACTGGTGTATATCAGTTATATACTGGTGTATATCAGTTATACACTGGTGTTTATCAGTTATATACTGATGTATATCAGTTATATACTGGTTTATATCAGTTATATACTGGTGTATATCAAATATATACTAGTGTATATCAGTTATATACCACCCAAAGAATAATTATGCTTAGTAATATACAAACAATATAATATGCTCCCATCTAAATAAAAAATGGTACAAGTCCATATTTTGTCCATGTGGTTCATCATAACTGTTTAAATATTTTAAAACTATCAGGGACAAATATTCTATTTTGTTCCATTTTGATCAGCACATGAATACATTGTATTATTTATGGATCTAACAAAGCATGCACATAAAAGAGAGAGAGAACTTGGGTTTACAACCATTCATTTCAGGACTAACATATCGTGCAATGTTATTTCAATAGTTCGCTTAAGCGTAAGGTTCTTTAATTAGCAGTGGGAGGAAACTGGAGAAAACCTATAAGGTTAGACAGACGATCAATCCCACTTCTTGTCACATACAAGCTAGGAATCAAAACTGTACCACTTGACTGAATGACAGACCTTGTAAGCACACAGCAAACAATTCGGCCACCCTCAGCCCACTCTATACACATAAAACCCTAAATAAATAATACAATATTTACAAACACATCGTTATATGTTAATTATTATGTACAAATTCATTATATTAAATTACTCATTTGTGTTAAAATTCAAGTTTCATTTTTATTAAATCTCTTTTTGTGATTTGTGTCTCTTTTTTTCAATGGAATTCTTTCAAGTATGTTAACTTGAATAAATTTTTATTATCAACTATCCAACTTTTAAATATTGTACATACTAATTTTTATTATCAACTATCCAACTTTTAAATATTGTACATACTACATAATATCAGTTTGAATATGCTTGGTGATTCCTAATAAGGTCAACTCCTTGATTGTACATAGCATGGGTTTCATGTCGCCTGTATATGCCGGTCAAGACCTACGACTATGGAAAATGACTGTACCTAGATATGACCTAACAGTTATTTTGCACGTCGGAAAGTGAGTCTTTTTTCCAAAACCCAATTTTCGAACATAGCTGCGATCGTCCTCCACTATGTATCTATACAATAATGCACACGTATAGAATCCAATCTCGTGACCCAAGACTCAAGAGAAAGGAAGACATTTTGAATATGTAAAATCAGATGAAATGAACATTTTTATTCAAATTAAGTTGGGCAGCTTATACAACAATGTTAACAGCTTTGATTGGGTTCCCCACAGACATGAAGGATGGGGCCATGGCTCCCTCTGCACGGCCCTGTAGTACCATTAAATTATTATCATATAACTCTCATTTCGTCTAAAATCAATACTTTACAAATTATCTCCAAATTTTATAATATCTGACCATGTGGCATGTGTTAAGATTCTTACTCCTATATAAATATTTACATTTTATAAAAATCCAACCAGAGTCGTGAATTTCTTTTTCGGGGAATTCAAGAATGGCTCTAATTTCAAACTTATATACTAACCCATGTTTTAATACAATAACTTTAAAATGTTTATACCTAAATACATTAACTTTAAAATGTTGATTTGGGTTCGTTTTATTTTTTACAAGGCAGTGAATTGTTTCCCTTTGAATTTAAGAACTGCTCCAACTAGTAACTGACCCACAGCCAATATTACAACAGACGCTGAAACAAACTGCTCCAACTAGTAACTGACCCACAGCCAAAATTACAACAGGCACTGAAACAAACTGCTCCAACTAGTAACTGACCCATAGCCAATATTACAACAGATGCTAAAACAAACTGCTCCAACTAGTAACTGACCCACAGCCAATATTACAACAGACGCTGAAACAAACTGCTTCAACTAGTAACTGACCCACAGCCAATATTACAACAGACGCTGAAACAAACTGCTTCAACTAGTAACTGACCCACAGCCAATATTACAACAGGCACTGAAACAAATTCATTTTTTTAAAAACAAATCTAGCAAGGGCAGTAAATCAACTGCTCAAACTTCTGACCAACAGCCTAAATACAATAGTGTCAAGATATTAATAGTATTTTAAATAGTATAATTTATGTTGAGCATTACAAACAAGTGTATGAAAATTGAGTAAATCTTGAGCCAGGCCAAGTAAAAATATCCATGTACAGTTGTAATAACCAATGTACTGGTTAATCAAGATATCCATGTTAACTATATAACCAAGCTACTGGTTAATCAAGATATCCATGTTATCTATATAACAATGTACTGGTTAATCAGGATGTTAGATAATGTGTATTATAATTATTCAATTAATGTTACATAATTTGTATTGTACTTATTTCATTTAATGTTAGATACCGTGCATTGTAATGTTGGATAATGTGTATTGAATTTATTGCAAGAAATGTTACATAATGTGTATTGAACTTAATTCAAATAATGTAAGATAATGTATAAGTCTTGTTACCTATTATAATTATAATTATAACAACAAATATAGCACTAGAAGAATGGCTACCTCATTTATCACTGTTGGTTTGATCATATTCTTACATATGTACTAAGATTTGAGATAATTATGCCAAGTTAAATCAATCAGATTCAAACACAGATCCTATTTCCATTTCGTTTATAAAAGTTCACAATTTCCTTTTACTTGTCTTTACTACACTAGGATCTAGAAGAGTTGTTATAAAGCCTGTGCTCTGATTGATGCGAGGGATTAGCCAATGAAACGGTGTTGATTAATCAAATGTTTGACGTCAAAGAGCCTTTCGAAGGACCCCAGACACGACCTTTCACTACAACAAGTCAGATCTTCATGTGGTGCAAGTATAAAAAAACGAAACGAAATATAGATCTGAATTTTATCAGATTAATGATAAATAATCCCTTCTACAAACAATATCTTATTTCAATTAAGATTTGATTAGGGAATCTGTAATTTGAGAGAAAGATGTGAAGTTAGATGTTTTTTTTTTACTCCTTGTCTTTAGGTTGAATCCAAACTTGCCATCCGAGGACTTGACGATCAAAACCACACGTAAATAGATTGGTTGATGTGTCGGCTGCCCAGCTTACTGACGTCACCATACGGGTATGACCCTGAAACAAAACAACATAGTCAAATTAATTCTTCATAACAAAGCCTGGATATAATTAAGGCACCTGTTAAAGAGAGAGAGAGAGAGAGAGAGAGAAATGGGGTTTAACGTTCACACAACACAACTAGGTCATTTCGGGACTAACATATGGTTTAATTTCATTTTATTTAATGTAATCTATTTACCTGTCGACTAGATCGGGGAAGACGTCCAATTCTGTTACCATTTATATCACATAATTTAACGTGCCGATTATCTTGTGGAATGGCTATAATCTGAGTCGCATCACAAACAGATAATCTGCAATATAAATAAAATATGTAACACTTGGACCATCGGCATCACACCTCGTCGGACATTGACATCACGCACCCCCAGTCATCGACATCACGGCCCCTCGGACATCAACATTCAAACACAAACTATGCCATTTGGGGACGAACATATGGTTCAATTTTATTTCAATACTTCTTGTCACGTTTAAGAGGGGAATCAAAACCACACCCAATGACAGACATTCTGATCAAACGTGGACACGTTAACCATTTGCCCCCCCCCCCCCCCAGCAAATTCAAGTACTGAATGACATTGAAGAAATTCATTAGCCTGGTTGGTGCAATGAATGAATGAAATGGGGTTTAACGTCCTACGCTTAAGCACCGTACCTGGGCTAATTGAAGACGGGCATACGCCACAGTGTGCAATGAGGGAAATTTTGCCCGGGCAGCGGCGCTACGGCCTACTCTTATATCGAATTCCAACTGCCAAGGGATCTTTTACGTGCACTCCAATTTGTACACGGGACCTCGGTTTTTCGTCCCATCCGAACGACTAGGCAGCTGTCCTTGTCAGGCCCTCCTTCTGCATCACTGACAAGGGGAAATCACGCCGGAAAATCGAGATGAACTTTCTCGGCCAATGCAGGGATCGAACACTCAACCTCCAGGCTAGCGAACCAGCGCCTTATCCACTTAGCCACCGTGATCCCCCTGGTTGGTGCAAAACATTAGGCTCTTAATTTCCATTTCATGTGTATGCATAGTTAGTCATGGCAAACAAATTTCAACCAAATCCCACTTTTGTTTGATAATCTATAATGTCTACCTGTTGATGGCTGAATCACACTGAATGGTTGCTATGGGTGATCTCATATTTCGTAAATCCCAGATCTTAGCTCTTCTATCATCACTACCGGATATAACACGATCGTTACTAGCAAATACAGCCGTAGTTACGGGTCTGAAATATAGAATTATCAACAAATACAGCCGTAGTTACGGGTCTGAAATATAGAATTATCAATAAATACAGCAGTAGTTACAGGTCTGAAAAATAGAATTATCAACAAATACAGCCGTAGTTACGGGTCTGAAAAAAAGAATTATCAACAAATACAGCCGTAGTTACGGGTCTTGAAATATAGAATTATCAATAAATACAGCCGTAGTTACGGGTCTGAAATATAGAATTATCAACAAATACAGATGTAGTTACTGGTGTGAAAAATATAATGCTTTTTATTAATTGGGATTTGTTTTATTTTTATCCAAATTCTTAATAAGTTGTGTTTCACATTTTCCTTTTAGGTTTATATACTCTTTCTTTTTTTTATTTTGCCTTTGACTATTAAAATGTATTTTTTTTTTATGTATTGTATCTTCTTTAAGTCTGTAAAGAGCATCGGGGCACTTATAAATACACTATAATAAAAGTGGCTGTGAAGATAGAGAGAGATGGGGTTTAACTCCACTCAACACAAACTAGGACATTTCGAGACTTACATATGGTTTAATTTTATTTCAATAATTCGCATGCGCGAAGGGGTTTTTAGCAGTGGGAGGAAACCGGAGGACCCGGAGAAAACCCACGAGGTTGGCCCTTGATTTAAAGCACCTTATTTGGCTTACATATACAAAGTACAACTTACTGTGTATGACCTTGAAATACATTAACCAACATGGCTGGTGCGCGGAAATCCCACAGTCGAAATGTTGTATCTTTAGAACATGTGACAGCCATTCTCTGTGACGGGTGAGCTTCTACTTCTGTTAATTCTTGATCGTGACCTATTTATATTTATAAATTTAGAGGAACATAAAAATATTTTTATGTCATATACTTCCACATTAAAATACAAAGGAGTCAACATTGACAAATAAAATGGAACTAGTCAACATGTAAACTTAATAAATGAAATGTGGGTTTAACGTTCTTCTATTCTGTTTCGAACTGGGTTAATAAAGACGGGAATATGGCATACTATAAGTGATATTCTGCCAAAAGAGTGGCAAAGAGCATGACCTCCAGATCAGCAAGCAAATGTCTAACGTACGGCCAGAGAATACCAAAGTTGGACAGGCGACCCTACTCCTTGCCACGTACAACCGGGGATTCAAAACCACGCCAGTTGACTCAATGACAGGCCTTATGATACAGCGGCATCCTCCCCCCCCCCCCAAGATTAATAAAGGTTGTTTCCCTTTATAAGAGCGGAGATGGTATCAGCTCAGTACCGGACTGCCACCCAAGGTATCCTTACTGGCAGACAACTTAAAACTTGTACGATTGTTGTATTACTTTGTATACAATAAAAATCTGGCCCCAAGATCACAAACCATTCTCAGACATAACTTACGAACTTACTCAACTTTAAATCACTGTTTATGAGAAATATCTTTTATCAAAATACACAAAACTTTGCACATAGTTTCTTATTGATGTATTTGATACATTAAAACAAAAAAAGTCTTATAACAGGCTATATCTTAGAATAAGCTACTGTCATATAGTAATGTCACCTTTCATTGTAAGAGTTCTCTCCCCTTTGTACTTTACTAGAGTACCACAAGAGTTATCTCCCATTATGTAGAATCTTGAGTAAGTGTAGTATGTAGAGAGGTTGAATTAAAGATGGCCTATCTAACATGTGAATATATTTAATCCATGCCATCCATGGTAAACCAGAGAACTAACCCCCACAGAGCACTACACAATTTTATTGTTGTTCAAGCCTCTGTGTTACATAGAGCGACAATCTGGACAGAACACCAGGAAACCTACCTGTTAGAGTATTTATTATCTCCCCTGTTTCTGTGTCGTGTAAAATAGCCGTTCTATCCCATGATGCTGTAACTGCTTGTGTTCCTTCAGCCATCCAATCAGCTGCTATAATAACACCCACATGACCTGACAACTCCATTAAAGGGGATCTCTGAGTAACGCAATCGGTAACTTGATCTTGATCTAAAATTAAATCAAATTGTTAAATGCTGGTGACACGTTAAACACTATTTTATTTCATTTTATACCACTTCGTATAAGGACTTAACATTTCATTTTATACCACTTCGTATAAGGACTTAACATTTCATTTTATACCACTTCGTATAAGGACTTAACATTTCATTTTATACCACTTCGTATAAGGACTTAACATTTCATTTTATACCACTTCGTATAAGGACTTAACATTTCATTTTATACCACTTCGTATAAGGACTTAACATTTCATTTTATACCACTTCGTATAAGGACTTAACATTTCATTTTATACCACTTCGTATAAGGACTTAACATTTCATTTTATACCACTTCGTATAAGGACTTAACATTTCATTTCAGATATAGCAGTGATTCTCAAACAGTGGGCCGCGAGAACTTCATAAGTGTGCCTCGAAATTTGGAATGGCACACTAAGTAAATTTCTCACTAAAGAAGCCAGCTATTTGACTGAAAAAATTTGAAACACTGCAATAACGTAAGTTCATAGCTGTGGTTTTTTTTATTTAGCTTAAGTCATTCTACGGGGATGCTCGATTCAGTCCAGAACGTCCCGAATTGACAGAATTGCAATCGAGTGACGCGGAATTTAGTCCTGTCACAGTACTGTCAGTCCCGACAGCTGAGGTGGTGTGAGTAGAATTGTGACGCATTTTAAGTTTCAGCTGTCATGATTGCTTTGAGATATTCTTATGCAGTCGTCGACACATGCGTTGTACTCCGAAATTGACACTATTTTCACAATTGAGAGAATTCAATTCCAGAACGTTCAATCAAGTACGCCCTTTGTGTCTACGGTTGTATTCTGTCTTTGACTTGCAATGTTTATATTTTTGCAAAATTTAAATATTTTTCATATTTATATATTTAGCCAGATGTGGTCCAAGGTGTGAGATATAGAATATAATTTACCTTCCATCATTTCTTCTTTCTCTGATCCTTCGAGATCATCTTCACCAGATGAATGGGATTTCTATAAAAAAAAAATGAAAAGAAAGAAATTGGGTTTAACACGTTGACTGCCGACTACGGGTATACTTGTAGTCATGGTTATCGCGCCTGTGCCGCTACGAGTATACTCATAGTAAACATTATTGACTTGTTATAATAATATAAATTCACGGCAATGGTGATAGACGTAGTTTATGATTCGGCACTGAAAAAGAACATCCAGTAAAAATGACAATTAGCAAGTCCCGCACTACAGGTCGTATGCTGGCATATGAGTTAATACCGGAAATGGTCAGCATGTGTGACGCACACTTCAAACTAGGGTCGGCAGCCAACGTGTTAACTTCAACTTGACAATGGGATTTCTATAATAATAATAACACTGTACATATTCCAACTTCCAAACAAGTTTCAAATATTACTCACTAGAAATAAATAGAAATAAAGAATTTTTTAGCCAATTTTAGGCTTAGTGACTTACAGAATAGAAGTAGAGCATTGGCTGTGTCAAAGTGTGGGTTATCTATCGTAACTTTTGGGTTTAAAAACATTTTTATGACAAAACTCATAATGTAAAGCCCCCCCCCCCCCCAAACCAAAACAAATTAATTCTGATATTACTTACCACAACATCTCCGTGAGAAGGTAGAGTGACCTGACTACTCCATATATGTGCACGTTCATCACCGGACCCTGTCAGTACCAAGTCCTTATTAGGATGAAACCTAATAGAGTTTACTGATCCCTGGTGTCCCGTGTATCGCAGTAAACATATTCCAGTTTCAATGGAAAATAATCTTGCTGTATGATCTGAAATATAGAGAAAAACTGTTCAAGAATCAGAGAGAAATCAGGTTTAACGTCCACTCAACACAAACTAACATATAGTTCAATTTTATTCAATAGTCTGCTTGCGTGTAGGGGTCTTTAGCAGTTGGAGGAAACCGAAGGGCTTTGAGAAAACCCATGAGGTTGGACAGGCGACCCTATTACTTGTCATGTACAACTCGAGAATCGAAATCAAGCCAGTTAACTCAATGACAGACCTTATGATACAGCGCTCACATGCGCTAACCATTCAGCCATGCCCCCCCCCCCCTGAAAACTGATAAACTACCCGTAGGTAGCAATTATTAATATGCAAGATTCACAGACAGGTCTGATGTAAATAATTGATAAAATATCTGAAGACAGATGAACATCATGCAATTGGCAAAATTTAGCTCTTGCATAATCGCTCTTTAACAAGAGAGAGAGAGCAAGAGAGAAATGGGGTTTAACATCCACTAGACACAAACTAGGACATTTCAGGACTAAAATATGGTTCAATTTTTAATTTCAAATTCCTTGTGCGTAGGTGTCTTTAGCAGTGGGAAGAAACCAGAGGACCGGGAGAAAAAACACGAGATTAGACAGGCGAACCTAACCTACTCTTTGTCATGCACAACTGGGGAAACGAATCCATGCCAGTTGACTCATTGACAGGCTTTACTGTATGATACAGCGCGCCACTTTGTTATGACTTAAACCATACTAATGTGTACTCAGAATGATAATTCAGCAAATTCAAAATCCAAACACTACATAATCTCGGACTGGCTTGGATTCAATCAGAGTTAAAACTGCAGCTAAAGGGTTAAAACAATGCATTAAAGGGCCAATCCCGATAACTTTTTGGGGAATAAAACTGCTTAATTTTGTGTTAAAATCATTTAAAACCCATTATCTAAGGCCGATCAACTAACCCGATTTTTGTGATACGCTTGTAAATAACTTAAACCTGACAGTCTGCATCTGGAAATGGAGACCTTTGTATCATACAGTATCTGGATAAAACCAGACTTTTTTCTATAAAAATAATATGAAGGTAAAATTTACCTTTTGTTATCAAGTACAGTACATGGGTAATTCACTGTATAGACCTCTCAAGAAACGTAAATCGATTATAAGGTCACCAAATGAAAAAAAATGACCATCAATATTAAAATAAGCAATTTTGGCGTTCACGTCCAAATGACTCAATATTTTGAGTTGAAATTTTGAGACAAGGTATATACACCATTCCCCTATATTTTGGCGTTTTATTTTCATACATTCTCAGACTTTTATTTTTGAGCCTCTGTATAATACGGGACTGTCCCTTTAAGATAGTCTTGTGAGCTGATCGGTTAAAATGCAGCATAAAGACAGAAAAGTTTACAGTCTCTCTCTAACCATTCGGCTATCCACCCCCCCCTGGATCTCTAACAAAGCTAAACTTGTATCTTATATAATAAAGCGTATGATCTACCTGCCGACGCTGTTCCTATAACGTGAGGATCTGACTTGGAGAGTTTCACCTCCCACACGCCATCTCGATGTCCACGATAATCTCGGACATACGTAAACGAGGATGTCGGAGCACGGAAACTAGAAACTATTTTACTCGTAGAAACTTTGTATGTTGTTTTAATCTTCTGTGAAATCTGACTTGCTGCTGAAAGGAGAAATAAATTGATCAACTGGGCAATATTCTTGAAACACATTTCTCTCATCTACATGATGGAGAGGGAGGGAGCGAGAGAGAGAGAGCAAGAGAGAGGGAGAGAGATAGATAGAGAGAGAGAGAGAGATGAGTTTAACTCCACCCGACACAAATTAGGTCATTATGGGACTAACATATGGTTTTTAATTTTATTTCAATAATTTGCCTGCGCGTAGGGGTCTTTAGCAGTGTGAGGAAACCGGAGGACCCGGAGAAAACAAAACACACAAGGTTGAGAGAAAGAGGGAGGAAACTTACAGCCCCACTTAAAGGGACAATAACACTCTTGCTGGCTTGACAGGTCCAGAAAAAAAAATTAGCCTTATTCTAACTACAAGATATGTAAGTGTCCTTCCTACCTGTTGTGTAAATTATCCATTACAACCTATCTTACTTTGTCCAGAGGGTTCGAAAATATGTTTAAATCCAAGTTGCATTTGAAAGTGTTTACGTAAAGCTTTTCAAACCATGTTACGGCATGTAGTTGAATTTTTCCAATTTTTAAGATGAAATTTGTATCATTTATTAATTGAAATATTGTAGAATAGTACAAATTGTTGAACAGAATAAAGATTGGGACATATTATTCAGTTACAACAAGAGTGATATTGGGGCTATAACAAAACTAGTTTATTTTAAACTAGGCGAGTCTCAAATACTATTAGGAAGTTCTCCAATACTTGGTAGGCCTTTAACATCAAGTGGGTCTTTAATACTAATTAGGCCTTAAAGGACTCTAATACTAAGTGGGCCTCAAAGGCCTTTACTTAAAAATAGACAATAGAAAATGCAATAAAATAAACTAGGGCTAATGAAGATGGGCATACGCCACACAGTGTGCTATGAGGGAAATTTTGCCCGGGCAGTGGCACTACGTCCTACTCTTACATGTATATCGAATTCCAACTGCCAAGGGATCTTTTACGTGCACGCCAATGTGTACACTGGACCTCAGATTTTTAGTCCCATCTGAACGACTACCGTCCTTGTCCTGCATCTCTGATAAGGGGGAACCATGCTGGAAATCAGGATGAACTTTCTCGGCCAACGAAGGGATCGATACACCCCCTACCTCCAGGCTTGGGAGCCAGCATCTTACCCAAAATGACAACAGAAATATACTTACATCGTTTCGGTTTTGATCCTAGTTCTGGTGTATCCTGAGAATCAACCAATTGTTTATCAGATGTTGAACTAACTTCTATCTTTTCATTTAATGCATCAACTCTTTCTTGTACTATAATACACGACAGTTTATTTATTATTTATTCAAATTTTAGGATGTGAGAAGAGTGAGGGAAACATGGCGACTAAAGCTGGACAGACTGATACATCTGCGTATTTATTAGAACTTTAGTGATATGTTCTGCCCCATCCTGATTTTACAAATCAAACGCCAAGATATAACCCCACTAAACATTTTATGTCGTCCTTCTGCCCGATATTAGGAATGCAAATAAAACACCAAGATATTACCTATTTACTTTACCTAGTTTTAAGAACATAATACTAATGTCTTTCTAATATTAGGCTAACATAGGAAAACAGAAACAGAGAGAGAGAGAGAGAGAGAGAGAGAGAGAGAGAGAGAGAGAGAGAGAGAATGTTTAACATTCACTCGACACAAACTACGTGTAGGTCCTTTTGGGACTGACAAATACATGTATGGTTCAATTTTTATTTCAATAATTGGTTTGCACGTAGGGGTCTTTAGCAGTGGAGGGAAACCAGAGGACCCGAAGAATTTCCACTAGGTTAGACAGACAACCCTACTGCTTGTCACGTACATCCAGGAATTGAAACCACACTAGTTAACTCAATAACAGACCTTATGATACAGCGTGCACATACTAACCATTTGGCCATCCCCCCCACTCCCACCCCCCCCCAAGGAAAATAGGACAATAGTGTTAAGCATAGAGAACATCCAAATAATCTTTATTTTTTGGAAACTATTACATTGGCTGGGTGTATATTTTGGGAAGAAATGAAGACGGGCATACACCATACAGTGTGCTATGAGGGAAATTTTGCCCGGACAGCGATGCTTAGGCCTACTCTTATATCGCTTTCCAACTGCCAAGGGACTTTTTACGTGCACGCCACGCTGACAAGGCAGCTGTTCTTGTCAAGCAATCCGTCCTGCACCACTGACAAGAGAAAACCACGATGGAAAATCTGGATGAACTTTCTCAGCCACTGCAGGGATCGAACACTATTGTGGGCAGTATATTAGAAGTAAAGATTCTCATCTTGAGTCTCTAATAGTAAATGCAGGAGGACTGCACTACACGCAAAAAAAAAAAAAAAATCTACAAGATAACAGTGCGCTAAGCCACAGAAGGATGTACAGACATGAAGTTTTTTTTTATAAACAATTCTTTATTCTTAGAAAAGGATCGAGGAACAGGCTAGGCCTATACAGACATGAATGGAGAGGGGGTCTATTATAGGCTTCTGCCTGTTCTCCAATCAAGTTTTTGTGAATATTGTTTAAAAAAAAAAAAGATAGTAAGCTGGCACTGCCAGGCAGGATACGCCCACATTTTCGAGAGGTGGATAGAGAACAAACAATATAAAGAGTTTGATATGCGTAAATATTGCAAGGAATCAAGATCTTTGGGTTATAAACATGCATGTCAAGTTTCATCAAAATTGTTTCAAAATTGTGACCTCTATAATAGGGTCCACAACCTAAAAACGTGATTTTTCGTACAATCACGGGCCATAATCCATTAAGTTTTGATCCAATACATGCCAATATCGAAAGCAGTCAAGATCATTTCGGGATAAACCTATTTTTCAAGTTTCGTCAAAATTGGATACGAATTGTGACCTGTAGAGAGTCCATAACCTTGTTATACAATATTTTTACACTTTTCGCGTTCAAACGGCGGCCATTTTGTCTGTCATTTGTGGTTCGATTTTCACGAAATTCGAACTCAACTTTCATTTCGGTGTAACAGTGATATAATCAGATGGTTTTTCAAATCGGATAATAATTGTGACTTCCAGAGGGACCACAAGCTAAATAATGTGATTTTTCGGACAATCAGGGGCCATAATTCAAAAAGTTACGTTCTGATTGGCGCAAGTATGGAAAGGAACCAAGATCTTTGGGTTTTAAACATGCATGTTAAGTTTTATCAAAATTGTTTCAAAATTGTGACCTCTATAGGGTCCACAAGCTAAAAACGTAATTTTTCCTACAATCAGGGGCCATGATCCATGAAGTTTCAAATCCGATACACGCCAATAACGAAAGCAGCCGCTATCTATATGGGATAAACCTATATTTAAAGTTTCGTCAAAATTGGATAAGAATTGTGACCTGTTGAGAGTCCACAACCTTGATAAACCATATTTTTACACTTTTCGTATTCAAACGGCGGCCATTTTGTCCGTCAATTTGAACTCAATCCTTCCTTACAGTGTAACGGTGATATAATCAGACGTTTTTTCAAATAAGATAATAATTGTGACCTGCAGAGTGACCACAAGCTAAAAAACGTGATTTTTCAGACAATCAGGGGCCATAATTCAAGAAGTTACTTTACGATGGGTGCAAATATCGAAAGGAATCAAGATCTTTGGGTTATAAACATGCATGTCAAGTTTCATCAAAATCGGTTCACAAGTGTGACCTTTAAAGGGTCCACAAGCCTAAAAACGCAATTTTTCGTACAATCAGGGGCCATAATCCATGAAGTTACAGTCCGATACATGCCAATATCAAAAGGAACCGAGATCTTGGAGAGATAAAGCTATATTTTAAGTTTCGGTGAAATCGGATAAAAATTGTGACCTGTAGAGGGTCCACAAACAAATTGTGGACGGACAGACAGACAGACAGACAGACAGACAGACAGACAGACAGACAGACAGACAGACAGACAGACAGACAGACAGACAGACAGACAGACAGACGGACGGACAAACAGGGGCGACGACATAATACGTCCACATGAAAATGTGGGTGTATAAAAATGAGTTATGATCATATTTATAATGAATACTTACATGTTATATTTGCAGTGTACAATGTATCAAACTCTTTTTCAATCTGACCAAATAAATCATATAGTCTGTCTCTAAAACAACAATAAATACACGACATTATAAATACATAAACTTCCTGTAAAATTGAGAGGGGAGACTAACTAGGTAATTTTGAAACTAACACATGATTTAAATTATGTTTCAATAATTTGGTTGCGTGTAGGGGTCTTTAGCAGTGGGAGGAAATCAGGCAGGCGGCCCTACCCCTTGTCTTATACAACCTTGGAATTTAAACTCCACTAGTTGACATAATAACAGACCTTATGAATGTGCAGGATACAGGCTAACCATTGGGGCATCCAACCCCCCTTACACTTGACACAAACTATGTCATTTAATGTGATTTAATTTTATTTCAATAATATGCTTGAGGGTAGGGGTCATTAGCAATGAGAGGAAACCAGAGAGCTCGGAGAAAACCTACGAGGTCGGATAGGGGACCCTTCTCCTTGTCACATACAACCAGGGATTCGAAACCACGCCAGTTGACTCAATGCTTTATGATACAGTGTGCACATTCTAACTATTCGGCAATCCAAATAAATAAATCCAACTACATATATATATACCAGTGTTTCATTATGTAGTGAAAGTCAATAACTTTTGTCCCTTGAGAAATAAAACCATCTGAAATAGATGTCTGTTCTTATTATATATATCTCCACTTATGAATAAATAACACGATAATTCATAAACAGGCCTGGATATAACAGTTTTAGATATACCTGACAAAATGTCAGGCACTAATGAAATAGTACCTGTCATTTTTTAACTTAGTGCTGCACATGTATTGATAATATTAATAATATTAATAATATTAATAATATTAATAATTTTAATAATTTTAATAATATTAATAATATTAATAATTTTAATAATATTAATAATATTAATAATTTTAATAATATTAATAATTTTAATAATATTAATAATTTTAATAATATTAATAATAAAAAAGAAAAATCAGCGCCAGACAAAATGACAGACACCAGAGGTTTTGTGCCTGACAAAGCCTGAATCTGTGTCTCACATTGTCTGTGACAGGTGCCTTTTTTCCTGGCTTGTTCATAAACCACATTCCAAATCATACAATAAATAATTAAAAATAGATTTAATTATGTAAGATTTAGATATTAAAAATACATTTAATTATGTAAGATTTAGATATAAAAATAGATTGAATTATGTAAGATTTAGATATTAAAAATACATTTAATTATGTATGATTTAGATATTTAATTATGTATGATTTAGATATTTAATTATGTAAGATTTAGATATTAAAAATACATTTAATTATTTAAGATTTAGATATTAAAAATACATTTAATTATGTATGATTTAGATATTTAATTATGTATGATTTAGATATTTAATTATGTAAGATTTAGATATTAAAAATACATTTAATTATGTAAGATTTAGATATTAAAAATACATTTAATTATGTAAGATTTAGATAAAGAGCTGGCCATTCTTGCTATAATAGCTCAAAAGTAGATAATGTAAAGTGAAAATATTGAAAATTTAATTCAAATTACTTCATTCTTAACCAAATTATCCCCGTTTGTAGTTTTGATGAGATGTGTGCATTGTGATAACTAGCGCATTGGTATGATTGAAACTTAGCCACGCTTTTCCATTTTTAAATCAAATTTTTAAATGGCAAACCGTTTTAATCTAGTTATATTCTAAAGTATCCGATGCCATTGAGGGTTGATTATGGTCTTTTTTTTGTTAATACATATCTAATCAATAGTTTTGAAAACATTAAAGGTCTAAAGAAGAGCCTGCAATACTCCAATAGGCAGATTTAGCTCTTGCATACGTAAATAGTTGAACTTCCTTCTGTGACCTTTTTTTGTTAATCTCAGTTAAAAACTCATCTGTTCAAAATCCATCAGAAAATTTGTCAAAAAAACTTAAGAGCCAAGGAGGAAGAGAGAGAGAGAGAGGTAACCTCCACTCGACACAAACTAGGTCATTTTGGGACTAACATATGGTTAAATTTTATTTCAACAATTCGCTTGCGCGTAGGGGTCTTTAGCAGTGGGAGGAAACCAGAAAACCAGGAAAAAACCCAAGAGGTTGGACAGGCAACCCTACTCCTTGTCACGTACAACCGGGGATTCGAAACCACACAAGTTTACTCAATGATAGGCTTTATTATACAGCGCACACATGCTAACCATTCGGCTATCCACGCCCCCCCCCCCCCCCGAATAAATCTTAGAGCCAAATCCACAAATTGTGGATTTGGCATAAAGAGACATGCTATTATTATTACTATTATCAAATAACCTCAAAAAACTTGATCCATGCAATTTGATCTTACAAAAACAAAACTGAACAAGAACAATTTTATCATTAATTAATAAACCCAATCTCGTGCTTCAATAAATTTTATTGATTGACATTACCTTAATGCAGATGGCATGCCATCTGTCTCCACATCGTCACGGTAACGACTCATGCTAGGACGGTCGGTGTGGGTACTCTCGGTGTGACTTCTGTGCCTTCTGATCATTCGAACTCCTTTTGATTTGGTTGCCTTGGTAATGCCTTCAACAGGCATGATGGGTGACGCGAGACTTGTGGTATGGGAATTACGATCCCTTAGCTGGAGTCCGATTACTTGATCAATTATTCATATAGTCCTCGTTATTGAGTCGTTACGAAGTACAAACTCGACTGGCACAGAAATAAAATTGAATTCTCCACGGCTGAAAGACAAAAACAGATCTCAATACTATATATGGAAGGTGGCTCGATGAAGAAGTTTAGCAGATCAATACGGCAAGGAGGGGAGGAGGAGGGGAGGGTTAAAGGTCGTGTGATTGAAAAGAGTTGAAGCGTTTGTAATTACTGTGTTCATTCTCTGTGTCTCTAGATATCAATTACCCAGAAACCAAAATACGTCATAGCATCACGTCTTCTTTACGTGTAAACAACGTCGTCTTTGTCTTTAAACCAATAATTGATTAGTCTTTCATCTTGTTTTAAACTCTGTAATTACAGATCTTCCCTGTTTTGTAAATTAACTCAAATTAGACTTTTTTGTAAAGTTTTCGTTAAGATCAAACGCCTCTATAATTAGATTTTCACTTGCACAACAACATGACTTCTATTGGCTTCTGTTTTCAAGTACAAAGATGTACTGTAGCCTACAAATGAAATGGGGTTTGAATGACGTCATATTGTTCTGATCCGACTGAGCTAATGAAGATGGACATGTGGTATACAGTGTGCTATGAGGGAAATTTTGCCCAAGCAGGGGCGCTACGGCCTAATCTAATATCATATTCCTACTGCCAAGGGTTCTTTTACATATTTACATATGATGCGTTATGTAGGATTTAGATAAAAAGCTGGCCATTTTGGCTATAATTAAAGTGAGAATTTCATATTTTTTAAGAAAGTCAAAACATAATTATTTCTGTCTTTTGCTCAATTGGTTGTCATTTCGATATTATACGATCATAGGCATTTTTTCCGACACTAAAAATTCATTGACACTGGGAATAATAACAAAGTTAACTCCCTTGTTTTGGGACTTTAATAAATTTTAAAAAAATATAACTTAAAAGTTTGAAATTGTAGCTTTAACATCCTACTGTTCTGCTCGGAATGGGATAATGAAGACGGGCATACACCATATAGTTATGACTCTTTTATGACGGAAATTTTGCCCTGGCAGCGGCGCCATGGCCTACTGCTATATATCAAATTCCAACGGTCAAGGGATCTTTTATGTACCACATCAATGTGTACACAGGACCTTGTGTTTTCATCCCATTCAAAAGACTATACATTGTCTCTTGCCTGGCCCTCTGTCCTGCGCCAGTGACAAGGGAGATTTCTTGGCTTGATGCAGCCCATGTCTTACCAACTGAACCCCTGTGGCTCCCTCATTAATATTCAAATCAATGTGTACATGGAACCTTGGATTTTGTACCATCCACAGGACTACACACTATTACTCACTGAGACACAATGACTCTCAAAGTAGAGGATATAGATACATTGTACGTATTTTTTTTATACACGTTGATCATGCGTGACTCATATGGAAGCCATTTTGAGATCATGTAATATCAATGATGTATCCGGTTGACCGGATCCATTCACTTGATTTGATAATTGTTTAGTTTTTGCAATGTCTATTTTCTGTCTTGTCCGCAGGTTTATCTTGTAGATTTTTTGTTTTGCGTGTAGTGCAGTCCTCCTGCATTTACTATTAAAGAATTATTCGCCCGACAAAATACGCTATTCAGGGATAGACGAGCAGAATTTCCGTTGAATTGATCAGAGGTGTAAACAATTCAGCCAAAAATATCTCACATGCTAAGTATGGATGAGTGAAGCCTGGAAATAAGGCACCTGTCACTGACAATGTCAGGCACAGATTCAGGCTTTGTCAGGCACAAAAACTCTGGTGTCTGTCATTTTGTCCGGCACTAATTTGTTTTTTTATTGTTACATTATTAAACATGCATTATTCAAGAGCTAAATCTGCCTAGTGCAGGTCTTTATTTGGGCATGAAATGTTTTCTAAAGTATTAATTACACATTAATTAACTGATCCAGGCCTTAATCAACTTTGGATGGCATCAGATTGCTCCGATACTAAACAGATTTAAACGTTTCAGCTTTGATCAACCAGGTTCGTGGTTGAAATTATTGCACAGGTCGGTCAAATCTTTAAATGCCTATATCTTCGCTTGCAATAGAGTAATTTGAATGAAATTTTCAAATTATTCATTTTACATCACCTACTTTCGAACTATTATAGCAAGAATGGCTAGTTCTTTATCTATATCTTGAATAATGTAACTTTAATATATGTCCATCACTTAGTTGAAAATGTCAGGTACTATTTGATTAGTGCCTGGCATTTTGTCAGGTACACCCAAAACCATTATTTCCAGGCCTGTGGATGACCGATCGAGCGAATTGTTTGTATTTGCTGTGGTGGACAGCACACAGGCGATATTTTTTAGCGTTTTTAAAAAATACTCTCGTTTGTCCTAGGCTACTTTAATCATAACTGGCAAGATCTTTTTTAAAGCAGACTTGATTTCTCAACTGTGAGGGGGGATCATGTGGCTCGCTAGAAATGGTTCCACTACTGCTGTCTTCCGTCTTACTCCAGTCGCAGTAGTGGTTTTTCCTACAGAGTTCCTTTGCGCAAGTTTTTTAGTCAAATGACTGCAAAAAGTTTACTGGCCTATAGCTCGCTTAATTTACAACTAAACTGGCTCAAAACAGTACTGCATGTAGCTTAACATATAATAAATCAATTCTTATTTAAATAAAGGTGAGGCCTTACCGCACAATTATATGATTTGATGAAACCTGTCTCCTACGCGAAATTTCAACTGGCCGACCGTCATGGCCGCAAGTTGCGTAATACGTCATTAGGCCTACAACCTAAACAGCGCTATGCAGAGAAATACTGTTCGGTAACTATTTTAATGGTCCAGTCGTCACTATTTGTGATAGAATTACTTATTTTAATACAAACTGTAATGATGTGTGTTGACAGTTGTGTGTTTGAACCTATTTGAACTTGCGTAAGGGGTCTTGGACTGTACCAATTGTTACCTTAAAGGGGCTAAATCGGTAACATTTGGGACATAGAAATTTTCAAAAGTGGGTCGCAACGCATATAATACTGTAATATGAATGTATATAAACTGATTTACATTCAATGGTTTCCGTTTTTATCCAATTTCAAATCAGTTACGTTCGGCGAAATAAGCCATGCAGGCTCAATCTTGTGCAAATTTCTATAGCGCCTGGTTATTCCAGTCAACATACGCCGTATGGTATGTTGCAATATGTCTAGCCTCGCTCCTTAAGTCTCTTATTAAAACTGGGACTGAAGCACACTATGGTACACGACTCGTGTACCAATGTTAAAAAAAATTATTTTATCTTAAACATCGAATATCAGGAGCTTATCTTTTCCTGGTAAGTTTACATCATCAATGTTGATTTAAAATGGCTAAAAATTTGTGTTTTCGATGTTAAAGATTTTAGAGGCGTTTTAGTTACGGACTTAGGTCCTTTAAACACAGTTTAAGGTAACAAGTATAGTTACTAGTGGCTCGCTAGTCTGGAGGTTGGGTGTTAGATCCCTGCATAGGCCAAGAAAATTCATCCAGATTTTCTGACGTAGTTTCCAATTGTCAGTGATGCAGGATGGCCTGACAAGAACAGCTGTGTTCGGATAGGGTGAAAAACCAAGGTCCCCTGATCGCAGGCTACACATTACATTAGGCATTGGCGTGCACGTAAAAGTTACTAAATGATCCCTTGCCTCGGCGGTTGGAATTCCATATAAAAGATTAGGAATAGGCCGTATAGCTCTGTTGCCCGGGCAAAATTTCCCTCATAGTCATAGCACAATGTATGGTGTATGCTCGTCATCATATTTATATTCATTCACCGTATTTATTATTAGTTACTAATAATTTATAAAGCCTAGCTAGGTTACAATAATTCTGGCCCTGAATCGTACAATCATATCTCTCCGAGTCCAATTTCAACAGCAATAATTGCCCAGATAGATGTTCTAACAAAAGCAGCTAGTGGTAATGATGCACAAATTCTCAATTATGGAAATAAATGAATAAAACTAACCAAAATATTCCGTTTATGTTTATCAAAATGACAGCTTCCGCGATGTAGAACACTCTTTCCTAGTCGTTAGAATTTCTGCTCAACTAGCTATTGGTAGCTCCTCCCCTTTTTGTTATTTCGCTAGTTGCGATATAGCATCAACACTAATAAACAGCCACAAAAATTCTGTGGTTTTATCGAATTTTAAATAGCAGGGCATTCCTTGGCAATTATTACATGTTTGAGAAAGACTTGAAGCAAAATTATTACAAATCAATTATTGAATATGTTTAGTCCATATATATCATTAAATGAATGAATGAAATTAAAATGAGGTTTAACCATGGACCTTATTATAATTATAAGGTCCATGATTTAACGTCCTAGTCCTACGCTTCTGCACCTAACCCGGGCTATTTGAAGACCGGTGTCACAGTTTCTGTTGGTCGCTGGTGTGTGTTGGTTCCTGGCGCATGCGCAGTTGTAGGAGTCATCTCACACTGTTACCGACACAGTGTGTGTTGACTCCCCGTGATAGGATGACCCCTACGATTTTCTTACGGTCCGATCGGTTTCTACTATTATCTACCAATATATAGTATTACTACTGACAGTAGCCGAGGATGCTGAGTTTCTATTGTTTGTTTATTTCATTTAAAAGGAAAAATACAAATTAACGATCTTATAAAAATTGAAAAATTCCCGTCCACATGCAGAAACAGAAAAAATAATTGCCCCTTGGTATAAACGCAGAATTTGGGTGTTTCATGTTCAAGAAATAGTGGTATTTTCAGATTTAGTTTCAGATGTAGATCCCTAGTTTCTTTAAAAACGGATGTTACCGGTTTTCGGATAGAGGCCAAAGCCGATAAATATCCGATACTTATAGTAACTAGTATAGTAGATCCCATGGTTTGCATGATAAAGTATTTGTATTTGACAAATAAAACACATCATAGGCAACTTGTAAAAATTTTATTATGTACAAAATTAAAATAATGATTCAGAGAAATCCCAATCATATACAGGCCAATATTACACTAAAAACAACGGCAACAAATCACGAACGATAGAACAATTAATCTCAAGCCAATTAACTTAAATCCGTTGATCGTGTAACTACTGATCACTAAAAAAAACAGCTAATCACGATAACAAGTATGTTTATTAATGACAAAACTCTAACTAAGTACATAACACTTTTTCCTGAAATGATCAGTTATTTGAGTTATGAGGAACCATCTCACAATGGCGGAAGTGGATGAAGCTGTGTTGTCCGTGTTGCTAACGCAAACATCCGTCTCAGACATGCGCAAGTGCCCAGGAACCAACACACACCAGGGACCAACAGAAACTGTGACACCGGCCCACGCCATACAGTGTGCTATGAGGAAAATTTATGCCCGGGCAGCAACTGAATTTCAACTGCCAAGGGATCTTTTACGTGCACGCCAGTTATACGCAGGCCCTCATTTTTTTTCGTCCCATCCAAACAACTAGTCAGCTGTGCTTGTCACTGACAAGGGGAAACCATACCGTAAAATAAAGATGAACTTTCTCGGCCAATGCAGGGATCTAACACCCGACCTCTAGGCTAGCGAGCTATCACCTTACCCACTTAGCCACATGGTCCACTGTAAGGGATGACATGGGGCATGTATTAGCTCTTAAACTGACCAGCAGTAAATATTCGCTTGGCCACCACTATCACTGTTAGGGATGACGTCAGGACAAGTTAATCAGCTCTCAACAAACTTATCAGCAGTGAATATTTGCTTGGCCTCTACTATCACTGTAAGGGATGACATCAGGACGAGTTAATTACCTATCAACAAATTGATCAGCAGTGAATAATCGCTAGGCATGTTTATTAGCTAACAATATTAACTATTTTCTTCTGCAAATTAAATTCTAAAACTATTTTAAAAATTATTAATAAAAAGAAATGATGGTGTTTAAATTGAAGAATATCTGTATTTAGTGTAAATGAGTAAATAAAATAGAAGGCCCTACCTGGTGCCGTAAAGGGAGTAAAGGGCTTAGACCAGCTATATTACTATGTCCGATGTAAAATATGCATGTTTTATCGACGCTGTATGATGTGAGGTCACACGAAGAACTAGACTGGGTCGTGATCTTAAAAATGAATGAATGAAATGGGGTTTAACGTCCTACTATTATGCACCTACTTTTACGTGCACTCCAATGTGTACACAGGACCTCGGTTTTTCATCCCATCCGAACGACTAGGCAGCTGTCCTGGTCAAGCCCTCTTTCTGCATCACTGACAAGAGGAAATCACGCCCGAAAATCGAGATGAACTTTTTCGGCCAATGCAAGGATTGAACACCCAACCTCCAGGCTAGCGAACCAGCGCCTTATCCACTTAGCCACCGTGATCCCCTTGTGATCTTAAAAGAAGGTTATATAACAGACTTGGGTTCAAATCTTTGTAACTGAATTTAATAAAAGTATTATTGATATCAATACAAACATTGGAGCCTTAGTCTTTTAGTCTGTTTTATTCTTGTCATTGAGGCAACTGGCATGGTTTCGATTTCCCCGGTTGTACATGGCAAGGAGTAGGGTCACCTGTCCAACCTCGTGGGTTTTCTCTGGGTCCTTTGGTTTCCTTCCACTGCTAAAGACCCCCACGCACAAGCGAATTATTGAAATAAAAATAAACCATATGTTAGTCCTGAAATGACCTAGTTTGTGTCGAGTGGAAGTTAAACCCCATTTCTCTCTCTCTCTGTTTTATTATCCTTTGGCTATAAGCTTACTCAGTCAGTGGGATGGCTGGAGTGTGGTTGTCCTCAATTGGTCTCACCACTCCCAGATTAAAGGAGCTAATTCGCTAACATTTGGGACCTAGAAATTGACAAAAGTGGGTCGCAACGCATATAATACATGTACTCCAATTTCAAATCGGTTATGTTCGGCGAAATAAGCCATGTAGTCTTAATAGAGTACACAATGTCTAGCGTCTGGTTATTTAATTCAGTCTACATATGCAGTGAGCGCTGGTGCAATGTGTTTAGCCTCGTCCCTCAAGTCTCTTATTACAACTGGGGCCGCAGCGCATTATGGTACATGATTCGTGTAGCCTACCAATGTAAAAAAAAATATTTTATCTTAAATATCGGATATCAGAAGCTCATCTTTTCCCGGTAAGTTTACATCATCAATGTTGAGTTAAATTGACAAATAATTCGTGTTTTCAATGTCGAAGATTTTGAAGGATTTTGAGTTACGGACTTAGGTCCTTTAAGCTAGCATTAATTATTGGGACCCTGGCTCAAAATTTCACTGGGGCCCTTGCATCAACTGTGTAAAGGTGGTAGCACGATTTACCCAAACCACTGAAATCCACCAAAATCTACCAAAATCCACCATTATTTCAACTCCTATAAAAATAATTTATATCGATATTTGATAATGTAATGCCAAATTTGCATTTTAATTTAAAATCGTAAGGTTTTCATTTAAAAAATATCCCTCAAAATGCAATTTCCAAACAAGAAATTTCTTGCAATACACGAGTATGTCCTTGGTTAATACTTCCAAACTTGCTTGGAAATCGCATTTTGAGGGGTATTCTGACGCCAAATCACTACGACTGTAAATCAAATATGACAATCCGTATAAATTATTGTCTTATAAGTTGAAATAATGGTGGATTTGGGTAGATTTGAGTGGATTTGGGTAAATTGTGCTACCCCTTGTACATATTCTGGTCATTGTCTGTCACACCATATTTCAGTATGGTAGAGAATGAGAATTTACTAATATCTGGCACAAACACCATATACAATAAATAATTGCATAAATTTATTTATGGTAAAAAAAAAATTTGTTATAGTTATTGTACATTTTATCTTTTATACTTTATTCTTGAAAAAAGAAATCAGCATCTTCTGAAATCACACTAAACAAAAACGATTGGTATAAACAAGGGGGGTGGGGGTGTCCAAGGGGCATAAATGTGGGTCGTGTGTTCGAGGAAATCGGATTTTGATACAAAAACGCTACGATTGTTATCAATTTGAAAAAGGCCTCAGGCCTAATTTGCTACCCTTGTAAAATGACGTGATTATTATTATTATTATTATTATTATCAAAACACGTGTGGTACAGGCGTGTATAAACCACGTGTGTGAGCTATTAATAAACATGTAAACAAGATAAGATTGTCCAGACTCTATAAATATTTTTAGGTGTGGATATCCAGTCTATTCTATTGGTGACATTTATTTTCGTAAAAATTAGTTGATTCAGTGTGCTAAATTTTTCATGTTATCAGTTCGAGACATAGATAAATATAATGTACAATTATCATAATTGATAAGGAATTTCAATAAATACCAAAAGAAATCATCAAAAAATAATAACATATTTCAATGTTTTGTTTGATTGGCCCGACTAGGGAATTCCTACCTATATCTGACCAATGGAATGCTACGAGAACATCCTTGTGTTACTATATTTAGATTTCCAGGTAACGATGAAGTTCCGAGAAGTGAATAAGTAGTTAGAAATTGCTTATCTGCGTAAATTCAAAAGCAGCGGTGAGTATTTTTTAAATTACATATCCATATATATCTAGTTTCTCTTCTAGACTTGGAATTTCGTTGTCATTCTTTTTACTAATCTTCAAGATTATTGGAAATGTCGTGAAACGCATCTAGATGGAGCGGAATTTCCAAAATGATGATGACGCAGCTAGCCTTCTTTTTTAAGTTGTCATTCCCGAACAAAACCATTATCTGGGGGTTTAATGTCATATTGACATTATGATTGCATGTCCCCAGTTCGTAAACAATTTTTTTTTTTTAAGGTCAAAAACGTGTCACGTCTGATAAATTATGAATATTATTTTTTTTTATATTTATGAAGAAGTGAATCTCGCCTATTAATCATGATTATGATTCTGAATAAATAAGTCAGATAAAAAAAAATAGGGCCTATAGTAGTATAGAATATAATTAAGGCACAATGTAGGCCTATATGTAAAAGAGAATTAGGCCCTAAGTATATATTGTTTGGCAAAAAGTTTCAAATAATGCACATTAAAACCATGAGTTAGTCCAAATATGACCTAGTTTGTGTCGATTGCCTGTTAAACCCCATTTCTCTCTCTCTGATGGCCTAGTTGTCTAGAGTACTGCGCTTCGACCTGTAGCTGGCCAGCCACCTCTGGCTTGTCGCTGTGGTTTCGAGCCCTTGTGTGAGCGTATGTGGCATGGAGATATATAAGAGGCGTCTTCTCAACCTCGTGGGTTTCCTCTGGGCACTCTGATTTCTTCCCACTGCTAAAAGACCCCTACCCGCAAGCGAATTATTGAAATAAAAAATTAAACTATGTTAGTCCCGAAATGACCTAGTTGTGTTGAGTGGATGTTAAACCCCATTTCTCTCTCTCTCTGCTAAAAGACCCCTGCAAGCGAATTATTGAAATAAAAAATTAAACTATATGTTTGTCCCGAAATGACCTAGTTGTGTTGAGTGGATGTTAAACCCCATTTCTCTCTCTCTCTCTCTCAATGTCATGAGACCAAGAAGCCTTTTGATTTTCAGCTATTTCCGATAATTACTGCTAGATCTAATGATCTTCTGATAATTACTTAATGAGTTGTTACTCTTAATCAGATTTTAGTGTATTATAAATGTTTCATTACTGAAAATAGTTAAAATATGCGACAACTTTTGTTGACTACCCGGACGATTTAGCTGCTGTGGGCGTATGTTTCGTTGCTTGGTAATCAATCTTATAGAACTGTGTCCTATGTAATAAAGGTACCACAGTGACTAAGTGAGTAAGACGTTGGCTCTCTAGCCTGGAGGTCATGGGTTTGTTACCAATGTTGGCCTAGAAAATTTATCTCTGGATTTTCCCTCGTTAGTGGTGCAGGATGGAGGTCAGCTGTCTAGTCGTTCGGAGGGACAAAACAATCCCTTGACAGTTGGAACTTGATGTAAGCACTGCTACGATAGCACACTGTAGGGTATATATACCCTTCTCCATTAACCCAGTTGCAAACCTGGAAATAAGGCACCTGTCACTGACAATGTCAGGCACAGATTCAGGCTTTGTCAGGCACCAAACCTCTGGTGCCTGTCATTTTGTCAGGCACTGATTTGTCTTCTATATTCATACTATTAATACATGTCCGACACTAAGTTGAAAATGTCAGGTACTATTACATTAGTGCCTGACAATTTGTCAGGTACATCTAAAACCGTTATTTCCAGGCCTGCCAGTTGGAGCAAAACAGTAGGACGTTAAACCACATTTCATTTCATGTATAAATTTCAGTCAAATTAATCCACTCTGAACCAACTGAATTGAATTTTTGGCCTAGCCTCGATCATCATTACTAAAGTCTGTACAAAAAAAAGCATAGTCTCGATTATCAATTTCATGAATAAATCATGAATGAAAGTTGGGCAGCAAATCAGATCCTAATCAAGTAAATATCGGAGACTAGAGTTGACGTCAAGAGTTAATTATGGTCTTAATCAGTTAATTGATGTCTAATTAAGGATTTGTGGATCACGGTGGCTAAGTGGATAAGGCGCTGGTTCGCTAGCCTGGAGGTCGGGTGTTCGATCCCTGCATTGGCCGAGAAATTTCATCTCGATACTCCGACGTGATTTCCCCTTGTCAGTGATGCAGAAGGAGGGCCTGACAAGGACAGCTGCCTAGTCATTTTGATGGGATGAAAAACCGAGGTCCCGTGTACACATTGGAGTGCACGTAAAAGATCCCTTGGCAGTTGGAATTCGATATAAGAGTAGGCCGTAGAGCCGCTGCCCGGGCAAAAATATCCCTCATAGCACACTGTATGGTGTATGCCCGTCTTCAATTAGCTCAGGTTAAGTGCATAACAGTAGGACGTTAAACCCCATTTCATTCATTCTAATTAAGGATTTAGATAAGATTTCAGGCCTAAACAATAAGCTGCATTTGTAGTAGGCATAATGTATGTTCAACAGAATGTGATCATTTCCAGATCAACACACGCTTTATGAAAACATTATTGAAATATTTAATAAATATCAGCTTTATAATGTTGATTCATACAAACACTCCTTGAATCTTAACACCAATCATTATCGTGTATTCCACCATATCCTTTGACCTTTAACTTTTAACCCCACCTAAGTATTTGACCCCACACATTGTTATTAAGATAGGTTTAATAAAGAAGAAATTTGATTGGAGTCGCCATTTTTGCTAGAAAAAAGTTGTTGTCACTCCATTTTGCAATTCTTGGCACAATGTCAGAACTGGCACATGGCTACAATGGTATCACATGGCTGAAGGTATTTCCTACTTTTGCTTTCCTTTTCTTAGAATCTTGGATTTCTTGGAATTGTGATTCCAAGTATTAGTCAGTTATTGTCTGGTGATAGTTGTACAGTGGGCTGATGAGACGGATTGGGGGTCTTGCCACACAGATTATTGGAGATTTGTTATAATTTTTTAGCAAAAGCGCAATATTCTACGATTCTTGGAAATATTTGTGGAAATTCCATGTTTTTTTAACATTTTTTAGAATTTGTTTCATCGTATAAACGAAAGTGTTTTTTTTATTTTCCGCAATTGATTGATCAGATTTCTATTTCCATTCAAACATTCTAGAAAATCTTTGGTGTTGTTTTTGTTATTATTATAAAAATAACGATTCATATAAACGGTAAATTCGACGCTAAGATTCTACATTCTTCAAAGCTTATATCGAATATAGTGTTTTTGTGACAGACAAATAACTTTGAAGGATTTAGAGCTATGCCTGTTGCCATGGATATTAATTCTGTGAAAATGGATGACGACCAGGAGGATAGTAGTGATAAAGAACTGGATGAGGTCATAGCCAAAATAATTGAAAATGAAAATGAGGTAAAATTCACATGCTAAAACTAAAAAAATGAGCAACTGAACCAGTTGTATCATATTCCCATGCCCGGGCACGCATTGTCAAGGACCTCGTCTTTCATTGGGTAGACCAGATTATCTAGTTACAGACATTTCATCTTAGTAAGGGTAGGTAGTCCATTCATACGACTAGTGACTGGCCCCCTGATCCATTCACTTGGTTTGATATTGGTTTCTTGCAATGTCTGTAGTTTGTCTTATCGTTAACGAGTAGTGCTGGGCGCAGTACATTGATGCGGCTACTCAAGGGTTAGGGTTATTAGTAGAAATCTGTGTGGAAGTCAAAAGTAGCCATGTCAACGTACTAGTGCTCTTACTAATACTAATACAATTTGAAGAGAATGTTCTATAATGACTTTGTTTAGAGTAGCCTTATTAAAGGGACAATAACACTCTCGCTGGTTTGACAGGTCCAGAAAAAAAAATTAGCCTTATTCTAACTACAAGATGTTTAAGTGTCCTACCTATTGTGTAAATTATCCATTACAACCTATCTTACTTGTCCAGAGGGTTCGAAATATATTTAAAGCCAAGTTGCATTTGAAAGTGCTTAAGTAAGGCTTTTCGAACCATGTTACGGCATGTAGTTGAATTTTTCCAATTTTTAAAATTAGGTGTGTTAAGATGTAATTTGTATCATTTTTTAATTGAAATGTTGTAAAAAAGTACAAATTGTTGACGAGAATAAAGATTGGAACATATTATACGGTTACAACAAGAGTGGTATTGGGGCTTTAATTAAGTGGAATTCTGTACCCGGTCAAGCAATTTCAAGGACATCTTTGAGTGGGTAGACCAGATGATGAATCTCAGTTACAGGAAGCAGACCACTCATGTATATTAATATACATGTAACATGTACTATTTATCGGCCTCTGCATTTCGAAGAAAGTCTGAGAATATTTTTCACACTTGACGCAGATGTTCATTGGGTGACTGGATTTGCGGTGAGCATATTCTGTTCATTAGAAGCAGCACTCCGTCGTTTTGTCACACTTTTCGGAACAAAATACATTTGTTACTCTGCTTATAGTTTAGGTAGAATTATCAGACTTGGTGTAGATGTTACTGTTAGGTGACAGCCGGGAAATAGGGCACCTGTCACAGACAATGTGAGACACAGATTCAGGCTTTGTCAGGCACAAAATCTCTGGTGTCTGTCATTTTGTCCGGCAATGATTTGTGTTTTTTATTGATATTATTAATAAATGTCCAGAACTAAGTTAAAAATGTCAGGACTACTACTAAAAAAATCAGCAATTTGACTAGCCATGAACAACATATTAATTGCTTCCAATTGAGGTGCTAGCCTAGAGGTTAGGTGTTCGATCTCTGCATTGGCTGAGAAAGTTCATAAAGATTTTTCCACATGGTTAAATTTCTCAATATAGCAAAATCATAACATCTCATTACCATAAAAATAAAAAAACGACAACCATTAAACCATAAAACCACCAACAAACAAGAGACAATGGACTGACTATACACTATCATGTCACTACAGAGAGCTGACATGCTAAGAGACATGTACAATGTAGGTATTATTCAAGGTCAAATTGACTTGTTTAACAAAGGTTTTTAGGTGTGCTGGTTGTTATTGTATGCTGATGTAGGAAGTTATTACAGAATCACCAGGTTTGGACTGTTATTGAGTCAAGTGGCGTTTCAATTCCCTGGGAATTTTGCCCAAATAGTGGCATTATGGCCTACTGTTAAAGCGAGAATTTCGTATTTTCTATGAAAGTCAAAACATAGTTATTTCTATGTGTTTTTCTCAATGGGTTATCAACTCACTATTTTTCAACCATGGGCATTATTTCCCACTCTCAAAAATCTTAGACACAGGAAATAATAACGCAATTACCCCCCCCCCCCTGTTTTCCCATTGCCTCCCATTCTTTAGGATCTTCAAATATTGAATTTGAAGTTAAAAATTATATTTTTGCCAATTTCTCAGCTGGCAATAGTGAATTATAGGATTATTCTTTAACATGGATACCATCTATTTCAAGTCTTTATTTTAATACATTTTTAAAAAATAACTTGAAAATTTGAAATTGGAACTTTAAGTAAACCCTGTCAAGGGTTCTTTTATGTGAACTGGAGACCTCAGGTTTTTCGTTCTACCTGAACGAATATACGTTGTCCCTTGCCATGCCCTCTCACAAACGATAACCAGGCCAGAAAATCCTGATCAATTTGTTCGAATGGAATTGAACTCAGGACCTCCAGACTGGGGGGCCAATGTCTTATTCACTGAGCCATCCTGGCTTTTACATTATTATTCCACAGTCGTCCCCACCCCTTGTTTAGGAATATTCTGAACGAAACCATAAATAGAAATAAATTCAGTAATTGTGTATCCATATATTTCTACTGTGTGTTACACTGATAGGAGCTAGACTGAAGACCTGAATTGATTAGGTCATACAGTTTACTATAGCTACTTATCTTTAGAATCAGATGTTAATATATATAATTAAATAGTGTCATACATAACTACTGGTATACATATCTATGGCATAAGCCATACAGTGTGCTATGAGAGAAATTTTGCCCGGGCAGCGGCGCTACGGTCTACTCTTATAACGAATTCCAACTGCCAAGGGATCTTTTATGTGCACTCCAATGTGTGTTACACTACAGATAAGAGACGATCAGCATAGTTGGTAGATCTTTATTGAGAACATAGAATAGACATAGATCGGAAGGAGCTCTATTCAAGTCTGACTTACTGTCAGATAATTCTGGCTTTATAAAGCATACAGTCCTTAAGAATAATGATACATGACAGATGAACTTATTTAGAATTGAGATTATAGTTTCTATAACTACACCTCGTCTTTCCATTTAAGTCGCGAAGTTCTGCTGAGTGTTCAACACATAGAACATGTGTAGATTATAAATAACATATGGATAAATAAGATATTTAATGAGATCGTGCGTTTTGTCAAAACTAGCAGAGGTCATTAGTATGTTGCCCGTAAATAACATATTGAACACATTAGCAGAAGTTGTTTATAGTTGAAAACGTCCAATATAATATAATGTCAAATCTAGAAAAGTTCTATGTATGTATTACTTTGTCACATTCCTTCATCACCCACGAGTTATGTACCAAAAGGACATAACAACCACAATTCTCACATGTGGGACATTGTCTTCATCTGTATACATTGATGTTTCACACAATAAAATTACATTACACACGAATTAGGAAGAGCATACGCGATATAATACAGCAAACATGATATAATAACAGTACACAGGAAATAATAACAGTACATATGATATACTTCAAACACACGCGATTATATATATATATATTTATAGTACAAAACTGGAACAACCTGGATCCTAGAAGTTTTATTGTAGGACGATACCATTCTAAGTGTACACTTGTCACTTCCTGTTACCATTATATTCTGGTACTGACATCATACTATTAAAGTTTTTACTGGCATCCTTCTGCACAACTTATGACAAAGTTAAAGACACTGGATTATGTGCAGTGCTGGTTCCATGGAACGTATTTCTGTCTTCGGTCTCTGCCGACATCATTCCTTTTGAGTAGAATACGTTGTTCCGACATACATTAAATACAATAGAATACAATATCTACACTGTAAAACTCTAAATATGGCAATTACAATTCTAAAATCTACATACACTGATAAACATGCTACAATATTATATTAAAAAATACGAGGTTATACTAACAACACATTAAAAAAATCTACAAAAAAACACTGTTTCAATGTCAATATGTTCACTGATTTTAACACGTCATAATTATAGGTGCGATTCGCAGGTCTGTATCTGGCATGGCTAATTTGATAATCGTAAACACTGTAACTGCAATCTGTGTTCAGATTCATATCCTGTTACATTCTGGAATTCCCCTGTCTGGTTCGTTGTTGTTGTGTGGTAAGATATGGTACAATAAATCCCTTTAAAATGACCAGTGTACTTACCCAATTAGACCAATTACAATTACATTACCCTTAATTGATAACATTGATTTTAAAATTAATTTGATAGGATTATATCTAACTTAATCATATTCTTTCCTTTAAGTTTACTTAACATTAAAATTGTATTTACTTCATGAGGAACACACTTGTATTAATCCTTAATTCGAGTTACTTTTAATTAAATAAAGTATTAACAGTAGAACTAAATCTGTCCCACTAATAAAAATTAGCATTAATTAGTACTTAGCACCTACAGTAATTTCGAACATGGAAACTGATTAGTATGCTCCTTACTTACTGACAGTGAACAGTTTTATCTCATAATTAACAAATCATCGTCAATTAATTATCTTAACCGTGTCACATTCCACTGCACTATACATCAACAGTTAACACAGAGGGTATAGGAAAGAAAGGTATACCTTTTAACATGGCGTATACGAACAAACCTGTGTGTATAACACAAGCTTGTAGCAGCATGTGTGCTAATTAACACACTGAGATCAGATAAGACAGACACGTCCCGTTTGAAAATTTCCATATAGATCTCCCTAATAACATTTTAAATTTTATTGTTAATCCATTTCTTTAAACAAATGTGATCAGTATTTATTTCAAGACCTGAATGTATTATATTCCCTATAAACACATAATTATAACAAACAACAATTTACAAATAAGTTTCCAATACATTAGTATGGTTTTACGTATACGCTACGCATGATATATGAGGAAATTCCAAATTAATTCGTCATGCTATATCATCGCACATCCAAAAATCAAATTTAAATCACCCATTTTTACCATGGTATATTGTCACGATTTTAACACCAATTGTGAACTCCTTATCATTTCAACGACACGAATAATCCAGAAACAGTTATATTGCATAAGCTATTCGCTATATATTGCAATGCACCCTGATTCACTTAAAACCATTATTTAAATCCTAATACCGACCCACACACTACTCGCGAATTTACAAAGGGCCAGCTAGGTTTAAATTTTCCTTGGGCAAATGTCTTTACCCATAAACATAAATTTTACACAGATCCATACCGGAAAGATACCCAGTTAAACATATATACATTAATTGGACATAACACAACATTACATTATTACAATCTAGATTTATAGTTCGGAGACATAATTTATTTCTTTTAGCTTAGTTTTACCATTTCAATTTTACGATTCGTATTTATTCCTACCATTATAGACAATTAGGCTAAACCTAACTCTCAGTTACTGAACAACGTTTACCTCCCTTACTTTTATAGCATTTTGCAGTTCTTTTTGACACTGGCTAGATGTGGAAATTGCCCTAAACCCCACATCTAACGTGTGACACACGCCTCTTCATTGCTATTATATTTAATATTATAACCTTGCGATCGTCCATTTGTTTTAAAACTTAACTTATTTCCTTAACTTTTGTCTTTAACGTATTTATTTTACTAGTTTGACATTCCTTTTAAAACCTTACATGTAGCGTATCCCTAACCTTAAAAAATTTAATATAATTATCCCTTGGTCTGTTTGGCGTTCCATGGTCAATTTATTAGGAAATAATGTACCTACCTTAAAAAACGTCTGGAAACTTCCTCTCCGTCCAAGAAATGCCTCCAGGGTCCCATTCGGATGTTACCGAAACCATTACTGCTGTCTGCTATCAGTGGCCCATGATCGTCTTGAAATCTAACTTCTGGCATCTAAAGGATTTCCTGCGGCTAGAGCTTGTACACGCTGTGTCTGGCTCACGTGCACCATTTCTATTATCTGTAACACTACAGATAAGAGACGATCAGCATAGTTGGTAGATCTTTATTGAGAACATAGAATAGACATAGATCGGAAGGAGCTCTATTCAAGTCTGACTTACTGTCAGATAATTCTGGCTTTATAAAGCATACAGTCCTTAAGAATAATGATACATGACAGATGAACTTATTTGGAATTGAGATTATAGTTTCTATAACTACACCTCGTCTTTCCATTTAAGTCGCGAAGTTCTGCTGAGTGTTCAACACAAAGAACATGTGTAGATTATAAATAACATATGGATAAATAAGATATTTAATGAGATCGTGCGTTTTGTCAAAACTAGCAGAGGTCATTAGTATGTTGCCCGTAAATAACATATTGAACACATTAGCAGAAGTTGTTTATAGTTGAAAACGTCCAATATAATATAATGTCAAAAGTTCTATGTATGTATTACTTTGTCACATGTGTACACCGGACCTTGGTTTTTCGTCCCATCTGAACGACTAGCCAGCTGTCCTTGTCAGACCCTCCTTCTGCATCACTGACAAGGGGAAATCAGGCCGGAAAATCGAGATGAACTTTCTGGGCCAATGCAGAGATCGAACACCCAACCTCCAGGCAAACGAACCAGCGGCAGCGCCTTATCCACTTTGCCACCGTGATCCCAGATTTAATATACATACAGTATTATAACTATAAAGTATCCTATAGATTCAGTATTATAACTATAAAGTATCCTATAGATACAGTATTATAACTATAAAGTATCTTATAGATACAGTATTATAACTATAAAGTATCTTATACTGAGGCCTGGAAGTAACAGTTTTAGGTATACCTGACAAAATGTCAGACACTAATGAAATAGTACCTGACAGTTTCAACTAGTGCCTGACATATGTATTGATAGTATCAGCAGAAAGACAAATCAGTGCCGGACAAAATCACAGGCACCAGGGGTTTTGTGCCTGACAAGGCCTGAATCCGTGTCTGACATTGTCAGTGAGAGGTGCCTTATCTCCAGACTTGCTTATACTCACAGTATTATAACTGTAAAGTATAATGCTGCACAATTGTTGTTTGTGGTGTCCCTATGTGTATATTATGTCCTGTCCGTAGGGTTGTATTGTGCCCTGTCTGTAGGGTTGTTTTGTGTATTGTGTTCCGTCCGTAGGGTTGTCTTGTGTATTGTGTCCCGTCCGTAGGGTTGTATTGTGCCCTGCCCGTAGGGTTGTATTGTGTCCCGTCCGTAGGGTTGTCTTGTGTATTGTGTCCCGTCCGTAGGGTTGTATTGTGCCCTGCCCGTAGGGTTGTATTGTGTCCCGTCCGTATGGTTGTCTTGTGTATTGTGTCCCGCCCGTAGGGTTGTATTGTGCCCTGCCCGTAGGGTTGTATTGTGTCCCGTCTGTAGGGTTGTCTTGTGTCCCGTCTGTAGGGTTGTCTTGTGTATTGTGTCCTGTCCGCATGGTTGTATTGTGTCCCGTCCGTATGGTTGTCTTGTGTATTGTGTCCCGCCCGTAGGGTTGTATTGTGCCCTGCCCGTAGGGTTGTATTGTGTCCCGTCTGTAGGGTTGTCTTGTGTCCCGTCTGTAGGGTTGTCTTGTGTATTGTGTCCTGTCCGCATGGTTGTATCGTTTCCTGTCCGTAGGGTTGTCTTGTGCATCGTGTCCTGTCCGCATTTGTCTTGTGTATTGTGTCCTGTCCGTAGGGTTGTCTTGTGTATTGTGTCCTGTCCGTAGGGTTGTCTTGTGTATTGTGTCCTGTCCGTAGGGTTGTCTTGTGTATTGTGTCCTGTCCGTAGGGTTGTCTTGTGTATTGTGTCCCGTCCGTAGGGTTGTATTGTGCCCTGCCCGTAGGGTTGTATTGTGTCCCGTCCGTACGGTTGTCTTGTGTATTGTGTCCCGCCCGTAGGGTTGTATTGTGTCCCGTCTGTAGGGTTGTTTGTGTATTGTGTCCTGTCCGCATGGTTGTATCGTTTCCTGTCCGTAGGGTTGTCTTGTGTATTGTGTCCTGTCCGTAGGGTTGTCTTGTGCATCGTGTCCTGTCCGCATTTGTCTTGTGTATTGTGTCCTGTCCGTAGGGTTGTCTTGTGTATTGTGTCCTGTCTGTAGGGTTGTCTTGTGTATTGCGTCCTGTCTGTAGGTGTGTATTGTGTCCTGTCTGTAAGGTTGTTTTGGTGACCCCTGATGTGTTTATTGCTTGTAGTGTCTTGTGTCCGTCCATAGGTTTGTTTTGTGTATGGTTTTGTCTGTTTGTGGTGTGGTTCCCCTTGTAATTACTATTTGCTGTTTTCGAACAATATTCTTACCTTAATCTGTCATAAGACGACTTAAACCAGACTGGGCTGTAGCCAGCATATAAAATTAAGGGGTGGGGTCTACAGAATTTTTGGGAGGGGCTGAAGATGTGGCCAGCTAAGAACACTCCTAAGAAATCATCATTGTTGGCAAAATATTTAGGGGGGGGGGGGCTAAGGGCCCGAACCAGACACAAGTATAAATTAGAAGATATTAAGTACCAGTAATTTTAAATGATTTTTAAACAAAGATTTGATATTAAACCAGCGTGAAAGAAATTAGTTCTACAGACACAAGATTAAATGATACCCAGATTACAGTCATAGAGTATAATTGCCCCTGATTGTACAAAAAATTGCAGGTGTTTTTAGCTTGTTCTCTATCGATCTCTTAAAAATGTGGGCGTTTCTTGCCTAGCAGCCGCTTGTTAAACAAAGATTTGATATTAAATGAATATGGAAGAAATTAGTGTAAGATACACAAGATTAAATGATACCCGGGTTACAGTGATAGAGTAGGCTACATGTTTTGATTAAATTTCTATAAATATACATGTACATGTAATGCATATGTACATGATGTACATGTAGAAAAATATGTTATTACCCAGGGGCTATATATCAACTATATGTTTACTATCATTAACCTTCTAAGCGTGACGTTTTTAAAGCGTTAACTACCCCCTATTGTGTACCCAGGGGCTATATATTTATATATATCAATTATATGTTTACTGTATTATCATTAACCCGTTAAGCGTGACGTTTTAAAATCTGTAATTAATTTGTCGAAAAACGTCATTTTTTGACCTTTTTATTCCTGATTGGATAGAACTGTTGTTATTGCAAATACGTTGTACGCACTCAGGAGAGCCATTATACACATGTTCACTAAGGATTCCCTCAAGTGACTAACAATGTTCTAAGAATAGGTTAGGGAAAGTACCTCCAAGGCTTACATACAGTGATTGGCAGTTGTCCAGGACGTTATATAACACACTTCGCACTTAACAGGTTAAGACAAAACACATTGGATTTTTGGGGGGTTGGATGGCCGAATGGTTAGCACGTGCGGGTTATATCATAAAGCCTGTTATTGAGTCAACTGGCGTTGTTTCGAATCCCCGCTGTACGTGGCAAGCAGTAGGATCGCCTGTCCAACCTCCTGGGTTTTCTCAGGGTCCTTTGGTTCCCTCCCACTGCTAAAGAGCCCTACGCCCAAGCTAACCCTTGACAGTAGGAATTACTGTCAGGGCAAACTTCCCTCGTGTTGAGTGGACGTTAAATCCCATCTCTCTCTCTCTCTCCCTCGTTTCACACTGGAGTAGAAATGTAGGACGTTAAACCCCATTTCATTTTATTTCATTGTTTGTTAAATAGAATATTTGTTTACAGGTTGGAGAGGTATCGAAGATGTCACGCTGGGCAAAACTCCAGGAATCACAGGCTCTCTTCACACAGATTCAACAAATATACAGCAATACTTTCCCACTTGAAGTCAGACATTTTCTATCAGATTGGATTGAAGAACAACCTTGGTATGTAATGATTACCTTATTGGGAAGTAGAATTGTAAATAATGTGGGGGGGGGGGGGATGGTCGATTGGTTACCATGTGCACGCTGTATCATAAAATCATAAAGCATGTCATTGAGTCAACTGGCGTGGTTTTTGAATACCCAGGTGTAAGTGACAAGGAGTAGGATCGCTGGTTTTCTCCCACTGCTTAAGACCCCTACATGCAAGCGAATTCTTAAAATAAAATTAAACCATATGTTAGTCCCGAAATGACCTAGTTTGTGTTGTGCTGCTGTTAAACACATTTCCTCCTCTCTCTCTCTCTCTGCCCATTGCTTAAGCTCCCTACACACATGCAAATTGAGCTGTATGTTATTCCTAAAATAATCTAGTTTATCGCAAATAGATTAAACCCTATTACATCTCGGAGAGGGGATGGGGGTAGACATTTTATTGTCATATCCTATGGGGGGTTGGGATGGCCTAGTGGTCTAGAGTGCCGAGCTCGCCCTGTAGCTGAACAATCACCTCTGGCTTGCGGCTGTGATGGAGATAGGGGGCGCCTTCTCAACCTCGTGGGTTTACTCCAGGCACACCGGTTTCTTCCCACTGCTAAAGACCCCTACGCGCAAGCGAATTATTGAAATAAAATTAAGCCATATGTTAGTCCCGAAATGACCTAGTTGTGTTGAGTGGACGTTAAACCCCATTTCTCTCTCTCTCTCACTCGCTAAGCATTTGTTTCCATCCACCGTAGCCTGATGTGATGACGTCACAATGGGTCACATGTGGATTCTGGGTAAGAATAAGGGTTAGGGTAAGGGTTGTGGCCTGCAGATTTCGTCAGAGTCTCGAGATGTAGACATGGCTAGCCCTAACCCTGAGCTAAGCCTAACCCTTATTCTAACCCAGAATCCACATATGACGTCATCATACCAGGCTCTGGTGGATGGAAACAAATGCTTACCCTCTCTCTCTCTGTCATATGCCATGATTGTTTTTGTGTAGGTCTGATGTCCAAGAAGATAACCCGACTCATGAGCCGTATGCCCAGCAGCTGTTTGAACAGTTATTAACCATGGTGGAAGTTAAAGCTGAGAGTTGTATTGGGGATCTTGTCATCATGAAATTCAAACTCAAGGAAGCCATTGTAATATTACGAGTAAGTCTGGCGTAAACCATTTTATGTGTGATGTCAGGCCTGGAAATAACGGTTTTAGATGTACCAGTACCTTACAAAATGTCAGGCATTGATCAAATAGTACCTGAGTGACATTTTTAACTTAGTGACGAACCTGTATTAATAATTTCAACAAAAATGACGAATTAGTGCCGGACAAAATGAAAGGCACCAGAGGTTTTGTGTCTGACAAGTCCTGAATCTATGTCTGACATTGTCAGTGACAGGTGCCTTATTTCCAGGCTTGAATGATGTAGAATTTTTAACATGTATTAATAGTTTCAACAAAAATGACAAATCAGTGCCGGAAGAGAGGTTTTGTGCCTGACACGGCCTGAATCTGTGTCTGACATTTTATGTATTATGTAGAATTGTAGGATTTTATGTATTATGTAGAATTGTAGGATTTTATGTATTATGTAGAATTGTAGGATTTTATGTATTATGTAGAATTGTAGGATTTTATGTATTATGTAGAATTGTATATATTTATTTGTATTATGTAGAATTGTATATTTTTTTGTATTATGTAGAATTGTATAATTTTATGTATGCTGTAGAATTGTATAACTTTATGTATGCTGTAGAATTGTATTATGTAGAATTGTATAATTTTATGTATGCTGTAGAATTGTATAACACTGTATGTAGATTTGTATGATGTATAATTGTAGAATTTGTATGGAAATAATGCGATGGGTTTGGTTCAAGTGATGAAACACTGTTTAAAACAAGAAGAGGAATTAATACAACATGTAGAAGGGGTAGGTTATTTTTAATGTATGAAAACCTACACGCACGATAGCCCTTAAAATAGGGGAGTAGGGATGGCCTAGTGGTCTAGAGTGCCACGCTTCGACCTCTAGCTGGCCAGCCACTTCTGGCTTGTGGGTTTGAGCCCTGGTGTGAGCGTATGTGGCATGGAGATAGGGGCGCCTTCTTAACCTCGTGGGTTTCCTCTGGGCACTCCGGTTTCCTCCCACTGCTTAAGACCCCTACGTGCAAGCAAATTATTGAAATAAAATTAAACCATGTGTTAGTCCCGAAATGACCTAGTTGTGTTGAGTAGATGTTAAACCCCATTTCTTTCTCTCTCTTGTTTCAGAATGTACTGAATATGACCGTCGATCAAAATACTCACGATCATACAGGATATCAGATAACCATGGACTTAGAAAAACTCACAGGAAAAACAGCTGTAAGTTACTTTATTGATAGATTATTTAAACGTTTTAAAAAGAATTTATTGATATATATATTTGGTATTTAGTCCGGTCAATATATGGAAAATACCTCCTCAAAATTGCAACAAAAGGTTTCTCAACTGATTCTAGTGAGGCCAACATCATTTTTAATGATCTTAATTTGTTCTTTACCCCCAAAAACCTAGGGAAATTTGAGTTGATAGATACATAATTATGATCATTAAGCTGTTTCGATGGCCATCTTTGACGCCATCTTAAAAAAAACACTTTCCGGGGGTCCTACTGTGGTAAACTTTTAGTATGTTATCAAGTACACTAAACCCTGCCAGAATCAGTTGAAAAACCTTTTGTTGCAATTTATGAAAGTCTTGGAATTTCATTCATATTTTAGTGTACGAACCCTGTAGTCACAAGAACATCCAGGAGATATACTATGAACATTAAAATTTAAGGCATAATTTCAGAATTAGCTTATTTTGGTCTTTCATTTTTAATAAGAAAAGACAAAGTGGGCGGCGAACACTCCACTCCCTTGAAACTGTGTTAAAGCTGGACAGGCTTCGGCATCTATCTGGATACTGGATCAAGTACTGATACTGGCGGGGCCGTAGGAGTAAATAATTAAAAGGATATTACCACCCGAAACGTTGTGCCAATAAATCTTCTCAACCAGTTCCAGTCTATTTGTCATGCTGTTGCACGGCAATTTTTAATTTTAATCGTTTAATTTTTACAGAAAAGCGACTGTGAATTGAAGAAATTACAAGAGAAGCAGGAATCATTCATTATACAATATCAGGATACTTTAAAAATTAGTGGTAAATTTGATTTATTAATCACTTAAGGTTGGGGGTAGCCGAGTGGGACTAAAGGTTGGGGGTAGCTGAGTGGGACTAAAGGTTGGGGGTAGCTTAGTGGGACTAAAGGTTGGGGGTAGCTGAGTGGGACTAAAAGTTGAGGGTAGCCGAGTGGGACTAAAGGTTGGGGGTAGCCGAGTGGGACTAAAGGTTGGGGGTAGCCGAGTGGGACTAAAAGTTGAGGGTAGCCGAGTGGGACTAAAGGTTGGGGGTAGCCGAGTGGGACTAAAGGTTGGGGGTAGCCGAAAGAGACTAAAAGTTTGGGGGTAGCTGAGTGGGACTAAAAGTTGAGGGTAGCCGAGTGGGACTAAAGGTTGGGGGTAGCCGAGTGGGACTAAAGGTTGGGGGTAGCCAAATAGGACTAAAGGTTGGGGGTAGCTGAGTGGGACTAAAGGTTGGGGGTAGCCGAGTGGGACTAAAGGTTGGGGGTAGCCGAGTGGGACTAAAAGTTGAGGGTAGCCGAGTGGGACTAAAGGTTGAGGGTAGCCGAGTGGGACTAAAGATTGGAGTTAGCCAAATAGGACTAAAGGTTGGGGGTAGCTGAGTGGGACTAAAGGTTGGGGGTAGCCGAGTGGGACTAAAGGTTGAGTGTAGCCGAGTGGGACTAAAGGTTGAGGGTAGCTGAGTGGGACTAAAGGTTGGGGGTAGCCGAGTGGGACTAAAGGTTGGGGGTAGCTGAAAGGGACTAAAGGTTGGGGGTAGCCAAGTGGGACTAAAGGTTGGGGGTAGCCGAGTGGGACTAAAGGTTGAGGGTAGCTGAGTGGGACTAAAGATTGAGGGTAGCTGAGTGGGACTAAAGGTTGGGGGTAGCCGAGTGGGACTAAAGATTGAGGGTAGCTGAGTGGGACTAAAGGTTGGGGGTAGCTGAGTGGGACTAAAGGTTGGGTAGCTGAGTGGGGCTAAAGGTTGAGGGTAGCTGAGTGGGACTAAAGGTTGAGGGTAGCTGAAAGGGACTAAAGGTTGGGGGTAGCCAAGTGGGCCTAGAGGTTGGGGGTAGCTGAGTGGGACTAAAGGTTGGGGGTAGCCGAGTGGGACTAAAGATTGAGGGTAGCTGAGTGGGACTAAAGGTTGGGGGTAGCTGAAAGGGACTAAAGATTGGGTAGCTGAGTGGGGCTAAAGGTTGAGGGTAGCCGAGTGGGACTAAAGGTTGGGGGTAGCCAAATAGGACTAAAGGTTGGGGGGAGCCGAGTGGGACTAAAGGTTGGGGGTAGCTTAGTGGGACTAAAGGTTGAGGGTAGCTGAGTGGGACTAAAGGTTGGGGGTAGCCGAGTGGGACTAAAGATTGAGGGTAGCTGAGTGGGACTAAAGGTTGGGGGTAGCTGAAAGGGACTAAAGGTTGGGGGTAGCCGAGTGGGACTAAAAGTTGGGGGTAGCCGAGTGGGACTAAAGATTGGGAGTAGCTGTGTCGTTTAACCTGTACCCGGGGGCTGATGGCCGAATGATTAGCCTGTGCACACTTGCATGGTTTTGATACCCCAGTTGTATGTGACAAGTAGTAGTATCACTTGTCCAACTTGCATGGTTTTGATACCCCAGATGTATGTGACAAGGAGTAGAGTCGCCTGTCCAACCTTGTGGGTTTTCACTGGGTGCTCAAGTAACCTCCCATTGCTAAAGACCCCTACATGCAAGCAAATTATTGAAATTGAATTGAACCTTATATTATTCCCATGGTCATGAGTAAGCAGGGCTAGCGCTAACCCTGACCGTATCAGATTCCTTGATCATAGCGAAAATACCAAGTCTTGCGCTTTCCAGCTAAAATGTCTACCAGTGATAATCAAGTTGCAAGGTTCAAGGTTCGTTCTATGTCAAGGTTTCTGCGGAGGTCACTATGTCACAACCTCTGATTAGACACTACTGTTGACATGTCTGCAGATATTGCAGCTCGTGGGTTTTCTATGGATCCTCCAGTTTCCTCCCACTGCTAAAAAACCTATGTGCAAGTGAATTATTGAAATAAAATTGTACCAAATGTTAGTCCTGAAATGACCTAGTTTGTGTGGAGTGGATGTTTAACTGGGTTGGTCGCGTGAAGTCGGAGGTTGTGTGAGTTAGGCAGGGTAAGCTTACCCTTTCGGACACCTGTTATCACTGTTTGTCATTTATTTTGTACACAGTGAACAGTCCATATGCTGATTACACTATCTAACCTGATTACACTATTTTGCCCATACTGTTTGTTTGCGGAACACAACCGTTTTAGGCTGTCATTGATAGTCCATTGGCCAATCACGCTATTTTACTGAGATTTCGTCTGATAGTTTGGATGCAGCTTTGGCGGGTGTGACGCCAGGCAGGGTAAGCTTACTCTTCCGGACACCTGTTACCACTGTTTGTCATTTATTTTGTACACAGTGAACAGTCCATATGCTGATTGCACTATTTTGCCTATACTGGTTTGTTAGGACTTCGAATTTTGTCTTAATGATTTGGATTGTTCGTACTCGGTTTTATTTTATTCGTTGCATTTCGTTTTATTTCAGACCAGATGCATCAACTAAACCAACAACAGCAGCAGAAACAAGTGAATAGCGAACAAGAATATTTAAAGAAGAAAAAACAGTTAATGCAACAAAAAGAAAATCTTGAAGTTCAATTAACACAGAAAGCTCAACAATTACTCAAACTTCGAATAGTACGTTCATGATTAATATTCTTTATATTCAAGGGAGCCATTGCAGCTCAGAGAGGTGGGGGGGGGATGGTGGATGGCCGAGTGGTTAGCATGTGCTTGCTGTATCATAAAGCCTGTCATTGAGTCAACTGGCTCTCCCTCTCTCTCCTCTCTCTCTCTCTCTCTCTCTCTCTCTCAGGATTTTCCGGCATGGTTTCCCCTTGTCAGTGAGAGTGGTTCAGGATGAATTGTGTCTGACGAGGACAGCAGTCTAGTCATGCGAATGGGATGAAACAACAAGGTCCTGTGTACACATGCATGTAAAAGTTCCCTTGACAGTTGGAATTTGATTTAAGAGTAGGCCGTAGTGTTGCTCTCTGGGCAAAATTTCCCCCCATAGCACACTGTATGATGTATGCCCGTATTCTTTAACAAAGATTTATTCTTCAAATTTGGGGAAGAAGCCCAATTAAAGGTTCATCAATATTGCCCAGCTATTGACCCTATCCATTGCACAGCAACAAGTTTATTTTCTTCTTCCATATGATACAACATGGGATAATATTTGATTTAAAATTATTTTTATTTTTTTAGGAATTAGCCGATTTTTTTGTGGAAACTGTGAAAAGTTTACAAGAAGTTCAGAAGAAAGTTTTAGATGACGAGTTGATAAGATGGAAGAGAGGCCAACAATTAGCAGGAAATGGAGCGCCATTCGACAGTAGCTTTAAATTGTTACAACAATGGTATAACTGTCTTATGGTATATCATAATTGAGTCAACTGTGGTGGTTTTGGTTAGCCAGTTGTATGTGTAGGGTCGCCAGTCCAACCATGTGGGTTTTCTCCTGGTCTTCCAGTTTCCTCCCACTGCTAATGGCTCCTACATGCAAGTGAATTATTGATATAAAATTGAACCATATGTTAGTCCCGAAATGACCTAGTTTTTGTCGAATGAAGGTTCAACCCCATTTTATTTCTCTCTCTCTTTCTGTCTCTCTCTCTCTCTCTCTCTCTGAAGGCATTCTTATTAACTAATATCCAGTCCTGACTTAACAACTGCATGCCAATGAGCAGACCACTTACAATGTGAAGCCTTAAAAGAGAAGAGCCAAATTTCCATATTTAAATTTGAGTGAATGAATGAAATGGGGTTTAACCTCCTACTATTATGCACCTAACCTGGGCTAATGGAAGACGGGAAATTTGAATAAAATGATAATGGAATGTTTTGTATATACAGGTGTATAATGGAATATTTTGTATTTACAGGTGTGAAACGTTAGCGGAGATGATCTGGAATAACAGACAACAGATTAAAGGGGTGTTACTACAGCGTGTTACACTACCTATAGACTTACCACCTGGACAAGTTGATCATTTACCGGAATTACTGGAAACTATAACCAGTCTTCTGTCGTCATTGGTTACCAGGTGAGATTATTATCTTTCTTTAACCCGTTAACTGTGTAGTTTTTAAAACGTTAACTGCCCCTTATTGTGTAATTAATTTGACGAAAAACATCATTGTTGGGCCATTTTATTCCCGAATACAAAAGATAGCAGTCTGAATCCACATTAAAACAAACGTTAAATAGAGTGGCCTCTCGTTAAAAAAAGATTTGCGCTTCCAGGCGTAATTTTATGTCCTGCACATGCTACGATCGTATGGTTGGGGAAAATACCTCCAAGACGTTATATTACGTCTTACGCACACTGCGTCACAGTTGTCCATGACGTAATATAACGTCATACGCAGTTAACGGGTTAATAGAATAGCATAGAATAGCATATGACACAATTATAAAGTTATTGCTGCGATGTTTCTACGAGAGGTTCCTTGTTTGCACAGCGTGTACGCTAGGGTGTACGTTGTTCAGCGAAGTAGCATGAAATTAACCATATTTGACATACTTTTGGTTTTGACCCCTCTGACTTTGTAACGTTGATTACAAATTAAACGTCCAAAAGTGTACAAATGTGTTGTGGTGTTATTGATGTGTTCCCATTTGAATATTGTTCACAATAAGAAGCAAAATAAATAAGATATGTTTACAGGATCATTTTGTTATACGAAAAACTAAGTGATGCATTTTTCTATGACCCCCCACCCCCCTCCCCCCTCCCCCCCTGGTAGGCCGAGATGTAAAATCTGTTAACAAATGAAGCGAATGTATTTGTAGAACATTTATTCACAGTTCTCTTTGGGTGTCAAGTTGTTAGTCAGTTAAAATTGTTACAATTTTTTTTTTGAATTTATATTTATAGTACATTTGTTTGATTGTTTGTCAGAGAAATTGGTACATTTGTTGATATGAGAGAAAGTTTTTTTAATTTACATTTGTAGTACATTTATTGTTGAAACACAACCACCGCAAGTTATGAAGAAAGATTCAAGATTTACAGCAAGTGTTCGATTATTGGTCGGAGGAAAATTAAACGTTCACATGAATCCACCGCAGGTCAAGGCCACTATTATCAGGTAGACAAATTCTCATTACCCTAATTATACTAAACTTGTTTCATATTTAAAAAATGAATGGATCAGTGCTATGCAAGATGGAGAATTTTACTTGGACTGCTGCAGTGTCCAACCGGAGAACATCCACACGTTTTGTTTGTGGACAGTCTATAGCTACAGGTCACAATTTATATCCCAAAGATCTTATTTTTTCCTGTCCATATTGGCATATATATATGGATTATGGCCCCTGATTGAACGAAAAATCGTGTCATTATCCGATTCTTATGAAACTTAAAATGTATGTTTACATCCGAAAGATCTCTGGATTATGGCCGTTTATTGTAAGCTTTTTTAGCTTTATTTTCTTTTCATCTCTTCATTCTATTGCAAAAAGTTGGCGTATATTGCATGGCAACTGCTTGTTTTTCAAATTTCAACTGTCAATGGTTATTTCATGTAGGCCTACAGATGCATTCCATTGACTGGACTCACTTTCTTCATCAACCCTGTAGGTAGGCCTACTAGCAAGACAATCCGTGTTGATGTTTCTAGTGGTTTACCCACAGTTCCGTGCATTTCATGCCAGAAACTCCTCATTTGATTGGCTAATCCCACACATCGAGAATCTAGCAACTCCTACAGATCTGGGTGTAGTAAAGACAAGTAAAACGAAATTTTGAACTATAATAAACCAAAACGAAATAGGATCAGATTGTACACAAGACAACAGAAAATCGGGCTTAAAAATCTTCTCGACCTGCATTCTAGTCAAGAGATCATTGCCCTGCCATTCGACCACTGCAGCACCCCTGTATTTAACGAACTTGGTGATCTCAAAAACTGTAATTTCAGTGAGAATCAGGCGAAGAATTTACTCAAGACGGATGTTAAAGCGAAGAATGAAACTAGCGGTGAAATATTAAACAACGTGGGTACGATGGAATATCAGCAGACGACAGGACAACTTAGTATTAACTTCAGGAACATGGTGAGACTAGTTTACACCCTCCATTTACAGACAGCTGCCTAGTCTTTCCTATGGGAAGAAAAACCGAGGTCCCGTGTACAAATTGGAGTGCACATAAAAGATCCCTTGGCAGTTGGAATTCGATATAAGAGTAGGCTGTAGCGCCGCTGCCCGGGAAAAATTTCTCTCACAGCACACTGTATGGCGTATGCCCGTCTTCAATTGGCCCAGGTTAGGTGCTTAAGCGTATGACGATAAACCCCATTTCATTCATTCATTCCCTCCATTTACAGTCCTCGGGCCTGTTTCACCAAATTTTAACTAAGATAAAAATCCCAATTTTAGTAATTTGATTGGATAATATTACATTAATTTTAGTGCTTAGCAAATCAAAATTTGATTGGATAATATTAGATTGATTTTAGTGCTTAGCCAATCAAAATTAAAGTAGGGCCTATCTACTAAAATTTGGATTTTATCTTAATTTAAGATTTCGAGAAACAGGACCCAGCTTTGGATAGTAACTCATTTAAGGCTGTTTGCCTATTTTTTTACGCAATGTGTTTATATCAGATTATCCAGAAAGACAGTTCCGTCTTGTAATAAATTGGGGTAGGTGGTTGGATGGCCGAATGGTTAGCACTTGCACGCTCTACCATAAAAACCGTCATTGAGTCAACTGTCATAGTTTTTAATCACCAGTTGTAAGTGACAAGGAGTAAGGGCGTCTCTCCAGCCTTGTGGGTTTTCTCCGGGTCCTCCGATTTCCTCCCACAAATTTTGAAAAAATTTTTAAAAACATGTTAGTCTCGAAATGACCTAGTTTTTGCCAAGTGGACGTTAAACCCCATTTCTCTCTCCCTCTCTCTTGTAATAAATGTAAAAATAATAAAATATTTTATTTATATTTTCTTTATTTATACTTTCTAGCAACTAAAGCGTATCAAAAGATCAGATCGTAAAGGAACTGATGTAAGTATAAACTCTGCATGGATCGTTGGTAATATCACTTCGTTAGGGTGGGTTGGGTGGCCAATTGGTTTACTCATGTAAGTAAGGGGGTTGCACCGATGAATGGTTAGCCAAGCGTGCTGTATCATAAAGTCTTTCATTGAGTCATCTGGCATGGTTTCAATTCCCGGTTGTATGTGACAAGGAGTATGCCTGTCGTAGGTTTTCTCCAAGTCCTCCGGTTTACTGCCACTGCTAAAGATGCAACCAAATAAGTGAAATGAAATTGAACCATATGTTAGTCCTAAAATGTCCTTGTTTGTGTCAAGTAGACATTAAGTCCCATTCTCTCCTCCCTCATGGGATTTTTTTGTAATGATTATCTGAGAAAGCAGAATATTTTTTGGTACGACTTTAGTAGATATGTTGAAAGTGTATCTAGAGAGTTCTGTGATACATATTAAATTGTTTTCCGGGGTGGTTTCCCCTTGTCAGTGATGCAGGACAGAGAGGGCCTGACAAGGACGGACAGCTGCCTAGTTGTTCGGATGGTATGGAAAACCGAGGTCCCGTGTACACATTGGTTCACGTGAAAGATCCCTTGGCAGTTGGAATTCGATATAAGAGTAGACCGTAGCATTCTGCTCGGGCAAAATTTCTCTCATAGCACACTGTATGGCGTATGCCCTTCTTCATTAGCCCATTTTAGGAGCAGAATACTGGCACATTAAACTCCATTTCATTTCATTTTTGAATTTCTTTTGTATTTTCCAGGCTGTAACAGAAGAAAAGTTCTGTATTTTGTTTCAATCTGACTTTAGTATTGGTGGAAACGAATTGGTTTTCCAAGTTTGGGTATGTTTAATTGACATGTTAGTCTCGAAATGGCAAAAACAAAATTATATTGAATGGGTTCAAAGTTCATAGTATTTCATTCTTCTGATCATTTCACTGTTGACATATTGGGCGGCCATCTTGGATTTTTTTTGCAAGGATGAATGTTCAATAATTGTTACACGCATCTAGATTAGGCCCAACCTTGTGGGTTTTCTCTGGGTCCTCCGGTTTCCTCCCACTGCCCAAAACCCCTACGCGCAAGTGAATTAATGAATTAAAATTGAACCATATGTTAGTCCCGAAAAAACCTAGTTTGTGTTGATTGGACGTTCAACCCCATTTCTCTCTCTCTCTCTCTAGATTAGGCTCGATAATCCAGATCTGTCCATTTATGATCCAACCCTTTCTGCGATTTAAATCGGACTGTGTCTTTAATAGGCTGATCTACGACATTGTGATCATTGTAGTCATGGTGATAGTTCACTACGAGGGTCAATTGATTGACCAATGCAACGAGGGTTCAATCCCAGCTCAGGGCAAGAACTTTATCGTTGTAAGTGAGAGGGATATTTGGTCTCCCGTCCGATCAGGCAGGATTCCCCTGAGTTCTTCGGTTTCTTCCTGCAGTAATGATCAAAATCATTCACACGATCTGTGCCAAGGGCCAAATTGGAAAAAGGCCTCAGGCCTAATTTGCTACCCTTGTAAAACGACGCATTATTATTATTATTATCATTATTCATATTTGATTGTCGTATCGCAGGAATGAAGTTGTCTCTGTAGGCCTAAACATATATAATATTTACATCACGACGGAATTGGAAGTTAGTAAAATAGTTTTGTGAGTCTTACCAGACTTTTGAATCGTTCAGACATGAGACTGTTGAATTTAAACTTAAACATATATTTTTACATCACGACGGAATTGGAAGTTAGTAAAATCGTTTTGTGAGTCTTACCAGACTTTTGGAATCGTTCAGGCATGAGACCATTGAATTCATCCTGTAAGAGAGAATCCTTGAAAACATGATATCTGACGTTCAAATAGTTTTCCTGGACTTTATTCTGTAGCAGGAATTCCATGGGGCCTTGAATCTGTAATCAGTATTTAATTCTGTGATAGGAATTCCTGGAAAACAAAAAAAATTGAATTTCGATGAAAGAGATAAAGTAAAATATTTTTTATTACAGAGTTTATCATTACCTGTTGTTGTAACTGTCCATGGCAACCAGGAATCTAACGCCTTAGCAACAGTATGGTGGGATAATGCATTCTCAGAACATGTAAGATAATATATTAAACATACATTGCCTATTGCCCGTCTTTCTTTAGGCCTGAAATAAATTATAAATTAGACATTAATTAACTTATCCATACCATAATCAACTCCTGATGTCATCGCTAGCCTTCGATGTTTACTGGATTAGGATAAGATTTGCTTCTCAACTTTTATTCATACTCCATATCATAGTTTTATATTCATAGTTGAATCTGATTTATTTTAGGGTCGTGATCCATTTCAAGTTCCAGAGTCAGTGCCATGGCCGAAATTAGCAGAACAGTTAAATATTAAGTTTCAGTCAGGAACAGGACGAGGTTTGAGTGACGACAATATTCAGTATCTTGCCTCAAAAATATTTAGTAAGTTATATAAACTTGTTTTTTTTTGTGGGTGGTGGGGGGGGGGGCTATATGTATATGACCCCATATGAATTGATGTCTTATGTATATATATATAATACTGGAATAATGATAGCCCAAGATCAAAGGATGACGTGACATCTGTATTTTTAATATTTATATTTTGTCTCCAGTGTAATTTGGGGGGTTGGGATGCCTAGTGGTCTTGAGTGTCGTGCCTCGACCTCTAGCTGGCTGGTCACCTCTGGCTTGCCGCTGTGGTTTCGAGCCTTGGTGTGAGCGTTTGTGAAGATATTATTATTATTATTATTATTATAGATAGGGGCGCTTTCTCAACCTCGTGGGTTTCCTCCTGGCACTCCGGTTTCCTCCCACTGGTAAAGACCCCTACGCACAAGCGAATTATTGAAATTAAAATTAAAAACCATATGTTAGTCCCGAAATGACCTAGTTGAGTTGAGTAAACATTAAACCCCATTTCTCTCTCTCTCCAGTGTAATGTATGTGATATATATTTTGTCTCCAGTGTAATGTATGTGATATATATTTTGTCTCCAGTGTAATGTATGTGATATATATTTTGTCTCCAGTGTAATGTATGTGATATATATTTTGTCTCCAGTGTAATGTATGTGATATATATTTTGTCTCCAGTGTAATGTATGTGATATATATTTTGTCTCCAGTGTAATGTAATGTGATATATATTTTGTCTCCAGTGTAATGTATGTGATATATATTTTGTCTCCAGTGTAATGTATGTGATATATATTTTGTCTCCAGTGTAATGTATGTGATATATATTTTGTCTCCAGTGTAATGTATGTGATATATATTTTGTCTCCAGTGTAATGTATGTGATATATATTTTGTCTCCAGTGTAATGTAATGTGATATATATTTTGTCTCCAGTGTAATGTATGTGATATATATTTTGTCTCCAGTGTAATGTATGTGATATATATTTTGTCTCCAGTGTAATGTATGTGATATATATTTTGTCTCCAGTGTAATGTAATGTGATATATATTTTGTCTCCAGTGTAATGTATGTGATATATATTTTGTCTCCAGTGTAATGTATGTGATATATATTTTGTCTCCAGTGTAATGTATGTGATATATATTTTGTCTCCAGTGTAATGTATGTGATATATATTTTGTCTCCAGTGTAATGTAATGTGATATGTATTTTGTAGATGGTCCGATAGGAGACGACTATATATTTTGTCTCCAGTGTAATGTATGTGATATATATTTTGTCTCCAGTGTAATGTAATGTGATATATATTTTGTCTCCAGTGTAATGTAATGTGATATGTATTTTGTAGATGGTCCGATAGGAGACGACTATATATTTTGTCTCCGGTGTAATGTATGTGATATATATTTTGTCTCCAGTGTAATGTAATGTGATATATATTTTGTCTCCAGTGTAATGTATGTGATATATATTTTGTCTCCCGTGTAATGTATGTGATATATATTTTGTCTCCAGTGTAATGTAATGTGATATGTATTTTGTAGATGGTCCGATAGGAGACGACTATATATTTTGTCTCCGGTGTAATGTATGTGATATATATTTTGTCTCTAGTGTAATGTATGTGATATATATTTTGTAGATGGTCCGATAGGAGACGACTATAATTCACGTCTGGTATCATGGAGTCAGTTTAATAAAGACGCACTCCCCAGTCGTAGTTTTACATTCTGGGAATGGTTTTACGCCATGTATAAATTAACCATGCAGCATCTTAAAGAACAGTGGAATGATGGGTAAATACATTTATTTTTAAAACGCAAATCTAAAAATTTTCAGAGCTTAATCCATGCTAATATGTACATTGATTATTAAATAATATTTCATTCACAGGGTTTGGGTGGCTGAATTGTTAACCGGTTGGATTTTATAATATAATATCCCTGTGATGTATTTTACCCTCTCCCTAATGATAAATAATATATCCCTATGGGCTGTCATGTATTTTACCCTCTCCTTGTATATAATATTCCTGTCATGTATTTTACCCTCTCCTTGTATATAATATCCCTGTCATGTATTTTACCCTCTCCCTATGATATATATAATATCCCTGTCATGTATTTTACCCTCTCCCTAATGATAAATATAATATCCCTGTGGGCTGTCATGTATTTTACCCTCTCCCTGTATATAATATCCCTGTCATGTATTTTACCCTCTCCCTGTATATAATATCCCTGTCATTATTTTACCCTCTCCCTCTGATATATATAATATCCCTGTCATGTATTTTACCCTCTCCCTGTATGTAATATCCCTGTCATGTATTTTACCCTCTCCCTGTATGTAACATTCCTGTCATGTATTTACCCTCTCCCTAATGATATATATATAATATCCCTGTCATGTATTTTACCTTCTCTCTAATGATATATTTAATATCCCTGTCATGTATTTTACCCTCTCCCTAATGATATATTTAATATCCCTGTCATGTATTTTACCCTCTCCCTAATGATGTATATAATATCCCTGTCATGTATTTTACCCTCTCCCTAATGATATATATATAATATCCCTGTCATGTATTTTACCCTCTCCCTAATGATGTATATAATATTCCTGTCATGTATTTTACCCTCTCCCTAATGATATATATATAATATCCCTGTCATGTATTTTACCTTCTCTCTAATGATAAATATAATATCCATGTCATGTATTTTACCCTCTCCTTGTATATAATATCCCTGTCATGTATTTACCCTCTCCCTAATGATATATTTAATATCCCTGTCATGTATTTTACCCTCTCCCTAATGATGTATATAATATCCCTGTCATGTATTTTACCCTCTCTCTAATGATATATAATATCCCTGTCATGTATTTTACCCTCTCTCTCTATAAAATATCCATGTCATGTATTTTACCCTCTCTCTAATGATATATATAATATCCCTGTCATGTATTTTACCCTCTCCCTAATGATATATATAATATCCCTGTCATGTATTTTACCCTCTCCCTCTAAATATATATATAATATCCCTGTCATGTATTTTACCTTCTCTCTAATGATAAATATAATATCCATGTCATGTATTTTACCCTCTCCTTGTATATAATATCCCTGTCATGTATTTTACCATCTCCCTAATGATATATATAATATCCCTGTCATGTATTTTACCCTCTCCCTGTATATAATATCCCTGTCATGTATTTTACCCTCTCCCTGTATATAATATCCCTGTCATGTATTTTACCCTCTCCCTAATGATATATATAATATCCATGTCATGTATTTTTCCCTCCCTCTATATAATATCCCTGTCATGTATTTTACCCTCTCCCTAATGATAAATATAATATCCCTGTGGGCTGTCATGTATTTTACCCTCTCCTTGTATATAATATCCCTGTCATGTATTTACCCTCTACCTAATGATATATTTAATATCCCTGTCATGTATTTTACCCTCTCCTTCTATATAATATCCCTGTCATGTATTTTACCCTCTCCCTAATGATATATATAATATCCATGTCATGTATTTTTCCCTCTCTCTATATATAATATCCCTGTCATGTATTTTACCCTCTCCCTAATGACACACAGTATATAATATCCCTGTCATGTATTTTACCCTCTCCTTGTATATAATATCCCTGTCAGGTATTTACCCTCTACCTAATGATATATTAAATATCCCTGTCGTGTATTTCAGGTCTATTCTGGGATTTGTAAGTAAAGCCAAGGCTCAGGAATGGTTGTTAGCTCGGTCAACTGGAACATTCCTGTTACGCTTCAGTGATTCTGAGATCGGTGGTATAACCATTGCATGGGTTCAAGCTCAAGGTTAGTCCAGTATACAGTGAGTCACTGGGGCTAAGTGAGTAAGTCGCTGGCTCGCTAGAGTCTGGGGGTCCCGGGTTCGCTTCAGGTGTTGGCAGAGGTAGTTCATCAAGATTTTCCAGCATGGTTTCCTCTTCTCAGTGGTGCAGTACAGAGGGACAACTTATAGTTGTTTGGTTCATATGGGACGAAAACCTAAGGTCCTTTGTACACAATGCTGTGCATATAAAAGATCAATTGGCAGTTGAAATTAGATATAAGTTTGCGGACAAAATTTCCCTCCAATGTGATTCCCCATTGTAAGTGATGCAGGACGGAGGGCCTGTCCCGTGTACACATTGGAATGCACGTAAAAGATCCCTTGACAGTTGCAATTGATAGAAGTTTGGGGACAGAATTTCCCTCATAGCACACTGTATGGCGTATGCCTGTCTTCATTAGCCCAGTCGAAGCAGAACAGTAGGACGTTAAACCCCATTTCATGTTAATTTTAACACCTTTTGAGAATGTAAATGGATCTATGTAGCGCTTGTTTGTTTGTTTGTTTGGTCTACAGTTGACCCTGAGTGTTAAGGAAATTTTCAATTTATTACATCTTTGTAAATGCCGATCGGAATTAAACGATTTTAGACCAACATTGTTCTAGTAAGCATGAGATTAGTACTCCTTTAAACACCAGATTATTTTGTGAATTTCATCTTTATTTAATTTGTAGCCGAAACAGAGGTTTGGAATTTGGCCCCGTTTGTAGCGAAAGATTTTGTCATCAGAACCCTGTCTGATCGTATAAAAGATCTGAGTAATTTAGTCTGGTTGTATCCAGATGTACCGAAAGATTTGGCCTTCAGTAAATATTATACACAGACCATTGGTATGTATAATAAATATATTAATTCAATTGGTAACAAAGAATATCAGCTTGCATGGCCAAACTGTTAAATATGTGCATATAAAAAAAAACACACAACACAATTTATATGAAAAACAATCACTGGTTTATACACAAATAGCACAACGTTTCGACAAGTGTTCTCTTATCATTTGTACTTGATAACGATAAGAGAACAATTTGTCGAAACGGCGTGCTATTTGTGTATAAACCAGTGATTGTTTTACATATAAATTGTGTTGTGTTTTTTAATGTACTCAATCACTAAATGCCACTCAAGGATTATATGTGCATATCAATTTATAAATATTTATATTAAACATTACATTATGCAAAAGCTAAATCTGCCTATTGCAGGTCTTTATTTAGGCCTGATATGTTATCTAAATTATCAATTAGACATTAATTAACTTATCCAGACCATAATCAACTGTCGATGGCATTAGATTTCTGCGATATTAAATAGATTAGAACAATTCAGCCATATTTTGATTTAATCTAAAAATAGAGGAGCGAGACATAGCTCCGAAAAACCAGTATGGTGGTTAAAATTATTGCACACGTCTTGTCAAACCTTCAAAGGCTAATTTTCAAATTATTCATTTTACATTATTTATTTTTGAACTATTATAGTAAGAATGGCTGGCTATTTACAGTCCTTTGCGTTTATAAATTTGTGCGGGAGCCATAAAAAGCTCTTGATACTTTGAATATATGCAGTTTAAAAGTAATCAAAAAATGAAAGTAGTTTATTAATCTCAATGTTTAGGAGACAGTACTCCTTCAATGGAAAGCCGATGTGTGTCAACAGGAGCAGGAGCGAAAGCTCCCCTAACCCCTTAAATGTGTAGGACTGTCTTTATTTATCTAAATCTTACATAATGTATCTTTAATTTTAAAAATTTTAAAAGTTGAGAGGCGTTTTTATTGACCACTGATTAGCCAAAGTGATTTGCATTCAATCAAATTTTCATCTTTAACGTTCATCTAATTCAAATTGGTTACCTTTATCGACACCGATTTCCGAAGCGATTACATTAAATCGCCAAATCACTTCAGGGTGCGATTTGATCTGGTGATCATATGTTTTTTTCAACTGTGTCCAGCCACAATAATAGTTTACAGCTAATCAGATCATTTTACAAACTCGCTAAAGTACTTTGAAATCGGCTATACTCTCACATGACAGCTCCACTAAATTCAAATCGATTTGGCAAGTCGATAAAAAAGCCTTAAGATTCGTTACTTGTAAGTAATATGTTAATGTAATACCCAGACATGTTGCAATGACATGTATATAATGTCCAGACAGACATGTTACAATGGCTAGTACATGTATATAATGTCCAGACAGACATGTTACAATGGCTAGTACATGTGTATAATGTCCAGACAGACATGTTACAATGGCTAGTACATGTATATAATGTCCAGACAGACATGTTACAATGACTGGTATGTAATGCCCAGACATGTTACAATGACTAGTATATATGTTACAAGTAATTGATTAGTATATAATAATGTAGGATATATTTGTATATTTTCAGATCAACCCCATCAAGCTGGTGATGGTTATATTAGACCACAATTAGTTAATGTTATAGCAAACTGGTTAGTACTATATATATCCAGGGAAATATAAAACTATATCTCCCACAGCAACTAATGATGTTTTTACACACCTCCAGATTATTCCCTGTATCAACTGTCTGTGACGTCATTACAGGGCTGATATTGGGGTAATATACATAGCCGAATGGTTAGCACATGCCTGTCATTGAATCAGCAGGCCCTTAACCCCCTTTCTCTCTCTAAACTAATGAACGATGACAGCCCTTGATGTTAATTATTGAAATTATTTCAGGAATCCGCCCAGTGCTGTGATGAGTACAGATAATCCTCAGACCCCACAGATTATGAATCCTGTATCTCCGACCAATTCACTCTACGATGCGGCCAGTCCTGTGTCCAACTGGAGTGATACACAGTAAGTACTCAATCATTAATCATTGGCGTGCACGTAAAAGATCCCTTGACAGTTGGAATTCGATATAAAGAGTAGACTGTAGTGCCGCTGCCCGGGAAAAATTTCTCTCATAGCACACGGTATGACGTATGCCTGTCTTCATTATCCCAGTAGGAAATGAAATAAAATGGAATCCGGTTTAATGTCCTACTGTTCTGCTCCAAAATTGGCTAATACAGAGTGCTATGAGGGAAATTTTGTCTACTCTTATATCGATTGCAACTGTCAAGGGATCTTTTACGTGCATGCCAATGTGTACACTGGACAGGCTCTCCGTCCTGCATCACTGACAAGGTGGAATCACGCCGGAAAATCTGGATGAACTTTCTCTGCCAATGCAGGAGTCGTACACCTAACCTCCAGGCTAGCGAGCCAGCGTCTTCTCCACTTAGCCACAGTGACCTCACCCCAGAACAGTAATACATTCAACCCCATTTCATTTCTCTCTATTATAATAATAATAATAATAATAATAATAACTTTATTAGAGACCCAGTTGCACAAGGCAATCTTCCCTGGGATCTGTCTACATAAAACTACAATAACATATTTACAAAATAATAATGTGAGAAAATGAAAATAAGAATATTATGATGTAAGTCAATATATGAAAGCGTAACATGAATATAAAATTATGTGACTGACACATTAAAATAAAATGAACTAAAGCTAATATTTACATATGTATATTGAAGATGAAAAGAGAGTATAAAACTATAGGAAAAGAATTGCATATTAAGATTTTAATTCCCTTTTCAGTCCTGTCTTAAAACTCAATATATCGTTAGATTGTTTGAGTACCTGAGGTAATGAATTCCAGAGTAAACTAGCCTTGTATTTAAAAGTTCTTTTCATGGCCTCCATACGACATTTTGGAAGATGTAATGAGTTTTTGGTTTCAGAACGTAGACAGAGAGTTGAAGTAGACATAGAAGATTGTAAACATAAATAATTTTGAAAGTAACGTGGACATTTTTCATTCATAATTTTATAAGTCAGTATCCCAGTGTTATATTTAATTCGTTGTTCAAGAGTTAGCCAATTTAATTGAGAAAACAAGTCTGCCGATCTTGCATCATATTTCGCGTCAAGGATACTCCGCGCTGCACGTTTTTGAAGCTTAAATAGGAAGTCAATTTTGTTCTGGAAAGCATTACCCCAAACAATATTACAAAAGTCCAAATGAGACAATATATAGGCATTATAAAACAAAATTCGGGTTTCTATAGGTAGATTTATTTTAATTCTATTTAGAAGATATATTTTTGACCCAACAAGAGAGTGAAGCTTCATAATATGTTTTCCCCAGTCTAAGTGATCATCTATTGTAATTCCGAGTAGGACAGCTTCCGTTACATTCTCTAATTTTTGGTTTCCGATGGACAGGGAGATACATTTTTAACTGTCTCTTACTTTTTTTATTAACATACTTTTAGTTTTATTTATATTAATAACCATACCATTATCATTGCACCATTGGCTGATAATGTCTAAATCTTCTTGAAGACAACTTTGAATGCATTCAAGATTTTTGTCAGAAAAATGAATGGTAGTATCATCAGCAAATATTTCGGGTATGACATTTTTAGTAAAAAGTGGAAGATCATTTATGAAAATCAGGAATAAAAGTGGTCCAAGGATAGATCCCTGGGGAACACCACATTTTAGTTTCCTTTGTATTGATTGGAAATTACCAAGACAGACTTTTTGATTTCGGTTTGCTAGATAAGATTTAATCAAATATAACAAATTAGGATGAAATTTATATAACACAAGTTTGTCAGAGCTCAATGATTAACATTTCAAGCAAAGGCTAAGCTGAGCTAAGCAATTTCATTGGTCAATTGGTGGGACAAGATAACTTCGATTCTATCTGATAGAGAGTGATGAAACTTAGTGTATAGTTGATAATCAGTTTGATTGCTTGATACTTTTGAAAAAGAGGAAATATGCGATTAATTAATATGTGTCATCTATTTATTTTGAGATTACGGCGAGGGGACACCAGCCTCACTGTTGGCTTGTTTTTTTTAGGTTGTCGATGAATATTGGTGATGATTTTACAATGGACGAGACGCTGATGATGCAGTCGAACACCGACTACAACCCAGAAGACATTGCATCTATTAATGTTAATGAACTTTTAACAAACTATTTACCCAACCAAACTGGCGTTTAATCGCGTTGTTTCATGAACCACTTTATTTCATCTTCTTTGATTGGCATTTAGTAATTGAACATAATAACGCAAGGTACAAATTTATGGATACACAATTACTGAGTTTGATACTAAGCGACGTTTATGTTTAGACGAGGATACTCTCGTCTTTATTCCAGCTAGATGATTTCAGCTAGTTTGTTATACGTATATATTTATGTGTTTGTTTTTTTGTAAATAAGAGTCAACGCTTTGTTTCATATTTTACATCTAAAGACATATTTTCTCATCGTCAGTTTACAAATGTGAGAAATTTACGATAAAATTTTAATGCTGTGTTTGCTTTTTAAAAAGTGTCCACTTTAAAAGTGGTTTGTATATATTTTGATGTATATAATATTTAGAGATGTAGCCTGGCAATGTGTTTTTATAATGTGCTAAATTCTCATTGTAAGTAATGGTTAGAGAGAACTATCTACTTTGAGATTAGATCTCTGCCCAAATTGGCTGCCATATCCAAAAATAAGTCTACTTTTTTGTAAAGTGGTTCTACTCCGATTCACATCTGTCATACACACGAAGACTAAATAAACCTTTTGTAGTTTAATTAAATAGAAGCAGAACAAATACTTCTCAAAATTCTCAAAGTATACTTAGTTTATTCCATGATAATCATTGATTTAGGAATTAAAATGTTGGTCAACCAGCTTAGTGTCTGTTCTCAGCATAAGTTTAGTGTGGGAGTCACAGAGAGGAAGTGGTGTCAGGCCCGAGGCTAGTTGGGGGGCTGTGGGGCCGTTCCTGTCGGAATTTTTCTGTCTGCGTCGGAAAAAAATCGCTGGTTAGCTATGCTCGCATTTTCGCCAGCAGAGAGTTTTAGTACGACATATCCTCCAAAATTTGGCCGAGAGATAGTTAATATCGGCTGGAAACTTTTAATTTTCCGACACATTCGCCACCTGCATGTCATAGAGGCCTAAATTCACTCTCACAGCTTCTAATTTTCGGGCTCTCCCCTACTCCTGCTTACGGTAGTCGGCGATGACCTTCGTTCATTGATTTTTTGTTGTCGGAAATTTATCTTCCTTGCCCCCCTATGTCGGATAAATTTTGGTTTCTGGCTTCGGGCCTGAGTGGTGTTAATGATGTGCTAACATCTAAAAGTAAATCATGTTCATTTCTACATCTGTTTATATTCGTCTGTTTACGTTCTGTAGATCATAACCCACAGCTAAAGACTCCTACACGCATGCGAACTATTGAAATAAAATTGATTCCTGTCTTAGTCTTAAAATGACTTGGTTTGTGTTGAGTGGATGTTAAACCTCATATCTCTCTCTCTTTTGATCATAAGGTTTGTATTCATTAGGCCAGTCGGAGCAGAACAGTAGGACTTTAAACCCCCATATCATTTTATTTTAAATCATAAGGTTTGTAAGATATGCATACACTTTTTTATACGCCCATATTGAAATCTGGTCATATCGTCGTGAGCTTGTGGACTCTCTAGAGGCTAAAGTTAATATCCAGATTCAAAATTTCAACTAGTTAGTGTAAATATTGTACGCTTGGCACATTGCTATAACCATTATTTAAAATATGTGTATTTTAAATAAAAATAACGTTTATGTTAATATGGATAATGATTTTGTTGAAAAGAATTGGTCTTTTATAGATATTTGAAACATTAGCTTCTTGTAAGAGGTAACAGACTTAGAAAATATCAAATGTATACCGTCATTATATTATTTATACCCTTAAAGGCTCAATAGTCAATACCACTCTTGTTGTAACTGAATAATATGTCCCAATCTTTATTCTGGTCAACAAATTGTACTATTTTACAATATTCCAATTAATTGATGATATAAATTTCATCTTAACACACCAAATTTATAAAATTGGAAAAATCAACTAAATGATTTGAAAAGCCTAATGTAAACCTTTTCAAATGTGACTTGGATTTAAAATGTTTTCGAACCCTCTTGGACGAGTAAAATAGAATGTATTGGATAATTTACACAACAGATAGGACACTTAAATATCAAGTACTTAGAATAAGGCTATTATTTATTTTCTGAAGCTCTCAAGCCGGCAAGAGTGTTATTGTCCCTTTAAAAAATAAATACAGTTCTATGTATTGTCATTAAACCATTACCGGTATTATTCCCAGACTCTATGTTGTAGTAGTACTGGACCACATCTTTATTTGAAATTTAGACTTTGTAAATTAAAGATTTGAAATTGTTCTAATCAAAATTTATTATTTATGTTGCTATTCGAAATGGAACTTTTTTATATTTGTCTGTCAGACATTAAAATTTCTTAGTTTGTCAAAGGCGCTGGAGAGGCCGTAAGGCAGAAAAATCTTGGCGCTTATGTAAAAGTTATTTAAATATAGATGATTCCATCCAAATATTAGTATTTTTTGATATATAAATCTGCGAGTTTGTTCTTTTTAAATGGCCTGACGATTCGTTTGATAACGATGAAAGTACTAGCTAAAATTTTAATTTTTATTGTGCTTTCTCTAATATTTTAATTTTACTTATATATGTATGCAGAAATATTAGCACAACTGTAAAGCTGCACTACTTTGATTCACGGTAAACGATGGAAAGATAAAGGTATGCAGACACAAACTGATTTCAACACTGGTTTAATAACATTTTAATGTACTTTTCGTCGGTCTTAGTACTATTCATAAACAATGTCATATGTATCCAGGAATATTAGCACTACTTTGATTCACGGTAACAATGAAAAGATAAAGGTATGCAGACACAAACTGATATCAACACTGGTTTAATAACATTTTAAAGTAGTTTTCGTCCGTCTTGGTACTATTCATAAATAATCTCATTGATATATGTATAATTGCCATCCCAGAGAAGACATGTCTTACGCTGCTCAGATCTTAATAATATTTTGGGCCATGTGTGTTTTATTAATGCCGCATTAAGTAAGAGCTAATTATGTCTATTGCAGGTCTTTATTTTGCCTTCAAATGTTCTATATAGTAGTATATCTATTTTACCGGGGGGTTGGATGGCTGAATGGGTAGCGTGCACCTCGGTATCATAAAGCCTGTCATTAAGTCAACTGGCGTGGTTTCGAATCTGCAGTTGTATTTGACAAGGAGTTGAGTCGGTTTTCTTCCACTGCTAAATAACCCTACGCACAAGCGAATTATTGAAATAAAGTTAAACCATATGTTAGTCCTGAAATGACCTAGTTTGTGTTGAGTGGACATTAAACCCCATTTCTCTCTCTCTCGCTACCATAATAAAAGATAATAGATATTGCATATTTTCAGCCATTTAAATGTATTAGTGCTTTTATCATTTGAATGATAACCATGGTGTAAATCTGGGGCCGGTTTCTCGAAATTTTAAAAAAGATATAATCCAAATTTTAGTAATTTGATTGGATAATATTAGTTTGATTTTAGTGCTTAACCAATCAAAATTGAAGTATCGTCTAAAATCTGGATTTTATCTTTAGTTAAGATTTCGAGAAACCAGGCCCTGTCCAGCACTCATATTATCTATATTGTACATGTGTGGAGAGAACTTATATAGGCCCTTGCCTTTTGTTCAATTCATTTCAGTTTATTGAATAAAATATTGTTTAAACTAATAGATTGTGTTACAGATTTTGTGTATTAGTTAGAGAAAGAGAGAGAGAAAAATTGGGTTTAACATCCACTCAACACAACTAGGTCATTTCAGGACTAACATATGGTTTAATTTTATTTCAATAATTCGCTTGCGCATAGGGGTCTTTAGCAGTGGGAGGAAACCGAAGTGCCCGGAGGAAACCCACGAGGTTGAGAAGGCGCCCCTATCTCCATGCCACATACGCTCACACCAGGGCTCGAAACAACAGCCGCAAGCTAGAGGTCGAAGCGCGGCACTTTAGCTTAGACTACTAGGCCATCCCAACCCCCGTATCAGTTAGAAAAAAATTGCTGCAACGGTTATTCAATCATTCTGTAAATCACTGAAATGTAACTACTTAATTTGTAAAAAACAAATTTGTGATTTTTTATACGCCTACATTTCCATATCTTTTTTTGGTTAACCCATTATTTTCTGTCGCATGTCCAACCTCCTGGGTTTTCTCCAACTGCTTAAGACCACTACGCGCAAGCGAATTATTGAAATAAAATTAAACCATACGAAAGTCTCGAAATTACCTAGTTTGTGTCAAACCTTGTTCCCCGACTAATGATTTGCGACTCAATGGAAATGACTCCCAATTTTCCAACAATAGTCTTGATTGTCCAAATAAATAAAGAAAAGGTATAACAAAATGTGTCTAAGGTATTTATTTCAGGCGTATTGCCAGTTAATGTCCAACTGGTAGAAATGTCTGGTTGAGAAATGATGAAAGATGGCCATCTCATTCACGAGTTCCTATGATCTCTGGGCGGTTGAATGGCCGAATGGTTAGCATGTGCGTGCTGTATCATAAAGCCTGTCATTAAGTCATCTGGCGTGGTTTCAAATACCTGGTTGTACGTGACAAGGAGTAGGGACGTCTGTTCAACCTCGCTGGTTTTTCTCCAGTTTCCTTACACTGCTAAAGACCACTACCCGCAAGTGAATTATTGAAATAAATTTAAAACCATATGTTAGTCCCGAAATGACCTAGTTTGTGTCGAGAGGACATAATATTAATAATAATAATATTTAGTGTTTTAAGCCTATTCCATCTATATGTGACCTCAACAGGCTGTACAATTAAAGCCTGATTACCTCCCTGAAGAACCCCAACATGTGCAGATTCAACAAGGAGCCAACAAGTTTTTGTGTCAAATACACCATCCTACCGGTACCCACTTACAGCTGGGTAGACTGGAATGCAGGAATGAAGAGTCTTATTCAAGGACACAAGAACTCGGCACACAATTCGGGTCTCGAACCTGCAACCATTCGGTACAAATCCTACTCTTTCCAACGATTGCGCCAAATCCCTCCCTCTCTGATCTCTTCTTCAAATTTCTGTTTATCCTCCAACCTCAAAATAGAATACCCTTTAAGTCTTGTCAACACTTTGGGAATTTTGAGACTTAACAAGTTATAAAGTATGGGGAATCTTGCCTGGGCAGTGGCATTTCCAACTACTCTTTATTGAATTTCAGCTGTCAAGGGTTGTCACAGACAAGTGAAAACGGTCTTAAGTTTTCCGTCCGAAGTGCTGTCACGGCCAACAATGGGATCTGAATTCAAGACATTCTCATTTGCAAGGCCAGCGCCCCTCCCTCCCATAGACTGGAAACTAAATCTTAGATACAGCCCAATCCGTCCATTATTCAAGCTGGACAGGTGCATACTTTCAAATTTTTTAATGAAATGGGGTTTAAAGTCCTACTCTTCTGCACCAAACCTGGGCTAATTGAAGACAGGCATACGTCATACAGTGTTCTATGAGGGAAATTTTTGCCCAGGCAGCGGCTCTATGGCCTACTCTTAAATCAAATTCCAACTGTCAAGGGATCTTTTACGTGAACGTCAATGTGTACACAGGACCTTGATTTCTCATACCATTCGAAGGAATAGACAGCTGTCCTTGTGAGGCCCTAGGTTCAACATCACTGACAAGGGGAAACAACACCGGAAAATTGAGATGAACTTTGTCAGCCAATGCAGGGATCGAACACCCGACCTCCAGCCTAGCGAGCCAGCACCATACCCACGTGATCTCCCTTGAAAGTATGCACTTACCCACATGAACCCCTCAAATTTTTAAACAAGAAAGCCCAGGAACCACAGTTTTTACAAATTTTAATGGGTTTTAAGTCTAGTACTAATAAATTAAAATATGAATAATGTTTTCAACTACAATATACAAACTCAATACATTTTAAGTTAATGTATTGTTAATTTTAATCCAATAGTCATTCATTTATTTATTTAAAGTTTATTTCAATGTACCTGGTACACAGGTTTATCTTATTACTATTTTAGCGTGTGCCGTTGCATTGGCAAAAAAAGGTTGAGAATCACTACCCTAGCCAAACATGCTCAATAAGTGACTTGATTAACAGGCACTTTTAAAGTCAGGGACTCTTACCCACACATGCTCAACAGTAATATAGCGAAGATGACCATCTCTCTCTTTTCTCAAATCCATGACAACCGTTGACCTCTTGACCTTGAACCCTAATCAACTCATTTAATGATTTATTTACATGAATTGTCATTCACAAAACTGTTCCAGCTCGTAAAAAATGTTTTTGATAAAAATAAAACTAGAACGTGATTGTATAATTTTTTATGATTTTAAGGTTTCACGCTCGCGTCTCAATCTGTAATATTCATCTTCCTTCTCATGTTGTTCTTTTAAGATTTGTGCTTCCAGCATTTTTTGGCGGTCGGCCGATTTGTTCGGTCTGATATCTGTAAAATAAAATAAAAGTTCATTAGTAGCAGAAGTACAAACTTTCTGATGACCCCCATAGATTGTGAAATGAAATGGAGAGAGAGAGAGAGAGATGGGATATAACATCCACTAAACACAACTAGGTCATTTCAGGACTAACATATGGTTATTTCAATAATTCGCTTGCGCGTAAGGGTCTTTAGCAGTGGGAGGAAACCAGAGTGCTTGGAGGAAACCCACATACAAACACACCAGGGCTCGAAACCACAGCGGCACGCCAGAGGTGGCCGGCCAGCTAGAGGTCGAAGCGCGGCACCTCTAGACCACTAGGCCATCCTAACCCCCCAAATGAAATGGGGTTAATCGTCCTACTGCTCTGCTCCAACTGGGCTAATGAAGAGGGACATACACCATTCAGTGTGCTATGAGTGAAATTTTGCCTAGGCCATGGCACTATTCTTATATCGAATTCCATCTGCAATGTGTACATGTGACCCTGATTTTTTTGTCCCATCCGAATGACTATACATTGTCCCTTGCTAGGCCTTCTATAACTTTCAAGTTGCAACCCAGTGTGGAGAGTCGTGAGTTTATCATTGGGCGAATTTTTAAACCCAAGACATTAATACTCTCTAACCACTCCCCATTCCACCACTGACTGGGAAAGTTCTGACATCAACCCTGTTATAGAGGAGTTAGATGGCCGAATGGTTAGCGTGTGCGCACTGTATCATGAAGCTGGTCGGATAGCCGTGGCGATAGAGAGGCGGCTTCTCACCAATGCAACAAGGGTTCAATCCCAGCTCAGGGCATGAACTTTATCGTTGTAAGTGAGAGGGCTATTCGGTCTCCCGTCCGATCAGGCAGGTTTCCCCCGAGTTCTTCGGTTTCTTCCTGCAGTAATGATCGAAATCATTCGCACGATCTGTGCCAAGGGCCAAATTTGAAAAAGGCCTCAGGCCTAATTTGCTACCCTTGTAAAATGACGTGATTATTATTATTATTATTATTAAGCCTGTCATTAAGTCAACTGCTGTGGTTTCGATTCCTTGTTTGTACGTAACAAGGAGTAGGGTTGCCTGTTCAACCTCATGGGTTTTCTCCGGACACTCTGATTTCCTAGCACTGCTAAAGACGCCTACATGCAAGAAAATTATTGAAATAAAATTGAATGATATGTTAGTCTCAAAATAACCTAGTTTGTGTCAAGTGGACGTTAAACTCCATTTCTCTCTCTCTCTAACCCTGTCATACAAGTACTTTATTTACATAAACCCATGATATTTCATGTTGCAGGATACTCTTTGAACCATTTTTAAACGAAATGGATTTACATTTAAAGACTAATCCCGACATTTGTTTTGGGAATAAAACTGCTTAATTTGGTGTTAAAATCCCTTAAAATATTCGAGTCAAGGGCCGAGCAACTACTTCAGTATTTATGATACGTTTTCAAACGAATTATATCCGTCAGTATTCATCTGAAATTTGAGACCGGTGCCCCAAGGTGTATTTTATGGTATCTGGATAAAACTAAACATTTTTTTATAAAAATAATGTGTAGTTGAAATTTGCCTTTCTTTATCAAGTACGGCACATGGGTTATTCACTGCATAACCCTCTCAAGTAACCATAATCGGATATAAGGTCACCCAAAGAAACAATTGATCCGAAATCTGAAAAGGGTTACATGTCCGGATAAGCAGTTTTGGTGTTCACGTCCAAACGACTGAATATTTTGAGTTGAAATTTTGAGACAAGGTAAATACACCATTCCCCTATATTTTGGCGTTTTATTTTCATACATTCTCAGACTTTTATTTTGAAGCCTCTGTTTAATTCGGGATTGTCCCTTTAAGAACTTTTGCATCGATGGCTTTACAAATACAATTTGATAAGATTTAGTCTCGAAGGGTACCCTAATTCTCTAATATGTATATTTACTTACATGCATAATATGTGTAAATTTGATGACCAAGCATTAGAATACTCAATCCAGTTAATCCCATTAATCCAGTGACCGTAACACGATGTATCTTGTCATACAGTAAATGTTTATTGAACTTTCTCTTCACCACCATGATTATAAAATCTATAAAAACACACAATATACATTAATAATAAAAAGAAATGAAATGGGGTTTAACATCCTACTGTTTTGCTCCAACTAGGCTAAAGAACGAAGATGGGTATTCGGTATACGCCATACACTGTGTTACGAGGGAAATGGGAAATTTTGTCCCGGACAGCAACACTACAGGGTATATTGAACTCAAACTGCCATGGGTTTACGTGTGTACAGGACCTTAGTCTTTTATCCCATCCAATCGACTAGACAGCTGTTCTTGCAGGCATCGATATTTTCGCGCACATGCGCAGGGCGTGTGCAGGCACATTTGCTTTGAAAAAAAAATTTGTAGGCACATTTAAAAAAAAAAAAAAAAAAATTATTACTGTCACGTCAATCATGTAAAATAAAGGGATTTAATGAACTTGTTTGAAGCCGCACAATCATACTATATACCTGGCAATTGAATACTTTTGAGTATGACCCTGCAGGCACATGTTCGAGTATAGAGCCCAGTGTCCTTGTCTAGAAAACGGAATTTTGCCTGGACAGCGGAACTACGGTTTACTCTCCTATCGAATTCCCACTGCCAAGGGATCTTTTACATGTACACAGGATTTTTTTTTTTTTTAAACATCCGAACGACTAGACAGTTGTACTTGTCAGCTATCAAAGGGCTATCAAAGAAAATGTGACCAGTTCTTCAGAAAGGACAAAAAGGATAATATTATGGTTTGAGGCACCAGTTCTGACTGCACTTCACTCGCCAACTCATTGAGATTCGAGTGACTGAAGCACAGCTACTTTATTAGAAACTAACAAGGAGTATAGCATTGTTTGTATGATCCAACTTCGTGAGTTTTCTCCAGGTCTTCCGATTTCCTTCCATTGATAAAGACACCTAGGCGCAAGGGAATTATTGAACAAAATTGGACCATGTTAGGCTCGAAATGACCTAGTTTGCATCGAGTCGATATTAAACCCCATTGGGCTATTGCTTTATGTCTCACTCTTAGTCTTAGTCTGTGTCCGTTGGTTTGTCTTGTGTAATTGTAATGATATGCCCAGCTGCCCTGCAAAACAAAAAAAGGATCAACTTGTAGATTTCAGTGCCTACTATATCTTTCAAACAGTCCAACCTATGCAAGTAAATTTTAAACGCATGTCAAGCAAATAATTGGCATAAATATATTACATAAACAAGTCACGCTACGACCTTCTTCTTCCCAAAAAGTTTTCTCCTGATAATCAAGTCTACATTCACCAACAAGTTTTTAGTTTCGTATTCAAGAATTTATTTTCATTTAGTTTACCCGAAATAAAGGATGAATAATATTATTAGATAATTTTTAGAAATGTAGTTTTTTAAACGGTATTATGACTAAAGTATTCGTCGAAATCTGAAATCGAATGTTCAATTTTATACGAAACCCATGGCTTTTCTCTAAGGACGCCATTTATAAACAATATGGCGTCATTTTTTGTTGAATTTCGTAAATTATCTGAAACTTAATTGAATTTTTAATATATTAACTTAAGAAACGTTTCTTAAAAGGTAAAAGGTGAAAAATATATTTGTTTTATCTAAATTATGTGCTATTTGCATTTGAAAGTCGAGGTATATTATTGAAACACATTTTACAACAAAATAAAAAAAAGATAAAAATTCAGTCAAAATAAATCACAACTAATGAACTATTTACGAACCAAGCTACAAAGTTATGAATAGGGGCCTATATATATAATATGACCTTTTATTTTTATGGCAAAATGGCTGCAACACAAATTGTGCGGGGATGGGCAGTTGTCCTAGACCCAATAAGCTTACCTATAAACTGGAGATTAAAGCCCCAATAACACTCTTGTTGTAACTGAATAATATGTTCCAATCTTTATTCTGGTCAACAATTTGTACTATTTTACAGTATTTTAATTAAAAAATGATACAAATTTCATCTTAATACACCTAATTTTAAAAAATTGGAAAAATTCAACTACATGCCGTAACATGGCTTGAAAAGCCTTACGTAAGCACTTTCAAATGCAACTTGGATTTAAACATATTTTCGAACACTCTGGACAAGTAAGATAGGTTGTAATGGATAATTTCCACAACAGGTAGGACACTTAAACATCTTGTAGTTAGAATAAGGCTAATTTTTTTTTCTGGATCAGTCAAGCCAGCAAGAGTGTTATTGTCCCTTTAAAGGACCTATAAGTTATAACATAAGTGTCCTAAAAGTCTGTAACTCAACAATCCAAAATCTTCGACATCGAAATCACAAAATATTGATCAATTTAAATCAACAAACTTACCAGGAAAAGATGAGCTTCTGATATCCTATATTTAAGATAAAATATTTTTGTTTTAACATTGGTACACGAATCGTGTACCATAATGCGCTTCAGCCCCTGTTGTATTAAGAGGGACGAGGCTAGACACATTGCATCGAATCAAATGGAGCTATGTAGACTGGAATAACTAGACGCTAGAAATATGCACTTGATTGAAATTGCTGGTTTTTTCGCGGAACATAACTGATTTGAAATTGGAGCAAAAACAAAAACCATTGAATGTAAATCAGTTTATTACAGTATTATATGCGTTGCGGCCCACTTTTGTGAATTTCTAGGTCCCAAATTTCTAGGTCCCAAATAGGCCCCTATTTAAGCTTTGGCCCATATATAATATAATCCAAAATGAAATGGGGTTTAACATCATACTGTTTTGCTCTGACATGGCTTATGAAAACTGGGCCTACGCTATACAGTATGCTATGAGGTAAATTTTGCCCTGGCAGCGGCACTATGGCCTACTCTTAAAAGTTGTATGGAATTCTAACTTTTATGGGGTTATCATCCAATCCAAACGACTTGACCACCACTGCCAAGATGACAGAAACCATGTATGAAAATTCTCTGCCAATTTAGGAATCCAACATGTGACCTCCAGGATAGCAAACCAGGGCCTTACAGGTACCCAATTAGCCTATAATTCCAAATAATGCTGTACATTATTTTATTCTAGTAACAATTAAAGATGGCCACTGGTTTTACCGTATCAAGTGGAATTAAAACCCAAAAGAAATTTTCAAATCATGAGACTTCTGTGACAACATCAAGTGATAAAAGGTTTGTTAACTTTCTTGTTTTGCATTTAATTATGATTTAATTATGGTTTAATTATGGGAGGGGTTTAATATAGGCTATGCCTGTTCTCAAATCCGTTTTCAGATACGAATCTGAATAAAATATTGCTTATAAAAAAAAGAAAAGATTTAATTAATTAATTGTTTCTTTATATTTCCCAATCTGACTTTTTAAAGACAAGAGAGAGAGAGAAATAGTTTTTAACATCCACTGGACACAAACTAGGTCATTTTGGGACTAACTTATGGTTCAATTTTGTTTCAATAAAAATAGATAATGAAAATTTTTATCTAGGCTAGAGAGTTGATTATGGGCATGTCTTATTAATAAATGTATAATTAAAAATTTATATAACATTTGAAGCAAAAATAAAAACTTGCACTCCAGTTAGCTTTTACAAAATGCAAGTTTAAAATTACAGCTGAACCAGCTTGGCAAAATTTGTGAAGATAAAATTACATTTTGAATGATTCAACTGCTTCTCTGCCTCTATTAATCCTTATTAAAGTTCTATTTATAGCGTATGTTACAGACATGAGAGTTGGCAGATTTCTTCCAATCGACCTAAAGCAATTTTTATAGATTTGACTACAAACCAATCAAAAAGCCACATAAAAATTATTCAAACAAAGATAATCGCCATATGTAAATTGTAAACTAATAAAAACAGACGAAACTCTAGCAAATAGCTAGCACTTCAATCAAAACACCCTTCGGTAATCTACAACAAGCTCATTACGACTTTGATGGAAAAATTCTACCCTACATTATGACTTCTTCATGCTGCATTGATGGTTTCTGACCAGTTAAAATTTTTCAGCCAATTTCACTTCTCAGCACTCTCATGTCTGATGTTATAAATAATGTTTTTGAGATAATTGTGTATATTCCTTGGTTTGTTTTTCAGAACTCCATCAGGTATTCGAGTTAAAAGACAGTCAAGTTCAAGCAGTTTAGAAATTCTAGAATCAAAAAAAGGTACTTAATGACATCGAAACTTGATTCAAATTAAGATAGAGATAGATGGGGTTTTATATCCACTTGACACAAACTATATAGGGACTAACATGGGACTATACCACTCTTGCTGGCTTGACAGCTCCAGAAAATAAATAATAGCCTTAATCTAAGTACTAGATGTTCAAGTGTCCTACCTGTTGTGTAAATTATCCATTACATCCTATTTTACTTGTCCAGATTCGAGGGTTCGAAAATATTTTAAAATCCAATTCACATTTGAAAAGATTTACATTAGGCTTTTCAAATCATTTAGTTGAATTTTTACAATTTTTAAATTAGGTGTGTTAAGATGAAATTTGTATCATCAATTAATTGGAATAATAATATTGTAAAAAAGTAAAATTTGTTGACCAAAATAAAGATTGGGACATATTATTCAGTTATAAATAACAAGAGTGGTATTGAGCCTTTAAAGAGAATCATTGTAAAAAACTGAAGCTTTTTGAAATTCTTTACTATTTTCAGACAATACAGGGCCACTGTCTCGAGAAAGTTCAACAAGTAGTCTATATCATCCATGTTCTTCAAGGTATTGTTTTATGCTATGATAATATGTTTTTGTTTCGATTTATAGTTTTACCTGAATGGTACAAGTACATATAACTGGCATTAAACAATTAATGATGGATAAATATTGTAATTTTCACAACAGGCAAGGCAAATATTTTCCAACATAAATAAAATATCTGTCTAAAATGATATGCTCCGTTTGTTTTTTTATTGAAGTTTTGGGTGTTGTATTCAAAAGACACTGGCTCGCTAGCCTAGAGGCTGGGTGTTCCAACGTAGTTTTACCTTGTTAGTGATGCAGGACGGAGGGCCTCACGTGTACAGCTGTCTAGTCAATCAGATGGTCTAAAAAACTGAGGTCCTGTTTATACATTGGCGTGCACATAAAAGATACCTTGGCAGTTGGAATTCAATATAGGGGCAAAATTTCTCTCATAGCACACTGTATGGCGTATGCCCGTCTTCATTAGCCCAGTTTAGGGGCAGAACAGTAGGATTTGAAACCCCATTCATTTCATTTATTCGAAAGATCTTTTCTAATTTCAGATCAAAAAAAGGTCAAGTTCCACCACGCCCCGATTCCAGTAGTAGTTTAGGACGGACAACACCAACAACAACAAAGCAAATATCTCTACAAACCGTGAAGAGAATAAGTGACAGGTAAGCTGGCATTCAGTCCTTGAAAAAAGGTTTTTGAAATGTCTGGCACTACCCAGATAACACCACGACACTCTATTTACGTAAACCTACGTAAAAAAAAAAACAGTACTTTACAGTGTGTATTTTTATAAAGAGAATAACTGTCAGAAAAGCTAACAGGCCTTGAAAGAACAGTTTTGAAATGTCACTTGTTAGGCACTACCCAGATAACATCATGACATTTAATTTACGTAAACTTTAAGTAAAAATTAAACTAGTACTTGACATTTTGAGTTTTTGTGAAGAGAATAACTGTCAAATAAGCTAACATTCAGGCCTTGAAATAACAGGTTTTGAAATATTCGTCGCTACCCAGATAACAGCATGCCATTACATTTACGTAAACTTTACGTACAAATTAATCTAGTAGCTTGAACTAGTATCCAGTACCTGATATTCGGCCATCCGACCCCCCAGTATAAGTTAAAGAATCGTAGCTTCACATCTATACAATTATTTGATTATTTTACAGTGATGATTGTAGTTTACTAGATCTCGATGTAAATAATGAAGATATGTAAGTTTTTTAATTGTTTATAAATCATTTAATATGAGAGAGCCATCTTGTTTTAAGTCTTGATTTATAACACCTCCATGTTAATAAGTGTCTAATAAATAATTTATATAACATGTAAGGTTTGAATAACGTCCTGCAATGGGCAAATTTAGCTCTTGAATAATATATCCTAAATAAAAATTGTTTCAATTTAATGGGTTTGTTTATTAATAACAGGGAGAAAAACTTAAACGAAAGATTAGAAAAATTAAGTTTAGGAGGAAGAAGCTCTAGGAACTTTTTAAGAAGTAATTCAAAATCAGGTTTGTGGAATATTTTTGAAGGTTATGATTATAGGCATGTTTGATTTATTATCTAGATTGATTCTGAAATAAGAAATGATTTTGGACGCTATAATTTAGTCCAGGGGTCAGGGAATATAAACATTGTGATATTATTTGTATTGTTTTCTAGTTTGGGGCGGAGGGGGGGGGGGTCGGGGGGTGAATGGATGAATGGTTCGCGTATGCGCGCTGTATCATAAAGCCTGTCATTGAGACAACTGGCTTGATTTTGAATCCCTGGTTGTACGTCGCAAGGGGTAGGGTCGCCTGTCCAACCTCGTGGCAAAGACCCCTATACGCAAGCGAATTATTGAAATAAAATTAAACCATATGTTAGTTTCGAAATGACCTAGTTTGTGTCGAGTGATCGTTAAATCCTATTTCTCTCTCTCTCTCTTTGTTCTACAAACCGGTGGCTCAGTGAGTAGGACGTTGATTCATTAGCCTGGAGCCTGGAGGTCCCTTGTTTTCAATCTTAATTTTGGCCTAGAAAGTCCATCAGGATTTTGGATTTTCTGGCCTGGTTCCCCCTTGTCAGTTGGAGTTTGATATAAGGGTAGGTTGAAGCACCACTGTCCAGAAAAAAAATCCCTCATAGCACACTGTATGGCATAGTACACCCATCTTCAATAGCTCAGACAGAGCAGAAAAATCGGACGGAAATACAAAACCTCATTTCACTTATTCCTGGTTTTAGAACTAAATCCACCTGTAGATTTGTTGAATGAAAAGAAAGAAGAAGTAGAAAAGGAAGAAAGTAGCAGTGAGTCGGAGGATGAAGAGGAAGAAGAGAGAAAAGCACCAAATGAACTTTTTATGGAAGTTAGTAATTAATTATCTTTTATTATTATTTAAAACAAGAATGAAATGGGGTTTGAACCAGCCGAACAAATGCTACCTCAAGTTTTTGTCCCACCCAAAGAAGTAGACAGTGGTCGTTGCCAAGCCCACTTTCATGCAGCACTGACAAGAGGAAACCACCCTGGATACTGATGATAGCCCCATTTGTCACACAATTATTTTTACTGCAATATTCTGCTATGCACTTGTTAATTGAGGATAATAAAATCGTGCACCATGACGTAACGTTTTGTAAACATATTTTGTCCAATTTGACGCCCTGTTTTAAGTTTAATGCCTTTGTAACACAGTCAGCAATTGGTAGTTAACCGGACTATTGATCAATCACAATTTAGCACAAGAATGTTCCCTCAATCCAGTAGTGTTAATTGGGATTAGCTCTTATCAAATGGAACACTGCCAGGTTTCAATGGACTAGACCTGGATAAAAACATGTATTGAATTTTTTATTTATTTTTTTATTTTACAGTTTTTAACATGTGTAATGGATAAAGATTATACGACAGCCCAAAAACTGTGTAAAATGAGTAGGTATATTTGATGTGTGGTTTCCCCTTGTCACTTGTCAGTTTTCCAGATAGAAGGGCCAGACAAAGACAGTGGCTTGTCATTCGGTCCGTTTCCATTCAAAATAAATTAGGCAGTAACACTGCTCCTGTCCGGGCAAGATTCCCCTCCTAGCTCACTATATGGCACAAGCTCGTTTTCATTATCCCAGTTGGGGCAGAAAAGTATGATTTTAAACCCCTTTCAATTTCATTTGGTGTCATTTTAAGGTTTGTCATTAGGCGAAGTGACATGGTATCTATTTCCAGCTTGTATGTAGGGCTGCCTGTCATTGAGTCAAATGCCATGGTCTCAATTCTCCGGTTGTACATGACAAGGAGTAGGATCACCTGTCCAATCCTGTGAGTTTTCTCAGGGTCCTCCCACTGCTTAAGACCTGTTTGAAATAAAATTGAATCATATGGTAGTCCTGAAATGACCTAGTTTGTGTCAAGTGGACATTAAACCCCATTTCTTTCCATCTATTTTTTCTTCCTGTGTTCATGCAATTTTGTGAACACATTTCTATCATACATTTAGGAGACAAAAATGTTCCTGTTTGGAATGTCGAGGTTGTGTATTTCAAGATTTAAACAGGGTCAAAAGATTAAAGCTTGAAATCGTGTGGATGAATAATTTTAAACACAATTTTCAATTCAGCCTAATTTCACAATTTCTGTTGTGGACTTCGTATAAATAATTCAAATCCTTGAACATGAACGTCATGAAATTTACTGATATTCTGTTTTTTTGGTAAAAGTTACATCATGTTTATTTTACATTATTTTCAGTTTTAATTTATGAACCAGAAAATGTTGAAGCAAAAAGTTTTCAGAAGCTAATAGATGAAAAGATTTTATTAGGTAAATTGTTTTCTGGTCAAAGCCTTTGTGGGGGTGGATGGCCGAATGGTTAGCACATGTGTGCTGTTTCAAGCGGCCTGTCATTGAATCAACCCCCATGGTTTCAAATCTCTGGTTGTACGTGAACAAGAGTATGGTCGCCTGTCCAACCTCATGGGTTTTGTCCGGGTCCTCTGGTTTCCTCCTACTGCTAAAGACCCCTACGTCCAAGCAAATTATTGAAATAAAATTAACCATATTATTGTCCCGAAATGACAAGTGGACGTTAAACCCCATTTCTCTCTCTCTCTCTCTCTAAATCACATTGTAAATGTAATTTCTGGTCAAAGCCTTTGCTTTAAAACTAACATTAGAATGTTTGATGGCTGATGTGTGTAAGGGTCATAAGGGGTCACTGTGGCTAAGTGGGTAAGATGCTTTGGCTGAGAAAAAGTTCATCCAGATTTTCCAGTGTGGTATTCCCCTCTGTCAGTGATGCAGGATGGAGGACCTGACAAGGACAGCTGTCTAGTCATTTGGATGAAACGAAAAACCAAGGTCCTGTGTACACATTGGCATGTACGTAAAATATCCCTGGACAGTCTGAATTTGATGTAAGAGTAGGCTGTAGTGCAATCTAATTAAAATACAGATCTATATTTCGTTTCGTTTTTTATACTTTCGATGGCCTCGCTACATGTAGATCTAACAACTTATAGTGGGAGCTCACGTTCTATGACATAGGAAACGACATTTGACCCTATAGGGTCAGTCATTCGATTAACCAATCAGAATCGTTGTTGCAAGCGGCTATTTTTTTTATCTACTTTTGCTTTGTTTTGATATCTGGTTGAGTTCATGTCTACCCACAGTTCCGTGCAAGAGAGGTCAAACCCCCTATTCGACAGACAATTTGATTGGCTGACCCCTCATTTCAAGCTGAACACGAGTTAAATAACAAACCTTCCAGATCCTAGAGTGTAGTAAAGACAAGTAAAACAAATTTTTGAACTATAAAAAACGAAACGAAATTGGATCTGTGTTTTAATCAGATTGGCTGTAGTGCTGCCGTCCAGGCAAAATTTCCCTCATAGAACTCTGTATGGTGTATGCTTGTCTTCATTAGCCCAGACTGTTAACACGTTGACTGCCGACTACGAGTATACTCGTAGTCATGGTTACCACGCATGTGCCGCTACAAGTATACTCGTAGTAAACATTATTGACTTGGTATAGTAATATAAATCCTCGGCATGGTGATGAACCGTATTATATGATGCGGCCCTGAAAAAGAACATCTGGTAAAATGGTCATTAGCCAGTGCAGCACTATGAGTCGTGTGCTGGCATATGAGTTAATACCGGAAATGGTCAGCATATGTGGCGCACACTTCAAACTAGGGTCGGCAGCGAACGTGTTTAACCCGGTTTCATTTAATTTCCAGAGCATGCGCCATTAAAAAAACCCTTTAGAATACAAAAATGTAAATCAAACATTATGTATTAATTTTACGTTATGGTTTGGATGCAGCGAGGCAGGGTAAGCTTACTCTTCTGAACACATTGTATCACTGTTTGTCATCCATTTGCTGATTACACTATTTTGCCTCTACCATTTTTTAGGACTTCAAATTTTGACTATTGGTTTGGATTGTTTGTACTAGGTTTTAATTTATTGTGTCTAAATAACCATTTAAACTATTACAGATGACATACCTGATGCCAGTGATGATGATGATGATGATGAAAAAGAGTCTGGTAATGATTCAGACAGTGATGATGATGATAGTGACGATTCAAGGTATTATTTCCCCTTATTTCATCCCATTTATCAATATAAACAATAAGATTAACATAGTATGTGACTATATTTCAACCATTCCGCCCCTCTGCCATGGCAGTAGCTGAACTAAGTGCAAAAGTGAGACGTTAAACCCCCATGTTATTTTATTTGTAGACGTTTTTTTTATTATATTTATTTGTAGTTGTGATGATTCCAGTGATTCTAGTGATGATGATAGTACAGTTCATACAACAGATTCTGGTATTACATCAGCATCTATTTCAGATTAAAACTCGATCTATGGTTTATCAGCATCATACAGTGTTTATAAGACAGCTCCCTATAACAAATGATGATTTCCTTTGTTGTAACCTCTCAGCACTCGGGGACTTGACAGAATGTGTATGAAATAGCTTTTCTAAACGGCCGCTTCCAACAAGGTGATATCACAGACAATACAGTAGAACTTGTTATACCCTGCGGCTTTTCATTTCAATGGTAATTTCTTATCATCTGTTATACCCTGCTGTGTGTCATATCCATGGTAACCGCCTAACACTCTGTTATACCCTGCTGTGTGTCATTTCCATGGTTACCTCTCAACACTCTGTTATACCCTTCTGTGTGTCATGGTAACCCCTCAACACTCTGTTATACGATGTGTGCCATTTCCATGGTAACTGCTCAACACTATGTTATACCCTACTGTATGTCTTTCCATGGTAACCGCTTAACATTCTGTTATACCCTGCTGTGTGTCATTTTCATGGTAACCTCTCAACACTATGTTATACCCTGCTGCATGTCATTTCCATGGTAACTGCTCAACACTATGTAATACCCTGCTGTGTGGTAATCTTAGGGGTATTATGACTGTTTTGGACTGTGGTGTAAAGAGTGAAGACTAGTCACCATGGCAACAGAATATTTATTGTATATAAACATTTGGACATTTTACTACTGTTGTCATTGTTGTTTTTGTGCCCAACAAAATGTATAAGCTTATATGTGCTAGTAAAAATCGTAGGAACAGAAAACTTGGATTAAATTTATTGAAAAATGTATATTAGAAATTGCAATAACAGTTTGAACAAATGAATGTGTATCAGTTTATATACACCCATATACATTATAAATTGCTTTTAATACCATTTCTGTGAATTTTACGTTCTAAAAAGTAGAGACTTATAGCTCCTTTAATAGAATTATTAACCGGTATTAAATATTGTTTAATGGTCCAGACCTAGACATTAAATAAAACATTGATTCTGCACAAGGCGTTAGCCGGGTGTTGTTTCAATATATTACGCAATGTCTTTAGCTTGAGACGATTAAACAATTTGAAATAAAGACACTATCTCGCACATGTTTTTCAATGAAATACGTCAACTCCAGTCCAATATTTCATCTAGTATAGATAACGTACGATTTTCAAAATAATGGTACAACAACATCAAAGGATGACGTCACATCTGTATTTTAATCATTATTAACTCAACCAGGGTTAAATTATTAATTTCAAGTTAACAAGTGTTAAATTAATCATTTAATGTTGGAATAGAATCGTTGACTAGTCAGTACCCGGTACTTATAATTATTAAATTAAAATAGAATTGTTAATAATTATTAGATTAAAATAGAATTGTAATAATTATTAAATTAAAATAGAATTAAATATTTTGAATTGTGTGCCGTCTCTTCTAACAATTTATTTCATTTACATAACAGACTGGAATTATTACAATGGTATATTACTCTCCGTCGAAATTGGTTGAAAACAAAGTACCAGTATATGGGTATTTTTTATATGCAATATTTTATTCAGGATGTCTGAATAGAATTGGGAAACAGGCTTATTTGAATGATTTATATTTTTTGAATATAGTATATATATGTGTTGATGTTAATAATATTTATTTGTAAATATAATGTAAATAAATAAAATCATTTATGATGTGATTTCTTATTTTCATGACCAGTTTCTGTATATTAGAAATCCTTACCATAGGCTATGCAGTGTGCTATGAGGTAATTTTTGCCCAGGCAGCGGTGCTACGGCTTACTGTTATATCGAATTCTAACTGCAAAGGGATCTTTAATGTGTACATAGGACCTCAGTTTTTTGTGCCATCCTAACAACTATACAGCTATCCTTGTCAGGCCCCCATCCTGCATCACTGATAAGGGGAAAACCACCCTGGAAAATCTGGATGAAATTTCTCTGCCAATCCAGGGGTCAAACACCCAACCTGCAGGCTAGTGAGCCAGCTTCTTAGCCACGTGATCTTTTGCAAAGGTGGTATATGAATTCGTCCTACTCGGCTTCATACTCCTCGCAGTACTTAGTTTGATTCAACCTTAACCCACTCAAGCACTGCCGTAGGAAAAGCAAGTTTCTGTTCTAAATTATGACTGGTCAATAGTCTGATTAACAACCAGTGCCTAACTGCGTTACAATGTCATTCCGGTCTAAACAAAGCTCCACATTGTTTACATACATTACATCATAACTCACGAATTATTTAAGCATCATAAACGTTGCATAGCAGAATAATTGCGAAAAACTAATTGTGGATAAACAAGGCTATCAACGGTTACAATGTAAACGATACTGTTTGGAGACGAAAAATGTACTTTCACCGTTTTTAATACCTTAAATCACTGTCCAAAGTTTTAGGGAAGACCCTAGATTAAAGAAGAGCTGTCATGTTGTTGTACTTGGGATAGATTTGATTGAACGGAAAGAATAGACACACTCTCTCAAAAGCTCAAGTATCATAAGTCAAACCAGCTATAGCCAGAGAGGGATTTCTCCCGCTACTGCTTCAGGAATATGACTTGGATTATAAAGACAGGCATTCACCATAAAATGTGCCACGAGGGAATTTTTTATGGACAGAAATTAAAATCCAGCTCTCCCATCAAAAGTTAACACTTAGTAACTCACTTTTTTCTTATTTTGAGAAAACAAAGGGAAATGTATGTTGCATACAAGGAAATTGAAGGAAGTTGCTAGGATGTGTCATCGGTGTGACAGCTTACAAAATCAAAAGATTGGATTATCTAGTACAACAACAGGAAGCACATACCCTAGTAACTACAAAATTTTGATAGAAAATGAGTTACAAGGTTTTTCCTTTTGACGGAAACTGTCAAGGATTATTTTACATGCAGGCCAACTTGCAGACTGTTTTTTTTTTTGTCCCATCCAATATTAATTTGTTTTATTATCCTTCCTCCCTAAATATTTCAACATTTCATTGCAGTATTATTCATATTGCAGAAATAAAATATTGATTTATAGTTGACTATTTTGTTGTTGGTAATTCAACAGAAAGCAGCCCCTGAATCGGGCCTAAATTTCACCTCTTGTCGTTCACATTTTGGAATAGATATGAACAGAAATGTGGTTTATCGTCCCACTGATCTGCTCCGAACTGGGCACATGAAGACAGTTTTGGAAAAGAGCTCCTCATATAACATAGCCTGGATATCCTGGTCTATTATTCAAGCCTGTAGGCCAGGCCCCAAGTTCACAAAGCATTCTCGGGCTTAAGTTGAGAATTTACAGAAACACAAAACTTTGCACATAGTTTCTATTTGGTGTATTTGATAGATTACAGGACCTAAGACTGTAACTCAAAATCCTCCAAAATCTTCGACATCGAAAACACAAATTATTGGTCAATTTAAATCAACAATGATGATGTAAACTAACAGGGAAAAGATGAGCTTCTAATATCCAATCGTGTACCATAATGCGCTTCAGCCCCGGTTGTATTGAGAGACTTAAGGGATGAGGCTAGACACATTGCACCAAACCAAACAGAGTTATGTAGACTGAAATAACTAGACGCTAGAAATGTGCACTTGATTGCGATTGCTGGCTTATTTCGTTGGACATAACTGATTTTAAATTGGAGTAAAAACGGAAACCTTTTAATGTTAATCAGTTTATATACATTCATATTACAGTAAAATATGAATTGCGACCCACTTTTGTGAATTTCTAGGTCCTAAATGTTAGCGATTTAGCTCCTTTAAAACAAAAGTTTTATAACAGGCTATAAGTTAAAATAAGCCAAACAATTTTGAGTAAGTTCTTAACTTAAGTCTGAGAATGCTTTGTGAACTTGGGGGCTTGGTTATTCAGGCGATATTTCATATCTTTACTTCGAAATGAAAATCAGGATAGAATTGGGGGAGTAAAAAAAAAATGCAGACAAGTAGATGATATAGTAATATATTTAAAATATCTAAAACATTATTTTGCTTTTATAGTACCATGTTAAATCCATAAATTTTGTCTGTACACTAAACAACGAAACAGATTCTAGATTACAACAAATGAAAAAAAGAAACATTAAAACTATTTAATCATTATTTACGTTTTTACTAGACCACATCTACATTTGTACGTACGCAGGATTATTTCATTTTTTAAACAAGATTAATAATTTGACTACAATAATTAACAGTGTATAAGGTAGGAGAATGCTAGATAGAAGACGGTCTTTAGCATTTTATGATGTCGTATGTGGATTATGGGTTAGGGTAAGGGTTAGGGCTAGCCCTGTCTACATCTCGAGAATCTGACAAAATCTGCAGGTCCTAGCCCTTACCCTAACCCTTATCATAACCAGCAATCCACATATGACGTCATAAAATGCTAAGGACGGTCTTCATTCTAGCATTCTCTGTATAAGTCATTAACAATCTGATTAAAACATAGATTCTATTTCGTTTCGTTTTTTAATAGTTTAAAATTTCGTTTTACTGGTCTTCACAACACTAGGATCTGGAAGAGCTGGGTAAAAAAACCTAGACTAAGAATGTCCGACGTCATAGGAACAAAAGCCACTTGTATGAACCCTGACACGACCTCCCAGTACAACTGGTCAGATCTTTATGTAGTGTAAGGCCATCGTAATTTTAAACTATTAACGAAATATAGATCTGTATTTTAATGAGATTGGGTCATTATATGATATATGATATTCTGGTCTACATAATAGATATATATATATATATATAGTATCAAGATGTAGGGTGATGACTAGCAAAGCTTGGTACATCAAGACTGGATAACGGGTTCTACAAGACTGGATAACATAACACTACATGACGTCATCCTTTCAATGTAACCCTGTATCGTTTAATATTGCATATTTAGCCCTAATTTCTTTCACAATCATTTAATATGGAAACTTTGTTTGAGAATTCCTAAAAATTGTCTAAAATTGTCACAGCCCCTATTGCGTATACAGGGGCCAGTTTCACGAAATTTTAAATAAGATAAAATCCAAATTTTAGTGATTTGATTGGATAGTATTAGAATTAGATGGATTTTAGGGCTTAGCCAATCAAAATTATAGTATCTACTAAAATTTGGATCTTATCTTTAGTTAAGATTCCGAGAAACAGGACCCAGGTCAGAACGGAGTGACGTCGTTGGAGCATAACTGATCTATACACAAGCAGATTATCCAGTCCAGGCTCTCATTTCACAAAGCAGTCTCAGACTTAACTTACGAATTTACTCAACTTTCGATCACAGTTTATGAGAAAAATCTTTGATCCAGAAACATAAAACTTTGAACCTAGTTTCTTATTGCTGTATTTGATACATTAAAACACCAAAAGTTTTAAAAACGGCTATATTTAAGTTAACAATTTGGAGTATATTTGTAACTTAAATCTGAGAATGCTTTGTGAACTCAAGACCAGGTATAAGGCTCGTATTAAACAGACTACCACAAAGATAATTATACATAGACCTTAAAACCCAACTCGACTACAAGAAATATGAACTATAACACATACTTGTCAAAGAATTAGCTGTTTTCCATAAGTACGTGTTAGTTTAAACAATATTTTATTCAATAAACTGAAATAGATTGAACAACAGGCAAAGGCCTATATAAGTTCTCTCCAATGTTATAGTTTATTACTCAATACAGTTACTAAATGCCATTTACAGATAACCAGAAATATGTCTATGAACCTACATTGTTGTGAGAATGGTCTGACTGAATTTATTCATTAAAATGTTTTAAGATTTAAAAAGAAAATTGAGACAAGTAGAGAAAGAGATTTAACATCCAATCGTTGAGACTAACATATGGTACGTTCTGATAATTTGTTTGTTTACAGGGATCTACCAGAAGTACTTTGAGGGAGAAAATTTCTTTTTCTAAATCTCGAGTTGAGTAATAAGGTGTGGACTCCACGACACGCACATCACGTCACGCACAGAGATGGTTCTGATCTCGGGATTTTATGATTCAGCACAAAATATGCTATTTTTCCAGCGTGCAAAATGACCAAAGGGTCTGATCCAGTTTTGGTCATTTTCCAGAGCCCTCGGTCCCGACCGGCATATACGACTGACATGGAACCCATGGTGTGCAGCCATCTCAACCTGTGACTGGAAAAGTAGTCCACTTACTTAATGGTAATTCGTTTAATACACGCGCTATACAAAACAAACAACACAGAGCGTAGATATTGAAATGAGATATACTTGAAATCGTGGAAAAGACTAATCTAATTTATTATGGATTCCAGAATATAATTTCCAGTACCGGTAACAGGAAGACTTCACTTTCAAAATTTTATGTCTCCATTTTTAGTAGAACGAGCGAACGCATGACGTGTTGTACAATGTACATGTAAATGAGTTATAATAGACAATAGATGATTGGTTAATGTCGATTTAGTCACATGATTAATTAGCGATAGGGTATAATAATAATAATAATAATCATCAGTGAGATTCATTAAATATCACAACAAAATTCCACAAACATAACTTTCATTCGTCGCATCCATCAGGTTATATATAGAATAAACTTATCTTCAAATATTACGTCTAAAATTCATTTTAAATCATTTATGTATGATGATGTAGCTTCTAAAGCAATAGAACCATTTTTAAAAAAATTTCATTCACAATTTATTTTCATCTTATAGAATAAACTTCTCTTCCAATATTACGTCTAGAATTCATTTTAAATCATTTATATTATAATATAGGAGGATACGGCTTCTAAAGCAATGGAAACGTTTTGAAAAGATTTCATTCACAATTCATTTTAATCATTGGATATATAATGCATGACAATATATAACTTCTAGAATTCATTTTAAATCATTCTTACATTACGATCTAGCTTCAAAAGCCATGGAACCGTTTTTAGAAGATTTTATCTATAAATTATTTTAATCACTGAATAATCTAGAATTCATCTTAAATCATTCTTTCATTAAGATACAGCTTCTGAAGCCATGGAACGTTTTTTTTAAAAAGGATTATCTACAATTATTTTTTTAATCAGCGATATATGACGATATAATAACTTCTCTAAGGCAAAGGAACAGTCTTCGTCAATTTCATTTAGAATTTATCTTAAATCAATCTTTCATAATGATATACCTGTACCAAGCTTCCTTATAAAATACCTGATTAAAAACACAGATCCTATTTCCTTCCGTTTTTATTTGTTGTTCAAAATTTTGTTTTACTTGTCTTTACTACACTAGGATCTGGAAGAGTTGTTCTATAATTAGCCTTCTGGTTGATTAGCCAATGAAACGGTCTGTTATGGCGACTAGAAACATCATAGCGCCAAAAGCCGCTTGTACGACTCCTAATACAACCTTCCAGTACAACTTTCAAGTCTTCGTGTAATGTAGGCCATCGAAATTACAAGAAAACCAAATGAAATATAGATCTGTATTTTAATCAGATTGGCTAATTACTAAAGACTTATCTACTGGCAGAGAGAGGGAGAGAAGGTAATTGGGTTTTAAAGTACAGTTGACAATAACTACCCTAGGTCATTTCAGGATGCATTGTCCGACACAATCCCAAGACCATTTGACCACCCAATACCCCTTATTTTTTTAGAAACGAGTTATATTCGTGGCAAACCTCACAGGTAATTTAAACTAGAATAATCCTTAACTATATTGGACAGTATTTCCTGAATCATAAATTATTATCACATGCAAATTATTTCCATGATTTGAAAATACAAACAGACTACAAAATTTACTCGATGAAATGAAAATGTTTCAACATATCTAACAATATTTTGATATCTGTAAAATAATTTGAAATAGAATTACATTATCAATTCATGATCAATTATTTTTTATAAAAAAAGAAAGAAAAAGCGATTTTATATTTAACGTGGGAATATGATTATATACACCCCAAAAACAACAATGAAATATTTTTGATTTACCGGTGTTTTTTTTCATTTGAATAAAAAAAAAGAGAAGAATTTATTATTTTCATGATTTTATTACAAATGATTTTACTTTTTATATATTTTGTATAATTTCAAAACTTTGAAAAATTGCTAATTTTATATTCAGGAACATTGACATGATTGATCTATTAAGCATAATACACACCGAATCAAGAGATTTTATTTAAAAACCAAACTAGATCAATTTACCTTGATATAAAGTACATTTACATGTAGCATACGAATAAAATTTGAAGCAGGATTTCATATCAAAAAAATTGCCGAATTTTATATAATTAATTAAATGATAATGATCCTGCTAAAAAAGCTTTACAAACACGGGATGGAGAGAATTTACGTTTAAAAAAAGTATCTAAAAATTTGTACAACTGAAATTTATATAAAGAAAACTTTATGTAATGTATCATGATCGTACTGAAAGCTTAATGGACACGCAACTGAGAGAATTTTTTTTCAAAACAATCAGATCAATGATTCTCGACATCAAAACAGTTCTTGTATGAAATGTAAAGCAGGATTTTGAAGCTGTGTTTTAGTAGACGTTAAAATTACGCTTTAATAATTAAAACAAAACACAACCTTTTATTCGCTACAAAATCAAATGAATCAACGCTAAAAATGTAGTCCAATTGCATTCGATTATTCAATATTTAATGAAGTAAATAAAACTAAAATACATGTACCTACATTTAGGGTAGATAACCTTTTGGTTTGGATTCAATTGAATTTAAACTACGCTGTCAAGCTCTTAAACATACAGATTACCTGAATACAATTCAAATCATTGCTGACATTTGTGTCTCGACCAAGTAAATTCTTGTGGAAAATGACATTTTTAATCTATTTTAATTCGTTGAGCAGACATATCCTTTTTTTTTTAAAATAATGATTAAACCATAAACTTCTAACAATGCCTGACATAAAATCAAGAATTTATCATTTTTAAAAAAAACAAAAATCTCTCACATTTGGACAAAAAACTCTTCTTGTTTACATGCATAATAAGCTACAACCTTTCGAAGGAGGGGGTGGGGAGGGGAGGACGCAAAAAAAAAAGAGAAAACAATGACACATAACTAATAACGGATAATCTTACGAGCTGCCTTAAAAACCAATAAAATCTGTATAAACAATGTAGTTCTATAGATACGAACGAATATTTAGACACAGAGTTCAATCAGAAATACAAGTTATGATGATCGAGGCACCCTAATATTATAGTTTTTTTCTATACAGCTATTATTAATTATATCACTTTTTGTACAATATCCGATATATATAATAAACACATAAATTCACTCCATATATACGTCATTTAAAATGGCTGTGCGATTGCGACATGATTGAGTCAGGGTGAAACTTGCCGTCCGCTAGGATCCCGTATTAGACGTGAAGGGTGGCTGTAAGGAGGTGAAGTTTGCAGTCCTTGGATGATGAGGGAATCCCTGACCTGGGGATCCCCCCGCGGCGGCGACGGAATCCGGCAGGCTTATGGAATGATTCATCTGGGAGTATAAAGAATCCGTTTTATTTGTCATGTTCGTTACTTCACTCGTCGTCGCGGTTGATTGAGCACTGACAGAAAACTTTCCAATAGGATTTGATGTTGCATTCACATTTTGTTGTCCGAATTGGTGCCTGGGTGTCGGATAACCGTTTGTATTTTGATAACTGACCGTCTGAGTCCCGGGTACCGTCCAAGCCTGTCGAGAAACTTGTTGCGCTAGCACAGAATGTTGTCCGTGTTGTTGTTGTTGCCCGGGTAACGAAGATATAAGTTGATTATTTACCCGTAGTTGTTGTGTGTTGTTGGGATGCGGGGCGCGGGCTACTTGTTGCGAGATTAACGTCTGTTGTGGCAAGTTGATCGGTTGAGAATGTGGCGTGTACGGTAAATTCGTCTGTTGGTAAGCAAGAGGCATCCCAGAAACCACTGTATAACTACGCGAAGCTTGGTTCATATTCTGCGAGGGTAAAGACAACGAAGGTCCGTTACTAACTTGATAATATTTCTGTGTCTGCACCTGATGAGGGAGTGTAGGACCCGTATTGTCAAGAGCGTTTAGATTGGCTGGTGATGAATTATGAGCTGGCATCGTCTGACGTGTATACACCATGTTACTATTCATAGATGTCGGGGGAACGTTGTTTCCGACGTCCAGACCTACATGAGAATTCGACAAATGCATATCATTAAATGCTGTATTACGAGCCAATGTTGTAGCACTTTCACTATCACACGTTAAATTGGCCGCCATTTGATGTTGATTTCCTTCCTGTTGTTGTAAGTTTGCTTGTAATGTCTGAGCCAAGATGGCTGTTAATTCCTCGCCGATATCGTCTACCGATATTTCACCTTTTACGAGTTGTTCCAGCGTTTCCTTAGCAGCATGAATATCACTACTAGCTGCTGCTAGAGCTCTCTCTAATTCCTCGGTTTCTTCTACTGTTGGATCATTTCGACCTAAAATAAAGAGATTTGTTTTATTAGAGAGAGAGAGAGAAATGGGGTTTAGCGCTCACTCGAAACAAACTAGGTCATTTTTTCGTGACTAACATATGGTTCAATTTTATTTCAATAATACGCTTGACTATAGGGGTCTTTAGCAGTGGGAGGAAATCGAAGAAAACCAACGAGCTTGGACAGGTGACCTTACTCCTTGTCATGTACAACCGGGGATCGAAACCACACAGCGCGCAATTGCTAACCCCCACTGTTTTATGAGAGTTGAAGGTTTAACATTTTAGATTAGAACAACGTACAGTTTTTGTATATTTTTTGTGTTAATATGAGTGACTGGTTAATTGTGACTGCCTCCGAGTGACTAGTTAATTGTGACTGCTTTAGAAATATACAACCCCTCCCAATCATTAATAATAACTAGCCAACAGTGAGGCTGATGTCACCCGCCGAAATCCCACGATAATTGATGACACATTTGATCACTCGCACTTAATTAGATCTAAAGTTATTGTGTCCCAAAGCATCAACCAATCAAATTGCTTATCTGTGCCTACCCTCCGCAAAAAATGTTCATCTTCAAACTCAATCTAGGCATTGACCAAATAAACACCTACACCAAGTTTGAACATTCTAGCTCAATTAGAAGGAGAGTTATTGTGTCTCAAAAAGTGTGACAGACAGACAGAAACAGACGGAAGGACGAACCCATTTTAACAGACCCTTGCTTTCTTCGAAAGGTGGGGGGACAATAAAATATACTTACAAGAGAAGATATCGAAGGCTTCATCTGGTATTTTGTTGAAGACCTCTTGGAAATCTTGTTCCTCTAAAAGACGAGATGCTTGTTCTAATGGTAGCTCAAAATTCTTATCTATAACTGTAAATATACAATAAAAATATATACGTAAAATATGTGGGTAAAATATGGCTCTAGGACAATTCGTCCAACAGGACTATTCGTTCCCTAGACATCAGTGAGTTTCAAATTCTTCAATTGATGGACGAGTAGACCAAAGGGAAAAATAGACAGGGAGGGATTGTTATCAGTGGACGAATTGACCTGTACAAGTGAAATATACAACAATAATATAAATGGGGTTTAACATCCACTCGACTTCAACTAGGCCATTTTGGAACTAGCATATGGTTCAATTTTATGTAAATAATTCATTTTGGCGTAGATGTAGCTGTCTTTAGCAAAGGGAGAAAACCGGATAAAACACCTGCGATTGGACAGGCGACCCAACTCTTTGTCATGTACAACCTAGGAATCGAAACCACGTCAGTTGACAAATTTGACAGGCTTTATGATACAGCACCATCCAACCCCCTCAAAACATAATAAAAATATGAGTAAGATATTGACCTGTTCCCAGTGTTTCCTCTAGATCTAGATTATTTTCTATCATTTTAGTATTATTATTACTAGAACTCGTAGAAGCCATGTTGTTTTCTTCGGTTTTATCTGTACTACTACTAGCTTTCTCTTCATTATCGGGTATATCAGTAACCATAGTAACATCTAATTCTGTTTCAGGCATAGCTGTAATTAAAAGTCAAAAAAATAATGTAACTATCTAATGAAATGAGAGAGAGAGAGAAATGGGGTTTAACGTCCACTCGACACAAACTAGGTCATTTCCGGACTAATATATGGTTTAAATTTATTTCAAAAATTCGCTTGAGTGTAGGGTTTTTTAGCAGTGGGAGGAAACCGGTGGACCCATAGAAAACCCACAAGGTTGGACAGACGACCTAACTCCTTGTCAGGTACAACCGTGGATTCGAAACCACGCCAGTTGCGGAGTTGACTCAATTGGCCATCCTCATCCCCCATTTATTTGTAAACTATCTAATGAAACGAGCTTTAACATTCTACTGTTCTGCAGCTACTGGGCGAATTAAGTCAGGCATACACAATGTATTGTGTCAATCTATTTCATAGAGGTATAGCGAAAGCCTTCTTATAATAACTCTATGTAAGATGACTGACTTTACATTGAATTTATGTTTAAAATGAGAGGCAAATGGGGTTTAGCGTCCACTTGACACAAAGTAGGTCATTTTGGACTAACATATGGTTCAATTATATTTCAATAATTCTCTTGCATAAAGGGTATATGTCCTTCCATCCTGCAGTAATTATGAGAGTGAGAGAGAGAGAGAGAAATGGGGTTTAACATCCACTTGACACAAACTAGGACATTTCAGGACTAACATATCGTTTAATTTTATTTCAATAATTTGCTTCTTTAGCAGTGGGAGGAAATCTGAGGACCCGGAGAAAACCCACGAAGCTGGAATGTTTAAAATGAATAACTTACTTGTATCTCCAATTGGTGAAGATGGGGGAATAGGTTTCTGTGGACGGACTGCTCTTCCCTTCTTTTTCTTTTTCCCCTTTTTAGGGGGACGTGATAAAGCTGGAGGCTTGGTTTTCTTTCTAGGTCGTTTTCTAACCTCAGCGACCTGGATCTTCTGATAATTATCCTGCAGTAAATATCATAAATTATTTAAATAAACAAATTCATAAGTTTTTAAATTCAAGATTAAAAACAACCGGTGATTCGAAACCATGCCAGTTGACTCAATGGCAGGCTTTATGATACAGCGCGCACATGCTAAACATTTGGCCATCAACGTCACTTACAACAGAGGATTCGAAACTGTGCCAGTTGTCTCAATGATACAGCGCACACCTGCTAACCATTCGGCCATCCACCCTTCCACCTATGGTTGTAATAGAAATGTAAACAAGCCTGGTAAAAAGGCACCTGTCCCCTGACAATGTCAGGCACAGATTCAGGCTTTGTCAGGCACTGAGCCTCTTGTGTCTGTCATTTTGTCTGGCACTGATCTGTCTTCTTTGTTGATATTATTAATACATGTCCATTGTCCGGCACTAAGTTGAAATGTCAGGTACTATTTCATTAGTGACTGACATTTTGTCAGGTACATCTAAAATTGTTATTTCCAGGCATGGAAACTTGTAAAAGCGTTATTGTAATAGAAATATAAATAAAGTAATAATAAATAAAACCACTTACAGCTTTAGCACCGTGTTCATGACATAGAGGTAATTCATGTTTTATATCAATTATTGGTACACAACATTGGGTATTATCAGCAAATTTAGCCGTACAATAATCAAATAACTGTTGATCTACATTATACATGATATCTAAAAATAGTTAAAGATTACACACCTCTCAATACTTCTAATATTATACATTATTTATTGTTTAATGGTCAAGAGCAAGACATAAGTAATATATTGTAACGGGAGCGTATCGTTGTGTCACTGTGCTGCTAGTGCTATGCCACCGTCCCTTATTGTTTAGGGTTAGGGTAATCTAACTTTAACGGGCAGCGGAATAACGGGTACCCCCTATTGTAACAAAAAGAGGACTGTGAGGTCCGAGTGTTTTTTCAAAATATTACGCAATGTCTTAAGTTCTAGGCCAACATCTTAAAATACAGACACCTGCATGTACGTTTACAGTGAAATACGTCACTCAAGTCTAATATTTCTCAAAGTACGATTGGCAAGTTGATATTCTAGTCTACTAGAACAAACTCAATAGAAAAGCCAATTTTATACACTGACATAAATTATACTTTAGTGATGGTAGGTCGTCGACTGCTCGACTGGTGTCTTCGTTTCAGTTTAATTAAATATTTAGAAGTTATGTTATTTTTCAGGTGTGCCCAACAAGGCACAGCTGTTCAATTTCATCCGTGCCGTATCAAATTTACCTGTGCACTCAGCATGCAATTAAAGGGAATTTCGATCCCTGGATTGTCTATATTCTATATATTTCTATATTTCTATATTCAAATTGTTTATATATTTGTTTGTAAAGGATACGTTTTAAACAATGATTGGTATAAGGTAAAACATTATTACAACATTGCACATCAGAATCATTTTTATGACAACACCTCTTCTTCTCCAAACCTCGCATTTTATACCTGAAAAAAATACACAATTATTATAGGCTACCATCAAATATGTGATCCCCTACTAACTCCACACGCGAAGCTACATGTATTCAGGTCTGGTAGCATAGTTTTTGTTTATATAAGTCTTTTCATGACAGAGAAATGAAGTTTAACATCCGCTAGGTCATTAAGGACCAACATATGGCACACATTTTTCTTGTCAATAATTCAATTGTGCATATTGTGAGTCAGTAGAAACCCCATGAAGTTGTGTCGGTACATGTAACCCTACTCCACGTCATGTACAAGGTTGGGATTGAACCCTGTAACCCTGTTGTTGTAAAAGACTGTTTCATTGACTAAATTCTCACATCAACTCACATACAAGTGGCTTTTGACCCTATGACACCAGACATTTATTAATCAATGGGCGTTCACATTTCTAGGGGTTTACCCAAAGTTTAATTCAGAGCATGTGAAGAACTTGTTGTAAAAGACTGTTTCATTGACTAAATTCTCACATCAACTAGAACGCCTGTTACATGTACATAACAGAGCTTCCAGATCCTAGCATTGTCAAGATAAGTGAAACAAAATATTGAACTACTGTATAAAAACAAAATGAAATAGGATCTCAGATTGCTTTCTGAGAAAACTGTATAATGGGAAAACTCACTTATCAACTGGTTTTCTGGGTTTCCTGAGAATTTCCTGTATACACCTCACAGATGCTCTTGGTTCTTCTTTAGCGGCTTTGATTAAAGCTAAAACTTCCAGGTTGCTAGATTTCTTGACGGTTGTATTACCTCTTGTCGCAGTACGACACTGATGACACTGACGCCGTAACCTAGATCGTAGCAACGCTAACTTTGTTGTACGTAAATCAGAGAAACTGAAAAATAATCCACAAAAACAACTTTTAGCATTAAAAAAGAAAGATAAGGTGTTTAATGTCTGCTTGAAACAAACTTGGTAATTTGGGGACAAACATAAGGTTCACTTTTATTTCAATAATTTGCTTGCATGAAGTTATCTTTAACTTTGAGAGGAGACTGGAGGACCCGGGGGGAAAACCCATGAGGTTGGAGAGATGACCTTACTCCTTGTCACGTACAACCGAGGAGTCGTAACCATGCTAGTTGACTAAATGACATCCCTTACATGTATGATACAGCACGCACGTGCTAACCATTCGGCCATTTAAGCCCCCTTGGACATCATGAACAAGGCAGAGAGTACTGTTGCATTCAGAACACCTAGTCCCTAGTTCACAAAGCATTCTCAGACTTGAGTTAAGAACCTAATCAAAATAGTCCACCTTATTTCAACTGAACTGTAACCCTTTATAAAACTTTGGTTTTAAAGCATCAAATACATCACTAGGAAACTATGTGCAAAGTTTGGTGTTTCTGAATCAAGGATACATGTACGTCTCATAAACAATGATTGGATGTTGAGTAAATGCATACCCGGTAACTTAAGTCTGAGAATGCTTTGTGAACTAGGGGCCTGATACAACTTTACATGTAGTTTCTGTATCAACTGATGTATGTTTGTAATTATAATATTTGTATCAATTGTTGAAAAGTGAGAATAAACTTACTCCTCATCTGGTTCATCTTCATCATTATTATCATCATCTGATGAGGGACAGAACCAATTGGGTTGCCATGGTAACATGTCAACATCCTCGTCTTCACTCTCTTCATCAGAACTACAGATACCTGAAAGATACATACGACACACAATGGTCAATTTGACAGCAACAAAAATATACTGAGTGATATGTTAGTAGTACATGAAACATGTAACATGTAGCTCTATTAATCTGCCAGACATTTCTCCCGTCAAAAGGCAAAACCTAGTAACTCACTTTTTTGTCAAAATTGAGTTAGGACCGGATTTGTGGTTACTAGGGTATGGGCTTCCTGTTGTTGTACTACATATTCCAATCTTTTGATTTTGTAAGCAGTTACACCCATGACAAAACCTAGCAACTTCTTGCATTTGCCTAGTATGCCACAGACAAACCTACATGTAGTAACTCAATTCAATAGTCAAATCAATGGATGAGTTGGGGTTTAATATTCATTCATTATGTTTTCCTTTGTTTTCTCAAAATAAGAGAAGGGTGAGTGACCAGGTTTCGCCTTTTGACAGGAGATTTATGATTTATGAACATACATGTAACCATGTAGTGTTGATATCAAGTAAAATTTCACGCATACATGTAGATGCTTCGGGAGCAAACACAAAATTCTCATATTGATGCATACAGTAAATGTACATGTACAAAGGTAAATTTGCCTGTCACCGAAAATCGCAATAGGAACGAGAATTCCTCACCACGAATTTCCGATATCAATTCGTTAAATGTATTCGCCTATCTTTGATACGCATTCAATAATATTTATTCCTTTTTGTAAAAAAGTTACAAGAATTACTTTTATTTATTTTATCAACAACGCATAGCCTATATGTACATGTATGTAGGGGGTAATAACTGTGTAATATACATGTAGCAGCAGTACTGGATGATCATGTAAAAACTTATCGCTACCATGTTCACTCATTATCGGGATTCAGGGAAAATTATTTGCCACCAATTTTTTTTTGAGGACTCCGAACCAGATTTTAATCAAAAATGTTTTTTTTGACTCCTCTTGGATAACAACGCCACATTAGTTGATTAGTTTCCTACCATCATAGCATTCCATGCAATTTGTTTTTATTGCATTTGCATTTTTTCTGCTACTATGGTTCACTAAATAACGCTTAATTAGTTAAATTACACACAGGGTCAGATGATGTAAATCATACATGTACCTGTACATTTGCAGATTTATAGTTTAGTACTTTGTCATAGCATCAAAATAATTTGGTTAATCACGTCTGACAGAATACGATGTCATGTGACGGATAAGTCTGCCAAAACAAAACCAACCAATGAGTAAAAGGTTCGAGAATGGTACGACATTAAATTGGACAGATGATAAATGTACTTTTTTTCTCTTGGATGTTATTTTAGAAGTGCGCACATAAAATGTAGGTTTAAAGGACCTACACGTGTAAGTCCGTAACTCAAAATCCTCCAAAATCTTCGACATCGAAATCACAAATTATTGGTCAATTTAAATCAACATTGATGATGTAAATTTACCGGGAAAATATAAGCTTCTGATATCCGATATTTAAGATAAAATAATTTTTTTAACATTGGTGCACGAATCGTGTACCATAATGCACTTCAGCCCAAGTTGTAATGAGAGACTCTAGGGACGAGGCTAGACACCATGTATCAAACGGAACGGAGTTACATGTAGGTACATTGTAGACTGAAATAACTAGATGCTAGAAATGTGCACTTGATTGAAATTGCTGGCTTATTTCGCCGAACATACATGTAACTGATTTGAAATTAGAGTAAAAATGGAAACAATTGAATGAATTCAGTTTATATACATTCATATTACAGTATTATATGCGTTGCGATCCACTTTTGTAAATTTCTAAGTCCCAAATGTTAGCGATTTAGCTCTTTTAAATGTATGTGACACTGAGCATGTACATGTACAATGTACATGTGTATGTAAGCCATGTACCGTATACGAATGAATGAAATGAATGAAATGGGGTTTAACGTCCTACGCTTAAGCACCGTACCTGGGCTAATTGAAGACGGGCATACGCCACAGTGTGCAATGAGGGAAATTTTGCCCGGGCAGCGGCGCTACGGCCTACTCTTATATCGAATTCCAACTGCCAAGGGATCTTTTACGTGCACTCCAATTTGTACACGGGACCTCGGTTTTTCGTCCCATCCGAACGACTAGGCAGCTGTCCTTGTCAGGCCCTCCTTCTGCATCACTGACAAGGGGAAATCACGCCGGAAAACCGAGATGAACTTTCTCGGCCAATGCAGGGATCGAACACTCAACCTACAGGCTAGCGAACCAGCGCCTTATCCACTTAGCCACCGTGATCCCCCTGTACCGTATACACATAGATATATTACTGATTAAAATGCATGTATAATCAATCATTACATGTATGGTACATGTAGTATCTTATCTGATGGAATCCCCCAAGATCAGTGCCTAATGAAGCCTTTTCTAACTTGTGCTTAGTCTGACATCTGTCAACACATCTAAAACCCAGGAATAAGATTTGAGTGGGTTTTAGACAATAGACGTTGTATGTACTGCTATAAAATCAAAGTCAAGGAGACTTACATTTTGGGACTAACATATGGTTCAATTTTATTTCAATAAATTTGCTAGTGCAAAGGGGGTCCATGGAGCACCCGAAAAAAAATCCAATGAGTTTGAGTTTAGGCAGATGACCAGGTACTCCTTGTCACATACAGCAAGCGGAGATTCGAAACCATGCCACTTGACCCAATAATCTAAAGCATACATCCTAGATCATACGGCCAAACCTAAAACAAAGGCCACAAACGATTAAATAATACAGATTAGGAGTAGGACAATTGCCTCCCTTGGGACGGCCAACTGCCTCCCTTGGGACGGCCAACTGCCTCCCTTGGGACGGCCAACTGCCCAATAAAACACCTTTGTTATACATGTAGTATTATTTACAAACATGATACTGATTAAAATGTCTTACCTTGATTAATAAGAATATGATTACTAATTTTTCTTCGAGCATGAAAAGAATAAAATTTCACAGAAGTATCTCGCTTGAGTCTTTGTTTCGCTTCTTTCTCTAACAATAAACATTTTAAACGCTGAGGTTTCTCACATAATACTGGTAACACAGGAGAGGGGGGCCTTTTTGGTGGCTTGGGCGGTATATAAGGGGGTGGAGGTGGGAGGTTATAAGGGGCAGCGGCACATGGCACAACAGGAGCTGGTGTAAGCGCGGGGGCGGCAATCACAGGATATTGTTGATCATTACTGTGCTGCACGACCACGTTAGACGTCCTGGGTACTCCATACGGCTGTCCGCACGCGACACGCGGATAAGGGGGAGGTAATCCATGGGGTTCTTGTGGTATCTGTTGTTGTATATTTGGATGGTCTGTTGTTTTATAACCTAGTAAGTGAGGGGAAGCCCCTACAAGAGGAGGTGGTATCACGCTACCATTATATGGCGGGGGTACCATCGGGAATCTGACTGGTTCATCACTATAATTTATATTATTATTATTATTACTATTATTAATCACCGTACTAGTCACAGGATCTACATGTAGATTTGATCTAGCTTGTAATGTCTGTAGTCCTTCGTTAAAATGGCTGTTCTCTTGAGATTTACGCAACTTGTCTTTGATTCGATTTTGAGCAATTTTAGTCTGTAATTTGTTGAATTTCATATTGTGTGAATTACGCATCCGACTTTTAACTTTTGGTTCCACAGTTTTCGGTTTAATTTTTTCCAACTTTTCAGCCAGTTCAGGATAAAGTTTTGCAATTGTAGAAGTGCCTTCATTTGATGGGGTTTTAGCCGGAGCGTAGCCACCAGGACTCTGTGGCACCGATTTGAAATCTGTATTAGGACTAGGTAAGCTGCTACTACTATTTGATAAAATACATGGAGCTTCCGCCACTGGATCCGAGAACGCGTATGGATCATATGGATCGTCTATGTTAACACTGATATTCTCCGTTTTAGGTTTCGGAACACTAACAACACTTTTCTTTACGTTAAACTTTGTCTTGACGCGATCACCGAACGACAGTTTAGAATCCTTATTTCCATTTTTATTATCTTTTTCCTTTTTCGGTTTTCTTTCTTTCTTCGGCAGCATTCCCAATACTTGCATGTGGTTGTTACAATAACTGAAAAAGAGAAATCACTAGACTTTTATAAGTATTTCTAATTAATTTAATGCCATCAGATCAGTATTACACATAAATTATTAGAGGTTCATTATTAGGGAAATACTCAATGACATACCTTATGATACAGCGCGCACGTGCTAACCATTCGGCCACCCAACCCCTGTGTTTATAAGAAAACACACTCTAATGACGTGTTTTGTTTGAATTGTGATAGGGGTTAGATGGCCGAGTGGATAGCATGTGTGCGCTGTATCATAAGGTCTGTCATTGAGTTAACTTGCATGGTTTGATTTTTCTGGTTGTACGTGACAAGGATTATGGTCACCAGTTCGACCTTGTGGGTTTTCTCCAGTTCCCTCCACTGCTAAAGATCTCTACGCACAAGCGAATTATGGACATAAAATTGAACCATATGTTAGTCCCGAAATGACCTGGTTTGTGTTGAATAGACATTAAACCAATTTATCTCCCTCTCTCTGCATCGAACAGACGGCAGTATTACTGTCTATTCTTCTCAAGGTTCTTTAACATGCATACCAATGACATATCATCATATGTTATTTTGATTAGATATACATTGTAAAAACTTACATTCTTTCTTCATTTTTAGGTATGGGCTGTGTGCACATCTGATTACTTGACTTGGCCACATAACCACACCTCTTGAAGGGCGCCGTAAAATCCTCAAGGATGTGGCGGACACAGAAAGCGTAGCCATTTAATCGCCTCTGGTTACACACTTTAGTGCTAAAGGAGCATAATGGTTTATTATCTACGCTGGAATAATGAATGTTCTTCCCTTCAAACATGGCATGTGTACACGTTGTACACTGACACATTGGTTAACGCTCGTTTTGATAAAAATAACACCCAACCTGAAATCAGAAAAATAAAATCATCAAATAATGCTCATACATAATATTTCAAAATTAAAATAGTTTCACATGTAAGGACACGAAATGAAAAGTGGTTTATGTCCTACTGTTCTACTGCCAATTGGCTAATGTAGACAAGCATACATGTATGCCATATACATGTCGTGTGCTGTGTGGGGAATTTTGCCTTGACAGTTGCAATACAGCCTATTTTTTTTTAATCCCAACTATGTTTTTTTTTACTTGCATGCTAATGTGAAACAAGGGACATCAGTTTTTCATCCCATCCAAATGACTATGTCCCTTGCCAGGCCCTTTGTTCTGCACCACTGACAATGGGGAACCACAGAGGAAAATCCTGACAAACATTCACAGCCAAGCCAACACCATGAGGTCGTGCTCACTTCATGCCAGATTACTGGTTGTGGTATTGCTATTCAATGTTTGTTATATGTTTGTTTTGGTCTTTTATATAATAATTATTAAGCTTATTCTATTTAAATTACATGTAGCTTAATCGAAACAACTAATAATATTCAAAAATAAATATTAATGAAAGCGAGAGTTTTCCTCAATTTTATCATTATGACTGCAGATATCTAACCTTACCTCCGAAAAGCCTGTTAATATAGGCCTAATATTCATGTCGTGCTAGAGTGCTCCTAGCTAGAGGCACTATTTTAACTATTTAGTTTGTAATATGTTTTCATGAGTTTTTGCATATTTTCACCAATTTTCACTATCCTTGATACAGAAATAAAGTTCAGGGAATATAATTCCAAGATAAAAATGTCTTAATTCTAGGAACGAAGAAATCCTAAATTGATAAAACAAACTGGAACAGGGAGTAGGTGGGGGGGGGGAACACTAACTTACTAAGCCTTGCGCTACATTTGCATGCCTGGTTTTACACCTCTAATCTATATTAAGCCTTAAAAAGCAAATACAACATTTTTTACAAATAATATTATCTCATTAAATTTCACTGGAGAAGTTCTAGTTTGAATTTACATCTAACCATTGTTAAAAATAGGCTAAACTGTCAACCTGAAAACATTGGACATTCCTAAAATTTCTGACATTTGCTATCGTTTCAGGGAGTTTTCAACAAAATAAACTCAAATCCAGACCGAATTTATGGAGGAAAAAAATATGTAGCTATTCAAGTAGCTCAAGAATTAATGGTCTATAATAGATCAACCGATATTTAGGAAATAAACAGAGCTTTTCATTTCTATGGGGCTGGATCCGAGACTGATGGAAATTGAATGAGAAAAGACGGAAGTGAATTAAATATTGTTTTATGTCTTTTGTTTGGCAATATTTTCGATGAAAACGAGCATTCTACCGTTTATTTTCTGGGCTAGTTTGTTCCAATGTATTCAATTGCACAAAGGGACTCGAACATTTAACAGAATTGTAGCATTTTGGGGAAAATAAAGTGGATTTTTAATTTGTAAACAAACCGATTCCATTTCGAATCATTCCCGTCAAATTTTTCATCCCAATAAAAATTCAATTTATTTTGATTTTGGTCAATTTATTTGATTTAAATACATAATATCTGTTGCAGGAATTGTTTATTCTTGATAAATATTATAGAAAGAGGCAGATTGGTGGAAATTGGGGGCAATTAAAAAGCATTTATTTAGTATTTTTTGAAGCCGTGAATGCGTGAAATCACGCAAAATTCAGCTCTCTGTTTGACGTGTTATCCCAGAAAACCCAGGTCACGATGCGCCTAATAATATCACACCGCGGCTTTCGCACACATCCAGGTTTCAAAATAAGCCCTTACCTTTCGCATTTTTCATAGATATCGCCTAGAATTTACGACAAGTTTTATGTTTTTCATCTTAAAGGCCACAACAAAATGGCCGACCATATCCTGCGTGAAAACTATGCAGATTATTTATTGAGTCGCACCAAACAAAAGGTACTATATGGTGATATTTGGTCGTGTCGTATTTGCTTGGCCCGTGTATAAAGCCTATGCTGAACGTAACCCGACATTATGGCATATTTAGAGACAGAATGGCCTAGATTTCACATTCTGATTCATTAAATTAATTTTAGGGACGATTTTAAGTTAAAATATCATATTAAAAATAACGCGTATTTATTTCACACATGCCTCCGCGAAGAAAATGGATCTTGGAGTATGGCCATTGCACATGTTCAGCTGTCTTAAGAATTCCTTTCCAGCCATTTTGTGTCTATTTTGTATTCATAATAAAACGATTAAGAGACCCCAAACGTGGGGTAAAAACTTGAAATACATTACTACTAGATGTGGTAGCATGAAGTAGTGCCGACAAGCTAGCCATGACAGCCCTTGAGGTAAAACGAGCAACCCCAATCACAGCGTCGACCAAGCTACAATTTCTAAATATAGTAACCCTAGCCATGTTGAAGTGGTCTTTAAAAACGTTAAATTTAAAGTAGTTAGAAGTTATGAATCTCCTTCAAATATTTATCATATATAGAAAACATATTCTTCTTTAGCACTGTGGTAGTAGAAATTTTATTTATTTAGTTTCTTAGAAGATATTTTCTCCCGAAAATTTACTAAATTAGGACACGGGGCCGGTGGTTATATTCCGAGCACGAGACCTGCATCTTGCAATTTGATTGGCTAAAACCACAAGAGCTGTTTGATATTCAGTAGCTGATTGGCTAAAAGACATGAAATCTCAGAGCGGTAAAAATACCGCAGGTGTTTGAGGTCTGTGTTTTCGCGAATAATTCCATTGATAAAATACTCGAATTATTGTACCGCTATTTTTTTACTACGAACGTCAGATTTGTGAATAAACGATAAATAGATTAATCTCTTGCTTTATATATTATAAACCGTGGAAGCCTTGGTACCTTTGTTTTTCGAAGCTAGACCCTGGAACAAGAAAAGATGAGTAAAGTTATGTTATTTTGCATGCATTTTTAAATTATTTTTTTTAAAAATAAAATAACACTCACCGAAAGTAAATTAATTCAAAATTCTTACCGAACTGATGAAAACCCCAATTTAAACCGTACAACTAACTTCTTTATAGACATGTTTTTATGGGATGCTAAATTTATTAAAAAGATCTACGAACCAGGGGGGGGGGGGGTAAACCAAAGCCCAAACCCCCCAATAAAACCGTCATTTTTATTTCGTTCCCAAGATTATACACCAGGGACAGGTTGCTCAAAGCTCCGTTATCTTTTTAACGATCCGTTAACTTTAATGATGAGAAAGATTGTTGCTGGAAATAAAGACCCCAAACAGTCTGTGGTACAAATTTTCCCTACAGATTTATGGTAATATTTGTAAAGGAAAAAATGAAGTATTCTATAGTGTTTTCTGTAGTAAATTTAACGCAAACAACACGTTACCAAGATATGTCCGTTAGAGTTTAACGGATCGTTAAAATAATTTAGTTTTGAGCAACCAACCCCAGAAGGATAAGGTTCGTCATTCCAACCTGAGGGGGGGGGGGGGCTCCGGTTCCTACGTTTTCTCCCAACTGCTATTCTAAATAAGTCCCCTTCGCGCAAGCGAATTGTTGAAATAAAATTATAATACCCGACCCGACCCTCTCTCTCCTCTCCCACCACGTACCCCTCTCTTCGACGCCAATCTCGGTTTTTCGTCCCAACCGACTCTTCATTAGCCCAGTCGGAGCTGAATAACTGTGCCAGGCGCAGTCCTGAATGACTAATTACATGGGGAAACGAGGTCGGAAATGACTGCCAGTCTATTAATAGCATTTGTCGTTTGTACAAAAATTAAATTAATCTAAATATTGTTTTGTTAGTTTAAATAACAGAAAATCGTAACAGATAATAAAATCGAAAGACATATCAAAAAAATCACAAATTTTTCTTTTTTTCTTTTAGAATTGTTTTGGAGTTGCTTCCCTTGGTACAACATTCATAACCAATAAAGTTCCCGTGAAAGAAGAAAGAGAGAGAGAGAGAGAGAGAGAGAGAGAGATAGATAGGGTTTAACGTCCACACGGCACAAACTAGGTCATTTCGGGAGTAACTCACGGTTCAATTTTATTCAATAATTCCCTTACGCGTGGGGGTCTGTCGCAGTAGGAGGGAATCGGAAGACCCGGAGAAAACCCACAAGGTTTGGTAGGCGACCCTACACCTCGTTTATTATTACATTATATAATTTATATACACTATCATTGGACTATAACATCCCTAAGGTTTTTCATATTTCATGTATCTTATTGTAATATGCATTATGATAAATAACTTTATGTAACGAAATGAGATGAAATGGGGTTTAACGTCCTACTGTTCTGCTCCTAAAATTGGCTAATGTAGACGGGCATACGCCATACAGTGTGCTATGAGGGAAATTTTGCCCGGGCAGCGGTGCTACCACCTACTCTTATATCTAATTCCAACTGCCAATGGATCTTTTACGTACACGCAAATGTGTACACGGGACCTCGGGTTTTATTCCCATCCGAACTAGTAGACAGCTGTCCTTGTCGGGCCCTTGACAAGGTGAAACTACATCGGGAAATCTGAATGAACTTTCTCGACCCAGCGTCTTACCCACTTAAACACGTGATCCCTTTTTATGTAAAAGAGAAGACTTAAAGATAAAAGAGTTGATCATTCTTGTTATAATAATTAAAAAATAGACGATAAAAATAGAAATATTGAATATTTAATTCAAATTACTTCATGCTGCGTCAAATTACCACTGTTTGTAGTTTTGACAAGATATGTGCATAGTGGTAGGTAACCAGGACAGTGGTATTATTTTTAAATTAATTTTTTGAATGACGAACGGTTCAAATCTAGTTAAAATCTCGAGTATCCGATGCCATCGTTAGCTTATTACGGTCTTGTTTTGTTAATAAATGTCTGTCTAATTGCACCCGGTTTAACTGAGGTATACCCCTTTATAAGCCTCTATGATTCCTTTCTACCGGTTGAACAGGGGATATATTATAATATAATAATATATATGATTGAGGTTGGTCTATTGAGTAGGGTAGAATAATAATACAATAACATTATTAAATACACATTAGCCAATCAGATTTATCCATTTTCATGCGGACAGATTATTGTGACGACAGGCCCGGGTTGGTGTATTATGTTGTGGTTGTCGGAGGAGATGGGGGGGGGGGGGTGCATGCCCCCTTCCTTTAATTAGACTGACGATAACTTTTCTTTTCTAAATAACTGTTTTTTAATCAAAATAATGCTGTTTAGATGGGGAAATAAAACCAATTAAAATGGGCTAAATCAAATTTCTGTCTAGTCGTTTAGATGGAACAAAAAACCGAGGTCCCGTGTACACAATGGGGTGCACGTTGGAATTTGATATAAGAGTAGGCCACAGTGCCGCTGCCCGGGCAAAATTTCCCTCATTACACACTGCAAGGTGAATGACCGTTTTCATTAGCCCAGTTCGCAACAGAAAAGTGGAACGTTAAACCCGATTCGTTTCATTTCCAAAGAATAGATCATTAACATCTGGATGTAATATATTATCCAAAATACATTTTTTTTACACATTTTACACACGTGTGGACAAAAACAAAAGAGTAGCATAACTTTGCCACGCCCGTCTTGTATTCAGGAAGCCTTCCGCGTGTTTCTATATATCTATAGAATTTTTAGGTGTAACATGGCACCCATTTCTTTGCATAATGTCGGATGACATGACCAGGGCTAATAATTATATCCTTATATCATTCCTGTTGGGTTTTTTTTCTAAAATATAAAATTTCTCACGATTATAGTCAACGCTAATATGTCGTGCCTAAATTGATTATTTTAACATTTAAAGGGGCTAAATCGCTAACATTTTGGACCTAGAAATTGTCAAAAGTGGGTCTCAACGCATATAATACTGTAATATGAATGTATATAAACTGATTTACATTCAATGGTTTCCTTTTTTACCAAATTTCAAATCAGTTACGTTCGGCGAAATAAGCCATGTAGTCTTAATCTTGTGCAAATTTCTATATAGCGCCTGGTTAGTCCAGTCAATATACGCCGTATGGTATGTTGCAATATGTCTAGCCTCGCTCCTTAAGTCTCTTATTAAAACTGGAGCTAAAGCACACTATGGTACACGACTCGTGTACCAATGTTAAAAAAAATATTTTATCTAAAACATCGGATATCAGAAGCTTATCTTTTCCCGATAAGTTTACATCATCAATGTTGATTTAAAGTGGCCAAAAATTTGTGTTTTCGATGTTAAAGATTTAAGAGGATTTTGAGTTACGGACTTAGGTCCTAAGATACCTCCCCGAGCTCAAACTGTGTGATTTAAGGATGTATTTGGAAAATGAAATGGGGTTTAAGGTCCTACTGTTTTGCTCCTAAACTGGGCTAATGAAGACAGGTTAAGCCGTACAGTGTGCTATGAGGGAAATTTTATCCAGGCAGCGGCGCTACAGCCTACTCTTATATCGTAGCATCCGAACGACTAGACGACTGTCCTTGTCAGGGCCTCCGCCCTGCATCACTGAGAAACCACATCGAAAGTATGGATAAACTTTCTCGGGCAATGCAGGGCTCGACCTCCAGGCGGATGTATTTGGACTAAAAAAACATATTCAAACTAATTTGTCTATTACAATGTTGCTTTAAATCAACCTCAAACCATTTTCATCTATGTTTATCAGCAAATCAAAGATAATGTAATGTTAGTTTGAATTTATCGTTAGTCGCTGGCTGACAGGGAAACAAATGTTGGGCAAATGTTATGCAGGAAAAACAAATAGTTCGTCTCAATATAAGTGCAATCAATGCTGTTGGTCTCAGCGACTAAATGAATTAATGAGGTAAACCAAAAATGACAAAATAGAAGGGAAAATCCCAAATATTTAACATATTGTATGAATATACATGTATTTCTATGTCTTGTTCACATCCCATGCGTCTATCTACTTTCCACATATATATCCAAATTTCCATACTTTTATTGGAAATAACTACCCGATAAATACTTTCGTGGGATTGTATACATGTAACACTATAATAGTGAATAACAGAAGATCTCAGTTTAGTAAATATAAAGGATTTAATTACATGAGAAACACATCTACATAATACAGCAATACAGGTACTTAAACTATAAGAACTAGGCTACGACATAATATTAAATCTACTAGTCTTCTACAGGAACACATCTACATAATACAACATTTACTATTCTGCCCCTCCGCCAAGGCAGCGGCTGGGCATAGGTGAGTCCATACCCCCCCCCCCCCCAAGACTTTCTTCTCCCCCAGCTCCTCGCTTACTAACTGCCAGTGAATTACTCAATTATATACCATAGGGATAGAGATAAGGCACATAGTCATATCTGCAATTGTTTCTTTTATCTCGTCACGGCATGTGCATAAACATTTGAAGTCGTGTGGATATTGTACACAAATCATGTATAGCTTGTAATGGACATATTGAATTAATTAGATTTAATATTATCTTGCCATGCCAAAAGTTTAAATAGAGGTGAATGTCAAAATCATCCATTGTCAAAACTAGCAGAGTTCATTAAGTTCTATGCACCTAAATGATTACTGTGTTACATATAGCCTTTTTAAGAAAACAAAATTAAAATACCCTCGCCTTACAATCCCCCGGGATGGATTTAATCTGACTTAAAACAGACACATCAATTATGTTCGCCAAAACCAAAACTACAATACGCCATATGTTATGAGGAAAAGTTTGCCCGGAACAGCTGTGACACTCTTGAGTTCGGACGGCCAAATCGTCTGGGTGACTAGGCAGGACTGACTTGTTATTACAGAAGACTTCAAACTCTTTTCTGTTCTTTGAAGATAGCTTTATATGTTACAATAATATATATTTTACAACTTCGAGACGGCTATAGTTCTATAGGTATTTGGATGTTAACCACAAATAAAACCTATTATGTCCATCCTGGCTATTTCGCCCAACCGTCTCCCCGGGAAAACGCGCTCGTCTAATTTATATAAAAAGGTGAGGGGCGTCAACTATCAGGGCGGATCCTTGACCATATTTGGCAGGTGTGGCATAAGAGCAGGCCGTTACGTCAACCCTAATTTTATGAAATTGGGCTAATTTGTACTGTACCAACCTCTGACCAGGGGCCTGTTTCACGAAATTTTAACTAAGATAAAATCCGATTTTAGTAATTCGATTGGATAGTATTAGATTGATTTTAGCGCTTAGCCAATCAGATTTAAGTAGGCCCTATGTACTAAAATTTGGATTTTGTCTTAAGTTAAAATTTCGTGAAACAGGCCCCTGATGTCTGATCATTAACGTAATAGGGTATCATTTTTAACTAACAATGACACAACAGTATATAGCCCTCTTTCAGAAATAGCTGGTAGCAGGAACCGTGAGTCAGGTCTAGAAAGATAAGGAATCTTGCAACTGTAGTCTTCTAACGAATTCCAACTACCAATTGTTCGTTTACGTGTACACGGGGCCACGGTTTTCTTCTTATCCAAACGACTATGAAGGGGTTGGCTGAATGGTTAGCGTGCGTGCACTGTATTATAAAGCCTGTCATTGAGTCAACTGGCGCGGTTTTGAGTCAACTGTCCAACCACGTGGGTTTTTTCCGGGTCCTCTGGTTCTTCCCACTGCTAGAGACCGCTACGGTTGTACGTGGCAAGGAGTGTGATCGCCTGTCCAGCATCGTGGGTTTTCTCCGGGCCCCCCGGTTTCCGCCCAATGCTAAATACCCCTACGCGCAAGTGAGTTATTGAAATAAAACTAAAACCATATGTTAGTCCCGACATGGTCTAGTTTGTGTCGAGTGAACATTAAACCAAATTTCTCTCTCTCTTTATCAGTGACACGAGTGAGATGTCTGGTTAATTAGATAAAGGATGACTAATATCGTTAGTATGATTATTATCTACATCAAAAATTGAACACACCCTTTCAGATCTAGAAATGAAAAAATGAAATGAAATGGGGTTTAACGTCCTACTGTTATGCACCTAACCTGGGCTAATGGAAGACGGGCATACGCCATACAGTGTGCTATGAGGGAAATTTTGTCCCGGCAGCCGCGCCACGGCCTACTCTTATATCGAATTTCAACTGCCAATGGGTCTTTTACGTCCCATCCGAACGACTAGACAGCTGTCCTTGTCAGGCCCTCCGTTCTGTATCACTGAAAAGTGGAAACCACGCCAAAAAATCGAGATAAACTTTGTCGGCCAATGCAGGGATCGAGCATTCGACCCCCATGCTAGCGAGCCAACGCCTTACCCACTTAGCCACGTGACCCCCCCCCCCCCCCCTCAGATCTAGAACAGGGTCCGTTATCTACTTACATCATAGTATAACGACATATTTCATGACCTAAAGATAAAAACGTACTGTGTACCAGCTACTCGACCTTGCAACGATGTTTATAACACCCATATTTAATAGCTCTATTAAAGGACACGTGGCCATATTCCTTGGAACTTTAAAATAGACGAAAATGGGTCTAAAATATTAATGTAATATGAATGTATATAAAGTGATTAAATTTCTTTTTTTTAATAACAACATTGTTTTTTTCATAACAAATATAGACTAGAATCTATTTGATAGCCATCAGATAAAAACGAGCCGACGTTAAACCCCATTTCTATCCCTCTCTCTTTTTTCAGATAAACACCATACTGTGAACTATTTAAATTTATATTCGACCTTCCATGGGTGGCCAAATCTACATTATTGCATAGAATTTAAGCTAGAATACTAGTTTTATAAACAATAGTTTTATTCAGGATATCAGGATGGGATTGGGGAACAAGCATGGTTTGTATTTGTGTACCCCGCCTCCCCACTTCCTGAGTTCGATTTTCATGATATAACATAAATTAATATACAAAAGATAAATCTGTCTATTGCAGGTCTTTCTTTAGGTCTTACATGTTATATAAACTATTAATTAGATATTTTTTTAAAATGGCAAAATCAGGTGGTGAGAAAAAGGTTTGCCTTTATTTTCATGTAAATAAATTGCATCCTTCTTCATCTACAAATTTTCTGTTGCTAAATTTAATTTAATTCTGAAAACCTGCGTCTGAGATATATCTATCCTACTTTAATACCATCTTGTCAATTAACTTTTGAAATTCTTTTTAATCCGCCAAATTTCCTTGCTAAGGCAGTAGCCATGTACACATACCATGCTCTTCGGGAAAGGGGTGTACCTGTCTCTTAGTATCTGCTGAATGCTCTTTCCCCATTTGATCATCATACTCTTATGTACACCGATATACTTTTACTACATATGTTGATTTTTGTATACTGTTCTTAATGGACGTAATATGCAAATAAAAAAGTTGAAAGTTGTCACCTATCAAAATGTGCCTTAGGGCCAGCAGACCCTTAATCAGGCATTGGAAACACAGTATGGAAAACACTGTAGTCTATTACGACCTTGAAAACCCAACAGATGAATGACAGGGCCTTTAAGCGTGATTCAAACGTCACGAGCGAGACCTTAAAAACAACTTTTAAAAAATTCAGATTACATAATCACGTGCTTTCTCTTTTTTTGTTTACGAGAGCATTACTCTACCGCCAACGTCTTTTCATAAATATACAGTCATGATTTCGATAAAGAGCTAACAGTTCTAGTTACAATAGTTAAAAAAGATGATAAAAGAACAAAATTTGGGTTTAACGTCCACTCGACACAAACTAGGCCATTTAGGGAGCGGGACTAACACATGGTTCAGTTTATTTTCAATAATTCGTTTGCAATGGGAGGAAACTGGGGCCTGTTTGACGAAATTTTAACTTAAGATAAAATCCAAATTTTAGTACATACTCAAATCTGATTGGCTAAGCGCTAAAATCAATCTAATACTATCCAATCGAATTACTAAAATCGGATTTTATCTTAGTTAAAATTTCGTGAAACAGGCCCCTGGATGGCAGACGACCCCAATGTTTAAACTCTAATGTCCCATTTCTTCACTTTCAGCGTAGTTATGACCGTTTGAAGAATAGTGTAGCCTCGATTGCCACTGCTACCATTGATACGATAATAAAAAAAAGTCTCGGTTATCCATTTTTAATTAAAGTATCAACTGAGAATCATGTCTAAATCCGTTGAAAATCAACACCATCCGACCGCCTTAAAAGTTGATTACGGACTTGCTATGTAAATGAATGTTTTATTAATGATTTATATAACATTTGAGGCTAATCGAAAGATTGACGTTACCCCCATTGCATAATGCATGTTTAAACATACATTATGCAAGAGCTAAATCTGCCTATTGCAGGTCTTTCTTTGGGCATGAAATGTTATCTAAATAATTAATAAGACATTAATTAACTTATCTAGACCATAATCAACTCTCGATGTCAACGCTAGCTTAGGATATTTACTGGATTAGAACCCCATTTGCTGCTCAACTTCCATTCATGATTTAATCATGAATTGGATAATCGAGACTTTCGGTTTTTTTTATCGTACCGACTTGTAATGATGATCTAGGCTAGGCCGAAAATTAAATCGCTAAAATCTCGGTTCAGAGTAGATCAATTTGACTGAAATTTTTAGCATAGAGAGATTCCCTTTATAATATTTAGTTTTGAACTATTATAGCGAGAACTGACAGCTCTTTATCTAATCACCCATAACTGAATCAGAATGAATAATTGATGTAGAACATTGTGCTAAAGATAGTTTTTTCCCTTCGGTTTTCAAGACTTCGGTTTGCAACGAGCATAGTTAATTTCTCTACGACAATAGGGAAAATGTTTGCTTTTTGCCCCAGGAATCCACACACTCTCTCATTAAAGGGACAATAACACTCTAGCTGGCTTGAAAGGTCCAGAAAAAAATTAGCCTTATTCTAACTTCGAGATGTTTAAGTGTCCTACCTGTTGTGTAAATTATCCATTACTTCCTATTTTACTTGTCCAGAGGGTTCGGAAATATGTTTAAATCCAAGTTTCATTTGAAAGTGTTTACGTAAGGCCTTTCAAATCATACCGTTGAATTTTCCCAATTTTTTCAATTAGGTGTGTTAATATGAAATTTGTATCATCAATTAATTGAAATATTGTAAAATAGTACAATTTGATCAGAATAAATTTTGAGACATATTATTAAGTTACAACAAGAGCGGTATTAGGGCTTTAAGATTAAGATTAATTTACCTGACAAAATAAGTCATGTTTCAACTCGACAGATGTTTAACGATGTTTCACAATGCCGGTGAAATATTTTGAAATTTATTGTATTGTGCAACAATGCGAGAGAGTGAGAGAGTGTGTGTGTGAGAGAGAGAGAGAGAGAGAGAGAGAGAGAGAGAGACAGAGAGAGAGGATGGGGGTGGGGGTAACCTACTCAACACATACGAGGTCATTTTTTCCAACAATTCACTTGTATGTAAGACTATTTACCGGTTGAGGGTGTGGGTAGGAGGGGATGCTCTGGCATTGTAGTTGAGGGTGTCCCTTGCTCCTCTACTGAGACAGAGACATATTTTAATATTGTGACTTCTTATGATCGGTTAAAACTTAAGGATACATTAAGTACGGCCTATAAAAGCTCTAAAATAGATAATGTAAAATGGAAATATTCATTCATATTACTTCATTCTGAGCCAAGTTATCACTGTTTGCAGTTTTGACAAGATGTGTGCATGGTGGTAACCCGAGCACTGATATATTCGACACTTAGCTTTCCCATTTTTAAATTAAATTTTTAAAAAGCAAACCATTCTAATCTAGTTAAAATCTCGAGTATACGATGCCATCGAGTGTTGATTATGGTCCTGTTTTGTTAATAAATGTGTAATGAATAGTTTATGTAACTTTTTATGGTCAAAGATATTTCTCATAAACTGTGTTTGAAAGTTGAGTACATTTATTCTAAACTTCTGAGAATGCTTTGTGAATGCCTCGCCCTTGAATAACTTTAGAATGTGTATCTGAACTCATATCTGTCCCTTTTACAGGTGAAATACCAACATTAATCCCAAACCTGCCACAGGTCACACACACACCCTTAATCTGGTATGATATTTCTCAGAATTTTCCATTGTTATTTCAAATCTTGTGTAATACCGGATACCTTAAAATATGTGAAAATAAACATTCAATGAATTCCACAAAACGTCACAGGGATGGGCTAACATTGAGGAAATCAGATATCAGATTCAATTTTAAATGACCCCCCGGCGATTGTAAGTCCTTTTTTTTAAAGGGAGCTATTGACCATTAAATGAATAGTATGAAATGAAATGGGGTTTAATGTCCTACTGTTTTGCTCATAAACTGGGCTTATGAAGACGGGCATACGCCATACAATGTGCTATAAGGAAATTTTGCCCGGGAAATCTGGATAAATTTTCTCGGCCAATGCAGGGACCGAACATCCGACCTCCAGACTAGCGAGCCAGCGTCTTACCCAATTAGCCACGTGATCCCCTATGATTGTTGCTAGGTGGAATGTTAAAATTATAAATCCGTTGATGTTTATGCCAAACGTGTAAAGCATCAACGAAGAAGATGTTTTTCGTCTAAATAATAGCAATAAGATGAAACAGAAGTAAAATGTACACTGAACAAATAAAGGAGTTGGATTATACATTGTCTTAATTCAGAAATTACATGAATGAAAGTTAAAAATTACATGAATAGAAGTGAGAAGTTAGACGAAAGCATTTTAGAATTTTGAATCTGTTATTCGCCATAAGTATGGATGTAACTTTCACAATGCCCACATTATCCATGTTAAAATCAATGTAATCCGTATTGCAATCACCGTTACCTGGTTTAATTACCTTTCTAACTTTACCTGTAGATTAAAATAAATATCACATTAATCTATACATGTACCCAGAATAGCCACGAGGTTAGACTGACCATACTATACTCATTGTCACGTACAAGCTGGAACCGAAAACAAGCCACATTAATCTACACATGTACCCAGAGAAACCCACGGGGTAAGACTGGTCATACTACTCATTGTCACGTATACAAGCTTGGAACCGAAAACTGACTAAATTACAGACCTTGCGATCTAACGCGTACAAGCTAGACCTTTGAGACCCCTACGCCCAAGCAAATTAATGGAATAAAATTGAACTAAATGTTAGTCCCGAAATGACCTGGTTTGTGTCGAGTGAATATTAAACTGTTTCTCTCTCTCCCTTTCTCTCTCCCTTTCTCTCTCTCTCTCACTCCTCAACATTCATGCAGGCCCGTATCCAGGGGGGGAGGGGGCACGGGGGGCAACTGCCCTCCCAATACTGAGTCTTCCCCCACCAATATCACAAGAAAACAAATCGAGACTTTTTTCAGTATTTTCAATATTGTTTTGGCAGGGCATCTGCACACTACCTGGCACGACTGGCACATTACTAGTTCATATAACTAGTGTTTTAAATGTAATATTCTACGCTCCAATTGGCCTTTACCGCAAATACCTATGCTGCGAAAAAATTCATGCATATACCCATGCTAGTTTGCCCTCCCAAAAACATCTTTCCCCCCCCCCCCCAAAAAAAACCAAAAAAAACCCCCAACAACTTCCTGCCTACGGGCCTGCATTCATGTGGAAATATTTGTGGTAGAATGTGTAATCACGAGATAAATACTGGGTTGTTTATTTCATAAATATTTACATAATATGAGGAAAAATACAACATAATAAATATATCAGATCTATGGTGGCTGTTATCTTCTGTAATAGTTAGTGCAGGGGGACTGCGCCACATATGATTTACAAAAAGGGCAAATACAACGACAAGACATCATACTCCGAAACAGCAAACGAAACAAACAATAAAACAACAATTCAAAAAAGAGTGAATGGATCCGGGGGCTAGCCGTAAGCGTCCACTGCGCTGTACAGTCCCGGGTCTGAAGCAACTCAGACTTCACTCAAGATTGAACATATTGACTCGTACAAGAAAACGCACAAACAACCCAACACAATGAAGCAAATAAAATGTAGACCGCCTCGGGAGGCAGTCGTCTGCTAACTGAATGGTGTGACGTAAATACGTCGTAATGTTATCAATGACGTCAATAGAATTTCTTAACAAAAAGGGCGATAATCAAGATTTAATAATGCTAAAAGCTATGAGTTTAAACAACCAATTAGAATTTTTAAGTTGTATAATTGCACAAAACATAATACTAAATACCCCATACAAGCAATGCAAAACAGGAATGTAGAAGAAAGCATACAATGTAAGTGTATTTATGAAGTAATAAAATAATAACAATAAGGGCGATAATCATAAACTGTGTAAAGTTTACATTATAAATATATTTATATATTCTTAACCATGCCAATATAGCATAACTTAGATAAGTAAAAAGAAATCCTATGCTCCAACTGGGCCAACAGCGGCATTACGGCCTACTTCTTGAAATGAAATGGGATTTAATGTCCTATTATGCACCTAACCTGGGCTAATTGAAGACGGGCATACGCCATACAGTGTGCTATGAGGGAAATTTTTGCCCGGGCAGCGGCGCTCCGGCCTACTCATATATCGAATTCCAACTTCCAAGGGATTTTTTTACGTACACTCCAATGTGTACACGGGACCTCGGTTTTTCGTTCCATCTGAACGACTAGGCAGCTGTCCTTGCCATGCCCTCCTTCTGCATCACTGACTACTTCTTAATATCGAATTCCAATGTGATACATCGGAGTTTGGGATTTTATCCAATCCGAAAGACTAGACAGTCGTCCACTGACATTTGGAAAACCACGGCGTAAAAACCTAAATGAACTTCCTCGGACAACACGGGGGGGGGGGGGCGAACTCTCTGAAAATGATATGGGGTAACGAGGCGCCATTTGCATTTTTTGCTATATTATGTAGGGTTTTATGGTCGAGAGAGAGAGGGGGTGTGTGTGTGAGAGAGAGAGAGAGAGAGAGAGAGATATTAAGGAAAAGAAACATTACAACAAAATGACATAATTGATCCCAGGAAGACTATGTAAATCATTATAGCCAGATTACATAATTGGTCTATGAACATTGATTGATCTCATTATTCATGTATTGACCATTTCCAAACTATACCACTATACCAGGAAGACTATGTAGATTAACGTCGTGTATTATATTATATACTTTTAACCTTTTGTATGATACTTAATATTATTTATGATCGATTGTCATGGGCTTCGCGTTTTTATCCTTTTCGACAGACTAGCCAGCTGCCCTGCACCACTCTGACAAGGGAAACCACGCCGTAAAATACCAAGGAATTTTCTTTGATAACACGGGGAACGAACTCACTGAGCCACCAAACTAATCCCACAAAGATGACATCTACCAATCCAGAAGCAGAAGAGACCATCTACCAAACGATATGTTTTTTATTAAATAAAAGGAAAAACTTCCCTCTAAACCAAATCCATGGCCTAAGGCCAAAAATGGAAAGATTGCAAAATCATATTCTAAAAAAACAGGAAGCAGCTTCGGCTCTCCTATGTCTTGTCTGCGATATCACTTAAGTGGAAGCAGACGTTTAACACCAAAAAGAAGAAGAAGAACTGAGCCACCGTCACTCCATACTCCTCGCAGTGTTTCGTGTGATTGTAGACTGTAGAGCTAATCCCACGGAGACTTCTTGGGCTATTGTTTCAGGAATATGCCGTCACTCCAAAGATGGCATAAAGTAACAAGGCGTCATTTCCATTTGTTTGCTATATAAATGTTTAATTAAATTTCCCATGACTAAATCCTCGCCAATGTGTACTATAATTCGTGATTTAATATTTAATAAGGAAAACAAAATCAAAATAATAACGCTAGATAATTTCCGGCCTGGAGTCAATCGGCTTTAAAACAGGCCTACCAAAACATTTTCGCGGAGAACAAAATGGCGGAATCGAGTGGAATAATTGAACTATGTTTTGATCGTTAATCCTATTAGAAATCCACTTTTCACAATATTGTAGCATGAAAGTATTTAGTGTAGAGCTAAAAGTGGTGCAGTGGGACTTTAATATACAGAGAAAATTGACAAATTTAAATTTACGTTATTGCCATTTGAAGTTTACAGTACATGTAGTTTCTATTCGGGGGTTGGGATGGCCTATAGTGGTCTAGGGTGCCGCGCTTCGACCTCTAGCTGGCCGACCACCTTTGGCTTGCGGCTGTGGTTTCGAGCCCTGGTGTGAGCGTATGTGGCATGGAGATAGGGGCGCCTTCTCAACCTCGTAGATTTCTTCCGGCACTCCGGATTTCCCCCACTGCTAAAGACCCTACCTGCAAGCGAATTATTGAAATGAAATTAAACCATATGTTAGTCCTGAAATGACCTAGTTTTGTTGAGTGGACGTTAAACCCCATTTCTCTCTCTCTCCCTAGTTCATATTCACTTCACACAACAATCTTTATCTGCTTAAGATCACCAAAGTAATAATAATTATGTAATCTTTATCTTACAAGCCGGTATCATTCTTCTAGAAGGTTCTTTCTGACCCTTGACCCTTGACCCTGGTTATTCATACAATAAAAACAAGTCATTACATAAAAAATACCACAAATTTGGGGCCTTTGAGATATTCAAACTATTTGTTGTTTTTTTAGGCCATTAAAGATACATTCTTACGAAAATATTTATAGTTTGATTATTTCCAATAAAAGTATGGCAGAATAACTTTGAACTTTGTAGAATAATTTTGAATTTTGTAGAATAATTTTGAATTTTGTAGAATAATTTTGAATTTTGTAGAATAATTTTGTAAATATTTTTTTAAAAATCCTCGATTTTTTATTCTCGTATCTAATTTTTAATTTTGGATTTTGTAGAATAGTTTTGAGTTTTGTAAATTTGTATTACAACTTTCTATTAATTTTTATCATTATTTGTCTTTAATTTTGTAAATTAATTTTAATAAAAAATTCCGCGAATTTTTTTCTCGTAAATTAGCCTTTTAAAATTACGAAAGTGAAGATGAGAAATGTTTTTTTTTGTTTTTTAAATTTATCAACAAGTATACATTAATACATTAGCCTGGCAGAGAAATTTCACATAAATCTGTGTCTAGTACGTGACAAAACCAGGTGATACACAAGACTCGGGTGTTATTAATGAGAGTCGTGTCACAATCCGAGATTAGTAGACAATCATTTATCAAAATACAAACATTAAGCAACCATATTTATTGTTTTAGGTCCGTCTGATGACCAGGGGTCGATTTCATAAAGCATTCTCAGACTTAAGTTGAGAATTTACTCAAAATTGTTAGCCTTATTCTAAGTAAAATATGGCCCTGTAAAAAAATTGTTGTTTTAATATATTAAACACATCAATAAGAAACTATGTGTAAAGTTTTGTGTTTCTTGATCACAGATATTTCTCATCAACAGTGATTGAAAGTTGAGTAAATTGTCAACTTAAGTCTGAGAATGCTCTGTGAACTTGGGACCAGGGGTCGGTTGCTCAAAACTAAGTTATTTTAACGATCCGTTAAACACTTACGGACATATCTTGGTAACATGTTGTTTGTTAACTTTACTACAGAAAACACTATAGAATACTTTATTTCTTTTATATTAGCATAAATCTGTAGGAAAATTGGTACCACAGAATGTTTGGGGCCTTTATTTCAAGCAACAATCTTTCTCTCCGTTAAAGTTAACGGATAGTTAAAAGATGACGAAGCTTTGAGCAACGGCCAAAGATATATTTTTAAGGTCACCAATATATATCACAGAAACTCTTGTTTAAATTTGCGGAACAGTTAAATGAGTTTAACGTCCTACTTTTGGCTCCGACTGGGATAAGAGAGAAACTAGGTCATTTCGGGACTAACATATGGTTTAATTTTATTTTACTAATTCGCTTGCACGTTTATGGTTCTTCATATTCCTGAAGCAATGGCCCGAGAAATGCCTCTGGGATTAGCTATAATCAAAACGAAACAGTGCGAGGAATATGAGGGGTCTTAAGAAGTGTGAGTAAACCAGACGACCCGGAGAAAACCTATGAGGCTTGGCAGGTGACCTTCTCCTTGTCACATAAACCTATGTGGGAAATTTGCCCGGATAACGGCGCTACGGCCTATACTACTCTTATAATCGAATCCCAACTGCCAAGGGATATTTAACGTGCACGTCAACGTGTAGCCTACACGGGACCTGTGCTTTTCGTCCCATACGAACGACAAGACAATTCTCCTTGTCAGGTCCTCAAACCCGCAAAAGTTTCCTTTACGTACGTGCCAACATATACACGTAACCTTGATTTATATTAAATTGGTCCTGAAAATAAAAATAAAATGTTTTCATCTGTAAGAAATGGTATAAGTATAGGGGTGTTCTAGGCGAAACCACTATTCAAGAGCTAAATCGGCCTATTGCTGGGCCTTTATTTTGGCTCCGAAACTTATAAGATAAGGGAAGATTTTATTGTATCACCAAGGACACATACACAGTTTAAACATAAGGTGATCATACAATTATAACATAACATCTGGGGTGACCTTTATGGATGTACAATGTGATATAATGTAAAAAGTAAAGAGAGAGAGAGAAATGGGATTAACGTCCACTCAACACAACCAGGTCATTTCGGGACTAACATATGGTTAAATTTTTTATTTCAATAATTCGCTTGCGCGTAGGGGTCTTTTAGCAGTGGGAGGAAACCGGAGTGCCCGGAAGAAACCCACGAGGTTGAGAAGGCGCCCCTGTCTCCATGCCACATACGCTCACACCAGGGCTCGAAACAACAGCCGCAAGCCAGAGGTGGCCGGCAAGCTAGAGGTCGAAGCGCGCACTCGGCACTCTAGACCACTAGGCCATCCCAACCCCCCTGCACATGAAAGAACCGTTGACAGATTGTGGATATGACGTGTTGAGTGACGTGTAGATTGTATTATCACATCTTTCTTTGTTGGTCACTGTTTGCCTAGTTTGTGTTGAGCGACGTGTGGAGTTAGCCCCCCCCCCCCAGTCTCTCTCTCTCTCTCTCACTCTCTCTCTCTCGGCAGTGGCGCCGCCAAGGGGGGGGGGGAAATGCCCCCCCCCCATTAAGCTGGTCTGCCCTCTGTTTGCCCCTCCCCCCAATAATTTAAGAAATTAGTTTTAAAATAATTTAGAGTAGGTTTATACCAGGATGGGCTAGTTGTTAGAAATCACTCTCTGACTGAGTAGGGATGTGAGATTTAATCACCGTAGAAGGTATTGATTACCGAAACGTATCACAAACTCTAAACAATAACGTTTGAATCACGTGAAAAGTGCTTTTTACGATCCTCGATGTTTTTTGGGTATATTGGTTCAACGCGGCGTGAATATGCATTCACTTGATACACTCAATTCGTTCGTTTGACACCTCCCTCTTTTTTCAGATAGGCTGGTGATTTGGCGACGAACAGTATCTGGTCAGCTCTATTTATCTAGACGACCAGTATCTGAAATACTTCCAGACGGTATCTGAAGCTTATTGTATCTTGACGATCGGTGCCTGAAATACTGCCAGATACTGCTTTTCGGGCAGTCTTCTTTCCAAATTTTCGGGGGCTTTGTTGAGGTTCGCAAGTCAGTTTATTTGACACTTTCCTCTCTGGGGTCGGATAGACTAGTGATCGGGCGACAAAAGGTATCTGATCAGCTCTATATATCTCTACAATCGGTGTCTGAATACTCTAAGACAGCATTTCCAACAGTCTATTTTTCAATACCCCCCACAAGGACTTCCTACTTTGGCACCCGTGAGTGGATTTCGTCGAGGTTCGCAAGTCCGTTTGTTTGACACTTTATCTCAACGATCAGTGCCTGAAATACTGCCAGACGGCAGCCTGTTTTTCAAAAATATTTTGGGGTGACCCCCCTACCCCTAGTTCAAGCTCGTGCCTTTCCCCCCTTAACCTTGGACTTTCCCCCAACCTTGTTACTCCAACCACCGACGGCTGGCGCCGCCCCTGTCTCGGACTATTCGGATTCTGACATCAACCCATTTCATCGAGTCAGTACGCCAGCGCATGGCCTAGTTTGTGTAGAGTGTGGAGTTTACACCCCCCCCCCCTCTCTCTCTCTCTCTCGGGCATTTCTGATTCTGCCCGCCCCCATCCCTGTCACCGAGCCCGCCCGCCTATGCTCGTTCTCTCCCCCCTTCTCCCCCTCTCTCGTTAATTATTAGAGAATAGTAAAACAATTAGGTTACGAGAAGGAAAGGCTGACTTGAAAAGAATAAATAAAGAGAGAATATTCCACAGGGAGTCGACAAGTCATAAACTAGAAAATCTTATTATTAATGAAGTCTCGTGCACCTTCATACACTCACTACAGGTAGATTTATCGGTCGGTAATTACGTTCGTTTACCTGGTAGAAAGGCAGGAAGGTAATCGATACATTTACAATAACCAATCAATATCTACGTCATGCTGTCAGATCTTTGTTTACGTAAAATTATGGCGTAATTCGCATCTTATACCTGGATTCATGGAAAATTCTTCGTTTACCTGTCAGACACGCCCATTTTTTTTTTACCTGTGTGCGTTTCTCTTTCTATTGTTGCATTAATTTCATGAAAATTATTTGGAAACTTTTGTTGTGTTGAAATAATTATTAAATAGGTCATTGTCTACGTCACGATTATTGTTATATATACTGTTAGCAGCTGTTGCCAGTTTATTGGAAAAATTGTTCATTTTATCTGTAGTTGGGTTGGGTTTATTATTACATCCATTATTATAAAATATCCCTTATCTGCTGCATGTAACGGATACCTAGCATACCCCAGGTGACAATGGTACAATCGAACCGGTATCTTTGTCGTTTATCTCTAAATATAGACTAATCCAATTATAGGGTGTTGTTTAGCGCGTCGACTTCTTGTGCAACTAACTGAGAAGGGGACACTCATAACCTGTGATACATCAGAGATAATTTATCAGTTTTCTGTTGAAATTTAAGAAGTGTAGGTCGTTATTGTTTAGCCTATTGCGAAAGTAGTTTTTAAAGCAAGTACGTGAAGAAGCGAGGAAGCTAGCGGTGTGTGACATCGTAGAGTTTTATTGTGAATTCTTAACCGCGCGTGACGCGAGGAATAGTGCCATGATAATGGGATTCTCGAAGACTAAAGACAATACCTGGAATATCGGAGTGATTCTTGTGTTTATGTTATTCACGTGCGCCATCAACGTCACGACTGAAACGACTTCTACTACTGCAGCTACAGGTGAGTTGATCAGGCCTATTAGGCCTATATTTGACAAGATTATTTATAAGGAAAACACTGGAACTAGGCATTTCACAGAGATAAATGGAGAAGGAAAACCTTTTCGCGCCGTTTCATCAATAGCCCACAGCACGTGTTTTGATCATTTCTTCTGTATGAACTATGAATGAACTGTGAAACCACAACAAAGTATATCGAAATATTCAGTACATTATTAATTAACGTTGAAGTTTTTTTTTAATGCAGATCATAAGAAGATCGGCTGAATTGGTATTTTGGGTCAAACATTTAGCACGTGTTTCGATTCGAAATTTTGGCGACCCTTTAAAGCCCCAATACCACTCTTGGGGAGGTATATTGATGTGCTTTTAGTCGTGTGTTTTGTCTTTGATTTGACTATATGTCTTCAGGAACTGTCTTTGATTCGACAATATTCCACAGTCCGATCAAAGACATTTCCAAAAGGAGCTAAATAACTGATATTGGCAGATTCTTGTCTTTATTACATTATACATGTCAGTGGCGGAGCACTTTTGAAAATCATGGCCATCACAATTGTGCTAAAAATGACATAAAATTTATGGGGGGGGGGGGGGTAGGATCCTTTTTTTGTGCATTATATTATATTAAACTGCAACATCACATGTTAGAAAGGGCTTTTCTCGACCTAAAACGGATGTGCCCAATAGCTGGAGAAGGACGTTTCCCTAAGCAAAAAGGGCGTGGCTTAAAAAAAATGGGGGGGGGGCAAAGCCCCCAGACCCCCATAGCTTTTTACCCCCCCCCCCCACTCAGCACCGGCTGGCGCCGCCGCTGATACATATACAATCGTCAAATAATAATGGTGGCTTCACACAACACCAAATTAATGAGGGGATCACGGTGGCTAAGTGGATAAGGCGCTGGTTCGCTAGCCTGGAGGTTGAGTGTTCGATCCCTGCATTGGCTGAGAAAGTTCATCTCGATTTTCCGGCGTGATTTCCCCTTGTCAGTGATGCAGAAGGAGGGCCTGACAAGGACAGCTGCCTAGTCGTTCGGATGGGACGAAAAACCGAGGTCCGTGTACAAATTGGAGTGCACGTAAAAGATCCCTTGGCAGTTGGAATTCGATATAAGAGTAGGCCGTAGCGCCGCTGCCAGGGCAAAATTTCCCTCATTGCACACTGTGGCGTATGCCCGTCTTCAATTAGCCCAGGTACGGTGCTTAAGCGTAGGACGTTAAACCCTATTTCATTCATTCCAAATTAATGAGAGATTCCCCCCACCCATCCTTCACTGTTGGACCTAATTTCACATTCAAAATAAACGGCCAACAAGTCTTATCTAAATTTATCTGTTGAAAAAAAGTGGGTGAAATTCTTGGGAAAGTGATAGTGAATAGAATGACTAATTTCTTGGAAGTCCATTTATTTGAAATTGGGGTTCCATTGTTTGGTTTATCATTAAGTTTTAATGGCTGGGCCACCTGTAATGAAATAATTTTTAGAAGGCAGTGATTTGGAGACATATCAAATAAGAAGGCATAGGAAAATGTATATTTGGTAGAGAGAGAGAGAGAGAGAGAGAGAGAGAGAAATGGGGTTAAAGGTCCACTCAACACAACTAGGTCATTTCGGGACAAACATACGATTAAATTTTATTTCAATAATTCTCTTGCTCGTAGGGGTCTTTAGCAGTGGAAGGAAACCGGAGTGCCCGGAGGAAACCCACGAGGTTGAGAAGGCGCCCCTATCTCCATGCCACACGCTCATGCCAGGGCTCGAAACTAAAGCCGCAAGCCAGAGGTGGCCGGCCAGCTAGAGGTCGAAGCGCGGCACTGTAGACCACTAGGCCATCACAACCCCCCATATTTGGTATAAATTATTAAATGTCAAATGGTATGGTTTTGATACACCGCTTATACATGATGAGGAGTAGGGTCAACATCATGGGGGTTTTCCGGGACCTTTGGTTTCCTCCCACTACTTAAGACCCCAATGGGCAAGGGAATTATTGAAGTAAAATTGAACCATATGTTAGTCTCGAAATTACCTAGTTTGCATTGAGTGGATGTTATACAAGGCAGGGTATCGTTACTCTTTATGGAACACTTGGTACCAATTCTAGTTTACCTTTTAGTGATAGATACAAGGCAGGATATGTATACTCTTTATAGAATGACTGGGGTGGATGGCCTAATTGTTAGCATGTGCGAGCTGTATCATAAAGCCTGTCATTGAGTCAACTGGCGTGGTTTCCAATCAACGATTGTATGTGACAAGGAGTACGGTCACCTGTCCAACCTTGTGGGTTTTATCCAGTCCTCCTATTGCTAAAGACCCCTACGCGCAAGCGAATTATTGAAATAAAATTAAATCTTATGTTAGTCTCGAAATGACCTAATTTGTGTGGAGTGGACATTGAACCCCATTTCTCCCTCTCATTCTCTCCACATTTTGGGTATCATATACAATGTAGGGTATGCTGACTAGGTGAGCTATGATTAATGTTAAGTTTCAGGTACAAGGCAGGGTATGATTAGTGTCTGGGCCGTATCTAGCGGGGGTGCAGGTATTGCAGCCCCAGAAAAATGATACACTTGATTATGCTCAATATCAGTAACTTGGGCATTATATTGGCACCCCGCCACTCTGCTGCACCCCCACTTAAAATCCTACATATGGCCCTGATTTTAAATTCCTACAGACGGCCATGATCACTGTCTGACGTGTTTATAATAAGAACAATGGCATAGTGAGAGGGGTTTAATAAAGGCTATGCCTGTTACCTAATCCCTATTCAGATACAAACTGAATAAAATATTTCTTATAAAAAAAATAATGGCATAGTTGTAATTTGTATACCGGTCATTAGGGCATACCTAGATTTAAATACTTAACATAACTAACAATGTCTAGATCCAACTCATTAATTTTAATATAAAAACACATTGTTATATAAACCTCACTCATCATATGTCTCATTTAATTGTACATTATGTATACGTGTAGGTATTTGCTTAAAAACTACTTTCGGTCGCTAAATGGTTTCGTCATCAGGTCTGTCATTGAGTCAACTAGCGTGTTTTTTGATCCCCGGGTGTACGTGACAAGGAGTAGGGTCGCCTCGATTCCCCGGTTGTACGTGACAAGGAGTAGGGTCACCTGTCAAATCTTGTGGGTTTCCCTGGTTTCCCCCCACTGTTAAAGACCTCAGTGTGCTATCGAATTATCGAAATAAAAAATTGAACAATATGTTAGTCTCAAAATGACCTTGTTTGTGTCGAGTGGAAATTAAACTCCATTTCTCTCTCTCTCTCTGAAAAAGACATGTGAAATGTTGTTGAAGGATGCAGTATAATAAATCAAGTGATTGTATCTATACTAATAGTTAGTGCAGGGGGACTGCGCCACATATGATTTACAAAAAGGACAAATACACCGACAAGACATCATACTCCGAAACAGCAAACGAAACAAACAATAAAACAACAATTCAAAAAAGAGTGAATGGATCCGGGGGCTAGCCGTAAGCGTCCACTGCGCTGTACAGTCCCGGGTCTGAAGCAACTCAGACTTCACTCAAGATTGAACATATTGACTCGTACAAGAAAACGCACAAACAACCCAACACAATGAAGCAAATAAAATGTAGACCGCCTCGGGAGGCAGTCGTCTGCTAACTGAATGGTGTGACGTAAATACGTCGTAATGTTATCAATGACGTCAATAGAATTTCTTAACAAAAAGGGCGATAATCAAGATTTAATAATGCTAAAAGCTATGAGTTTAAACAACCAATTAGAATTTTTAAGTTGTATAATTGCACAAAACATAATACTAAATACCCCATACAAGCAATGCAAAACAGGAATGTAGAAGGCAAAACCTAGTAACTCACATTTTTATCAAAATTGAGTTAGGACCAAATTTGTAGTTACTAGGCCCATAGGGTAAGCGATATTGGATTTTGTAAGCAGTTACACCCATGACACAGCCTAGTATACCACAGCAAAACCTAGTAACTCAATAGTCAAATCAATGGATGAGCTGGGGTTTAATATTCATTCATTACGTTTTCCTTTGTTTTCTCAAAATAAGAAAAAAGTGAGTTACTAGGTTTTGCCTTTGGACGGGAGAAGTATTCTACTATTATATTATATGATGTTACAGTTGTACTTTTAATTTTATATCTGCATAATGATACCTGTCCTGTCTATCTTGTTTGATGTGGCTCTCTGCACACTTAGTGCACAGTGTTTATTAGGGCATGTAGAAAGACTTTTAAAAAAAGAGAGATATGAAATGAAATGGGGTTGAACGTCCTACTGTTCTGCTCCAAACTGGGCTAATGAAGACGGGCGTACACCATACAGTGTGCCACGAGGGGACTTTAGCCTTGACAGTGGCACTACGGCCTACTCTTATCAAATTCCAATGGCCAAGGGATCTTTTACATGCTTTTATGGCTTTTTATCTTATCCGGACAACTAGACAGTTGTCCTTGTCGGAGAGAGAGAGTAATAAGGGGTGTATAGAGAGAGAGAGAGAGAGAGAGAGAGAGAGAGAGAGAGAGAGAGAGAGAGAGAGAGAGAGAGGTACTTACCATACACACCATGGTCATTTCCTGACTGTTTTGAAATTGATTTTTAGACTCGAATGTATGACAGTAAGTGATATGTACCTATGACCATACATTCGCGATGCAGCTAGTCGACTACCGATTTACTTTAACAGGTAAATGTGCCGCTTTTACAAAAAAAAGTCCCAAAATGGCAGCCATTTTTTAGTTTGTTGATATAATCTCCATGGGGGCAGCCAATTTTTTATTGGGTTCCTTTAAAATAGTTCCAAAATGGCGGAATTCGTCATACATCTGAGTCTAGATGTAGGGTACCGAAATCTGTTGAGATTTGCTGAGTGCCTCTTTAAGAGACATAACCTATATACTGTAACAGAATTTTGAGATTTTACATTATTTCAAATATCTCTCTGTGTTTATACCCACAATTCTAACCCTAACCCTTTAGAATAGTGTTCCACCGTTGTTACAGCTTTAATTTGAACGTTTGACATGTAATTTATGAACCTAACCCGAACCCTAGAGAAGGATAATTTTCAGACCGTACAAAGTACTACAAAGATCTAGTATTGTGCCAAAAAAGTAGGATGTTAAACCCAATCTTTTTGAGTCAACTGGCGTGGTTTTGAATACTCAGTTGTAAGTGGCAACATAGATAATACGGTATTATCTATGGTGGCAAGGAGTAGGGTTGCCTGTCCAACCTCGTGGGTTTTCTCCGGGTCATCCGATTTCCCCCCACTGCTAAGACCCCTATGCGCAAGCGAATTATTGAAATAAAGTTAATCACATATGTTGGTCCCAAAATGATCTCGTTTGTGTTGAGTGGACGTTAAATAAACCCCATCTCTCTCTCTTTTTCTCCCTGATGGCCCAGACAAGTAGGACGTTTTAAACCCAATCTTATTTGAAATATTAGTCATCTGTGACATAAAAAATAAAATGAGGATGAAGGAAGTGTTTGTCCTCTCGATAAAATCTGTTAAACATGAGATCTTTTTGTCATGAGAGGCCACGAGGCAGGTTATTGTGCTGTGTAAATTGTTTTCTATTCAAGAAGACATTTTGGGTTGTAAGAGGAATAAAGAGTCCTCTATTTTCGGTGCATTCTTGATGTAAAAACTTAACTATTTTTGGAAGCCTTTGTAGTAATTTAAAGGATAGATTACACCTTGTTAAAACAGAGAGAGAGATGGTAGATAGATAGAGAGAGAGAGAGAGAGAAATGGGGTTTAATGTCCACTCGACACAACTAGGTCATTTCTGGACTAACATGTGTTTTAATTTTATTTCAATAATTCGATTGCGCGTAGGGGTCTTCAGCAGTTTGAGGAAACTGGATGACCCGGAGAAAAAACCCCACAACCAGAGATTCGAAACCACGGCAGTTGACTCAATGACAGACTTTATGATACAGCGCACACATGCTAACCATTCGGCCACCCAACCCCTTTTCTTGGGGGAAGGGGGGGGGCAGAAGACCAGAGCTACTTCTGAAACTGGAAGACTCTTCGGGCATTTCAGGTTCGGTCCCCCTAACATTCATCTAGTTTGTACGCCTATGATGATAATTTCCCTTTGAATTCGTTTGGTTGAGGTTTTAATGGATTCACTTCCTGAAATGGGTGGGGTTCAAATTACCTGCAACAGCTGGGGTTCAATTCTTTACCCACGATGGGTGGGGTTTAATTCTTTAACTGAGATTCAACAGGGTTCAGCTATTTACCTGAGATGGCAGGAGTTCAATTACATTACCTGAAAAGACAGGGTTCAGTTATTTACCTGACATAGGCATGGTTCATTTGTTAACTTCCTGTTTCATATTTTGACAGTTTAGGCCATAATTAAAAGATTTTTTGTTTGCCTTAAGCTACCTACCCCCCCAAAAAAGCTGCCAAGAAAAAGAATTTGCCTACCTTCCTACCCATACCTAATCATCATGAGTCGGGTTTGGACAAACTGAAATATTTTAAACCCTGGCCTAAAATCATACTGTTTCTTCTTTATATATATTATAATCAATCAGTGATATTATCTAGGCCTACACAAAACTCTTCTCATAATCACAGATAACCATTATGACCAATTTTTATGAAGTTATGACGTCAAAGTCGTCAAACCTCTGCGTCACTTAACGGGACCATCCCAATTTTAACAGAGACTCAGAAATAAAAATCTGCGTACGTATGAAATTAAAGTGCAAAAATATAGAGGAATGGCGTATTTACCGTGTCTCAAAATTTCAGCTCAAAATATTGAATCATTTGGACGTGAATGACAAAACAACTTAACCGGACACGTAACCCATTTAAGATTGCATGTTAATATTTTCGTTGGGTGACCAGATAATCTATTGCCATTCTGTAAGAGGTCTATACAGTGAATGACCCATGTGCTATACTTTATAACACAAGATAAATTTCACCTTCAAGTTATTTTCATAAAATAAGAGTCTGGTTTTATCCAGACATCGCATAATACCGCTTGGGACACCGGTCTCCATTTCCAGATGAAGACTGGCTGATTTAAGTTGACTTAGTTGCTCGGCCGCAAGATGATTTTAAGGACTTTTAATACAAAATTAAGCAGTTTTACTCTCCAAAGTATAATCAAGATTGGCCCTTTAAGAGTTTTAAAGTTTCTGCCTGGCCCCGAGTTCAGACTTAAGTTAAGAATTTACTCAAACTGGTTCACCTTATTTGAACTAAAATATAGCTCTTTTATAATAATTTTATTGTTTTAATGTATCAAATACATCAATAAGAAACTATGTGCACAGTTTTGTGTTTCTGGATTAAAGATATTTCTCATAAACAGTGATTGAAAGTTGAGTAAATTCTCGACTTACGTCTGAGAATACTTTGTGAACTTGTGGCCTTGTCACATGTAACTGGAAACATTTCTTCTGTTAGGTTCTATAGTGACTTTTCTCGTAGTCATTTGCATATTTTAGTATTATGCCTCCAAAATCAAATATCCCCTACTTTTTTTGAATAGTATAGTTTTAAAGTTTCTGCCTGGCCTCGAGTTCAGATTTATGTTGAGAATTTACTCAAACTTGTTCACCGTATTTTAATTGAAATAATAGCCCTTATAATAATTTTATTGTTTTAATGTATCAAATACATCAATAAGAAACTATGTGCACAGTTTTGTGTTTCTTGATCGAAGATTTTTCTCATGAACAGTCATTGAAAGTTGAGTAAAATCTTAATTCCAGTCTGAGAATGCTTTGTGAACTCGTGGCCTGGTAGAATATATATAGATATATGTATATAAATATATGGACATGTTAATTAGTTTATTATATATATATCGAAATACATGTATACACAGTGTAATCTGATCCTAATACTTTGAATATATATATCAATTCTGAGAGAGAGAGAAATGGGTTTAACATCCACTGAACACAACTAGGTCATTTCGGGACTAACATATGGTTTTTAATTTTATTTCAATAATTCGCTTGTGCGTAGTGGTCTTTAGCAATAGGAGGAAACCCACGAGGTTGAGAAGGCGCGCCAATATCCATGCCACATATGCTCACACTAGGGCTTGAAACCACAGCCGCAAGCCAGAGGTGGCGACCAGCTAGAGGTCGAAGCGCGGCACTCAAACCACTAGGCCATCCCATTCACCCTTTAAATATATATATCAATACTGTATCTATCTTGGGTGTTGGATGTCAACTGGCGTGGTTTCGAATCCCCGGTTGTGCATGGCAAGGAGTAGGGTCGCCTGTCTAAGCTTGTGGGCTTTCTTCTGGTCCTCCGCTTTCCTCCCACTGCTAAAGACCCCTACGACCAAGTGAATTATTGAAATAAAATTAAACCATATGTTAGTCCCAAAATGACCTAGTTTGTGTGGAGTGGACGTTAAACCCCATTTCTATCTCCCTCTCATTATTTATCTTATAATATTATATTCAACCCCATAAATACGCGTATCGCCATTGAAGAGACGACCACTGTCAAGATTGGTCGCATTATTTTTGTTACGTCTTTTTTGTAAATCATTTTAGTGAAGCTTGTACCACAACAGGCCCGGGACTTTACAGTGAAGTGGACGCTTACGGCTGGCCCCCGGATCCATCCATTCACTCGATTTGATAATTGTTCATTATTTTTTGCAATGTCTATTTTCTGTCTTGTCCGCAGGTTTATCTTGTATATTTTTGTTTTGCGTGTAGTGTAGTTCTCCTGCACTTACTATTGTACTCAGGATTTATTAATAGATGGAAAGTAAGTGAGATAGTAAATTTATCGCATAAAAACGCCAACGAGGAACGGCATTCAATTACAATAATCACATTAATACGATACAGCAAATAAACATGTAACAAATAGCTGAACATATTTTAATGAAGCATTTCAATAATTTATTGTATTGCACCAAATATAAATTATAGCTGTGATAATTATCTTTTATTTATAGTCATCCCTTTGTTTTACTAATTACCTTACTTTGATTATATTTATATTTATTCTATACACTTTTATGGTGATGTTTTTAAGAATTTTAAATGTATGTGATTTCTTATTATATGTCGTACTTTACCTGTATAACCTTTTATGTATTTATGTTTTCTATTTGCTTTTTATCTATATTGTAAAGCGCACTGGAACACATTACTGTGGAAGTGGCGCTATATAAATCCATAATAATAATAATAATAATAATAATAAATAATAATAATAATAATAATAATAATAATAATAATAATACAAAACCTAGAAATCAATTTAATCTCAAGGGAGATAATAGGTAGACATATTATGTCATGTGACAAACTTTGTGTGGGTGGGTAAATCCATACAATAGAACTTGTATTAAGCAAGCACCCGAGGGTAATTTTAAAATGCTTGCTTAAATAGGGGTGCACTTTGACTAGAGGTATCCAATATTGCCCCAACCCCTACCACAAAAAATAAAGATATGGATTGCATATAATATTTTTTTATTCATGTAGTATATCAATAACAATACATGTACATTTATTTTGGTGCATGTTGAAGCAAGTGTTCGCTGATTAGGAGTGCACTCCCGAGCAGGTTCTACTGTATGTACATAAGTCAGGATTTATTAATAGATGGTAGACCTATGATGTCATGTGACTAACCACCTGGCGGTAAAGTCTCAGGAAAAATCTTTGTGTGGGTGTGTAGAATTCTAGAGATTATACCAGATGTCCTATCTTCGAGATAATTCAATAGTTTTAAAGACAATACTTTTCATTGAAAGCAAATATATATAGAGAGAAATGGGGTTTTACATCAACTCGACTCAAACTAGGTGACCTTGTGACTAACATGGTTCAATTTTATTTCATTTATTTGTCTGCATTTAGGGGTCTTTTAGCAATGGGAGGAAGCCAGAGGACCCTGAGAAAACCAACAAGCTTGATCAGGCAACCCTACTCCTTGTCACGTAAAAGCGCGGAATCGAAACCATGCTACTCATCTTTTGATGCAATGCCCCCACGTTAATTATTTGGCCATCCCCACCCCCCTAAAGCAAATATTTCACAAATACTTTTAAATAAAAGAAATGAAATGAAATGGGGTTTAATGTCCTGCTGTTCTGCTCTGACAGGGCTAATGAAGACAGGCATATGCCATATATTGTGCTATGAAGGAAATTTTGTCTGGACAGCTTTGCTACCACTACTCTTGCTTTGAATTCCTTCTGTCAATGTGTGTACGGGACCTCAGTTTTTCATCCCATATAAATTACTAGGTCCTCCGCCTACATCCTGCACCAGTGACGCGGGGGGGGGGGGGGGGGGGAAACCTCGCCGGATAATCGAGAGGAACTTTCTCGAACATCAGTGGCTACAATCTAATTAAAAACAAATCTTATTTGATTTAATTATTTATAGTTCAAATTTTTGTTTTACTTTTTTCTTTACTACACTAGGATCTGGAAGAGTTGTTATATAACCCATGTTTTTGTTGATGTGAGGGATTTAATAGCCAATGCACTTTTAAAGGGACAATAACACTCTTGCTGGCTGGACAGGTCCAGAGAAAAAAATACTACTAGATGTTTAAGTGTCCTACCTGTTGTGTAAATTATCCATTACAACCTATCTTACTTGTCCAGAGGGTTCGAAAATATGTTTAAATCCAAGTTGCATTTGAAAGTGCTTACGTAAGGCTTTCCAAACCATGTTACGGCATGTATTTGATTTTTTCTAATTTTTAAAATTAGGTGGGTTAGGATGAAATTTGTGTCATTTATTAATTGTAGTATTGTAAAATAGTACAATTTGTTGACCAGAATAAAGATTGGGACAAATTATTTAGTTCCAGCAAGAGTGTTATTGTCCCTTTAACTGAGGGTGTCCTACCAGAAACATCAACGTTAATTGGTTAATCAAATGTCTGAGGTCTAAGGGTAAGAAGCCGATCATATGACCCCTGGCATGACCTCGCACTGCAACTGGTCAGATCTTCATGCATTAGAGGTCATCAAAAGTTTGATATAAAGAAACGAATTATAGATTTGTATTTTAATCAGTATGTTTAGGTTAGCAAGCTAGAGTCTTACTCACTGAGAAACCATGACTCCCCTAGCTCAGGCCTCAGGGATGTGCGGGGTGGGTGGCTGAATGGTTAGCACATGCACGCTATATCATAAAGCCTGTCATTGAGTCAACTGGCATGATTTCGAATCCCCATTTGTATGTGACAAGGAGTAGGGTTGGGTCGCCTGTCCAACCTTGTGGGTTTTCTCTGGGTCCTACAGTTTTTCTCACAATGCTAAAGACCCCTACGTGCAAGCGAATTATTGAAATAAAAATTAAACCATATGTTAGTCCTAAAATGACCTAGTATGTGTCCAGTAGATGTCAAACCCCATCACTCTCTCTCTCTTTCTCCCTTTGCTCAGCAATTTATGATTCATTATTTATTAGCAGCATAATTACTAAGAGTTAATTAGGCGTGTTAAGGTGTAAATATAGATTAAACTAAAGATGAGTCACATTGATGATTTCATTGATTATAGAGTTATCCAAAATGATTAAAATACAATATATATCGGTTATGGTAAAACAGACATATTTACTAGGTAATAAAAACATATTCGTTGGTTTTAAATGGTATATCTGTTTATGCATGTCAGAAAAATGAATATTTGCTATAATTGTTTATGTAGTATGGATGTAAATAGATAGATAGATGGTTATTGAATCAAAACGTCCATTAAGGACAGCATGCATACATACATGTATACACTTAGACATATTCAAATACACATAATAATACAAATTATAATATAGACAACTCAATTCATTCAGACAAACAGTATACTACATCTATATGAAACGGAAGTACCGTATTTCCTCTAATAAGCGCCGGGTCTCCAATAAGCGCCGGGCCTCTAATAAGGGTAGTTGAGAAAATAAGCGCTGGGCCTCCAAATAAGTTCCGGGTCTCTAATAGACATTAGATTTCTTTTGATCAAATGCCGTAATTCAAAAGATTCTCCGGCCCAATGTCCATGGTAAATGACGGCTTTACCCTAAATTCAATTTGCTATTAAAGAAATAAGCGCCGGGCCTCCCAAAGAGCGCCAGCCCTCTAATAAGCGCCAGGGGGTCAAGGGGTGCTGAAACAATAAGCGCCCGGGCGCTTATTAGAGGAAATATGGTATGTGCTGTGTGATTGTTTGTATATCTAATGAGACCCCTAGATTTTCCTGTCCTCGGGTGTGTCTCTAGTTTCAATGTACTTCCTACTTATTAGGTCTGGGGAATTCCCCTCGACTTACATGGTGTAGGTGTGTATATTCCAGGGCTGGGGTCATGGTTTCGTTTATCTGGAGACAGCCTAGACTGTTCTGTCCCGTAGTTTATGAATTTAAATATAATTCCTACTGATTTGGTAGGGGGAATTCTTTATGTTTCACTCTGTAGAGGTGTATGGATTCCAGGGGTCATGGTTTCGTTTATCTGGAGACAGCCTAGACTTTTCTGTCCCGTAGTTTATGAATTTAAATATAATTCCTACTGATATGGTAGGGGGAATTCTTTTTGATTCACTCTGTAGAGGTGTATGGATTCCAGGGGTCATGGTTTCGTTTATCTGGAGACAGCCTAGACTGTTCTGTCCCGTAGTTTATGAATTTAAATATAATTCCTACTGATTTGGTAGGGGGAATTCTTTTTGATTCACTCTGTAGAGGTGTATGGATTCCATGTCTGGAGTTCCAGGTTTGATTCCCAGTAGGGGTATCCTGTCACATTTGCCTTCGATTCTCTTCTGTTGACAGCTGTGTGCCACACCACGCTTAATTGAAATTCTATTCAAGAATTGTGATCTGTAATACTAGTAATTTATATCAATATGGTTTTGATATCCAAGTGGCAGAAACAGAATATATTAAAATTCATCAAGACTTTTATAATATCCAGAACAAAATTCTGGGGTAACATTAAAATTAATAATGATTGCTATTAGTTACAGAAATGAAATTACATGACAAATTGAGCGTTTAAAAATAGTATTGATAAAGAGGGTTGGTTGGCCAAGGGGTTTGATGTGTGTGTTTTGGATAGTAGGGTCTGTCATTCGGGCAAGTGGTATGAATTTGATTTCCAGCTTAAAGGTTACAAAAATTGGGATCGCACCCCCAACCTTGTTTTATGGGTTTTTTTTGTGTCCCCTAGTTTTCTCCCATTGCTAAAGATCCTATGTTAAAAATCTTTCTGCTATAACAAATTACAAAAGTCTGCAATAATAAGTTAACTGAAATGAAATGGGGTTGAAAGTCCTATTATCTGTTCCGACTGGGTTAATGAACACTGGCATACCCATACAGTGTGCTATGGATGAAATTTTGAATTCCAACTGCCAAGAGATCTTTTAAATGCACACCAATGGTACACGCCTACCACGGGACCTCGTTTATTGTCCCATCCAAAAAAAACTAGACCGCTGGCATTGTCAGGCCCTCTGTCTTGCATCTACAATGGTCTGCTATGTCAAGTTATCTACAATGGTCTGTTATATCAAGTTATCTACAATGGTCTGTTATATCAAGTTATCTACAATGGTCTGCTATGTCAAGTTATCTACAATGGTCTGCTATGATAAGTTATCTACAATGGAATGAAATGGGGTTGAAAGTCCTATTATCTGTTCTGACTGGGTTAATGAACACGGGCATATACCCATACAGTGTGCTATGGATGAAATTTTGAATTCCAACTGCCAAGAGATCTTTTAAATGCACACCAATGGTACAGGCCTACACAGGACCTCGTTTTTTGTCCTATCAAAAAAACTAGACAGCTGTCTTTGTCAGGCCTGTCCTGCATCTACAATAATCTGCTATGTCAAGTTATCTACAATGATCTGGGGCCTGTTTCACGAATTCAAAACTAAGAGAAATCCAAATTTTAGTAATTTGATTGGATAATATTAGATGGATTTTAGTGCTTAACCAATCAAAATTGAAGCATCTACTAAAAACAGGGCCTTGCTATAACAAATATATCTACAATGATAAAAAGAATTCACTAGTATAAAATCTAATGATGTGATTTATTTCTGTTTATCTCGTCAAGTTGTAGACAACATTTTTAGATTAATAATTCATATCTCATCAGTCTGTTATTTATCACAAGGAAAGGTCATGATGGGTGGCCGAATGGTTAACATCGAATCAGGTCTGTCACACACAGACGCTATAGTCACCATTTGTTAGTCCCGAAATGACCTAGTTTGTGTGAGTGGAGGTAAACCCCATTTCTCTCTCTCTTTCTCTCTCTCTCTCTCTCTCTCTAGCCTATCTGGTAGGGGGGATGGGTGGCCGAATGGTTAACATTGAATCAGGTCTGTCACACACAGACGCTATAGTCACCATGTGTTAGTCCCGAAATGACCTAGTTTGTGTGAGTGGAGGTAAACCCCATTTCTCTCTCTCTTTCTCTCTCTCTCTCTCTCTATCTCTCTCTATAGCCTATCTGGTAGGGGGGATGGGTGGCCAAATGGTTAACATTGAATCAGGTCTGTCACACACACAGACGCTATAGTCACCATGTGTTAGTCCCGAAATGACCTAGTTTGTGTTGAGTGGATGTTAAACCCCATTTCTCTCTCTCTCTCTCTCTCTCTCTAGCCTATCTGGTAGGGGGGATGGGTGGCTAAATGGTTAACACTGAATCAGGTCTGTCACACACAGATGCTACAGTCACTGATAGGGTTGGGGGTTTGGATGGTCAATTGGTTAGCAGTGCGTGTTGTATCATAAAGCCTGTTATTGAGTCAACTGGCTTGGTTTCGAATCCCTGGTTGTATGTGGCAAGGAGTAGGGTCGCCTGTCCAACCTTATCGGTTTTTCCCGGTCTTCCGTTTTCCTCCCACTGCCAAAGACCACTACGCGCAATCGAGTTATTGAAATGAAATTAAACCATGTGTTAGTCCTGAAATGTCCTAGTTTGTGTCGAGTGGCAGTTAAACCACATTTCTCTCTTACTCTCTCTAAAGCTGACAGGGGAAATGGGTAGCTGAATGGTTAACATTGAATCAGGTCTGTCACACACAGACACTTCAATCACTGATAGAATGAATGAAATGGGGTTTAACGTCCTACGCTTAAGCACTGTACCTGAGCTAATTGAAGACGGGCATACGCCACAGTGTGCAATGAGGGAAATTTTGCCCGGGCAGCGGCGCTACGGCCTACTCTTATATCGAATTCCAACTGCCAAGGGATCTTTTACGTGCACTCCAATTGGTTTTTCGTCCCATCCGAACGACTAGGCAGCTGTCCTTGTCAGGCTTTCCTTCTGCATCACTGACAAGGGGAAATCACGCCGGAAAATCGAGATGAACTTTCTCGGCCAATGCAGGGATCGAACACTCAACCTCCAGGCTAGCGAACCAGCGCCTTATCCACAAATCACTGATAGGGATAATTAAACAATATCTTATTCAAATAAGATAGATATTATACATACACTATCAAAAGTTAAAGGTTCAAAAACAAAGCCAAATGCTTATATTAATTCGTCTCCGGATACGGATAAGATCGGTGTGACTTCATAATCTTGCAATAATAAAACAGACAAGTCTCGAAATCAATATTTTCCTTAATATTCGAAATTAAAAACACAAATACGAATTTAATATTGATCTTTTTCAATCCATGTTATATTGCCAATATTTAAGACACAATGATCATGTATTAAAAAAAGATTGATGAGTCTTATACCATTGATGTTCTTGTGTAGCTAATATTTAAGACCGAATGAATGGTTTAGAATATGGTACATGGGTCGTTTGGGGCGCAAAATCAATGAGAAGGTAATAATAAGGCTGATAAATGATAAAATAATTAAAAAAAAAGAGAAAGCAGGTGTAAATGATTATCGTTCAGTTTTGACTGTTTACTTATTTTACAGAACGTAATCGATTAAAAAATTACAATTTTTTCTCTAAATTGAATATCAATCACTTTATTTACACTCTTATTACATTAAAGGAGCTAAATCGCTAACATTTCGGACCTAGAAATTGACCTTAAAGGGTTGCAACGCATATAATAATATAATCTGATTGTATATAAACTGATTTACATTAAATTGTTTCCGTTTTGACTATATTTTCAAATCAGTTATGTCCAGCGAAATACGGCAGGAGTCTTAACCAAAGAGTAAATTATAGTGTCTGGTTATTCCAATCTACTGCGCATGCCCACCAGATAAGATATGGCCTCATAGTTTAACAGGAGTTGTTGAATATGTCTAGCCTCGTTCTTTCTTGTCACTTGATACAAGTGACGCTGAAACGCTCCGTGGTACACGATTCGTGTACCAATAGTAAACTGTTTATCTTGTTTTAAATATTAGATATCAGAGGCCCACCGTTTCCAGGTAAGATCACAACATCAATGTTGATTTGAATTGACCAATAATTCGTGTTTTCCATGTCGAAGATTTTCGAGGATTTTGAGTTACGGACTTAGGTCCTTTAATACGTGGTTTTAGAAACATTTATGGTTTTATGACCAGGTAGTGGGCCATCCATAAAATAGGTAGGCTTGAAGGAGGGGAGGGGGGTCACGCCAAAAACGTACAGGTGCGTAAATTCATTGGCAAAACGTTCGTACAGGAGCGTACAGGGGGGAGGGGGTGTCTGAATTTTACCCATTTTTAACGTACGTACTTTATGGATGGCCCCTAGTATTTAAGACAGCCATTCACCCAATAGACTAATACCACAACTTGGCTCCCAAGATGGATGATCTATTGATAGCTAGGATATAGATTAGGGAGAGAGAGAGAGAGAGAGAGAAATGGGGTTTAACATCCACTCAACACAACTACATGTAGGTCATTTCGGGACTAACATATGGTTTAATTTTATTTCAATAATTCGCTTGCGCGTAGGGGTCTTTAGCAGTGGGAGGAAACTGGAGTGCCCAGAGGAAACCCACAAGGTTGAGAAGGCGCCCCTATCTCCATGCCACATACGCTCACACCAGGGCTGGAAACCACATCCGCAAGCCAGAGGCGGCTGGCCAGCTAGAGCTAGAAGCACGGCACTCTAGACAACTAGGCCATCCCAACCCCCTAGAGATTAGAGACAATAATAGTAATGAGATAATCCATCTATAAACATTAGTCAACTTAGTGTATGAATGAATGGATGTCACTTAAATACTACCAGTACTGACCATATGCTCTTTTTTTTTCTTTTTTTTATGCGAATTAAATTCTAGAACATTTTATTGAGCTATTAGAAAAATAAATAAAGATGTTTGAGGTTCGGTATATCTAAATAAAACTATTTCCTATTTGATCAGGTGGCTAAGTGGATAAGGCGCTGGTTCGCTAGCCTGGAGGTTGAGTGTTCGATCCCTGCATTGGCCGAGAAAGTTCATCTCGATTTTCCGGCGTGATTTCCCCTTGTCAGTGATGCAGAAGGAGGGCCTGACAAGGACAGCTGCCTAGTCGTTCGGATGGGACGAAAAACCGAGGTCCCGTGTACAAATTGGAGTGCACGTAAAAGATCCCTTGGCAGCTAGAATTCGATATAAGAGTAGGCCGTAACGCCGCTGCCCGGGCAAAATTTCCCTCATAGCACACTGTTGGCGTATGCCCGTCTTCAATTGGCCCAGGTTAGGTGCTTAAGCGTAGGACGTTAAACCCCTTTTCATTCATTCATTATTTGATCAGCGGTAAATATTCCGTAGGCCGCTACAGTAACTGATAGGGATGACATGGATGTGGGCCTTATGAGCCCCCAATATGAACTTTGTTCCTTCTGCAAATTTTATGCCATACCATTTTTTTAACTATTAGAAAAATAAATAAAGGCGTTTGAAGTTTACCTGGATAAAAAAATATTTTCTGTTTATTGTAAATGGGTAAATAAAATGAATAAAAGGCACCATTCTACCAGGATCAGTTCACGTTCACAATGTCTTATGTAAACATTGCACATGCACCATTTTGCCGGCAATGATTGATGTCTCTTATTGATGAGTTCATCCAGATTTTCTGGCATGGTTCCCCTTGTCAGTGATGCAGGACAGAGGGCCTGACAAGGACAGATGTCCAGTTGTTGGGATGGGAAAAAAAATCAAGGTCCTGGGTACAAATTGGAGTGCACGTAAAAGATCCCTTGGCAGTTGGAATTTGATATAAGAGTAGGCCGTAGCGTCGCTGCCCGGGCAATATATCCCTCATAGCACACTGTATGGCGTATACCTGTCTTCATTAGCCCAGTTTAGGAGCAAAACAGTAGAAAGTTAAACCCCATTTAATTTCAATCCTCTTGTTGATAAGATGTATAAGAAGACTTTTGCAATTCTTCTGTGAAATAGATTGTTATATTGTAAAGTCTGTTATTTTACTGCTGTAGAGCAGTGGTTGTCGACCTTTTACTCCTGACTAAATATATGAAAAATAATTTGAATTTTGAAAATCAAGACAGCATACATGTACTACCATAAATAGAGACTAGTCATAGACCGGCAATACTATATACTGGAAAACACTGGAAAACACCAGAAAACAACCCGAAAACACACCGGAAAACAACCCGAAAACACCGGAAAACAACCCGAAAACATCATTATATACTGAATACCGGAAAACACCGGAAACCACTAGATACCAGAAAACACACTAAATACCGGAAAACACCCTGTCTAGGGTTAGGGTAAGGTTTAGGGTTGGGTTAGGGTGGTGGAAATGGGTTAGGGTTAGGGTTAGGATTACGCTCTGGGTTACATATTAAGGGTGTTTTCCGGTATTTAGTAGTTTTCCGGTATGTAGTATAAAATGGTGTTTTCCAGTGTTTTCCGGTTGTTTTCCAGTGTTTTCCGGTTGTTTTCCGGTATATAGTATGGCCCGTCATAGACACATAAAATTACCCAAACTAAATAAATAAAAACACAGCTATGAACTGATCAGTAGACACCAGTCAATACTCAATTGGGATCAACGGTGATTTTCACATTTTCTTTGTGTGCCATTCAAAATTTCACGGCACACTGATTGAGAATCACTGCTGTTAGAGCCATGATTTTTGAATAACTTTAATGTGTTTAACTAAACAAAAACCTTGCTGAGTCAGCATCCTTGTTGATGTAAAGTTTATTACTATCTCCTGTCAAAGTCAAAACCTAGTAACTCGCTTGGCAGAATCAACATCCTTGATATATTATAAAGTCTATTATTATATTATAGAATACGTACTTTCTTCATGTATGTAAGGATTTCTTTTATTGAGGAATTTGAAGTTTGATTTGATAAAAAGTTAATAGTAATATTTTATAAAAAAAAAAGACATGAAAGCCATAAAGTATTTAGTGAATTGATTTTTTTCATTGGTAAATTTTATATGTTTATAAGAAATAAATTTATTTATTCGCTTTATGATTTTATATAAAAGACTTTAAGTCATTGAGTTAAACTAAATATTTATATACATGTAAAACCATACATAGATGGAAGACGTAAAATATGTTGAATCTTTCATGAGGTTGAATAAAAATAAACAATTAATAGTCACAAGAACCCAACTTAAAGATTTACCAGGTCTTAAGTGTGGTTTAATGGTCGAGAGCGAGACATTAAAGGACCTAAGTCCGTAACTCAAAATCGTCCAAAATCGTCGACATCGAAAACACGAATTATTGGTCAATTTAAATCAACATTGGTGTTGTGATCTTACCTGGAAATGGTAGGCCTCTGATATCCAATATTTAAATAATAATGAATATTTTACAGTTGGTACACGAATCGTGTACCATAGTGTGTTTCAGCGTCACTTATAACAAGTGACCAGAACGAACGAGGCTAGACATATTCAACAAGTCCTGTTAAACGACGAGGCCATATCGTATCTGAGGGCATGCGCGGTAGACTGGAATAACCAGACACTAAAGAATCCTTTTCGGTTGAGACTAATGCCGTATTTCGCTGGAAATATCTGATATGAAATTAGACCCAAAACGGAAACAATTTAATGTAAATCAGTTTATATACAATCAGATTATATTATTATATGCCTTGCGACCTATTAGGGTCAATTTCTAGGTCCAAAATGTTAGCGATTTAGCTCCTTTAAGTAATATTTTGTAACAACAAGAGGACCGTAGGTCCAAGTTTGTATACAATAGATTACGCAATGTCTTGAGCTCGAGAGCATTAAACGACTTAAAATACAGACACTCCGCAAGTGCGTTTACAGTGAAATATGTCACTCGAGTCTATTATTTTAATAATGTACGATTGGCAAGTTGCCTGTTCGATTATTTGAAATAATGGTACGCCAACATCAAATGGTGACATCACATCTGTATTTTAAGTATCTTTATCATGCAATGATCTAGAATATGTGTGTGAAATAGAGTTATTTAAGGTCTGTTTCAACCGAAATGGTATCACTTACATACAAGGGCGTGGATTTGCCATAACTTTTAGGATGAACCCTGGAACCTTTCATTACCAAACCAAAATAATAATTCGGCCTACGAACAGTTTACTGTACCAGTATTATTTCGATGAAAGCTGTAACTAGGGGTAATATGATGACCATATGGAAAAATTGACTACCTACAATTAAGGAGGAAGATATTGTGAAGATCAATTACTGTTGCCAGACCCAAGGCAGTGGTTAGATAGCCTCTAGACAGGACATTCATGTGGATATAAACCTGAAAATTTGTCCTGGCTTTAGGTCGACTTGACATTAAACAATCTCTCTCTCTCTCTCTCTCTCTCTCTCTCTCTCTTGAGAGTCCTCTGGGGTTTCTTCACAGGGCTAAAGACCCTTTCGCACAAGGAAATTATTGAAATAAAATTGAACCATTTGTTTTTTCTGAAATTACCTAGTTTGTGTCAACTGGACATTAAACAACCTCTCTCTCTCTCTCTCTCTCTCTCCCTCTATCTCTCCCACAGCTAAAATCATACCTGCAAGGGGATTTTGAAATAAAATTGAACCATTTGTTAGTCCTGAAATGAACTAGTTTGGGTTTACTGGACATTAAACAATCTCACTCTGTCTTTCTCTCTCTCTTAGAGTACTCCAGTTTCCACCCCAGCTAGACCCCCTGCAGGGGAATTTTTGAAATAAAATTAAACCATTTGTTAGTCTCGTAATTACCTAGTTCTTCTCTCTCTCTCTCTCTCTCTGTCTGTCTCCCTTTCTCTCTCCCCCCCCCACCCCTTTGTTATTTATTATTATGATTATATTAATCTATTATATAAATATAATTAAGGAAGAGTGTTGTTTGAATAATCTATTGAATCAACATTATTATTAGGGTGTTGTTGGGATAGTTCAAGTGGTGATAAAACAAAGATAGAAAATACAAAGGTCTATTTGATACAGATACTCCCAGGTATTCAAGTTTTATTTGATATCCACACTCACGATTTTGTCACTTGTTACAAGTTATAAATAAGAATTAATGGAGCAAAAGTTAACAAGATAATTATAGCTTAGGCCACACCAAGTAGAGTTTGTATTCTCCTGCAATGAAACCGGGTTTAAAAGGCTCTCAATGACCGTTCTGAGCTATTTTTCAAGAGAAGATCTCTTACCTACCATTTATACCCCTGCACTTTGAAATTTATTTGTTAATTCTTTGGCCTTAAAAAATAGCCTGCAACATAGTCATAGGGTTCAGATTTCAAATAAGCATTTTTAAAATGGAAATACTAAAGCCCACTTTCTGTCAACACCTACAGTGTAATTACGGAAGCAGGGACTCCGGTCAAACAGAATTGTTCCTGTCCACCGGATATTTCTACTGTCCTCTGGTCTATAGCGACTATACAAAGGGAACAGTTGAACTATCTCACGGATATAAAGAGAGAGAGAAATGGGGTTAAACTTCCACTGGACACAACTGGGTCATTTTGGGACTAACATATGGTTTTAATTTTATTTCAATAATTCCCTTGCGCAAATGAGTCTTTAGCAGTGGGAGGAAACCGGGGTGCCCAGACGAAACCCACGAGATTGAGAAGGCACCCCTATCTCCATGCCACATACGATCACCTCAGGGATACAATGTCTATTTGCAATCTGGTTTCCTTCCTGGTTTACTACACTTCTTCAATAAAAGAAAGTTAGTCTTAAAATTTGTATTAAAATAATTCAAGTGGAATTTTCATGTTTTAACACCATTGTGTATTAACTTTAGTGAATTTCTATTTCAACACCCTTTCTGTACTGTTCACAGTGAATTTCTATTCAAACACCTTTTCTGTACTGTTCACAGTGAATTTCTATTTCAACACCCTTTCTGTACTGTTCACTTTGTTTCTTTTTCAAACACCCTTTCTGTACTGTTCACTTTGTTTCTTTTTCAAACACCCTTTCAGTACTGTTCACAGTGAATTTCTATTTCAACACCCTTTCTGTACTGTTCACTTTGTTTCTTTTTCAAACACCTCTTCAGTACTGTTCACAGTGAATTTCTATTTCAAACACCCTTTTGTCCTAATGTTGGAATTCGATTTAAGAGTAGGCCGTAGTGCCACAGCCCTGGCAAAATTTACCTCATAGCACACTGTATGGCGTATAACTGTCTTTTTTAGCCCAGCTTAGGTGCAATTCAGTAGGGTGTTAAATAAAACCCATTTCAGTTTATTTCAGTTTATTTCTGGTTTCTCCTGCTTTGTAGTTTCCAACAGTTCTCCAATAAAAGAAAAATAGTTTTAAAATTTATATAATAAGATAACTTAAAGGAGCTAAATCGCTAATATTTGGGATCCAGAAATTGACAAAAATGGATCGAAACTCATATAATACTGTAATATGAAAGTATATAAACTGATTTACATTAAATGCCTTCCGTTTTACTCCAATTTCAAATCAGTTATGTTCGGCGAAACAAGCCATTCAGTCTCAACCCAGTGCATTTTTTTTAGCGCCTGGTTATTCCAGTCCACATATGCAGTGTGAAACAAGCCATTCGGCGAAACAAGCCATTCAGTCTCAACCCAGTGCATTTTTTTTAGCGCCTGGTTATTCCAGTCCACATATGCAGTGTGATATAGTGCAATGTGTCTAGCCTCGTCCCTCGAGTCTCTCAATAAAACTAGGACCGGAGCGCAATATGGTACACGATTCGTGTACCAATGTTAGAAAAATTATTTTATCTTAAATATCGGATATCAGAAGCTCATCTTTTTCTGGTAAGTTTACATCATCAATGTTGATTTAAATTGACCGATAATTCGTGTTTTTGATGTCGAAGATTTTGGAGGATTTTGAGTTACGGACTTAGGTCCTTTAAGTGAAATTATTATGTTTTAACACCATTGATAGTGAATTTCTATTTCAAACACTTTTTCTGTGCTGTTCACTGTGAATCTCTATTTCAAACACGCTTTTGTCCTATTGCTATGGTATTTTATACCGTGGAATCAAATTTAATTTCTATTTCAAACACCCTTTCTATATTATGGTATTTTATACTTTGAATTTCTATTTCAAATACCCTTTCTATATTATGGTATTTTATACTTTTAATTTCTATTTCAAATACCCTTTCTATATTATGGTATTTTATACTTTGAATTTCTATTTCAAATACCCTTTCTATATTATGGTATTTTATACTGTGGAATCACATTTAATTTTTATTTCAAACACCCTTTTGTCTTAATTTATTTTATACTGTGGAATCACATTTAATTTCCATTTCAAACACCATTATTCCCCGTTTCTAAATGTTAAGGAATACATTTGACATTTTGATAATCATTCTTGAGTCGAGTGAATTATACGCTTTCCGTATCAATCGATTGAAATGTCAATAAACAGATGAAAGCTTGAGACTGGAGTTGATTAAGTGACATTTGCGTCGGATTGAAGTACCAGGTATAAAATATCAATCTTGTTTTTTAATGGCAAACATTTATGAGTTAAAAAAACCCCGTCAGGTTATAAATAATAATAATAATAATAATAATGAATTTATATAGCGCCTCGTATCCAAAAGTTTGCTCACTGGCGCTGAGTTAGTCTGTCACATTTACTACAGATTCCCATCATCTGCACTGAATAGATGTGATTTTAACAAGGTTATGAGATAGTTAAATTGATTTTTGTGATTATTAATGCTGTAATTATTATTGATTACATGTCTTAATACAGTTAAAAAATACAGGTTAATATCCTAATTCAGGTTATAGGGCTAATACAATACAGGTAGGCCTACATATCTTAAAGCTACAAATTCATATTTTCATGTTCGGAGGGGACATTAAAATTTGGCTCTGTGTACACATTGATGGCACGTAAAAGATCCTTTGGCAGTTGGAATTAGATATAAGAGTAGGCTGTAGCGCTGCTGTCCTGGCAAATCAAAATATCCCTCATAGCACACTGTATGGCATTATCCCAGTTTAGTAGTAGAACAGTAGGACGTTAAACTCCATATTATTTTTGAATTATATTAAAGGTGTGTTATTTCACATGACTGACAAAGCATTGAATGCGAGAAATTAATAATGAGTAGGCTGTAGCACCGCTGCCTTGGCTAAATTTCCCTCATAGCACACTGTATGCCCGTCTTCATTAGCCCAGTTTAGGAGTAGAACAGTAGGAGGCTAAACTCCATTTCATTTTTGTATTTTAATAAAGGTGTGATATTTCACACGGCTGACAGAGCATTGAATGCGAGAAATTAATAATGTGTGATTTGTTTACCTGTTTCGTGAGTCAGACAGTCAGGGTATGGATTAATCGCGGCATGAAACCTTTTCAAACTTTGTATTATTAATCAATTCTCTTTATTTCGTAGCCCACAAGTAGAACGACGCATTCATAATTTATTGATTCCCTGGCTCTAGTTTATCATTCTATATCGGTGAATTGTCAATTTATTGTATATTTGCTTTTGAAGTTCCAATTTCAAATTTTCAAATTACGTAATAAACATTTCACGTGTGTTGCACGTGTTTGAATTTTATATTGAAATATTCGTTTTTTGTCAACATTTAATATATGTTCTTTTACATATTGTGCAGTAAACATATCGTTTATTTGGTTTTAAAGTTCCAATATCAAATTTTTCGAATTTTCAAATTGTGTAATAAACATTTCAAGTTTGATGCAAGAGTTGGAGTTTTATATTGAAATATTCGTTTATTGTCAACATTTAATATATTTTCTTTTCATATATTTTAATATTGCGTATTAAACATTTCATTAGTGCTTCACAGGTTTGAATTTTATTTGAAAATATTGGCTTACTCATTATTGTCAAAATATAAAATATTACTTTTAAATGTACATTATGCTAAATCTGCCTATTGCAGGTCTTTTTTTTTAGGCCTGGAATGTTATCTAAATTATTAAATAGATATCGATTAACTTATCCAGATCATAATCAACTCTCGTTAATCAAGACTATGTTTTTTTTATTGTACAGATTTCAGTAATGATGATCAAGGCTAGGGTGAAAATTAAATCGCCCAAATCTCGGTTCAGAGTGGATCAATTTGACTGTAATTTTCAGCAAATTCCCTTTACATTATCTAGTTTTTAACTATTATATTGAGAACTGCCAGCTCTTTATTTAATCTCCAATAATGCCCCTTTAACATATCTTTTTACCGATAATAAACATTTAACATGCATTGTAGGGCAGGATAAAGAGAGTGTTGACTGGATGCAGCCATAAACCCCAATTTACCCCCCCCTCCAATTCTAATTTTTTAAAAATAAAGGATGCACAGTTTTAATTTTTACGACTTTATTTATTATGTTGTATATGTTTGTGTTAAATCTGTCTGTCTACCAGCTTGATAAATATAACATTTGTGTTAGGGTGACGGACGATGACCATGGAAATATGCATCCACCAGCAGAGGCCCCCCGGCCAATAAAATCTTTTTTTTCACTTTTACTTTGTCGAATTGTGTTGATATTTTTTGACACGTAGTAGATTACCAGAAGCCCCGGCCCCATAAAATCATTTTTTTTACTTTGTTTGATATTTTTTTATATCAAAAAGACGAGTAGGAGATTCTCTATTTATCCAGTTGGTGTAAAAAAATTGAAACCAGTGTGAGCACTTGACAGATCTTGTGATCGATAACATGCAAGTGAATTATTGAAATAAAATGTAACCATATGTTAGTCCTGAAATAACCTAGTTTGTTTCGAGTGGATGTAAAACCTCATATCTCTCTCTGTATCCAGCTACTAAATGCCTCTAAAAGATAAAAACCTGTTTCTTCTTTTTTTATTTTAATGAAAGCACCAATTCTTTTTTACTAATTCTGTTGTAAAGTTTGGTGAGCCCTTGACAGACTTTGTGATCTATAACATGCACGTGTCAAACCATTTATTCGGCCATCCCCCCCCCTCCCTTCGTCGCAGGGAATCAGAAATTAGTCTATACAATATTTCTACATTAAAGTTACATTATTCAAGATATAGATAAGAACTAGCCATTCTTGCTATACTAGTTCGAAAGTAGATGATGTAAAATGAATAATTTGAAAATTTCATTCAAATTACTCTATTGCAAGCAAAGATATAGGCATTTAAAGATTTGACCGACCTGTGCAATAATTTCAACCACGGACCTGGTTGATCAAAGCTACACCTCGAAGCGTTAACGTGCGCCATATTTGATTAACCGCTGAAACGTTTAAATCTGTTTAGTATCGGAGCAATCTGATGCCATCCAAAGTTGATTAAGGCCTGGATCAGTTAATTAATGTCTAATTAATACTTTAGAAAACATTTCATGCCCAAATAAAGACCTGCACTAGGCAGATTTAGCTCTTGAATAATGCATGTTTAATCAGTTGATTGACTAAAAAAACATATTGAAAATGCTGTTCGAAACCTTTTTTAATGTTGTCATGAAAACATGCCTTGTTAGATCGACCAATATGTCCGTGGTGAATTCAATTATTCTGTGACTGTCGGAACAACAAGAATTTTGTTTGATGTACTCGGATAGATGTAATACCACTGGGAATCGTGTTTTAGACGATTCCTTTGGCCACCGCCTCATTCAACGGCTTTCACTCATTGAACAATATTTATATACCGGTACTTGAGTTAATCATTATATAAATACTGGTTGTTCTAGCCTAATGTTTTTTATTAAACAATATTTATATACAGGTACTTCATACTGGCTGTTCTAGTCTAATTAAGCAATATTTATATACTTGAGTTAATAATAGCTCTAATTAAAAAAAAAGGAAAGAGAGAGGGTTTAATGTCCACACAGCAAGCATAAACTAGGTCATTTTATATGATCCAATTTTATTTCATAATTCACTTGCGCATAGGGGTCTTTAGCAGTGGGAGGAAACCGGAGGACCCGGAGAAAACCATGAAGCTGGACAGGCGACCCTACTCCTTGTCACGTACAACTGGGGGACTAATTAAAGGACCTAAGTCAGTAACTCAAAATCCTCCAAAATCTTCGACATCGAAAACACGAATTATTGGTCAATTTAAATCAACATTGATGATGTAAACTTACCAGGAAAAGATGAGCTTCTGATATCCGGTATTAAAGACAAAATAATTTTTCTAACATTGGTACACGAATCGTGTACCATATTGCGCTCCGGTCCTAGATTTATTGAGAGACTCGAGGGACGAGGCTAGACACATTGCACTGTATCACACTGCATATGTGGACTGGAATAACCAGGCGCTAAAAATCATGCACTGGGTTGAGACTGAATAGCTTGTTTCGCCTAACATAACTGATTTGAAATTGGAGTAAAACGGAAAGCATTTAATGTAAATCAGTTTATATACATTCATATTACAGTATTATATGAGTTTCGACCCACTTTTGTCAATTTCTGGATCCAAAATGTTAGCGATTTAGCTCCTTTAAAAAGACTCTATAATTACATATGATATCAATACTGTATTTCGTTTATTTTCATTTTACTTTTAAGTTCTTACTTCACCATACCTTGGTAAGGTCTCAACTCAGTGATCTTAATCAGCTGATTATTGTCGGCTATGGCTGGTTCATGTCTGAAAAGGAAACTATTTGGTACCACTGAAACAATATCTGTATTGATTAGACCATATTTGTACTAACTCGACTATATCTGCACTTGTACTAATTGGACTATTTGTACCAATTAGACTATATCTGTTCTAATTAGACTATATTTGTTCCAATTAGACTACATCCGTACCAATTGGACTATATCTGTTCTAATTAGACTATATCTGTTCTAATTAGACTATATTCGTACTAATTAAACTATATCAGTACTAATTAGATTGTATTTGCACTTATTAGACTATACTGGTACCAATTAGACTATATCTGTACCAATTAAACTATGATGTCAGTACTAATTAGACTATATCACTACTAATTAGACTATGTTACTACTAATTAGACTATTTATTAATTAGACTATATCAGTACTAATGAGACTATATCAGTACTAATTAAACTATATCGGTACTAATTAAACTATATCACTACTAATTAGACTATATCAGTACTAATTACACTATATATTTGTATCTTTCAGTTGATTATTGTTTAAATAATAATTGTACTAACGAGGCTGTTTGTATTAATGGAGTCTCTAATTATACCTGTAATTGTACAACAGGTTGGCAGGGATGGCTTTGTGATACAGGTAAAAATTTAATTATATCTATTATGCATCCAGGCAACTACAACTTAGCCGTGATCCAGAACTTAAAATTTGATTCCACAAATGAGTGTATGGAAAGATGATATAGGAGAGGGTGTGTATGGAGAAAGAGAGAGAGGGAGTTTGTATGGAGAGGGTGCGTATGGAGAGAGATGGTGTATGGAGAGGGTGTATATGGAGAGATAGAGAGGGTGTAGTGTAAATGGAGAGAGAGAGGGTATGGAGAGATAGAGAGTGTGTATGGAGATAGAACGTATGAAGAGAGAGGGTGTGTATGGAGAGAGAGAGGGTGGGAGTGGAGAGAGAGGGTGTGTATGGGGAGAGAGGGTGTGTATGGAGAGAGAGGGTGTGTATGGAGAGAGAGGGTGTGTATGGAGATAGAATGTATGGAGAGAGAGAGGGTATGGAGAGATAGAGAGTGTGTGTATAGAGGGAGAGAGAGTGTGTATGGAGATAGAATGTATGGAGAGAGAGAGGGTGTGTATGGAGAGAGAGAGGGTGGGAGTGGAGAGAGAGGGTGTGTATGGGGAGAGAGGGTGTGTATGGAGAGAGAGGGTGTGTATGGAGAGAGAGAGAGAGTGTATGGAGATAGAATGTATGGAGAGAGAGAGGGTGTGTATGGAGAGAGAGGGTGTGTATGGAGAGAGAGGGTGTGTATGGAGAGAGAGGGTGTGTTTGGAGAGAGAGAGAGAGTGTGTGTATGGAGAGGGATATGTATCCCCACCAACTATTGACTTACAACATTATTCTATTACTGATAGGACTATCTAACCCGTTTGAAATACAGAAGCCTGTTTAGATTTTAAGTATTTACATAAATCACCTTCAACATTGGGAGCTTGGGTTCATTAGATCTAAATGTTTGTCATTAAGTCAAGCTGCGTAATTAATTTGTATTCCTCGCCAGTACATAACATATTGTAGAGTCGAATGTCCAAAAACATGCTCCCCCACTTGTATGTGACAAGGAGTAGGGCTGCATAACCAACCTCGTGGGTTTTCTCCGAGTCCTCCTCCAATTGACCTAGTTTGTGTTGATTGAGTGGAAGTTAAATTCCATTTCTCTCTCTATCTCTCTCATTTCTCTCTCTCTCTCTTTCTCTCTCTCTTTTCCCTTATTTATGCCATGATATTATTTTATATTTTAGATGTAGATGATTGCACCTCATCACCATGTTTAAACAATGGAACCTGTGTTGACAATGGTACAAACTCCTTTAATTGTTCCTGTACAGTAGGATGGCAAGGTCCGACATGCACAGAAGGTAAAATAATTATATTCATTTTGTAAAGATTTATTATGCAAGACCCAAATCTGCCGATCCTAATTTTTGCTTCAAGTGTTAAAAAAGTTTTATGTAGACATATATTCACATGACAAGCCTATAATCAATTCGTTGGTGGATGTCCGAATGGTCTGGGTTCGAATACCCAGTTGTAAGTGGCAAGGTGTAGGGTTGCCTGTCCAACCTCGTGAGTTTCCTCAAGTTCCTCTGGTTTCCTCTCAATGCTAAAGACCCCTACGCGCCAGCAAATTATTGAAATAAAATTAAAACCATACATGTTATATGTTAGTCTTGAAATGACCTAGTTTCTGTCAGGTGGACGTTAAACCCTATTTCTCTCTCTCTCTTGAATCAACTCTCTAGATTATCGGATGCCCGAGATTTACAGGGATCAGATTTTACAGACGTGAGATTTTAAAATTTAACGATAAAATGGATAATCAAGACTAAATCTCCATTGTCAAGTACCTTTCCCAAGTAAATAAACAATCTTGGTCACATCTTCAGTTACAAGTTCACTCAGAATAATGTAATTTAAAAAAAAATTTAGTTGTTCATTTTGCATTATCTATTGTTGAACTATTACAACACGAACGACCAACTTGCTGTCTGAATATTACATTCTTTTACGTGCAGGCCAATGTGTACCCAGGGCCTCAGGTTTATTGTCCCATCCAAATGACTATACAATGTCTATTGCAAGGCCCTCTCCTGCACAACTGATAAGAGGGAACCACGGCAGAAAATCCAGAGTCGAATAGGGGTCTCCGGGTTAGCCAGCCAATATCTTTCTCAACAAGTCACAGTTACTCCCAAGTGTTCTATTTGATGACGTTTAATCCAGGGCCTGATGAATCCTGGGGCGACATGGGTCCCCCACCTTAGAGGGCCCCACCACAAAAATCTCAGTTGCTCCCATCCCCCTCCTCTTGAATTGCCATCATTTCATAGCACTCGCATGGATTGGTCCACCGAAATAAAGCCAGAATGCGCTAATTTTGTGGCAGAATTTGTATTTTTTTTCTGGGAGAGATACTTCTAAATGGCCCCCCACCTGTTCCAGGCCCCAGGGTCCTCACCATGGCTAATCCTGCGTTAGTTTAATCAAAGGTTTTAAGTGTGTTTATTTTAATTTTAGATGTTGATGATTGTAATCCCAACCCGTGTAGCAATAATGGAATGTGTATGGATCTTGGAACGAATTCATTCAACTGTAGCTGTCAAACCGGATGGTTAGGTGATACATGTTCTGAAGGTAAAAATTTTCAAAATAGGCGAGGAGGGGGTTACAACACTCCTATAAATGGTAGTATATGATGAAACTGTGTAGCTTTTGGATCAAAATAGGAGAGGGGCTGGGGGCGATAAAATCCGTTACAAGAGTAGCAGAGATTGGACAGACTGAATGGTTAGCATGCGCGCGCTTTAACATAAATTCTGTCAATGAGTCAACTGGCGTGGTTTCGAATCCCCGGTTGTACGTGGCAAGGAGTATGGTCGCCTGTCCAGCCTTGAGGGTTTTCTCCGGGTCCTCCGGTTTTCTCCCACTATGGAAATAAAATTGAACCACATGTTAGTCCTGAAATGACCTAGTTTCTGTCGAGTGGACATTAAACCCCATTTCTCTCTCTATATATAAATTAATTAGACTATATCTGTACTAATTGGAAACTATATTTGTACAAATTAGATTAGACTATATATATAAGTACCAATTAAACTATATCAGTACTGTACTAATAAAAAATATATATTTGTATATTTTCAGTTGATTATTGTTTAACTAATACCTGTGCTAACGAGGCTGTTTGTATTAATGGAGTCTCTAATTATACCTGTAATTGTACAACAGGTTGGCAGGGAGGGCTTTGTGATACAGGTAAGTCACTTTACTCTCTTTTTGCGGTTTGTCAGGATTTTCCAGCTTGGTCCCCCATTGTCAGTGGTGAAGGCTGAAGGGCTGACATGGTGCAATGTATTGTCCTTCGTTCTAAGAGAAAACAACGAGGTCCTGTGTGTACATTGGCATGCACATAAAAGAGCCATTGGCAGTTCTAATTTGAATTGAGAGTAACCTGTAGCGCCGCTGCCCAGGAAAAAATCGCTTTTAATTCGATGTTAAACCCCATTGTTTTCTCTCTCCCTCTCTCTGTACCAAGACAAAGCAGTTTGTGCTCAGTTCTTAGAAATGAAGGAATGTTCAGAGTCATTTTTTCAGCACCAACTGGATAATTAAAGACAGCTATGAAGGAAAATGTGCCTGTTCTTCATTAAAGTCAAGGGTTTACATATGTCCATATCTCGTAACAACTATAATGATGTTCCTTGCTAGGTCCTTCATTCTGCATCACTGACAAGGGGAAACCATTCCGTCCTGAACCGCTGACCACTGGGGAATCCAGGCGCTCAGTTCACAAAGCATTTACTCAATTTTCGATCACTGTTTATAAGAAATTTCGTTGATCCAGAAACACAAAACTTTTCACATAGTTTCTTATTGATGTATTTGGTACAATAAAACAACAAAAGATTTATAAAGGGCTTTATTGTAGTTAAAATAAGGTGAACAATTTCGAGTAAATTCTTAACTTAAGTCTGAGAATGTTTTGTAAACTCGGGGCTAGGTTGTACCAGTGACAAGGGGAAACCACTCTGTCAAACACCACTGGTGGCATGCTAATTGAACCATCTTGGCTCCCAATAGATTATTGGAATTCAGGGGCATACTAACTGAACCATCTTAGCTCCCAATGAATTTTTGGAATTTGGGGCCGTGCTATAATAACTGCCTATTCTACCAATCTTAAAAGCTAGTGGATGATTGACGGCTATGGAAAAGCCTTATTTTGATCTGTTGTCATGGTTACTGTGAGTAAGCATGATACTTGCTGAACCACCAGGGCTTGCTACTTCACAACCTTGTGTGTTTTCTGCGGTTTCCTCCCACTGCTAAAGACCCCTACCCGCAAGAGAATTATTGAAATAAAATTAAACCATATGCAGGCCTGGGAATAATGGTTTTAGATGTACCCGACAAATTGTCAGGCACTTATGAAGTAGTACCTGACATTTTCAACTAAGAGCCGGACAAACGCGGACATGTATTAATAATATCAATAAAAAAAAAACAAATCAGGGCCGGACAAAATGGCAGGCACCAGGCCCCAAGTTCACAAAGCATTCTCAGACTTAAGTTGGAATTTACTCAAAATTGTTCGCCTTAGTTTAACAAAAAATATAGCCCTTTATTAAACATTGTTTTAATCTATTAAATACACCAATAAAATGCTGTGTGCAAAGTTTTGTGTTTCTGGATCAAAGATATTACTCATAAACAGTGATTGAAAGTTGAGTAAATTCTCAACTTAAGTCTGAGAATGTTTTGTGAACTTGGGGCCAGATGTTTTGCGCCTGACAAAGCCTGAATCTGTGTCTGATATTGTCTGTGACAGGTGCTTTATTTCAAGGCTTGACTATATGTTAGTCCCAAAATGACCTAGTTTGTGTCAAGTGGAGGTTAAACCCATTTCTCTCTCTCTCTCTCTCTTGCTACTTCTCAAGGAGTTCACATGGTAAGCAAACTTAACAGTTGCAGACAACAGGCAATAAAACCCCTTGAATTTACACGTTTTATAGAAGCAGAAAATTTAATGAATTTTAATTATGTTATTTGCAGACGTTAATGATTGCGACCCGTCTCCGTGTCAAAATGGAGATTGCACAGACACTGGAACCAACTCATACTCATGTAACTGCACCACTGGATTTTTGGGTTTAAATTGTTCACAAGGTAAAAAATATATAAATTCTTTAATCATTACCCCACATTTCTTTTAATCATTACCCCACATTTAATATGTAAATTCTTTAATCATTACCCCACAATTAAAGTAATTAATATTAGTGGATTGGGTGGCCAAATGGTTTAACATTGGGTCTGTCATTGAGCCAACCTCGTAGGTTTTCTCTGGGTCCTCTGGTTTCCTCCCACTGCATATATATGACCTCTACATGCAATTGCAAGCGAATTAGTGTAATTGAATTGAGCGATATATGAGTCCCTAAATAACTTAGTTTGTGGATATTTCATTGACTTGGTCTTGGGAAAAAGAGTATCTTCGATGCTAGGCCTATTATGTCATTATTTTCTTTTATATAAAAGCTTCTAAAATATTTTGTTTCTCTCTGAATAATATTTCTGTACCACAGTCTTTGCACATAATCATACACTTGTTCCTTTTAAGTCCCAAGACTGCAGGCCTGGAAATAATGGTTTTAGATGTACCTGATAAAATGTCAGGCACTAATGAAATAGTACCTGACATTACATGTAGGCTATATATTAATTGAACTATATCTGTTCTATTAAGTCTATGTCTCAGCTGATTAGACTATACTGGTACAAATTAAACTATACATGTTCCAATTAGACTATATCTGTTCCAATTGGACTATATCAGTACTAATTAGACTATATATTTTTTAAATTACACTATATCATACTAATTAAGTGTACATTTTAACCAATTAAATTATATCAGTACTAAAATTAAACTATATCAGTACTAATTAGACTATATTTTTTTTTAAATTACACTATATCATACTAATTAAGTGTATATTTTTACCAATTAAACTACATCTGTACTAATTAGATTTTATATTAATTAAACTATATCTGCACCAATTGAACTATATTTTAATTAGACTATATCTGTACTAATTAAACTATATTTATACTAATTAGACTATATCAGTACAAATTAGACTATATTTGTACCAATTAAACTATATCAGTTCTATATACCTACTGTATTAACTATACTATATCAGTACTTATTAGACTATATCAGTACAAATTAAACTATATCTATACCGTACTAATTAGACTAGTAGGCCTACTAATTACAATATATCAGTACTAATTAAAATATATCAGTAATTATTAAACTATATAGTAATTAGACTACATCTGTACCAATTAAACTATATCAGTACTAATTAGACTATATATTTGTATCTTTCAGTTGATTATTGTGTAACTAATACCTGTGCTAACGAGGCTGTTTGTATTAATGGAGGCTCTAATTATACCTGTAATTGTACAACAGGTTGGCAGGGAGGGCTTTGTGATACAGGTAAGTCACTTTACCTTTATTTACAGGTTACTAATATATTTTGTACAGCACCTATTGCGACATCAAATTATTTCCAAATTCTTATTGTAATTTTTGTTTACTATGATTTTGAGGTTTGGCTTGGTGTCATGTGCTTGAGAGAAGTCGCGTCCATCATGTTCCGTCATGTTTAATCGCATAGTTCCTGTGTTCATATGGTACCTAATTTATAGCCATTGCCTTCGTGTAACATTTCTGCTAGACAACTTTAACCTTTCCAACCTATGTCCATGTTGAATCTGTATTTTATTTAGGCCCTCTTTGGGGTGCGGGGATGGGGGGTGTTGGATGGCCGAATGGTTCGCACATGCCTGCTGTATCATAAAGCCTGTCATTGAGTCAACTGGCGTGGTTTCGAATCCCCGGTTATACGTGGCAAGGATTAGGATTGCCCGTTAAACGTTGTCGGTTTTCTCCGGGTCCTCTGGTTTTCTTCTACTGCTAAAGAGCCCTTTATTCAAGTGAATTATTGAAATAAAATTTAAAACCATATGTTAGTCCCGAAATTACCTAGTTTGTTTCGAGTGGACGTTAAACCCAATTTCTCTCTCTCTCTCTCTTTGGGGTGCATTTAAATGCTTATCACATTACGTTAAAGAGCGTTGACACATCCGACGGCTCTTGTTGTATTTTCGTGTACTACAATTTGTTATATTTTTTGCAGACGTCAATGATTGTATGAATGATACGTGTCGAAATGATGGAGTCTGTACGGACAACGGAACCAATTCATTCACCTGTAACTGTACTATTGGTTGGATGGGAAACACTTGTACAGAAGGTATATTATACACTTATTTAGAATCTTAAACATCAAGAGTTCGTTTATGTGGACGCCAATGAGTACACAGGATCTTGATTATCTTTTAGTTCCACTGTGATCAAATACTTATAAAATACTTGTTATATTATGTTCACTGTAGGTCGTATGTCTCAAACACCTGTCAATATGAAAGACACATGATCAAATACTTACTTGTAAAATTTATTTTGAATTGACATTTAACAAAAATAAAGTTTACTGTCTGTTCCAGATGATACTCCGACTCGAAAAATGCTTGCCATGCCTTCAATTTTTAATTAAAATGCCTAAAGCTTTTTGACATACCTGTAAGTGTCATCCCTTTGATTTCTTCCCTTACAATAAATGACTAGAAGTCCGATAAAATATAGTATTCTCTTGTAAACTTCATATATTTCCACATCCTCACTTTCTCAGAATATAAACATTCGACTACGCATGCGTTAAATGAGGCAGTTGCATTTCGCATTAGGGTAGACAGGTACTTCACAAATTTGTTGCATTCCGTAAGTGGGACAAACAAACGTGGTCTGGAATTCAGTAAATAATTATTTTATGAAAAGAGTTATATTCTACTGGACCGATACGACCACCAATACACTTAGGCTCGCCCAGATCGCTAGACCAAACATGGCTGTTTCGAGTAATAAAATGTAAACAAACTTCGATTTTTCAAAGGAGAAAGGCTATAAAACTTGTCCTAAATGTATTTCTCACAAGACAAAAAGCAACGGGGTGACCATTCCAGGTATTTAGCGAAGTTTTAGCCATTTTAATTAAAATTGGAAGAAATGACAAGTAATTTTCGAGTTGTAGTATTATCTGGAACAGACAGTAGTTCTTCACTGTAGGTCTCAAACACCTGTCAATATGAAAGATACATGATCAAATACTTACTTGTAAAATTTATTCTGAATTGACATTTAACAAAAATAAAGTTTAGTACAAATGAACCACCATGACACCCTCCGCAACAGATAAACAAAAACTACTGTGTGTGCTGATGTGAGACCAAATGAACTCCGGAAAAATGTCTGTAGTATATATTGCTAAATTAGCTCGGAAATAGATAGTGTAAAATGTAAAATGAATAATTTGAAAATTATATTCAAATTACTCTATATGCGCGAAGATATTAGCCTTTGAAGGTTTGACAAGAAGTGTGCAATAATTGCAACCACCAGTCTGGTTGTTCAGAGCTAAGTCTTGCTCCTCCATTTTTAAATCGATAGAGAACTACTTACCTTCTAGTTAGCAAGGCAACGTCTTACGTCCTGAGCCACAGTGGCTTCCCACTAAATAAAGATGATGCGGCTTTTATCTTTTATATAATTTTGTTCTCATCTATTTCAGACGTTAACGAATGTACTGCCAATCCCTGTAATAATGGAACCTGCAGCCACGATATGGGATCTGGTGATTACAACTGTACGTGTCTGCCCGATTTTACAGGAAAAAACTGTGAGCTAGGTACGTCAAAATTATCATTCAACTCTATATTATTGTATCAGGGATGTAAGTGTGCACTGGGCTATAATTAGAGAGATCGAGAAATGTGGTTTAACGTCCACTCGACACAAACTAGGTAATTTCGGGACCAACATATGGTTCAATTTTATTTCAATAATTCGATTGTTGGTAGGGTTCTTTAGCAAGCGAATTATTGAATTAAAATTAAACCATATGTTAGTCTCAAGATGACATAGTTTGTGTCGGATGGACATAAAACCCAATTTCTCCCTCTCTCTCTCTTTAGACGTGGGAGGAAACCGGAGGACCCAGGGAAAACCCAAAAGGTTAGACAGGCACCCCTACTCCTTGTTATTTTTACTTATAAAATACTTGTTATTTTAAGTTCACAGTGGGCCTCAATCACCAGTCAATATGAAAGATACATGATCAAATGCTTACTTATAAAATACTTTCTAAAATACTTTTTAATAGAGCTATTTGTACTGTGTGCTGCAGTGAGACCAAATGCACACCAGAAAATGTCTGAAGTGAACTGACAAGAGAATACCACACCAGAAAATCACAAGAAAATGTCTTTGATGAAATGATGTTAAATTATTCCATATTTATTTTTAGTTAAGGATGATTGTGAGCCAAATCCATGTAGTAATAACATTACATGTACAGATGGTATCGCCAACTTTACTTGTGATTGTCCCAGTACCCTTACTGGTAAAACTTGTCATGAAGGTTAGTAAATACTTGCTCACTAGTAATTACTAGCTCACTGGTAAAACTTCTCACTAGTAAATACTTGTGCTCTAGTAAAATTGCTCACGGGTAAAACACGTCATGAAGGTTAGTAAATAGTTGCTTGCTTTGGCAGTGGGAGGAAACCGCAGGAACCTTGGATAATCCAGGATGTCGAACAGGCGACCCTAATCCTTGTCACATACAACAGGGGAATGGAAACATCATCAGTTGGAGCAATGATAGACCTTATGATGATGCGGGCACGCGAACCATTCAGCCATCCAATCCCCTTCCCTCTTGTCTTCTACTGAATATGTCAGTTTATGTATTATTTAACTCATTGAACCCTAGGTTTATTCCCGGGAAGGCGCAGTTAGTGACCGTAACGGATTAAAGAAGGTCGTTTTCGGCGCCTTAACGGGAATCCAGCCCCTAAGGATTAAAATGGATTAAAACGGATTAAAAAACGTAACAATGGTGTTATAGAGTGTTATGATAAGAATTTACAGTTTCATAATCCCCACTGTAACTAATTAACCAACATTTTAGCATCAGTCGTGGGATAAGAAATAAAAACATAACTATAGTATAACAAAAATTCATTTAATTTCTTCAAAAAAATAAAAAACATAACTATACTATAACAAAAATTCATTTCGTCAAAAAAAACAAAAAAACATAACTATACTATAACAAAAAATAATTTCGTCAAATAAATAAAAAACATAACTATACTATAACAAAAAATAATTTCGTCAAATAAATAAAAAACATAACTATACTATAACAAAAATTAATATCACCAAATAAATAAAAAAACATAATCTTACTATAACAAAAAAAAAAGAAATAAAAACAACTATAATATAACAAAAAGCAATTCAGTTTCGCCAAATAAGACACCCTGTCTTAATACTCGACCAAAGTCAATTCATGAACCTCGTGTCTTCGTTTCAATTCCTGGAGCTTGCTTTGAATTTGGGAATATTTGTATCTTTTCTTTGGTTGTTCCTGTCACCCAGCATATTGAACTATTCTTATCTCATTAATATTTTGTTCCTGTTGCAAAAATGTTATCAATTCAAAAACATTCGGATGGGATTTTCCGACTAGCTTCTTGACCCTTGAATGAGTGAACTTGATGATATCCATCATTAGTTGCCAATTGCGCGAATAGGTGAACACTACTTGAGTGATTTGATGATATTCATCATTAGTTGCCAATTGGTGAAAAAAATTCAGAGTGAACATAAATTCAAAATTTAATCTTTAACACCGTTAATTGGGTCCTAATAACAACATGTCTCTCTTCAAGCGAAAGCCGACAAGTCGATATCTGCGCCTTCCCGGGAAGGATTAATTTTGGTTACGCTCTGTAACTGCGCCTTCCCGGGAATACACCGAACCCTAGACCTAATTAGGTAACTACCCCTTAATCCCCCTGAGCCAATTAACTAGACAATAGCTTATCTCCCTGGAGCTAATTAAAGGATTATCCATTAATCTCATATTCGGTAGATTATACAAAATAACACAAAAAATTTCACTCCAATCAAAAAAAGTTTATATTATCAAATGCAGATATAAAATCAGGCATTACAATGATATAAAATTTAATCAATAATACAAAATAACAACAGAGTTATTATTTAATAAAAAAACATAAGTAAAAAAACATTCACATTACAAGATTATAAATTTTGGCAAGTCAATAATTCTTCCTAAATTTTTTTAAGTCAACAATTTGAAAAAAAATATTTACTCCAAATATATATTATATTACTATAGGTTTAGAAGAATTATCAGTGTGGATTTAGCTATTTAGGATTTTAGTTCACAACAGATTATAAATGATTAGCACTGAGTAAAGTTCATCAATCAAGATGTCAACTCAATGGCAGCGTTCTGTTTTTCACATTTGTTTACAACACTCACAATACTGTTGTTTTATTAAGTAGTTACCGAAATAATAGTCTCGTGACCAATACATATTACTTCTTGGCTGCGTTGATATACTCATAAACACACGTAGAGCCAAAAATTATCAAATTTCTTCTCTCCATTTTCATATTTTTAGCATCGTCACACGTGGTACCGATCATTTCATCAGCGATTAACGTGTATAAATTTAATCCGAAAAACAAACTAAATAAATCAAACTCGTTCTTCCCCTCTTCCAATATATTGTTGGCCCATGCTCAGGCCCTAAAAATGACCGACTGGTCACTTGATTTAATGTTGTTTACCATTAAACTCGTTATAAATACTGCGAGACGGGCCGTCATGCTGGTTATCGCTGGCCGTTGTTTATATCAAGATCCTCGCCTTCTTCACTCGAAATATCGGAAAAAAAATTAATAATATCGATATCACCATCCAAAGTATCTTCGGGTAACAAAAATTCGAATTTTGAGTCCGTATCACTTTCCATAATGAAGATATTGTTAGAAAACGGAGCGTAAAAATAATCGATAATACGTAAAAAAAACAATATGGCGGCCAGTGAAAAGATTTTTAGCACAAAGTTCATGACCTTATAACCCCTAAACTTTTGTTGTGAAGTACGCATTTTTTGTGTTCATTCGTTAGCTAAAACTATATTTGATTGAATTAATTACTTTTAGTTTGCCAATTGGCTTTTATTTAACAATTATGGTTCGAGGAAATAATGCCTCAAGGGGACCGCGAATTTAAGTCTCTCGGATATGACACTAATAAGCAGTGGACCGTATATTTAAGCAATCGGTATAAGAGAGGGGTTTAATTGGCCCTTATATTTAAGCAGTCGGACCCGATGAGTTAAGCCCAAAATGGAAATTTCTTGGATTCTGATTGGTCGAAAAAGTGGCGTTGAATAACTAAATTTCCTGGGCGACTCACGGCAAATTAATATTTTCTGGCCTTCTAGAGCCTGTTTGCAGTAGCCAAAACTTCTACACCTCAAAACTTTATTCTAGGAAATCTTCATGACTGTATGTCCAACCCCCTCCCGCCTTCTACTGAATATTTCTGTTTATATATTATAATACAATCTTAATAAAGGATATTTCACCCGAAATGTCGTCCTATAAAACAATCTTCTACTACTACAAGTCGGTTGTTATTCTGTTGGGCGGGGATTCTTTAATTTTTATTTTATTATTAGATGTGAAAGAATGTTCTGAAGATGGAAGATGTTTAAATGGTGGATACTGCCAGGAATTATTTGGTGATTATAAATGTATCTGTGAAACAAATTGGAAAGGCGACAACTGTTCTGAAGGTTCGTATATTTTTTTGACTTCATGATATTATTGTTTGGGTTTCGTATTTTATAGATCATTGAAATAGCTGTTACTTTAGTTGTTCTCACCCCGTGAATAGAAATGACCTATATTATTTGTTCTATGTTGCATCAAACTTGGAATTGCCAGTCATCCCACAAAGGAAAGGTGTATGAACCTGGACTTCGGTTCGCATAAGAGCCGGTCACTCTTGATGCTCGAGTGCAAATTGGCAACAACCCGTCCTGTTACATTTTATTTAGTCTTGTTCTAGAATCTGTTAATAACATACATACACCTTTGATTTGGCTAAAGGACACATTCTATGATTTGGGTAGATATAGATGTATTGACTAGTGTATATTATATTGACTAGTGTATATTATATTGACTAGTGTATATTATATTTTATATTATAGATACATTGTATTAACTAGTGTATATTTTATATTATAGATACATTGTATTAACTAGTGTATATTTTATATTATAGATGTATTGTATTAACTAGTGTATATTGTAGATTGTAGATATATTGACTAGTGTATATTGTAGATATATTGTATTGACTAGTGTATTTTGTATATTCTAGATGTAAATGAATGTACTACTCAGTGTAATGGTACAGGTATGAATTGTACCAATACAGAAGGATCCTTCCTGTGTGAATGTTCTCCAGGTTACATGATGAATGGAGCTACCTGCATAGGTGAGACAATTTAATAAATGCACAGGAACTGATCAAACTGCATTTAAAAATAATAATAATAATAATCTCGTCATTTTACAAGGGTAGCAAATTAGGCCTGAGACCTGTTTTCAATTTGGCCCTTGGCACAGATCGTGCGAATGATTTCGATCATTACTGCAGGAAAAAACCGAAGAGCTCGGGGGTAACCTGCCTGATCGGACGGGAGACCGAATATCCCTCTCACTTACAACGAAAAAGTTCTTGCCCTGAGCTGGGATTGAACCCTTGATGTATTGGTGAGAGGTCGCCTCTCTATCGCCACCGCTATCCGACCATTTAAAAGTTTAAATCATTGTACTACCCTTAATAATTTAAACGTGGTAATGCCGAGTAATAAACAGGAAATTGATTTTCTTTCGATAGACGTACAAATAACAACCCAGACATAGATACATATACGGTCCGTGCACAGATTAACCCTTTAGTAGTTCTCAGTGATGTGTACAATGGTTTTCGGATTTTCGTTCCATCCGAACAATCCCTCTGCCCTACACCACTGATAAAGGGAAAATCCAGATTAACTTTCTCGGCCAGGTGGGTTGGCATGGCCTAGTGGTCTAGAGTGCCACGTTTCGACCTCTAGCTGGCCGGCTACCTCTGGTTTCGAGCCCTGGTTTGAGTGATGTGGCATGGAGATAGGGGCGCCTTCTCAACCTCGTGGGTTTCCTCCAGGCACTCCGGTTTCCTCCCACTGCTAAAGACCCCTACACACAAACGATTTATTATAATAAAATTAAACAATATGTTAGTCCCGAAATGACCTAGTTGTGTTGAGTAGACGTTAAACCCCATTTCTCTCTCTCTCTCTTTCTCGGCCAACGCAGGGATTAAACACGGGACCTCCAGGCTAGTGAACCGACATCCTACTCGCTGAGCCACGGTGTCTTCCTGTCTTGGTTAGACTGGAAAGTTTAACTTGTTAATCCATTAATGTATTTGTGACTTGTTGGATGGCCGAATGGTTAGCACGTGGGCGCTGTATCATAAAGCCTGTCATTGAGTCAACTGGCGTGGTTTCGAATCTCCGGTTGTACTTGGCAAGGAGTGAGGTCGCCTGTCCAACCTCGCAGGGTTTCTCTGAGTCCTCTGGTTTCCTCCCACTGCTAAAAAACCCTACGAGTACGTAAATTATTGAAATAAAATTGAACCATGTGTTAGTCCCAAAATAACCTAGTTTGTTGCGAGTGGATGTTGAACCCCATCTCTCTCTCTCTTTGTATTTCAGAGATGATGATATTATCGAATAAAGAGAATGCTATGAAATATACGAAGAATGAAGTTATTGGTCTGATATCGATTGACGGTAGAATACCGTACTTTAATAACTTGTATCATTCTATCTATGTAAGTTATTGACTATAGAATACCGTACTTTAATAACTTGTATCATTCTATCTATGTAAGTTATTGACTGTAGAATACCATACTTTAATAACCTGTATCAGTCTATCTATGTAAGTTATTGACTATAGAATACCGTACTTTAATAACCTGTATCATTCTATCTATGTAAGTTATTAACTATAGAATACCGTACTTTAATAACCTGTATCAGTCTATCTATGTAAGTTATTGACTGTAGAATACCGTACTTTAATAACCTGTATCATTCTATCTATGTAAGTTATTGACTGTAGAATACGGTACTTTACTAACCTGTATCATTCTATCTATGTAAGTTATTGACTGTAGAATACCATACTTTACTAACCTGTATCATTCTATCTATGTAAGTTATTGACTGTAGAATACCATACTTTAATAACCTGTATCATTCTATCTATGTAAGTTATTGACGGTAGAATACTGTACTTTAATAACCTGTATCATTCTATCTATGTAAGTTATTGACTATAGAATACCGTACTTTAATAACCTGTATCATTCTATCTATGTAAGTTATTGACTATAGAATACCGTACTTTACTATCCTGTATCATTCTATCTATGTAAGTTATTGACTATAGAATACCGTACTTTAATAACCTGTATCATTCTATCTATGTAAGTTATTGACTATAGAATACCGTACTTTACTATCCTGTATCATTCTATCTATGTAAGTTATTGACTATAGAATACCGTACTTTAATAACCTGTATCATTCTATCTATGTAAGTTATTGACGGTAGAATACTGTACTTTAATAACCTGTATCATTCTATCTATGTAAGTTATTGACTATAGAATACCGTACTTTAATAACTTTTATCATTCTATCTGTGTAAGTTATTGATGGTAGAATACCGTACTTTAATATCCTGTATCATTCTATCTATGTAAGTTATTGATGGTAGAATACTGTACTTTAATAATCTGTATCATTCTATCTATGTAAGTTATTGACTATAGAATACCGTACTTTAATAACCTTTAAAATAGGCCTTCAGATGTGAGGTCATCTTTTGATGTTGACATATCATAATTTTAAATAATGGTATGGGCAATGTGCCAATTGTATATTATTTATTCTAGTTAAAATATTGACCCCACGTGACATATTTCATTGACATGCACGTGTTGGATAGTGTCTGTATTCTGAAGCTACAATTTCAAATTTTTAAGTTATAGTTTTAAAATTTGTTAAAATAAAGCCTTAAAATAGATGGTATCCATAGACAGGCCTAACTTGTTTTTAAGAATAATCCTAATAATCCTATAATTCACTATTGCCAGCTTAGATATAATCTTATTAATCCTATAATTCACTATTGCCAGCTTAGAAATTGGCAAAATCATCATTTTCAACTTTAAAATCCAACGTTTGAAAATGGCTGCCCCATGTAGTCAAATTCAAAACAGGGGATGGAATTGTGTTGGTATTTCCTGTGTCGTAGATTTTTAAGGGTGGGGAATAATGTCCATGATCGTATAATAGTAAGTTGATAACCTATTGTTATTATAACAGTATAAATTCTAAGGTTTTATAAATTGGATCCTACCAATAAAATGTTCTGATACATTGTCATCTGTATTTTAGGTCAGTATGAATGGCTATCTCTCATTGGGCGAAAAATATGTCAGTAGTTATCCACCCCAGAACCTGTCTGATTGGTCAGATTCATCCAAGTATAAAATACTGGCTCCTTATTGGTGGAACATTGATCTCCCTGACAACATGAATGACACTGGACTCTACATTAGCCAATGGAGTGCCATCGACGAAATGGACAAAACAATGATGGACAAGGTGTCTGCAATAGTCTCGAAGTCAACGGGAGGTAATTTTGCAGCCGAGATGATCTTCATGGCAACATGGCAAGGAGTTACGCCTTATCCAGCCACAGAATTTTCCTCATTGGTGAGTTGTTACTGGATATGCATATGAAAATCAATGTAAAATTAAGTGCAATGTAATATTGTCAAATGTATAATATAGGAAATCTGAAATCAGAAATAAAATGGGATTTAACTTTAATACCTTGCTGCTCGATCAAGGCTAATGAAGCGATGTATTTTGTCTGGACAGGCATCACGCTACTTTAATGTGTACACAGGACCCGTTTTTTTTGTGTCCAATCTGAAGGACGAGACACCTTTCCTTTCCAATCCCCTCCGTCTTGCACCTCTGACAAGGGTCCTGGTTTTTACCCACTGCTTGTCACTCATGCAACAAACCAATGCCTATTTGTCGAAAAATTGGCTGCATTGCATTCAAACAAATCCAGCCAATCAGGAGCCACTGGGGGAGGAGCTAAGGAACCAAATTTAGACTGATTAATGGCTGGTTAATTTTCCCAGAGAAATAAATGAACGATAATCATCTCTCTGGGAGTCGAGATTCCATCGAAGTATATAAGCTGTCCTTAATGAACATAGTATGCGAATAAAAAGCCTGAAGTAGAAAGCTGTTTTTTTAATTTTAGGTTGGAAAATTTCAAGTTGTCATAACGTCAGATGGAAAGCAATCGTTAGCAGTAATAAATTATGATGAAATATGGAAGGAAAGCACCGATAGAATGGTTAAAAGTTTCCTGACTGGATCCACCGCGGAAATAATCAACATCCCTACTCCAGGTTTGTTTTCACTGCCCCCCTCCCCCAAAATAATTTCACAATCTTTTAATTATAAAGTTATACAGTTGATTATGATTTGATAATACAGTATTGCTCTTAAAGGGACAATAACACTCTTGCTGGCTTGACAGGTCCAGAAAACATTTTTAGCCTTATTCTAACTACAAGATGTTTAAGCATCCTACCTGTTGTGTAAGTTATTCATTACAACCTATCTTACTTGTCCACAGGGTTCGAAAATATGTTTAAATACAAGTTGCATTTGAAAGTGCTCACGTAAGGCTTTTCAAACCATGTTACTGCATGTAGTTGAATTTTTCCAATTTTTAAAAATTATGTGTGTTAAGTTGAAATTTGTATATTTTTAATTGAAATATTGTAAAATAGTACAAATTGTTGACCAGAATAAAGATTGGAACATAACATTCAGTTTGGGGCTTTAAGGCACTGATCAGTCAGTCGGTTTTAAGGGTGCCCTTCAGTTACATTGAGGACATTCCAACTGTCAAGAGATCTTTAATGTGCAGGTCCCATCCTTGTCAGGGGGAACCACACCGAGAAATCTAGATGAACTTTTTCGGCCAATGCAGGGATCTTTGAGTTGGAGGTCAAATTGTATTGAAACGAGTCAAGTTGTCTGTCCAACCTCAGGGATTTTCTCGGGGTTCTTTGGTCTCCTTATGCCAAAGACCCAAACACACAAGCAGATTTTGAAACCCCCCAAACCCAAACCCAAACCCTTGTCCTGTCTGGATGGCCGAATGGTTAGCACCTGCATGCTGTGTCATAAAGCCTGTCATTGAGTCTACTTGTGTTATTTTGAATCCCTGGTTGTACGTAACAAGTAGTAGGGTTGCCTTTCTAGCCTTGTGGGTTTTTTCTGGGTTCTCTGGTGTCCTCCCACTGCTAAAGACCCCGACGCTCAGCGAATTATTGAAATAAAATAAAATTAAACCATATGTTAGTCCCACGATGACCTAGTTTGGGTCGAGTGGAGTTTAAACCACATTTGTCTGTCTCTCACTTTCTCCCTCTCTCACTCACTCTGAATCAGGAAGGCATACCTTACTGAGCCACCATGTTTCAACAATTAATGGTCAAAAGTTGTAAATATCAATAACTGGGCTATTTAATGAATCCATTTTTTCTTCAATAATCTTTTTGTATTATTAACTTGCGATTCCAGGAAATAATGTAAGAAGAGTTATTCCCCTTTATAATATGAATCAGACGATGAATAATACTGATTTCGAATGCAAAAAGAAATTATCCATGTTAGCGGAGAAAGGTGTTGATACGAAAATGTGTCCGTGTACGCAAGAACAAGCTCGTCATGACCTACAGTTCAACCAGACTTCGGATTCAACAATGAATACGTGCTTTACGGAATATTTGGCACATGATAACATGCATTTGAAATGTTGTTACGAAAAGTAAGTATAATTATAGTAGCTTAAGAACTACAACATTTAAAACACTATGATGTTTGATATGACACCAGAATTTTAAGATGGCATCGATGACATCATGCTTGGCTTCCTGGGGTGGGTTGCTCAAAACTAAGTTATTTTAACGATCTGTTAACTCTTGGTAACATGTTGTTTGCATTAAATTTACTACAGAAACACTATAGATTACTTTATTTTATCCTTTAGAAATATTAGCATAAATCTTTAGGAAAAATTTGCACCACAAAATGTTAGGGGCCTTTATTTCCAGCAACAATCTTTCTCTCCGTTAAAGTTAACGGATCGTTAAAAGATAACAGAGTTTTGAGCAACCGGCCCCTGGTCTAAAAAGTAGGCTTCTATCGTAAATCGTAAATTCTTTGTTTTTCAGGACAAGTGGCAGCTTATTAGGTTCTAACGAGATGGGGGCTGGTTTTGGTATTTACAGTAACGGAACGTTAGCCAGCTTGCAAACGGAGGCCTATACTACTTGTTGTAGCAATACCAGCAGTCAATGTTTTACATCGTTCTATACCATGTTCCAACCATCCACATGTTCTAATTATACGCATAAATTAGGTAGGTAAACTAGTTCTCTGAAAAACGTTCTGTGTGGCTTTCTTGTGAACGCTCTGGAGGCTAAAGTTAATATCCGATTGACATTAAATTTATACACAGTGTTTAAGGTCATGAGAAGAAGAAGCCTATTCATTTATTCGATCACATAATTAGGTAGGAACTAGTTCTCGGAAAAATAATATGTGTAGCTACGGGCCCGTAGCCAGCTCATAAAATTTGGTGGGGCTATGGAACTTTTTGAAGGGACTGAGTGAGGATGTGCTCAGCTCAGAACGCTCATAAGAAATCATTATTGTTGGTGAAATATTTGGAGGGGGGGGGGCTTATTCGATTTTTTTGTAAAACCAAGCCCCCCACCCCCTACAGGCCCGTGTAGTTCTTTTTTTGTCAAACTGCCAGAAACTATGTATTGTTTTTCTCTAGACCATATCACCCCCGCCTCCCCTACCCCACACATTTGTGTGTATCATATGGTTGAGTCAACTGCCATGGTTTTGATTCCCTGGTTGTACGTGGCAAGGTGAAGAGATGCTCTTTTAGAGGCATTTAGTAACTGGATAGAGCAATAAACTTATGGAAACATCGCCTAAATAAATCAGTAGCTGTTCTTCCATAAGTATGTGTTATAGTTTAGTGTGGAGATGCCTATCCAACCTCGTGGGTTTTCTCTGGGTCCTGCTAAAGACCCCTACGCGCAAGCGAATTATAAAAATAAAATTGAACCATGTGTTATAGTCCTGAAATTACCTGGTCTGTGTCAAGTGGACGTTAAACCCCATCTCTCTCTCATGTATCATGAGGTCTGTCATTGAGTCAAGTGGGTGGTTTCGTTTTTCCTGATTCTACCTGACAAGGGGTATGGTCGCCTGTCCAACCTCGTTGATTTCCTCCAGGTACTCGGGTTTCCTCCCACTGCCAAAGACTCCTGCGTGCAAGGGAATTATTGAAATAAAATTAAATGATATAATAGTCTCGAAATGACCTAATTTGTGTAGAGTGGACATTAAACCCCATTTCTCTCTCTCTCTCTCTCTCTCTCTCTTGCAATAATTAAAATAGATGTGAAAATTTTCAACATATTCTATTTATGTTATCTATTTTTCAACTATTATAGTGAGACCAGTCAACTCTTTATCTAATCACCCATATTGTCTCTTTAATAAAGGAAAATGTTTTTATTTTTAGCTTTAACTTGGGGTGATCCTCATCTGATAACATTAGATGATAATGAGTATACATTCAGTGGTTTGGGAGAATATAGTATCCTGACACAAACGTAAGTTGAACAATCAATTAAATATGCACAGGTCATTTTGGTTCTGACATATGGTATAATTCTGTTTCTAGAGAGAGAGAGGGATGGAGGGAGGGATTAAGAATAGATTTTATGCAAGATATGCCATTTTTAAAAAAAAATAATTTGTTTTTAGAAATATGTTCAAAATTCAGGGCCGAACTAGTATGAGCCAACCCGAATTAAAAATAGATTTTATGCAAGACATGTCATTATTTTATTAAAGTAAATTTTGTTTTTAGAAATATGTTTTTAATAAATATTGTTTTTAGAAATATGTTTTTAATAAATTTTGTTTTTGTAAATTGGTTTTGATAAATTTTATTTTTAAAAAATATGTTTTTAATAAATTTTATTTTTAAAAAATATGTTTTTAATAAATTTTGTTTTTAGAAATATGTTGGAAATCCAGGGCCGAACTAGTATGGTAAATATGGCAAATGGTAACCCTGGAAACGCAACAGTGCTAGTAGCTGTGGCATTGAAGGTAAACTAATTATTTTGAGGCATTTGACAAATGCTCATCTTTTGTGGCAGAAAAAAGTTCCTCAATATTTACTGGTGTGGTTTCCCCTTGTCTGTTATGCATGACGGTTGCCTGGAAAGGAATATGTCTAGTTGCTTGGATGGTACAAAAAACTGAGGTCCTGTAATATTAATAATAATAATAGTAGAAATAAGTCCATTTAAACCAGGCTCATTCCACATATAGTCGTGCTCATAGGGCTACAAAACACACAATCACTGTTGCAAATATATCTCAAATAAGTATGTTTTCAATATGGATTTCATTTCATTTTATATTTTACAGATGACAGATAGTGTGACTTTCGAATTTATGTCCAAATCAACAGAATTAGATTTTTATGTTGATGGTGTGAAATTAACTGAGTATCAAGATGAAAAGCAGATGGTTATGAAAAGTGAAAACTCATACGTGGTTATATTTATGACAGGATATTCATTGAAGGTAAGAAAGAAATAAGGGGCAAAAAGACGTAAGGTCTGTCAACAGATTGTCATTCAAGGTAAGAGAGGGTTGAGTGGCTGAATAGTTCGACGTCAGTTTTAGTTCATAAGGTCTGTCAACAGAATCACATTCAAGGTAAGAGGTGATTGGGTGGCCGAATAGTTTAAGATGTGAGTTTTAGTTCATAAGGTCTGTCAACAGGATCTCATTCAAGGTAAGAGGTGATTGGGTGGCCGAATAGTTTAAGATGTGAGTTTTAGTTCATAAGGTCTGTCAACAGAATCATATTCAAGGTAAGAGGTGGTTGCGTGGGATTTGGGGGTGGGGGTGGATGGTCTAGTGGTTTAATGTGTGTGCTCATGTAACCATAAGTTTTATAATTGATTCCCAGCTAGTATTTGACAAGGAGTAGGGGGTTGCCTGTCCAACTTTGTGAGTTTTCTCCGGGTCCTCTGGTTTTCTCCCACTGCTAAAGACACCTGCACGTTAGATCATAAGGTCTGTCATTGAGTCAAGCGCAGTGGTTTTGATTCCATGCTTGTACATGACAAGGAGTAGAGTCGCATGTCCAACAACTCAAGATTTCCTCCCATTGCTAACGATTGGTCAAAGAAATGAAACGTTGTAGACATAAATACCAATTTTGTCTAGGTTAGATGTTTACATGTTTTTGTGTGTTGTCTAGGTTACATGTTTACCTTTCTTGTCTAGGTTACATGGTTACCTGTGTTGCCTAGGTTACATCTTTACCTGTGTTGTCTAGGTTACATCTTTACCTTTCTTGTTTATTATAGATCACACCATTTGATGCTTACCTGTCTTGTACTGTGTACATAAAGGGAAGCAACTCTGGGACTACTTCTGGTCTTCTTGGTAATGCAAATGGTGACAAGACAGATGATTTCAAGCTACGGAACAATACAGTACTCCCACACGATTCCACAGAAAGTGATCTCTTTACTTTTGGAACTTCATGTAAGTATTTTTGTTTCTATGAAAATGGGAGCAGTAGTTATAGTCATTATGCTGTAGGCCTAGTGTTTTTTTTCGTTATTATTGTTCATACAAGTGACACTTGACCCTGTGACATAAATCATTCAATTGACCAATCATCATCATTATTCTAAGTGGGTAAGACGCACTGGAAGTCATGTGTTCGAGCCCTGCATCATGATTTTCCAATGTGGTTTCCCCTTGTCAGTGGTGCAGTGGTGCAGGATTGAGGGCCTGACAAGGACAGCTGTCTAGTTGTTTCAGACAGGACCAGAAAAACGAGGTTTGCACTTAAAAGATCCCTTGGCAGTTGGAAATCGATATAAGAGTAGACCATACTCCCGCTGCCCGAACAAAATTGCCTGGCAACCTATATTTATATTTGAATAAATTTTGATTTAAGCTATGTTAAGCATCTTAACATATTATTCAAGCTGAATTTGTTGATCTGTTTCAGGGATGGTTCCAGACGAGGCTTCATCTCTATTTAATTACACGCTTATTGACGGCAATTTTACGACCAATCAGTACCTGGAATTTACTCCGATGTTTTACCGAGATATGAGTAGTAATTTAACCGTGTTATTCAAGGAAGATAATGACACACAGCAAGCGGCAATGGCTCTATGTAACGAGAATATCCCTTGTCTCGTTGATTATGCGGTAACAGGAAGTGATGCGTTCGCTAATAACACCAAAATGGAGTATGAGATGTTTACGCAAACAAAATCTGTGTTTGGTAAGTAGATTCTATATTACTACGACCTAAATGTCAGAGAAAAATATTATTGGGAAGAATCTATGAAATACACAGCTGGTAAGAGAGAGAAAAATGTGGTTTAACGTCCACTCGACACAAACTGGGTCATTTTGAGACTAACATATGGTTTAATTTTATTTCAATAAGTCGCTTGCAGGTAGGGTTCTTTAGCACATGCTAACCATTCGGCCATCCGACCTCTCTCACAGTTGTTGGATCAAAAAATTAATTTTTTTCAGTTGGTGAAAAAACATGGAAATTTACTTTTTTAAACGGCCAAATTTTTATATTATTACGCCCTAAATGTCAGAGAAATATGTTAAGAATCTATGAAATCCACAGTTGTTCAATCAAACAATAAGTTTTTTTCAGCTGGTGAAAAAATCTGGAAATTTACGTTTTAGTTCGTTCACAGTTTTATATGGACATATATTGTAGTTGCCTGTGTCCTTCCGTCTGTATGGACCACTGTTTGTCCACAATTTGTTTGTGGAGACGCGAAAGGTCACAATTTTGATCCAATTTTGACGAAACCCGAAATATAGGATTATCTCCGCAGTTAATTTAGATATTGGCATGTATCAGATCGTAGCTTCATGGATTATGGACCATGATTGTACAAAAAATTTGGTTTTAACTTGTTGATATATTTGATATTGATGAAAGTTAAAATATTTATAAATTGTGGTGCCTTTGGATATTCGCACTTATCAGACCATAACAGCTTGGATTATGGCCCTAATTGAGTGAAAAATCACTATTTAACACATATCAGACCATAACTTCTTGAATTATGGCCCCTGATTGTACAAAAAATCATGTTTGTTTTTAGCTTGCAAGATGTGGGCGTACCCTGCCTAGTAACCACCTGTTTATTTCAGCGAGTCCTCCCATGTTTTAAATGAATGTTTTTTATTTCAGTGAATACCCCTCCCATGTTTAAAAACCTGATGTATTGGACCTATAACACAGGAGAATCAACACAAATATTGGATGTCATTGATGCAGAAAATAACAGTTTTACAGTTACCATCAGTACCAATATTAATCAAACACTTTACAATTTTAGTAAGTATAAAGTTTAGTTTAGTTTAAACAATATTTTATTTGTTTGAAAAGGATTGAACAACAGGCAAAGCCTATATAAGTTTTTTCCCATGGATACAGACAATAATAAACAATAAATATAAACATATACCCGGTCCTTAAAAATAAGATTAATATAATAAATTGTAAAACCGAAGATATATACAGTTTCATGTGGAAAAAGAGAAATATGGAGTAACGTCCACTCGACACAACCTACGACACAATCTGCACCTGACAGTCTAGGTGTCCCCTGATTTACGAAAAATCTAGGCATCTCCAAATATATGAAAAATCTTCTTATGTCTTACACAGTCTAGGAATCCCCAGATATACAAGCAATCTAGGCATCCCCCAGATAAACAAACAATCTAGGCGTCCCCTATAGGCACCCACTATAGGCATCCCTAAGATATACCAGTACAAACAATCTATACAGTCTATAGGCCCACCGTTATACAAATACTCTATACAAACAGTCTGTAGGCATCCCCCACATATACAAACACTATACAGTCTATAGGCATTCCCCCTTATACAAACACCCTATACAAACAGTCTGTAGGCATCCCCCACATATACAAACACTATACAGTCTATTGGCATTCCCCCTTATACAAATACTCTATACAAACAATCTCTAGGCATCCCCCAGATATACAAACACTATACAGTCTATAGGCATTCCCCCTTATACAAACACTCTATACAAACAGTCTTAAGGCATCCCCCAGATATACAAACACTATACAGTCTGTAGGCATCCCCCATTATACAAGCACTCTATACAAACAGTCTCTAGGCATCCCCCAGATATACAAACACTATACAGTCTGTAGGCATCCCCCATTATACAAACACTCTATACAAACAATCTCTAGGCATCCCCCAGATATACAAACACTATACAGTCTATTGGCATCCCCCATTATACAAACACCCTATACAAACAGTCTGTAGGCATCCCCCACATATACAAACACTATACAGTCTATTGGCATTCCCCCTTATACAAACACTCTATACAAACAATCTCTAGGCATCCCCCAGATATACAAACACTATACAGTCTATTGGCATTCCCCCTTATACAAACACTCTATACAAACAATCTATCCCCCAGATATACAAACACTCTATACAAACAATCTAGGCATTCCCTATAGACACCCCCTAAATATACAATCACACAGTAGACCACATTCTTTTCTCACTCTCCCTTTCTTGTATTTGTTGATTTTATTTTCTGTAAATAATTATTTTTTCTGTTTTTTTTTCAAGATGAGACAAGTAGAGAGTTTAAACTGAATATAGAACGTGAAACAGTGATGACGGATTGGTTTATAAAGTTTACAGCCAGGGATGAACATGGTGCTTCAAGTCTTCTACAACCAGTTCTAAAATTATGTTTGTGTAATAAATCTGAAGAATGCCTGCCGAGCATGGTCAACACAGGTATGTAATTCTTTATTTTACATCCAGCCTCCTGGGTTTTCTCCGGGTCCACCGGTTTCCTCCCACTGCTAAAGACCCCTATGCTCAAGTGAATTATTGAAATAAAATTAAAAACCATATGTTAGTCACCTAGTTTGTGTCAAGTGGACCTTAAACCCCATTTCTCTCTCTCTCTCTTTATCAGTGGTGTGAATGCATGTAATAGTACATTTTGGGAGCTCACGGTGGCTAAGTAGGTAAGACGCGTGGTAATACGGTGTCGAATGGACAGTAAACCCCATCTCTCTCTCTGTCCAGGTTTAGAATGCCCGTATTAGCCGTCAAGAGTGATTTGGCATTTTGGACGGACATTCAATATCGTCCGCTGCGCTTCCAAAATCTCGTATCTCGAATTTTCCTACTTTTCAGGAGAAACAAAAAACTCATCTCTCTCTCTCTCTCTCTCTCTCTCTCTTTTCTATCTTACCTGCTGCATTGTAACGTTTGTATATTTATAGGGTTAGTCATAATTCAGACGTGTAATTGTTCCGTAAATCACGAAGGTACATATTGTGAAATACAGAAAGACGTCTGTAAACATTGTTACGATATGTCCCTATGTAATTCAACCAATCAGGAGCCTTGCTCATGTCCGGAAGGTTTAGTCGGAGATGGAATCAGTTGCTATGGTAAGTCATAAAAAAACATTTCTTCTTCTTTTTCTTAGATTAATTCCCGAACCTACATACAGATCTACAGACACGAGAACAGTAGCGTCCAATCAGAGGTTGTGACATAACAACCTTCATGGAAACCTTGACATTGAACGAACCAAGACCCCTACATGCAAGTGAATTATTGAAATAGAATTTAACCTTGTTAGTTCTGAAATGACCTAGTTTGTGTTGATTGCATGTTAAAGCCCATTTCTCTCAATCTCTCTGTGTTATAACACATGGCGGGGGTTGGGATGGCCTAGTGGTCTAGAGTGTTGAACTTTGACCTGTAGCGGCCCGGTCACCTCTGGCTTGCGGCTGTGGTTTCGAGCCCTGGTGTGGGCGTATGTGGCATTGAGAGAGGGGTGCCTTCTCAACCTCGTGGGTTTCCTCCAGGCACTCCGGTTTCCTACCACGGCTAAAGACCCCCATGTGCAAGCAAATTATTGAAATAAATTCCAACCATATGTTTGTCCCGAAATGACCTAGTTGTGTTGATTGCATGTTAAAGCCCATTTCTCTCGATCTCTCTGTGTTATAACACATGGACCTATGACAAGTAATTCAAGGGTCGTGAGGCAGAATGGTGCTACACTCGTGTGAGAAGATTAAATCTTGAATTAGTTCGTTCGTTTCTGGAGTTTAACGTCTACTTCAACTTTCACTAGAGGGGGGGGGGATATCGTTAAAAAGTTTTGAACATTGCACTAGGCCCGTAGCCAGCCTGCTTGCTGCGGAGGGGCAGTTAAGTTTTTAGGAGGGGCCCACCCGGCACAGTCTACAGTAGGTATTTTAGAGATATGGTTGGCAAATATCTCTTTCGGTGGGGTATTGCTCCCCGCTAGGTAGGGGCCTTCATTGCACACAGTTTATATGAACGATTGTATTGATTTTGTTATTTTAGACGTAGATGAATGCTTAAAAGATAACGAATGTGATCACGATTGTCAAAATACCATTGGTAATTATACCTGTTCCTGTCGTCATGGATACAATTTAATGGGAAAAGGGATGTGCCAAGGTAGGTAGTTTTTTGTGGATTGAAAGAAGACAGGCGATTCCTTATAAATATTAAAGACTAATCAAGACTTAGTTGATTTCATTACTACAATATGGCAGAAAGTAAATCTAATTAAAATACAGATCTTTATTTCGTTTCGTTTTATTTATACATGAAGATCAGACGAGTAGTACTGGAAGGTCACGTCAGGGGTCGTACGAGCGACTTTTGACCCTATGATGTCGGACATTGATTAAAATTGTTGTTTATTAAAGATATATTATGGGAGATGAGATAACGAGTTGGCTGTTCTCACTATAATAGTTAAAAACTAGATAATGTAAAGGCAATTTGCTGAAAATTTCAGTTAAATTGATCCACTATGAACTGTGAATCATTCGAATGAAAGTTCTGTTTAGCCTCGAACATCATTACTGAAGTCGGTGAGACGAAACTAATAGTCTCGATTATCGACTTATTTGTTTAATCACGGAGGAAAGTTTTCTTGCAAATCGGACAACAATCCAACAAATATCACAGTCTAGGCTTACCATCGAGAGATAATTATGGTCTGAATAAGTTAATTAATATTTGATTTATAATTTCTATTAGTAAATGCAGAAGGACTGAACTACACGCAAAACAAAAAATCTACAAGATAAACCTGCGGACAAGACAGAAAGTAGACATTGCATACACTAAACAATTATCAAATTAAGTGAATGGATCCGGGGGCCAGCCGTAAGCGTCCACTGCGCTGTACAGTCCCGGGCCTGTTGTGGTACAGGCTTCACTAAAATGATTTACAAAAAAGACGTAACAAAAAAACCCCCCAAAAAACAACCCCCCCCCCAAAAAAATGCGACCGATCTTGTCAGTGGTTGTCTCTCTGAAGCCTAAATTAAGACTTGCAGTAATCCGATTTAGCTCTTGAATAATGTAACTTTAAAGTTGTTGTTGTTTATTATAGAAATTGATGAATGTAAAGATGCTACGATGAACAACTGTACCGATGTTGAATATTGTTCTAATACACCTGGTGGTTTTACCTGTAATTGTCTCGCTATGTATAAACGAGATTCAGCGAATATATGCCAGAAAGGTAAGTATAACCACATCACTTCCTTAAATAGTGTGTTCAATATTCCCTATCTTCAATAAAAGGCCCCTCTCTCTCTCTCTCTCTCTCTCTCTCTCTCTCACACACCACGAATATATGCCAGAAAGGTAAGTATAACGACATCATTTCCCTAAATAGAAGGCTGGCTTCATCTGGCTTTAACTCTTGACATCTTATTCAGGACTTCATCAAATACTTTGGGTCCTCCAGTTCCCTTCCACTGCTAAAGACCTCTATGCAAATTATTGAAATAAAATTGAACGATATGTTAGTCCTGAAATGACCTAGTTTGTGTCAAATCTCTCTCTCTCTCTTTCTTTGATTTTATTTAAGGCCAATGAAAGAAAAATAACTGTGTTTGTAACTGATCCTCGTTTCTTGAGCCATAAAAGGATCGTTTAGTGATGATGTAATTATTATTTTTGGGGACTAGGAAACCGTAAACACAAGCATTATATTTTTTTGCGCTAAACTAAAAGGTGGGTTGGATGGTCTAATAGTTAGCATGTATCAAAAGGTCAGTCATTGAGTCAACAGGCGTGGTTTCGATTCCCCAGTTGTACATGACTGTGGATTTTCTTCAGGTCCTCAGGTTTGATCCCACTGCTAAAGACCCCTACATGCAAGCAAATTTATGAAATAAAATTGAACCATGTGTTAGTCCAGAAACAATCTAGTTTGTGTCGAGTCAACATTGAACCCCATTTCATTAATTGGGATTAAATTAAACAGTTATATAATTAGAGATGATGTAATTTAATGAATCATGTTTGTTTATTTATTAGTTGCTGCCATATATGGTGGATCATTCGTATTTGACTCAGTGCCTGGAGTTCAAAAATGGACGCCTGAACTTGAAGACAAAACCTCAGAAGAGTTTAAGGCGTTGGCTTCAGCAGTTGAAAAGGATGTAAGTTGCACGTCTTGTAGTTTTAACCCAAAACTACCCTAACAAGGGTCATTAGATCCCCTCAAACTGCCCTAATCGGGCTCCTTAGACCTCATATTTTAAGAATAAGATTTGTATCTGAATAGGGATCGGGGAACAGGCATAGCCCTTTCCCTCATCTAACCACTCTAACTAGGGTCCTAAAACCTCCTCAAACCGCCTTAACTAGGGTCCTAAGACCTCCTCAAACCACCCTAACTAGTGTCCTTAGACCTCCTCTAACCCCCCTAACTAGCTTCCTAAGACTTCCTCAAACCCCCCTAACTAGGGTCCTTAGACCTCCTCAGACCACCCTAACCACCCTTACTAGGTTCCTAAGACCTCAAACCACCCTAACTAAGCTCCTAAGACATCCCCCAAAATCCCTAACTCAGGTCCTCAAACCGCCCTAACTAGATTCCTTAGAACTCCTCTAACTGCCCTAACTAGGGTCCTATGACCTCCTCAAACCACCCTAACTAAGCTCCTTAGGCCTTCCCAAAAATCCGCAAGTTCGGTCCTAAGACCTCCTCAAACCACCTAACTAGGCTCCTTAGACCTTCTTAACCACTCTAACTAGGGTGCTTAGATCTCCTCAAACTGCTAAACTAGGTTCCTTAGACTTCCTCAAATGCCCTAACTAGGGTCCTTAGACTACTCTAGCTAAACTCCTCAGACATCCCCCAAATCCCCAACTCAGGTCCTAAGACCTCCTAAAACTGCTCTAGTTACAGAATAACATAGTCTCAGAATATCTCAGAATAATCTAGTTGTAGAATAACCTAGTCTCAGAATAATCTAGTTGTAGAATAACCTAGTCTCAGAATAACCTAGGTACAGAATAACCTAGACTCAGAATATCTCAGAATAACCTAGGTACAGAATAACCTAGACTCAGAATAACCTAGTCTCAGAATAATCTAGTTGTAGAATAACCTAGTCTCAGAATAACCTAGGTACAGAATAACCTAGGTACAGAATAACCTAGTCTCAGAATAATCTAGTTGTAGAATAACCTAGTCTCAGAATAACCTAGGTACAGAATAACCTAGACTCAGAATAACCTAGGTGTAGAATAACCTAGACTCAGAATAACCTAGGTGTAGAATAACCTAGACTCAGAATAACCTAGGTACAGAATAACCTAGACTCAGAATAACCTAGGTGTAGAATAACCTAGACTCAGAATAACCTAGGTGTAGAATAACCTAGACTCAGAATAACCTAGGTACAGAATAACCTAGACTCAGAATGTCTCAGAATAACCTAGTCTCAGAATAATCTAGTTGTAGAATAACCTAGTCTCAGAATAACCTAGGTACAGAATAACCTAGACTCAGAATAACCTAGGTGTAGAATAACCTAGACTCAGAATATCTCAGAATAACCTAGTCTCAGAATAACCTTTTCTCGGAATAACTTAGTTACTATGGATGGTTTGGGAACTAATGATTTAAATTGTGGAGCTTCAAGTTCTAGCTGGCCGTTACCTCTGGATCAGACAGCCTGCTCAACCACAGTGAGTTACCCCAGTTCATCCCACAGCAAAGAAACCTGCACATTGTTTGAATACATTCAAGTAAAGTTTTGTCTATGATCTCACTGAGACAGCAAGTGGATATTTTTTATTCCCAATTAAGCGTCCAATGGAGGATGTTAAATATTTTGTTTTTTATATTTTCAGATTAAGACAGCAATAGACAGTTCGGATAAATTGAAAACAAAAGTTTTGAATGTAATGGTTTTAAGATTTTCAGAATACAACAAAAGGTAAGCCAATGCTTAGGGTTCAAACTTTCTGAGGTGAGGGGGTGTTGACTGATTGATTGGTTTAACACAGCATGTATGTGATCTACCTGACCTCAAGGGTTTTCTCTGGGTCCCCCGGTTTACTCAAACTGCTATGTGCGCTGTATCATAAGGTCTGTCATTTAGTCATCTGGTGTGGTTTTGATTCCCAAGTTGTTCGTGACAAACGTAGAGTCGCCTGGCCAACCTTGTGGGTTTTCTCCGGGTCCTCTGGTTTCCTCCCACTTCTAAAGACCTTGACACAGATGTGAACTATTGAAATAAAAATTGAAGCATGTGTTAGTCCTGGCCTTGCCGTTAAACTCTCTCTCTCTCTCCCTCTCTCTCAGGGGTTAAAAAGATTTTTGCTATTGAAATATGACATATTATCGCTTTTTAATTTTATGGTTTTGTTTTTTATTAGTTCAAGAAGAAAAAGAGCAACAGAACCAGCAGTTAAAATAGAGGCAAATTATGAAACATCATTTAGCCATTCAATCGCTGTGTCCGATTTACATACGGCCTTTGATCAAAGCTTTACTACGTGTAGTGGTGACAGTTGTAGTTTTGGTTCACTCGTTGGGGTTTCCAAAAATAATTCTGTGATACAAGGTAATGAAACAGAAATGAAATGGAGTTTAGCACCCTATTATTCTGCTCCTACTGGGCTAATGAATACGAGCAGATGCCATGCAGTGTGCTATGAGGGAAATTTTGCCTGGACAGCAGTGCTGTGGCCTATTCTTATTTCGAATTCTTATACCCCGTTCAGACGCTTATTTTTAAACCAGCAAAAAATCGCTGGGGTTTTTAAGCCAGCATTGTGTTGCGTTCACACGTACTATAAGCCAAACTGGTTTAACTATTCTGACCTCTTCGGTCGGAGGTTAGAGTTAACTACACATGCGTACATTCCATTTGCTGTCATAATAATATGTAAACATCCGGTGAAAAAAATCTGCATAATTTGTTTCTCGCCCCAGTTGACCCCTCTATTAGTCTTTCTGTTATGGTCGTTTTCAATTATACTCATACTGCTACTGGCATCGGCACTGCATTTAGATAAAACCGCCATTTTCCTAGGAATGTAGCGTATTGCGCATGTCCAAAGACAGCTGTAGCTGGCGTTTTTAAGCCAACCCGTTCAGACGGTTAAGTTGAACCAGCTTAAAATAAAAAGCCGTCTCGAAGACAGGTCGCGAGCTGGGTTTTTTAAACTGGTTTATTTGCCCCACATGTGCGTTCAGACGCTTAAGTTAAACTGGTTTAACGATCGCTGGGGTTTTTAAGCTAGTTCAACTTAAGCGTCTGAACGGGCTATAATTGTTAAGGGTTCTTTTATGTGTTCGCCAATGTGTACACAGAGGCTTTGTATCTTCTAACTATATTTAGTGATGCGTACCATGTGTGAGACAGGGTATGCTTACTGTTGTTAGACCATCTCATTCCACTTGGTATTCTCTAGCTAAAGGTTGTGATGGGTATCATGTGTGAGGCAGGGTATACTAACCTCATACCACTTGGTATTCTCTAGCTATAGGTTGTGATGGATATCATTTGTGAGGCAGGGTATGTGTACTCTTGTTGGAAGCCCTCATTCCTGTTGGTATCTGCTTACTCTTGCTGGAACACCTGATTCCATTTCTCATTTGCAGTTTATTTATATTTCAGATGAGTATGATTTATGTGCGGAAGACTTCAACAACGATTGTCACAAGTCATCGACCACCTGTCAAACATTAAATGGAACCTTCGCATGTGCCTGTCGTTCTGGTTACAAGCCGTGGGATCTAGCTGATAATGCCTGTGAAGGTATATGAATAAATTTTATCAAATTTTTATCAAGCTAGTACTGTAATATTAGTCAGATTAAACTGACTGTTGATTTCACTCTGATGTTAGGTCATTTCGGGACTAACATATAGTTCAATTTTATTTCAATAATTTGCTTGAAGTAGGAGTCTTTAGCAGTGGGAGTTACCCTAAGGACCTGGAGAAAACACACGAGGTTGGATAGGCGACCATACGCCTTGTCATGTACATCTGGGGACTCTAAACCACGCCAGTTGACTCGATGACAGACCTTAAGATACGGTGCGCACATGCTAACCAGTCGCCCCCCCCCCCCCTGACGTTTGTATATTAATAAAATAACAATTAAACAGCATCGCCAACAAACGTTTTGTTAAAAGAATTATTAGGTCAGTTATTTTGGTGTCATTAAACCATATTTTATTCTTTCCATTTGACTATATTTTGAGACTAACATATGTTTTCATTTTAATAATTTGCTTGTCGTATTTAAAAGTAAGAGAAAACTCTACAACCTGACAAATATATACTCTACAAGGTCACGTACAAACTTGGAATGGAATCCATGACTTGCATAGATGATCTTTAGAGCACACGCTTGATGAGTATTTTGTGTATTTTGTATATAGATATTGATGAATGTCTGGGTAGTGATGGTAACGACACTGGAATCAAGATGTTATGCGGCGAGGAAGGTATCAAATGTGTCAATCAACCGGGTGCATATACCTGTGATTGTAGAGGGCAATATGAATATGATATGACAACCAAAACTTGTACATGTAAGTATTATAGGTATACAGGTATTAGTCTGCTTTATTCCATGAATTGACCTAAAACAATTCATTTAAAGATACATTCTGGGTGATTACTGATTAGATAAAGAGCCAAGAATTTAATGATTGAATTTTTTGGCTCAGTCTCGATCATCACAACTAAAGTTGGTACGATAAAAAAAGATAGTCTCGATTATCCATTTCATGATTAAATCATGAATGAAAGTTGAACAGCAAATCGGATCCTAATCCAGTAAATATCGCAGGCCAGCGATGACAGCTAAAGTTGATTTAGATAACATTTCAAGCCTACAGAAAGACCTCAGGCCTGGATCCAGGATTTTTTCGAGGGGGGGGGGCGTACATTGTAACAAATAGTTATCATTAGAGTGCCTCATACATTAGTGGTTTGGTTTAATCCCCAGAGCCTTGACGCATTGCCTGGGCATAGACAATGTGAAAATCATGTTTATATCATCAATTAAAAAGCAGATGCACCAGTCTCGCTGGGGCTGAGAGGGGGGGGGGGGCACGGCCCCCCTGGATCCGTGCCTGGACCTGCAATAGGCAGATTTTCCTCTTGCATAATATGTTTAACCATGAGGTGTTTAACTGATTTTCTAGTATATGTTTTCATAGTTTTTAAACAAAATATCCTGCTAAAATTATGAGAGACTTGGTCTGGTGTCTGTATGATGTTAAAATGTATATATTTTTCAGTGGTGGATTATTGTGACAGTAGTCCATGTAAAAATGACGCTACATGTGTCAATGTGCGAGGGGAGACGAATTACGCATGCAAGTAAGTTAAAATAGTCCTTTGATTAAATTATATTATTTATGTCACACCTTTAGGGGAATCAGAAATATCACAATATCTATAGGCGGGGTGGTTGAATTGTAAGCGGGCACTGTATCGTAAGGCCTGTCATTAAAGCAACTGGTGTGTTTTTGAAACCCCGGTTGTATGTGACAAGGAGTAGGATTGCCTGTCTGACCTTGTGGTTTTTCTCCTGGTCCTCCGGTTTCCTCCCACTGCTAAAGACCCCTACGCACAAGCAAATTAAAGAAATATATTTCAATGGCTTGTACATGATGAGAAGTTGGGGCCGCTTGTCCAATCTTATGTGTTTTCTCTCCTGGTCCTCCGATTTCTTCCCACTGCAAATTATTGAAATAAAATGGAACCATATGTTAGTCCCAAAATGACAGATGAAAGGACATTAACCTGTTTCTCTATCTCTCTCTCCTCTTTGTGTTTTTATGATATCAAATTTCCAGAAATTTTACCAGTAGGCCTATTATTTATTATTTAATATATCTGGGACCTCACTATAGTGTGACAAGTACAAAATTTGAACTAGGAACAGAGCGAATGTCATCACCGAATATCGTGGAAGTATCACGTCATATGAAAAATATGAGTCTGTCCATCGATGCACAATTGTCCAATGAACACACATGCCAAGTTGCACGTCCATTGTACTTGAATAGGCGGAGAATTTGGCTTTTCATGAATAGTGTCGCCCCTAAGAAGAACAACACCATCAGTATCACTTAAAGAGCAATTTGTGATCCATAAATCATTGTTAAAGGGACAATAACACTCTTGCTGGCTTGACAGGTCCAGAATTTTTTTTTTAGCCTTATTCTAACTACAAGATGTTTAAGTGTCCTACCTGTTGTGTAAATTATCCATTACAACCTGTCTTACTTGTCCAGAGGGTTCGAAAATATGTTTAAATCCAAGTTGCATTTGAAAGTGCTTACGTAAGGCTTTTCAAACCATGTTACGGCATGTAGTTGAATTTTTCCAATTTTTAAAATTAGGTTTGTTAAGATGGAATTTGTATCATTTTTGAATTGAAATATTGTAAAATAGTACAAATTGTTGACCAGAATACAGATTGGAACATATTATTCAGTTACAACAAGAGTGGTATTGGGGCTTTAAGTAAGTTTTTTGTGAAATAATGGTTGAACTAAATTGATTTTTATAATATTTACAGATGTACATATGGTTATACGGGACAGAATTGTCTAGAAGAAGATCTAGAAGCAATGAGTAAGTCATTATCGATAATAGCCACTCAAATAGTTATTCTGAACCTAACCTAGCCCTATCAACACACATTCTATACCTAACTCAACCCTATCAACTCATATTCTAACCATAACTCAACTCAAGTTATAAACTTAACCCAGCCATTTCAACTCAAATTCTAAACCTAATCCAGCCATATCAACTCTCATTTTAAACCTAACCCAACCCTATCAACTCACATTCTCACTTAACTCGCATTCTAAACCCAACTCTATCAATTCTAAACCTAAGTTTATCAACTCTTTTCTAACCCAACTCGCATTTTAAACCTAACACAGCCCTATCGACTCACATTCTAATCCTAACCCAACCCTATCAACTCACATTCTAACCATAACTGAACTCTTATCAACCTAACCCACCATAGCAACTCTCATTCTAAACCTAACTCAACTTGATCAACTCGCATTCTAAACCCAACCTGACCCTATCAGCTCACATTTTAACCCGACCCTGGCAACTCACATTCTAAACTTAACCCAACTCCATCAACTCATATTCCAACCCTAAACCAACTACATCAACTCACATTCTAAACCCAACTGTATCAACTCACTCTATTAACTCACATTCTAAACCTAACCTAACCATATCAGTGCATGTCCATATTTTGTTCCATTTAAAGAAGGAAAATGGCTATTATTTGGACTGGAGTTCCGTTTAGAGATTCAAGTTTTACAATATTTTGGTTTGCAAGCAATTACATTCCCGCAAATGATGCACAGCACCAAATATATTATTGTATGTACGAACAATCCAAACCATTAGACAATATTGTAGTCCTAAAAAAACGGTATAGGCAAAATAGTGTAATCAGCATATTGACTGTTTACCGGTACAAAATACACAACAAACAGTGGTAACAGGTGTCCGGAAGAGTAAGTGTACCCTGCCTATTAGGCAAAGTCTCGGTAAATTAGCGTGATTGGCCAATGGACTATCGGTATGCGACCCCTGTCCACCCCCTCCCCCCTCCCCCTCCCCCAGTATGTATTGTAGTTTGCAAGGGTTCCACCTGGAGAAAATATATGAATGATATCTTCAGAGGTGAATGCGTCAGTCTGTTATGATTTACTTGTTTCAGACAATTCAAAACTTGTTCAAGGTTGTATATTTCTTCAGTTTTATTGACCTTATTTTTGTTTTCATAACTTAGCTGGGTGGTCCTAGTGAACCCTGCACTGTATTTTAAAAGTAGAAGTCATTTGCAATTTTTTAAATTTAATTTTTGGGGTGAAAGAAAAAAGATTTAGGTTTATATTTAGCTGTGGATCCGAGTGTTACGTACAAGAACTATATCCTTACTCTTTCAAGAGGTTCTTGTTTAGCTATTAGTACCACATTTAGAACACTGAATACCACCTCTAAATACGGGTAATTCAGGGTGTTATGTACAAGCAGGGTATACTAAATCGAGAGGTTCCTGTTTTAGCTATAAGTTATGATACAACATCTAGAACACCTAATACCACCCCTCAATATGGTGTGCTATCAGTGGTGATGAATGTCGTATACAAAACAGAGTATGCTTTTTATTTCTAGAAGCGCTGATATCACTTCTCATGTTGAGCAACCATTATTGACAGGTTTTATGTTGACTGTTTCTAGAACATCTGATATCACTTACAATTTGAGAAGTTCACATAGTCAAAAAATAGGGTGTACCGGTAAATGTTTCTCTCTTCTAGAACACCTGATAACATTTACATAGAGTAGTTTTTATTATATTATTGTAGTTTTGATGGTGCTACTGTTTTTTATTCACTCTCATTTTACTTGGATGCATTTTGTTGTCACATGTGTCTGTTGGTTGGTCTACACTCAGGGCAGGTAGAAGCAATTCTTGCTTGGGGGGGGGGAGGGGCTTTCATCCTAGGGCCTTGTAGGTGAGGGTCCAGGGGCCGCAATAACCTGCAGAAAAGAGAACTTGTGGCCTGACACTCTTTGTAAATGCAATGAAGTCTACATATTTAAACTGATTTAACTCAAACTTATAATATTCATGACCTTAACTAGAGCAAAAAAGAACAATCTTCTACGTAGCTCAGAACAATCCTTATAGAATCTGAGAGTGATTTTAGCGCTATACTTAAAAATCCCTAAGGGAAATAAACAAATTGTCTGACTGGGAGAATGCCCAATCGGACTTCAAGACATGGTGAATAATATTCAAATTTCAAAATTATCGTTGACAATAGGCTGGATTGATAAGGTAATTAAGTAATCAACATATTTATCGTCTATATACCTACCTTGATTAACTACTTATTCCCTTGCAAACTACAATATTGTGGAAGTCGAATCTCTAAAAGGAATATCAATCAGTCTAAAGATGGTTCAGTTCCATTCAGAATTTTGAAAATTCATCGACCTATGCTGCATTCTATGTAACGATCTTTATTTGCTGTGAACCCAATTGATTGGCCTGTTTTAAATAGGATTTATCCCAAGTCAGGATGTTATCTAGTGTTGGTATTTTCATTTTGTTTTGTTAATTACTTGTTAATCTGAGTTCATATTAGTTTAGATTATAATTAGGTCAGGAGAAATTCATATTTTCTGATAAAAAAGAAATCAAGCATTATATTAATTAACCAGGGGGTTGGATGGCAGAATGGTTAGCATATGGGGGAGAGGGGAGATGGCTGAATGGTTAGCATGTATCATAAAGCCTGTCATTGAGTCAACTAGCGGGGTTTTGAATCCCCGGTTGTAAATGAAAAGGAGTAGTGTTGCCAGTTTAACCTCGTGGGTTTTCTCTTAGTCTTCTGGTTTTCTCCAATTGCCCGCAAGCGAATTATTGAAATAAAATTAAATCATATTTATTCCTGCAATGACCTAGTTTGTGTCTAGTGGACGTTAAACCCTGTTTCTCTGGCTATATTAATTCACATACAGTATTCATAAATAAAATGATGTCTTTGTTTTTGTTTTAGGACAGCGAACTATTATCATAGCCGTATCCGTTACGCTTGGTTTACTGTGTTTATTGCTGCTTATTGCCCTTTGCTGTGTTTGTGCGTAAGTAGACGATGATTTGCTTTACATGGAAAACAATTCTTTGCATTACTGTGTGTTACTAGGAGATATTTTGACTCGAATTCTCTTGTGTTGATAACTGGGACAAATTATGACTAGCATTCTCTCGTGTTTGTTACTGGGACACAGGACTAGAAATTCACCCGAATATCTCCGAATCTAATTCACGCAAGGATTCTCACAAGAGCTATCGGCGTGAATCTATAAGGATTCGCATAAAACTTTTGTAAAAAAAAAAAAGAAAAAAAAAGTCTCTCGGAGAATTGTCGAGTCAGACTATTGAATGCCAGTCAAGGTGTTTTAAATCAAATTTGTATATATTACTCGGACCCATTTTGACTAGGATTCACTCGTGTTTGTTACTGGAACACATTTTGACTAGGATTCTCTTGTGTTTGTTACAGGGACACATTATGACTAGGATTCTCTTGGGTTTGTTACTTGGAGACATTTTGACTAGGCTTCTCTTGGGTTTGTTACTTGGAGACATTTTGACTAGGATTCTCTCGTGTTTGTTACTGGAACACATTTTGACTAGGATTCTCTCGTGTTTGTTACTGGGAGACATTTTGACTAGGCTTCTCTTGGGTTTGTTACTTGGAGACATTTTGACTAGGCTTCTCTCGTGTTTGTTACTGGGAGACATTTTGACTAGGCTTCTCTTGGGTTTGTTACTTGGAGACATTTTGACTAGGATTCTCTCGTGTTTGTTACTGGGAGACATTTTGACTAGGATTCTCTCGTTTTTGTTACAGGGACACATTATGACTAGGATTCTCTCGTTTTTGTTACTGGGAGACATTTTGACTAGGATTCTCTCGTGTTTGTTACTGGAACACATTTTGACTAGGATTCTCTCGTGTTTGTTACTGGGAGACATTTTGACTAGGCTTCTCTTGGGTTTGTTACTTGGAGACATTTTGACTAGGATTCTCTCGTTTTTGTTACTGGGACACATTTTGACTAAGATTCTCTCGTGTTTTAATTTGTTACTGGGAGATATTTTGACTTGGATTTCGGGTGTTTATTATTGGGACACATTTTGACTAGGGTTAGGGTTAGGGTTCTGGGACACCTTTTGACTAGTATTTTAGGGTGTTTATTAATAGACGACATTTTAACTAGAATTCTCCGATAACCAGTTTAAAATCGATTATTTCTGTTTATTTCAGCAGAAGTTCACGGAAGAAATCCCATCGCCACTCAATAAACATGGAGGATTATTCCACTTTTAAAGGTTTGCCGCGAGCCCACCTACGAGGAGAAGACAATGCCATGATGGAAAATGGTAGTTCACAAAATCTTTACGAACCAGACAATGGTTTAATGGATGAGGTTGGTGGGGTGTTACACCCCTAGATGTGTCCTTTTATGCATCCTGGCATTTTATCTGCTTGATCACTTGCCCCTGCTCCGCACCCCTCCCACTTATATCCCACACCAAAAAAAGCTCAACATTCACACCTAATTAGAATAAAATGGGGTTTAACGTCCTTCTATTCTGCTCAGACTGGGCTAATGAAGACGACATACACCATACAGTGTGCTATGAGATAATAAAATAAAATAATACCAAGTACGAAAAATCCAAAACATTCACACCTAATTAAAATAAAATGGGGTTCAACGTCCTCCTATTCTGCTCGGATTGGGCTAATGAAAAAGGGCATACACCATACAGTGTGCTATGAGGAAACTTTTGCTGAGACAGCTGCAATACGACCTACTTATGTTGCATTCTATAAGGGATCCTTTGTGTGCGCGCCAATGCGACATCCGTCTGATTGAAATCTTCCTCAATACTAGAACAACAATGGCTCGTTCAATAACAAATTAACAGCCTACAGAATTGAAACATGTATTTAAGGCCTTCTGCCTCATTCCAACAAATTTCTTGATCATCTGAACATTTGAAAAGTACAAATTTTGAAATAAGAAGCATGTCCGCATGTCTGTGTGGTTACACATTAATTTTCAGATCTTACATTGTGTTTTGCATGTTGGATCAGCTTCATAAGAAGATTGATAACATGATGGCGATGCAATCGATTTTGTAGATTTGCATGATAAGACACTTATAAAAATAATTCACAAATTCTAAATTCGAAGGAGGGGATTACGGGTTTTGTGCGAAGTGAAAATGCCCACCCTTTATAAAGTGTGTATTCCTCTCAAAATGACCCAGATCTCCTTTTAAGCATAGCCTATGTCCCAATGATAATGAAGTACATCGGCCCTTTATTTCCCTTAAATCATCTATCCCTAATTTTCGTGAAAGTAAAAATACAATTGATCAGTGTTTTTCCCCTTGGAATAAAAGATGCAAGGTAGCAATTTTAAAAGCTTTATAAATAAAAAAAAAACCCAACCCTTAAAGGGTAGGCCTATGTCCCTATTCTTCATGAAAGAATTAATAAAACAATAAGCCCCTTTTGCCTGTGAATGAAAGATGCATGCGTATCATTTTTAAGGATGATAAAAGCTAGTCACATCACCAACTGAATTCATTAACATGTCTGCTACTATTTTATATTCAACAATTTTCTGTTTAAAGATATATTTCATCGCACATCGCGATCCTAAAACCACTAAAATCCATGGTCTTTATTACAGGTATCATGCTTGTAGAAAAAATTTTTTTCTAGAGGATCCGACCTACCTGGGGCCTGTTTCACGAAATTTTAACTTAAGATAAAATCCAAATTTTAGTACATAATTAAATCTGATTGGCTAAGCGCTAAAATCAATCTAATACTATCCAATCGAATTACTAAAATCGGATTTTATCTTAGTTAAAATTTCGTGAAACAGGCCCCAGATCAAAGGAATGAATCTTTAACCTGTTAAGTGCGTGTGTCGTTCGTTCATTATATAACGTCCCGGACAATTGCCACTTAATGTGTGTAGGACATAATATAACGCCTTGGAGGTATTTTCCCCAACCTATTCTTAGAGCATATATTACATAGTTCTTCGTCACTTTGTAAAATTAATTAAACAAACAGTATGCTTAACAGGTTAAACATGAGTGGTCTTTACAGACATTTAAAATAACATCTGGAGTACCTGTCCTATAAAATTGATGAAATATATCTTTAACATTTGCCGATTAAAGCTGATTTTTGTATGAATAAATGAATGAAGGCAAATTTTGATCTATTTTCGGTACTCAATGATCATAAAATTATTTCAAACATCCGGAAATCATTTAGACAAAAAATCAGTTTGAATCTTCTTTATTATTTAAGTTTTCAGGGCTGGAGAGAGACTATAAAGGTTTTCTTTCCACTCAAATTTGGGAGTTACTCAAGTATTTCTCAGCTGGTCAGATAGCTGTGGCGATAGATAGGAGGCTTCTCACCAATGCAACAAGGGTTCAATCCCAGCTCAGGGCAAGAACTTTATCGTTGTAAGTGAGAGGGATATTCGTCCGATCAGGCCGGTTTCCCCAGAGTTCTTCGGTTTATTCCTGCAGTAATGATCGAAATCATTCGCACGATCTGTGCCAAGGGCCAAATGGAAAACAAGTCTCAGGCGTAATTTGCTACCCTTCTAAAATGACGAGATTATTATTATTATTATTATTATTATTATACGCTCTAAATAGCATTAGTTTCAACAGTAATTTTTGGACTGTGTTGAAAAGAAATTTTAAAGAAATTCTCCACATGACTAGGATTTAATCTTTGAATGGCATTTAACAATTTGTGACTATGTTATATAGGTACATTGAAAAATAAAAGAAAGTTATAATTAAACATACATTATTCAAGAGCTAAATCTTCCTATTACAGGTCTTTCTTTACGCTTGAAATGTTATCTTAATTATTTATTAGACATTAATTAACTGATCCAGACCATAATCAACTGTCGATGTCAAGGCTAGCCTTCGATATCAACTAGATAATTAAATCAAAACAATGCATAATCGAGACTATGCTTTTGACGTACTAACTTTAGTAATGATCGGCGAGGAAAGGCGACAATTTCCAAAGCTGATATCTTTGTTCATAGTGAAATTTTTAACAAATTTTACATTATCTAGTTTTTATACGCCCACATTTTCATGTGGACGTATTATGTCGTCGCCCCTGTCCGTCCGATCGTCCGGACGTCCGTCCGTCCGTCCACAATTGTTTGTGGACCCTCTACAGGTCACAATTCTTGTCCGATTTTGACGAAACTTAAAATATAGCTTTATCACCAAAAGATCTCGGCTGCTTTCGATATTGGCATGTATCGGATCGATACTTCATGGATTATGGCCCCTGATTGTACGAAAAATCACGTTTTTAGCTTGTGGACCCTATAGAGGTCACAATTTTGAGCCGATTTTGATGAAACTTGACGTGCATGTTTATAACCCAAAGATCTTGGTTCCTTTCGATATTTGCGCCTATCGGAAAGTAATTTCCTGAATTATGGCCCCTGATTGTCCGAAAAACCACCTATTTTAGCTTGTGGTCCCTCTGGAGGTGACAATTATTTACCGATTTGAAAAAACGTTTGATTATATCACCGTTACACCCTAAGGAAAATCGGACCAAAATTGCCATACAAAATGGCCGCCGTTTGTACGCGAATACTGTTAAAAATGGTATATCAATGTTGTGGACCCTGTAGAGGTCACAATTTTAATTCGATTTTGATGAAACTTGAAATTCCTGGTTATAACCCAAAGATCTTGGTACCTTTCAATATTTGCGCATATCGGATCGTGACTTCCTGAATTATGGCCCCTTATTATACGCAAAATCGCCTTTGTTTAGCTTGTGGTCCCTCTGGAGGTGACAATTATTTTCCGATTTGAAAAACTGTTCGATTATATCACCGTTACACCCTTAAGAAGGTTGAGTTCGAATTTCGGGAAAATCAGACCAAAATTGTCATACAAAATGGCCGCCATTTGTACGCGAATCCTGTTAAAAAATGGTTTATCAAGGTTGTGGACCCTGTAGAGGTCACAATTTTAATTCGATTTTGATGAAACTTGAAATGCATGGTTATAACCCAAACATCTTGGTTTCTTTCAATATTTGCGCATATCGGATCGTGACTTCTTGAATTATGGCTCCTGATTTTACGCAAAATCGCCTTTGTTTAGCTTGTGGTCCCTCTGGAGGTGACAATTATTTTCCGATTTGAAAAACTGTTCGATGATATCACCGTTACACCCTAAGGAAGGCTGTGTTTGAATTTCGGGAAAATCGCCATACAAAATGGCCGCCGTTTGTACGCGAATCCTGTTAAAAATGGTTTATCAAGGTTGTGGACCCTGTAGAGGTCCCAATTTTAATTCGATTTTGATGAAACTTGAAATGCATGGTTATAACACAAAGATCTTGGTTCCTTTCAATATTTGCGCATATCGGATAGTGACTTCCTGAATTATGGCCCCTGATTATACGCAAAATCGCCTTTGTTTAGCTTGTGGTCCCTCTGGAGGTGACAATTATTTTCCGATTTGAAAAAACGTTCGATTATATCACCGTTGCACCCTAAGGAAGGTTGAGTTTGAATTTCGAGTAAATCGGACCAAAATTGCCATACAAAATGGCCGTCGTTTGTACGCGAATACTGTTAAAAAATGGTATATCAAGGTTGTGGACCCTGTAGAGGTCACAATTTTAATTCGATTTTGATGAAACTTGAAATGCATGGTTATAACCCAAAGATCTTGGTTCCTTTCGATATTTGCGCATATCGGATTGTAACTTCCTGAATTATGGCCCCTGATTATACGCAAAATCGTCTTTGTTTAGCTTGTGGTCCCTCTGGAGGTGACAATTATTTTCCGATTTGAAAAACTGTTCGATTATATCACCGTTACACCCTAAGGAAGGCTGTGTTTGAATTTCGGGAAAATCGGACCAAAATTGCCATACAAAATGGCCGCCGTTTGTACGCGAATCCTGTTAAAAAATGGTTTATCAAGGTTGTGGACCCTGTAGAGGTCACAATTTTCATGAAACTTGAAATGCTTGGTTATAATCCAAAGATCTTGGTTTCTTTCGTTATTTGCACATATCAGATCATAACTTCCTGAATTATGGCCGCTGATTGTCCGAAAAATCGCCTATGGTCCCTCTGGAGGTCACGATTATTATCTGATTTAAAAAAACGCTTGACTCTATCACCGTTACAGCATACGGAAGGAGTTTGAATTTCAGGGAAATCAGACCATAATTGCCAGACAAAATGGCCGCCGTTTGTACGCTAATAGTGTTAAAATATGGTATGTCAAGGTTGTGGACCCAGTATAGGTCACAATTTTAATCGATTTTGATGAAACTTGAAATGCATGTTTATAACCTAAAGATCTTGATTCTTTTCGATATTTGCGCATATCAAATTGTAATTTAATGAATTATAGCCTTTGATTGTAGGAAAAATCACTTTTCGTTTTGCTTTTTCTCTATCCATCTCTCGAAAATGTGGGCGTATCCTGCCTGGCAGTGCCAGCTTACTATCTTTTTTAAAGAATATAGAGATGTACAACATCTTAAACTGTGTTATGTTATATGACTATAGGATTTGTTTACATTTTCAGAAACGAACGGGTACAGACAAAGTAACGTCCTTTAATCGTGAAACACTGGAGAGAAATCGTCACACATACGACTATGTAGCAGACGATGATTACAGCAGGGGAGATAATTCAGATAGAATATATTCAGATCCTGCTGTCCCATTTTAAAATTAATCATTCATTCATTGTTTAACGTTTTAACTTTAGAGAGGTAGAAATTTTATCATTTTAATGGGCATCCTTGGCTGGAGGATTTCCCGCCAGGTGCCGCTAGTAAAAACTTGGTTACACGTGACCTTATCAATGGTAAGAGAACCGTATTGGAATTAAATTTCATATTAACGACAAAAACTAATGTTTGTCAACACAAGAATGTACAGAATAACTGTGCTATGAGGTAAACAATGAGGTCACGTGGGACCGCCTCGCCTATAAATTATGTCCCTCTATCCCTAGCGAGGACGCCCATTGCCATACCATTCATTTTAGTCCTTGAATAGAAATACAGATTACAGTGTTGGTCTGGAGTCTGACAAAACAGGCACTTTTAAATTAAATTCAAGAAGTTTGAGTGTAATGTGGAATGTTCATGGTCAAATCACCAGGTCAAACGTCAATTCACCAAATCAAATAAGTCCAATTTGGTGATTTGAATTTAAAATATTTTCTGCAGACATGTTTTTTTTAACGTTTGTAGACCTATATATATATATATATTCAGTAAGATAATCTTAAAATATTTTGATTTAACAAATTTAGATTTTTGCGTTTTATTTCAAATTTGTGTTATTGGTCGTCGGAAATTGTTAATTAAACTTTGTCTGTAACATTGACGTAAATGACTAACGACTACCTTGATTTAAACTTATGATATAATTAGTTTCATATTTCATTTCTTGTTAGCTAGATATAATATAGAGCAGCTTCGGTTGGATTTTAGGACATTATTATTATTATTATTATTATTATATTATTTTTATGAATTATATAGTTATTATAAATGGAAAGTTTTAAACAGGACAGCAACATGTTACAACGCTCTTTACCTCCGTACCACTATCACAGATCATCAGCAGACTGGATAACCTGCGCTATTATAAATTATATACGTAAAATAACCTGAATAGCTACTACGCTTACTATCAACAGGCTTGATAACCTGCTCTATTATAAATTATATACGTAATATAACCCGACATGTTACTGCGTTTACTATAACAGATCGTCAACAGGCTTGCGCTTTGGTAATCTGCCCTATTATAAATTATATACGTAAAATAACCCGAATAGCTACTACGCTTACTATCAACAGGCTGGATAATCTGCCCTATTATAAATTATATACGTAATATAACCCGACATGTTACTGCGTTTACTATAACAGATCGTCAACAGACTGGATAACCTGCCCTATTATAAATTATATACGTAATATAACCCGACATGTTACTGCGTTTACTATAACAGATCGTCAACAGGCTTGCGCTTTGGTAATCTGCCCTATTATAAATTATATACGTAAAATAACCCGAATAGCTACTACGCTTACTATCAACAGGCTTGATAACCTGCTCTATTATAAATTATATACGTAATATAACCCGACATGTTACTGCCTTTACTATAACAGATCGTCAACAGGCTTGGTAATCTGCCCTATTATAAATTATATACGTAATATAACCCGAATAGCTACTACGCTTACTATCAACAGACTGGATAACCTGTGATATTATAAATTATATACGTAATGAAACCCGAATAGTTACTACGTTCCTCACCACTATCACACGCAAGTTCGATTATAAACCAGAAGTTCTAAACATGGTAGTGACATGTTACTATTACGTTCCATACCGCTGTTAACACACTTGGCCCCTGAGTTCACAAAGCATTCTCAAAAGTTAAGAATTTGCTCAAAATATTTATGAATACAATATAGCCTTGCCCTTTATCAAACTTTTAATATATCAAATACGACAATAAGAAACTATGTGCAAAGTTTCATGTTTCTGGGTCAAAAGATATTTCTCATAAACTGTGATTGAAAAGATGAGTAAATTCGCAACTTTAATTACGTCTGAGAATACTTTGTGAACTTGGGGCCTGAATAATTTACTCTAAATAACATCAGACCGCTTTATCACTACTATGTTTCGTCAGACAAGGAACAATTAAGGGCCTAATTGATAGTTCTGTGTAACCTACGTAATTCAATCCCTTGAGTTTAAACTCATGAAATGTATATATATTATATATATATATATATATATGCTGCTTTATTTTATTTATAGTGTTTTTAATATTTTCTTCATTTGCTCAATTCTGTGTTTAAGTATATAAAATTGTTTAAAATGAAATATATGCATAAATCTGGGCTTATTTACAAAATACATGTACTACAGAATTATAGCAATTTGAATAACCACTGTTGTAGAGATGTTTGAAGTCAATAGGAGGGCCATTGTAATGAAATTCATATTTCATTTTGAAAGGAGTCGGAGGGGGGGGGGAGGGAGCTGTCAGTGTACATAGTGAGCTATAATGGGATTCCAGGAGCTTTTAAACTAAGGAAGGGGGAGGGGGGTACAATGGGTAGAATTTATCTTTGAAAATTATCACAAGCATTATATACATGTATATTCGAAACATCCACTATCCTTATATACGCTGCATTGGCCGAGAAAGTTCATCTCGATTTTCCGGCGTGATTTCCCCTTGTCAGTGATGCAGAAGGAGGGCCTGACAAGGACAGCTGCCTAGTCGTTCGGATGGGACGAAAAACCGAGGTCCCGTTTACAAATTGGAGTGCACGTAAAAGATCCCTTGGCAGTTGGAATTCGATATAAGAGTAGGCCGTAGCGCCGCTGCCCGGGCAAAATTTCCCTCATTGCACACTGTGGCGTATGCCCGTCTTCAATTAGCCCAGGTACGGTGCTTAAGCGTAGGACGTTAAACCCCATTTCATTCATTCATTCTTATATATGTCAGCCATGGTGGCACAGTAAAATAAAATTTAACAGCTTTAACTTGGTGCTAATATTGAGAATTTACCATGAAAATTATCACCAGCATTTGATTACTATATCTTTGTTCATGTGAGCCATGGTGGCTCAGCAAAATAAATTTAAATAGATTATATCTTTGTTAATGTCAGCCATCGCGGGGAAGTAAGATCAAATTGTAACAGGTTTGACTGTGAGTTGTTGTGGTACTAATATTTAAACAAAGTTAAGAGTTCCAATTATTATTTTAAGCACTTCTAATTAGAATTTAAACGTTAGGAGTTCGGACACAGGCGTAACTATATCTACCTGGTAATGCCATATTTTGCCAATATTTAAATGGGTATTAATTAACTGATCATGAGGCGCACATATTCTTTTCCTTGAATATACACATACCTTATTAACATAATCTTTAAGTGACATTTAGTGACTGGGTAACACATGAACAGAACACAGTCTTTATGGGAAACAATCACGGGTTTATTCTAAAAGCACAACGTTTCAACAAGTATCCTCTTTTGTGCTTGATAACTATAAGAGGATACTTGTTGAGACGTTGTGCTTTTAGAATAAACCAGTGATGGTTTCCCATAAAAACTGTGTTATGTTACTTTATTAATAGTTAAGAAGAAATTGCATAAAGCCAAATATTTTAAGACAAGTTATTGGTAATGACCCACTGTCAAAAAGCTATGTAACACATGATGTAACAAAATAATGACTTACTAATAGCAAAAGGTTTTCGAATCCCCGGTTGTACATGGCAAGGAGTAGGGTTGCCTGTCCAACCTCGTTGGGTTGCCTCGGGTCCTCGGGTTTCCTCCCACTGCTAAGACCCCTACGCGCAAGCAAACTATTGAAATAAAGTTAAACCATATGTTAGTCCTGAAATGACATAGTTTGTGTCGAATGGACGTTAAACCCCGTTTCTCTCTCTCTCTACGAATATCAAAAACATTGGTTGGCATTCATTGAAAACAAATTTATTTAATCTACTGTAGATTTAGTGGAAGAAAGAGATAGAAAATGATTTTTAACGCACACTGGACACAAACTAGGTTGTATGGCACAATTTTGTTTTTTTAAATTTGCTTCTGCGAAGGGGTCCTTCTGACAGGCGACCCTCGCAACTTATCTCATTGACAACTTTTTGATTTAAAGCTTAAGATTTATTTGCGTCATTTTGACACTTTTCTTTGTTATTAGAAATATACTTTTACTTTTAGATAAAAGACATTTTTCTTGGTCAAAGAGATGACCTAATTCTGGTTAAGGGAATATAATTACATGATGAGACACACCAAATTAATTCCATATGTTCAAATAAGGATTTTTATTGAATCAATATTTAACATAAATAAAAAATAATGTTTGTGCCTTATAAAAATTTATCTCCAAATCATTGACATCCTCTATTGTTCAGACAAGGCATAAAACAAATTTTGTGTTGAACTTCGATCAGCAGTGTCGATTTTTTTTGTTAATATCAGTTTCCAGCCCAATCAATATTACCTACAGTGATAATATTTAACGTCCAGGTTCCTGACTCTTAAGGGAACCATCGCAAACATATCTGAAGCTCTGTGATATTTTTGTGAAGAAATTAAGAGTTTACTCCCTTGTAACGTTATCCAATGATCGTTATTGTAGGCCGGTTGGGAAGGTTCAGGTGTTTCCGGAGTCCAAAATGACTGCTTTATATAATTGAGAATCAAGGATTTTTTCGAGGAGGGGGGGGGGCCCATACATTGTAACAAATGGTAATCATTAGAGTGCCACATACATTAGTGGTTTGGTGTAATCCCCAGAGCCTTGACGCATTGCTTGGGCATAGAAAATGCGAAAATCATGTTTATATCATCAATTAAAAAGCAGATATACCAATCTCGCTGGGGCTGAGGCACTACCCCCCTGGATCCGCACCTGTCTTATTCTAAGCCTTTTTAGAAGACTGAACTTGGATCTAATTTACCGAAATTTCCGAACCAACCCAACTGGCCTACAATAAGCATCTCCCTATACTTTGGGTGAGGTTCAGGTGACAATATAAGCAAGTGATTAAGAGTTCTCTTTCATGAATCGCTACATAATAATCGTGATTATTCTTTATTCTGTTTATGATATATCTGTTATACCACGTTTTTTTAATGATAATATTATCTATCTGATTAAAACACAGATCCTATTTTGTTTCGTTTTTATAGTTCAAAATTTCGTTTTACTTGTCCTTACTACACTAGGATCTGGAAGAGTTGTTATATTTGATTAGCCAATGAAACAATCTGTGGCCTTTTGACGCACGGAACTGGGGGTAAATCACTTGAAACGTCAACGCTGATTGATTTATCAATTTCTGACGTCATAGGGTCAAAAGTCGCTTGTACGATCCCTGACACGATCTTCCAGTTACACTTCTCAGATCTTCATAAAGTATAAAAAAAAAAACGAAGCGAAATATAGATCTGTTTTTTAATCAGCTTGACTATATCTATATCTATTAAGTTTTATTGTTCGTTAAGTTTGTAAATATATAAACTGTCATTTTTTGCTCAGCCTGGTAAATTTACTACAATTATGGCCGGTTAAAAGATTAATTGTGGTAGGCCAATTAACAGTTACCACTATTTATATCATTTTGTGAAATATGTGACTCGGGCAATATTTGTCTAATCCAGGGTTAAAGTTACCAACCCATAAGGTTATGCATAATTAGTGCTAATAGTCAGTGCAGGGGGACTGCACCACACACAATTAGACAAGATATACCTACAGACAGCTAATTGAACAGTAGGTTATTTTATGCTTATGTTACTATAATTAGCACTAAAAAACTGTCTTTGATTATGTTGTTATTTTATTATTTTTAACTAGGTCAATTATCTTAAATTAAACGTGGATGTAAATTATAATTTTCTTTAGTGATGGAACAGGCTCTAAACAATCTAATTCACTTCTTTTTTAACTAGGTCAATTTCTTAAATTTAACGTCGCTGTATTATAATTTTCTTTAGTGATGGAACAATCTCTATACAATCTATTCCCCTACCTTTTAAATACAAATTCCTTTTTTTAAATTAAAGAATTCCACGTTGTTATATTTTTCCTGTTAATTTTGTAATTTTGTTTTTCTGTTGATTGTACAAATGATGTAAATATTTCTAATCAAAGTCAAATTAATGTAAATATTTAATTATTGTAAATAATATTCCTTTTAAATAAAAATATTATTTTTTAAATCTTTTATCACTTTATCAATATTATTCTTTTAAACTGTCTAGCCATTTGGATGGGATAAAATACGAGGTCTCATGTTCACATTGGCGTGCACGTAATCGATCCCTTGGCAGTTGGAATTCGATATAAGAGTAGGCCATAGCACCGTTGCCCGGGCAAAATTTACCTCACGGGGGGGTTGGGATGGCCTAGTGGTTTAGAGTGCCGCACTTCGACCTCTAGCTGGCCGGCCACCTCTCGCTTGCTGCTGTGGTTTCGAGCCCTGGTGTGAGCGTATGTGACATGGAGATGGGGGCGCCTTCTCAACCTCGTGGGTTTCCTCCGGGCACTCCGGTTTCCTCCCACTGCTAAAGACCCCTACATGCAAGCGAATTTTTGAAATAAAATTAAACCATATGTTAGTCCCGAAATGACCTAGTTGTGTTGAGTGGACGTTAAACCCCATTTCTCTCTCTCTCTCTCCCTCATAGCACAATGTATGGTGTTTCATTAGCCCAGGTTAGGAGCAAAACAGTAGGAGGTTAAACCCCATTTCATTTTCATTTGAAGACTAAAGGGGTAATCAGCTAGTAAAGCTTACATTTTTGTCTTCTTTGCCTAAACTACTTAAGCGAACCTGAATCTGTTGAACTGAAATGTGGTGTCCCTCAAGGATCAGTGTTAAGACCATTAATTTTTTACTAGTACACAACTTACATAGAGAAAAATATATTCTGTAGCCATGAAATTGATTTGCTTTTTTATGTAGATGAGAGAGAGAGAGAGATAGGGTTTAACGTCCACTCGACACAAACAAAGTCATGTCTGTGTAGGGGTCTTTAGCTTTGGAAGGAAGCAGGAGGACCGGGAGAAAAAACACAAGGTTGGACAGGCGACCTTACTCCTTGTCACGTACAATCAGGGATTTGTAACCACACCAGTTGGTTCAATGACAGGCATTATGACACAGCCCGCAAGTGGTGCTAACTATTCATCCATACAACCCCTCTTTATGTAGATGTTTTTAAAGACGTTATCTGAGAAATTGAAATGGGGTTTAACGTCCTACTGATCTGATCCTACTGGGTTAATGAAGATGGGCATAAACGTCATACATTGTGCCATGATGAAAATTTTGCCTGGAAAACGGCACTATAGCCTACTCTTATATCAAATTCCAATTGCCAAGGGTTCTTTTACGAGCACAACAATGTGTACACAGGACCTTGGTTCTTTGTCCAATAGGGGGCTTTGATGGCCAAATGGTTAAATTGTGTGCGCTGTATCATTAGGTTTATCATTGAGTCAACTGGCTTTGTTCCATTCCTCAGTTGTACCTGACCAGGAGTAGCAGTAGGACGTTAAACCCCATTTCATTCATTCATTCATTGACCAGGAGTAGAGTCGTCTGTCCAAACTTGTGGGTTTTCTCCGGGTCCTTCGGTTTCCCCCCACTGCTAAAGACCCCTACATGCAAGCGAATTATTAAAATAAAATTGAACCATATGTTAGTCCCAAAATGACCTAGCTTGTGTCAAGTGGACAGCCGTTAAACCTCCTCTGTATATCTCTCTTTCTCCTAACAAGTATGCCTCTGTCTTGCACCACTGGTAACCATGCTGAAAAATCCCGACGAGCTTTCTCATCCATCCCAAGGAGTGAACATGGGACCTCCAGGATAGCTAGCCAACTTCTTACTCACTGAGCCACTGTGTCTCACTAACCTGGATGTTCTGTTACCCGAGAACAAACGTTCCTAAGAATTCTCCAGCAGGGATTTATTTATATGGGATGGACCAACGAGGTCATGTGCAGAAGTTGGAATCTGATGATTGAAGAGTTCTGAAATTTTAATATGATAATAATCCAATTCATTATTCTTTTAATATTTACATTTTAGCTGCATTTTACATTATTAAAATTAAAATAAAGTTTTTTTAATCAATAATGACATCCATTGTCCAACTAGATTTATTGAATTGTTATTTACACTTCCAATATGAAAATATTATCATACAATAAAATCTATATTATTAACATATGTATACAACAATCGAAACCTTACAACAACTTTCAATAATTACAGCCAATATTTATATATAGGTTTCACAAGGTTTCCGTCGACAAGAACCTACCTACTCATGTTAAAACCTATAATTTATATCGATTTCATAAGGTTTCAGGGGACCAAGACACCACCAACTTTCAAAAATTACAGCCAATATTTATATAAAAAGGTTTCACAAGGTTTGGTCGACAAAAACCTACCTACTCATATAGGTTTCAGGGGGCCAAGACACGACTAACTGATGCCTGTCTCATATAAGTTTCTTAAGGTTTACAGGGGCCAAGAAACCACCAACTGATGGAAGACTCATAATTTCTATAGGTTTTACAAGGTTTCCCCAGGGTCAAGACACCACCAACTCATTTTAAAACATATAATTTGTGTAATCTTTAATTTTAACAAGGGGTTTCAGGGGCCAACTCATGAAAGACTCATGATTTATATAGGTTTCACAAGGGCCAAGAACCATAACTCCTTCAAGAACTATACTCTATGGAGCAGGAGCAGATGGTCCACATGGTAAATGATTTTATAAAATCAGAGAAATAAGTTTGTGAGTTTAAATAAAATAAAACCAAGTACGAACCATACAAACCATAACACAGAATTCAAAGTCCTAAAAAACGTTATACAATACAAGAATCCTGAGTAAATCCTGACTACCCATCACTACTTAAACTCATTGAATAAAACTGTGTGATACAAATATCATCAGGCCCCGAGTTTTCAAAAACAGTCTCAGACTTAAGTTAAGAATTGTAACTAAAATATAGCCCTTTATAAACTATGTGCAAAGATTTATGTACATGTATCTGGATTCTGGATCAAAGAATTTCTTGTAAACAGTGATTTAAAGGTAGGTAAATTCTTAACTTAAGTCTGAGAATGTTTTGTGAACTCGGGGCCAGGTTTAGCTTTTGATTGAAAAGGTCATAAAGCAAAAGTATTATAGTTCTCAGATAAACCCTTTTCTAATAAAAAGGGCCATTTTTATTGCCCAAAAATTTGTTTATTTCCAATAGAAGAATGTAGAGTAAATTAATATATTTATTCCATGTCCTATCAAATTTGTATACTCCAGTCAGGTTTTGAATTTGATTGAAATAAAAAAAAAAATCATTTTAATATGTACACTTGCTGTATTAAATTCCATTATCTATAATTTGTATAAACTGTTATTATTTATAATTTGTATTTAATTGTGTTGTAATTTGTAACAAATTCCATTATAATTTGCAACAAATTTCATTATAATTTGCAACAAATTTCATTATAATTTGCAACAAATTTCATTATAATTTGCAACAAATTTCATTATAATTTGCAACAAATTTCATTATAATTTGCAACAAATTTCATTATAATTTGCAACAAATTTCATTATAATTTGCAACAAATTTCATTATAATTTGCAACAAATTTCATTATAATTTGCAACAAATTTCATTATAATTTGCAACAAATTTCATTATAATTTGCAACAAATTTCATTATAATTTGCAACAAATTTCATTATAATTTGCAACAAATTTCATTATAATTTGCAACAAATTTCATTATAATTTGCAACAAATTTCATTATAATTTGCAACAAATTTCATTATAATTTGCAACAAATTTCATTATAATTTGCAACAAATTTCATTATAATTTGCAACAAATTTCATTATAATTTGCAACAAATTTCATTATAATTTGCAACAAATTTCATTATAATTTGCAACAAATTTCATTATAATTTGCAACAAATTTCATTATAATTTGCAACAAATTTCATTATAATTTGCAACAAATTTCATTATAATTTGCAACAAATTTCATTATAATTTGCAACAAATTTCATTATAATTTGCAACAAATTTCATTATAATTTGCAACAAATTTCATTATAATTTGCAACAAATTTCATTATAATTTGCAACAAATTTCATTATAATTTGCAACAAATTTCATTATAATTTGCAACAAATTTCATTATAATTTGCAACAAATTTCATTATAATTTGCAACAAATTTCATTATAATTTGCAACAAATTTCATTATAATTTGCAACAAATTTCATTATAATTTGCAACAAATTTCATTATAATTTGCAACAAATTTCATTATAATTTGCAACAAATTTCATTATAATTTGCAACAAATTTCATTATAATTTGCAACAAATTCCATTATAATTTGCAACAAATTCCATTATAATTTGCAACAAATTTTTATTATAATTTATAAAAAACATTATTCATAATTTATAACAAATTCCTTTATAATTTGTAACAATTTCCATTATTATTCATAATTCATACAAAATTCCATTATTCATAATTTGTAAAAAACATTATTATTCATAAATTGTAAAAACTCTTTTTATTCATCACTGGTTTAAAATTCCATTATTCATAACTTAGGGAGAGGGGTTTAATATAGGCTATGCCTGTTCCCCAATCCCTATTAAGATACACATCTGAATAAAAATATTGCTTATGTAAAAAAAAATTAATAAAAGTTTCAATTATCTCTGGTTTTGATCAGACCAATGAATATATTTTGCTTTATTTAAACATTTAGTCGTCATATAAACAAAATTAACTGACATTTGTTGAAGAAGACAGAATCTGATTCCTACTAAAATCATTTAGGCTAAAGGGGAGAAAGAGAAATGGGGTTTAACATCCACTCGACACAAACTAGGTCATTTCGGGACTAATTCGCTTGCACATAGGGGATGAACTCGTAGAAAACCCACAAGGTTGGATAGGCCATCCTACTCCTTGCCACGTACAACCGGGGATTTGAAACCAGGCCAGTTGACTCAATGACAGGCTTTATGATACACGAGGTTGGACAGGCGACCCTACTCCTTGCCACGTACAACCGGGGATTTGAAACCAGGCCAGTTGACTCAATGACAGACTAGAATCAAAGCATTTGGGAAAAGGTTAGAGCTGGTCTTTGAGACAGTAAATAGGGAAATCATTAGTGATCTGTGGCCATGGCTGTACTTGAAGTATTGTTTTTACAGGGGCCATTTGCTCTGTTTGCATCCTGAAGACTAAAGGGAGACAACTCATATTTAGTTAAGCACAAATATCCACATCACTGATGAAGCAGATGTGTTATTCAGCATAATATCAGTTAATTTGTTGACCAGAGACAAGAGGAAACCAGCTGTTTTCTTACAAAACATTCAACCTCATTATCATGAGAAAACTTGGATTCTTGTTTATAAAAAATCATTTCTGGGAATTCTACCTCCCTGTTCAATTTTATATTAAAAATCCATATTTTGTTAACCCTAAGCCATAATAAAATCAGGCCTAATTCACACGGATCATTGAATAAGGCCCCACTGAATAAGGCCTAATTCACACTGAACTAGGAATAAAGCCTAATCCACAAGGATCGGTGAAATATAACTTAATCCAAAAGGATCAGTGGAATAGAACTTAATTAACAAGGATAAGTGAATAATGTGTCAATCAATAAGGCCTAATCCATAAGGCCTTTTCCTGGCACCAATCATCAACAATCCTTCGTAGCCTGTTGTATTACAGTTATAAAAAGTACGATCAACATCGTTAAGATATGGTAACTTGAGATAATGACTAAAAATGGTATTGTTGATGAAAACAGCTGATGTTTGGTTTTAAATCCAAACAATTAACCACAATCAGTAGAAAACACAGAACAACCTGATTAAAACATACTTCAAATTTCATTTCATTTTAATACTTCGAATTTATACTCCATTTTTTTTAAATGTCAAATTTCATTTTCCACTGCTCAAAATTTGTTTTTCACACTTCAAATTTCATTTAGTTTTTATACTTCAAAATTCATTTGGTTTTTATACTTCAAATTTCATTTTTATAAATTTCAAGTTCCGTTTTTTATACTTTCAAATTTCGTTTTTTATATTTTCAAATTTCATTTTGTTATTATACTTAAAAGTTATTTAGTTTTTATACTTTCAAATTTCATTTCACTTATTATAATTTCAAATTTAATTTTATTAGTCTTCAAATAATATGGGGGCCACTGGAAGTATAAAAAAAGGAAACAAATTTTGTATAAGTATTCAATCAGATTGTATCTGGTTTCCATGGAAACGTGTTTCTACTGGTGTGTCAATTGTTTGGGTTTACGATGATCAGGTGACTCGTAAATCTAACGCCCAAGATGGAGGTTTACTGTCATATGATTGGTCAATTTGACAACTATCGGTTTCATTTGTTGCTGCGGTTGATTCTGAAAAGAAAAAAAAACAAGAAAGTGAATCTCAAGTTTATACTAACCAAAAGAAAGTTAATGTATTGCTGTTCTTACTGTGATAGTCCTCTCTCTCTCCTCTCTCTCTCCTTCCCTCTCTCCCTCCCTCTCTCCCTCCCTCCCTCTCTCTCTCTCTCCCTCTCTCTCTCTCTCCCTCCCTCTCTCTCCCTCCCTCTCTCTCTCTCCCTCCCTCCCTCTCTCTCCCTCCCTCCCTCCCTCCCTCCCTCCCTCCCTCCCTCCCTCCCTCTCTCTCCCTCCCTCTCCCTCTCCCCCCCTCCCTCCCCCTCCCTCCCTCTCTCTCTCTCCCTCTCTCTCTCTCTCTCTCTCCCTCCCCCTCTCTCCCTCTCTCTCTCTCTCTCTGTGATTTTTTTAACAGAGATTGAGAAATGAAACACCTATAAATTGGACACTCATTATCAAAATTGAACTAATTTGAAAGAAATTAGTGCCAGGTACAGAAGATTAAATGGTATCTGGGTGACAGTGTAGGATTCTACCTGTTTTATCAGTTGCAATGGTTGTTGGAGTTATATCTAAATCACCATCATATGGTCTCTCTAGTAGTTCTAAAACACGTCTCACTTCAGAGTAATCTCCCTTCTCTGCAGCATTAATTGCATTCTGGGCAATATAATTACGCAAGATAAACCTGAAATTTTAAGAAATCAGCAATCAGAGATATAGAGAAAAAATGGGGTTTAACATCCACTTGACATAAACTAGGTCTTTTCGGTACTGACACATGGTTCAATTACATTTCAATAATTCGCTTCCAAAAAGTGGTCTTTAGCAGTGGGAGGAAACTTCCTATTATTTCTTCATTCTTAAAAAATATGTCCACAGGGTGAAAACCCAGATATGCTTCAAAACATGCTTCAGGTGCATGCATTCCTCTTTCTTTCGTCAGAAATAAAATAGTGGTAAAAATGTGTACCCCCAGTGAAAGTTTTATAAAAAAAGTAATGAAGTGACATGAAACCAAGGAGATGTCAAGCCAAAAAATTCTGAGAAACTTTATCAGCCAACCTGAGAATCAAACCCACTGCACATTGGTAAGGGAGTCTGACTGGTAAGCAAACCTGACTGGTAAGCAAACCTGACTGGTAAGCAAACCTGATTGGGAAACGAACTCGACTGGTAAACAACAGAACTTTTAAACGAACCTAACTGGTAAGTGAACCTGACTTGTAAGCAAACCTGACTGGTAAGCGAACTTGACTGGTAAGCGATCTTGATTAGTAAACGAACCGGACTGGTAAGCGAACCAGACTGGTAAATGAACCAGACTGGTAAACGAACCAGACTGGTAAATGAACCAGACTGGTAAATGAACCAGACTGGTAAACGAACCAGACTGGTAAACGAACCAGACTGGTAAACGAACCTGACTGGTAAAAGAACCGGACTGGTAAACGAACCAGACTGGTAAACGAACCAGACTGGTAAACGAACCAGACTGGTAAACGAACCAGACTGGTAAACGAACCAGACTGGTAAACGAACCAGACTGGTCAACGAACCAGACTGGTCAACGAACCAGACTGGTAAACGAACCAGACTGGTAAACGAATCAGACTGGTAAGCAAACCTGACTGGTAAAAGAACCGGACTGGTTAACAAACCTGACTGGTAAACGAATCAGACTGGTTAGCCAACCAGACTGGTCAACAAACATGACTGGTAAACAAGGCAACACCTTAATCAAAGATCCACAGGGGCTGGTTTTTTTAAAAAAAGATATGAAAACAATCCCACATCTACCTGGGATTATTGTTATTCATAATTTCTACACGTTGTTTATTTGCTGTCTGTAAATCAGGTTGAGCTTCTGCTTCTAGTGATAATCTTTGTGAATATTTCTCCAACCATCTTCTCCATAATTCACTGTCTTCCTTACTCTTAAATTCCTGTTTCCAATCCTAAAAATATACAAAAATTATACAAAAGATTGAAATACATGTATAGCAAAATATTGAAATATAGCAAAACATAAAAAAATACAAAACATTGAAAAATATTAAACATTGAAAAATATTAAACATTGAAAAATATTAAACATTGAAAAATATTAAACATTGAAAAATATTAAACATTGAAAAATATTAAACATTGAAAAATACAAAACATTGAAAAGTACAACATTTTGCACAAGGTTCAGAATTTTTAGCTTACTGTTAATGAATAATATAACAGCCAAGACTGTGACGAATTAATAATTCCTTAATGAAAGTAATGCCGATTGGCGGAAGAATACCTATACTGTTTGGGGCCAAAGGAAAATACATGTAATAATAATGTATAATCAATATTCCCTGAGCAAGGAACTTTACAAGACTGTATTAAAATTACTCTTCTTGTCAAGTTCCTTACTCGAGGGATATTACCTATACCGATAGTTTTTTTTACATAGAAATGTAACTCAATAAAACAGGCTCTGGCTAGAGCCATTTAATTTTTAGGACTGCCTTGAAACAGTTTCAGGTGATTACCTCCATAAATTTCAAACTCCATCAAGGCGTTGATCTATGAAACACCTACACCAAGTTAATTATCCTAGCTCAATTAGAACAAGAGTTATTGTGTCTCAAAAAGTGTGACGGACAGACAGACACAGACAGAAAAACCCATTTTAATAGTCCCTTGCTTTCTTCGAAAGGCGGTGGACAATTAGTTGAGAGAAATAGAGAGAGAGAAATGGGGTTTAACGTCCACTCAACACAACTAGGTTATTCAGACTAACATATGGTTTAATTTTATTTCAATAATTCGATTGGGCATAGGGGTCTTTAGCAGTGGGATGAAACCCACGAGGTTGAGAAGGCGCCTCTATCTCCATGCCACATACGCTTACATCAGGGTCGAAACCACAGCTGCAAGCCAGAGGTGACCGTCCAGCGGTTTGACATATACACTTGAAGCAGATAAGCGGGAAGTAGTTTTAGGTGTTTAAAACCTGGCTACCTGTAGTTCTTCTAGTCTAGACATCTTCTTTAATTCTTTCTCAAAAGCTTCAAATCTTCTACCGAGAGCCGGGATTAATGCTGGATTCGTCTGAATCACCATCATCATCATCTGTAATTGTCTAGATAAGAATATGTTAGAGTTCTTAGTAACAATGTGTGTCATGCTCATGAGAGAGAGAAGGAGAGAGAGAGAGAGAGAGAGAGAGAAAGATAAATGGGGTTTAAAGTCCACTCTACACAAATCAGGTCATTTCAGGCCTAACATATGTTTTAAATTTATTTTAAAAATTCACTTGCACTTAGGGGTCTTTAGCAATGGTAGGAAACCGGAGGATCTAGAGAAAACCCACAAAGCTGGGGGGATCGAAACCATGCCAGATGATTAATGACACAACTTATGCAACAGAGCGCACATGCTAAATAATCGGCCATCCAACAAAGAGACAGAAAAATGGGGTTTAACACAATCACATTACATAAACTAAGATATTTCGAGACTAACATATTTTACACTTTTTATTTGAATAATTCAATTGTGCATAGGGGTCTTTAGCAGTGGGAGGAATCTGATTGTCATGTATAAACTTTATGATCGACAGCATGGTCCCCCTGAATATTTAGATATGTTGCTATGACAACCCTTTTGAAATACTTTCTGTTACCTTGGATCCATGGTTGATGCATTGGCTTTCTTCAACTCGTCAACAGTACAACTCTGTGATACCAGATAGTCTAATACTTCCTTCATTTTAATATCGTACCCAGGAGAGTTGGGTAAAGGGAGCTTACTCAAACAACGAAATGTATTGGTAAAATCACTACCCGTGTCTTCCATAGTTTTAAATAAAGATTCTACCAACTCTCTGAAATATTAAATAAATAATCAACATATGGTTTGAGTTAACAATAATGGTAGGTTAACATTTATGACAGGTTAACAATTATGGTAGGTTGACAATTATGGTAGGTTGACAATTATGGTAGATTAACAATTATGATAGGTTAACAATTATGGTAGATTAACAATTATGATAGGTTAACAATTATGGTAGATTAACAATTATGATAGGTTAACAATTATGGTAGGTTAACAATTATGATAGGTTGACAATTATGGTAGATTAACAATTATGATAGGTTAACAATTATGGTAGGTTAACAATTATGACAGCTTAACAATTATAGTAGGTTGACAATTATGACAGGTTAACAATTATGACCGGTTAAAAATTATGGTAGGTTAACAATTATGGTAGGTTAACAATTATGACAGGTTAACAATTTTGGTAGGCTAACAATTATGGTAGGTTGACAAGGTTAACATTTATGACAGGTAAACAATTATGGTAGGTTGACAATTATGGTAGGTTAACATTTATAGCTTCAAATATTTTATAAAATATCATTTTATACATTTATTCACACGAAAAGCCAATAATAAACTCTCTAGATCATTGGATGGCTTGAATATTGTGTGGATTGGACAATCCCTGTCATATCTGCATTACCCATGAATATGGGCAACCTAGCTGAATTTTTTTCAGAAAAATGCTTGACTTTACTCACATCATTCAGGGAGTCTGCTGATAAAAGAGAGAGAGAGAGAGGGGAAAGAGAGAGATAGAGAGAGAGAGGGGTGTTACATCCACTCGACGCAAACTAGGTAATTTTGGGACTAACATGGTTCAATTTATTCCAAAAATTTGCTTGCACGTAGTGGTCTTTAGCAGTAGGATGAAACTTGAGGGTCCTGACAAAACCCACAATGTTTGTTTCTGATAAAAGATCTGAGAGAGGAAAATAAGAAAAATGAGAGAAGTAGAAAATTATTGTTGTTTGATTTCTACTTACCCATCTTCGGATACTTCTTTTATTAGTCCAAGCTAGAAATTTAATAAAAATAATTGTACAATTAATAAAAATAATTGTACAATTAATAAAAATAATTGTACAATTAATAAAAATAATTGTACAATTAATAAAAATAATTGTACAATTAATAAAAATAATTGTACAATTAATAAAAATAATTGTACAATTAATAAAAATAATTGTACAATCAACAAAAATTAAATATATTAATATATAAATACCATTAATATAATGGGAGCGAGAGAGAGAGATAAATTGGGATTAATGTCTACTCAACACAAACCTGGTCATTTCGGGTCTAACATATGGTTCGATTTTATTTCAATAATTCACTTGCGCGTAGGGAGCAGTGGGAAGAAAGCAGAGTACCTGGAGAAAATCAATGAGATTTTAAACTATAAAAAAACAAAACGAAATAAATGAAATGAATGGTGAACATCCTACTGTTTTGTTTCGCAACAAGAAATGGGATCTGTGTTTTAATCAGATTGTATAAAAGATCCAATTAAGACCTTGTTACTTTTTTTCTTCTTGGAAATTTCAAAAAGTATCACCTTTTTTCTAATTTTATCTTTATAATGTTTACTGTATTCTTCATCAAATAGAGGTAGAAAAGGTTTAGTTTCACTAACGGGTACCACATCTTGAATAGCTTCCGCTAATTTCCCACAATTCCATTTACACATTTCTGGTTGTTTCCTGTATGAATATCTTCCTCCGTCATCTGCCATCAGTAAAAAATTAAATATCAAAATCGTCAATTCAAAATTAACTATTTAGACTCTGGGGTGACTTGGATGCAGCTCTGATTTAAACAGATGTCCATTTGATGGTAAAAATGGATATATTTTGTACGTTATCAGTGTGCATTGAATTTCAAGACTGAAAATTTGGAAAAGTATATGTCCCATCGACCTAGAATCTTATGTAAATTGATATTAGACAAACTGACATTAATTATGTCAATTTTGGAGGTTATGTTTACAATAGTAACTTTGCCAGAGGCTGTGGAAATCCTGAAAATAAAAGTGTATAGTTCATTTGTTCCACTTTTTGCCACCTGGTGGCACAAATTGTATGCATTAGATAATGAGTGTGATGCTAAATGCATAATCTACACCAAAAGTTGTCATAGATTACAAAGTTGGAGAGTTTTACCCTTATAAGAAATTTGAATTTAAAGCATGATCAGTTTTAGTACCCTCATTTCGAATGGACAAAGTTAGAGAGTCCTACTCTTATTAGAAATGTGAATTTGAAGCACCCGAAAACCTGATATTAATTACTGAATTTATGATCAGTTTTAGGACCCTAATTTCAAATGAACATATCTCAGCGAGTTTCCAACCTAGAGAGGTAAAATTTCGGATTTCTTAGTTTAAGGCATTATACTATAACATAAATTTCTTATAATTTTTTCCGTCTTCCATTATCCCAGGTTATGTGCATAACAATAGGACGTTAAACCCCATTTCATTATAATTTATTGGGAGGGGGTCATGTTTCCACCATTGGTCTAGTTGACATGGAATGACCCAACTCCGTTCAGAATAAAGAAATTTGACTGAAATTTTCGATATTTTAATACATACCTGAACCGTTACAGTTAGACCACTCAACCACCAATAAAAAAAGAGTTAACATACCTGAACCGTTACATATATAATCTGGATCGTATCGATCAATAAAACCATACGGTCCATAATCTATAGTTAATCCTAGTATACTCATATTATCTGTATTCAATACCCTAAAATACAACATACATTGGCATTAAACAGGAATTATACACAAGCCAAATCTGCCTAGGTCTTTCTTAAATTTTGTATAAATTATTAATTAGACATTTATTAACAAAATCAGACCAATAATCATTAAATCAACTCTTGGGGAATCGGAACATCAAGATTTAACTAGATTAGAACGGTTTGCCATTTAAAAATGGAAAAGCAGGCTAAGTCTTGAATATACCAGTGTCCTGGTTACCACAATGAACACATCTTGTCAAAATTACAGTGATTATATGGCTCAAAATGAAGTTATGTTCAATATTTTCATTTTACATTATCTATTTTAGAGCTATTGTAGCAATAATGGTCAGGGGCCGCTTGCTCAAAGCTCGGTTATCTTTTAAGGATCTGTTAACTTTAACAGAGAGAAAGATTGTTGCTGGAAATAAAGGCCCCAAACATTCGGTGGTGCAATTTTTTTCTACAGATTTATGCTAATATTTCTTTAGGAAAAAATAAAGTATTCTATAGTGTTTTCTGCAGTAAATTTAACGCACACAACACGTTACCAAGATATGTCCGTTAAAGTTTAACGGATCTTTAAAATAACTTAGTTTTGAATAACCCACCCCAGCTCTTTATCTAAATCTTATATAAAAAAACAAAATATCTAATAATAAAAATCTGTCAAAGTGATATTGTCATGTGACTAAAATTTATTTACAATTAGCTGAGGTTATTAAGCTTTTTCATTATATACCTACCCATGACACCAACCCACAGCCTGCCACTCCACCACTAATCTAGCTGTACGTCTAATAATCTCCTTGTACATTTCTATATACAACTTCTGTTTATCAGATTCATATTCACTCCATATCTTTAAAATAAACAAAATACAAAGATTGAATAAAATATTATTTATGGAATAACAATCACTATAGTTTATTACACTGCGACGTTTAAAACTAGTTGAACTGTCAGTGATTCAGGACGGAGGGCCGGACAAGGACAGCTGTCTAGTCGTTTGGATGGGATAAAAAACCAAGGTCCTGTGTTTAAATTTCGACACTTAAAAGATCCCTTGAAGTTGGAATTCAATATAAGAGTAGGCTGTAGTGCCGTTGTCCAGGCACAATTTCTCTCATGGCACACTGTATTGCGTATGCCCACCTTTACCCAAATTTCGACATGTAAAAGATCCCTTGACAGTTGGAATTCTATATAAGAGTAGGCTGTAGTGCCGCTGTCCAGGCAAAATTTCCCTCATAGCCCACTGTATCATGTATGCCCATATTCATTAGCCCAGTTCAGAGCAGAACATAGGACGTTATAACCCCATTTGATTTCCTTTCTGCCTACATATATTACTTCCATACAATTCCAAGTCTACATGCAATTATCTAAAGTTTTGAAGTCTGAAATGTTAAAATATAAAGTTTTGAAGTCTAAAATGTTAAAATATAAAGTTCTGAAGTCTAAAATGTTAAAATATAAAGTTCTGAAGTCTAAAATGTTAAAATATTAAGTTTTGAAGTCTAAAATGTTAAAATATAAAGTTTTGAAGTCTAAAATGTTAAAATATAAAGTTCTGAAGTCTAAAATGTTAAAATATAAAGTTCTGAAGTCTAAAATGTTAAAATATTAAGTTTTAAAGTCTCAAATGTTAAAATATAAAGTTTTGAAGTACCTCAGGATAAAATGTTTTGGCAGTATAATCTAGTAACTGGACAAGCACGTCTTTATGACCAACACTTGGTCCAGCACGTCCAGTTTCTGGATCCACGGGTTTGAAGATTTCAAAAGAACCAAATCTGATAAAATAAATAACATTTAATGATTATAACAGTCCATGTTTTAAAACTGATTCACAAAAAGGCAACTAAACAGGAATGTAATCTTTGAATGGTATTTAGCGATTGAACATAATATAACACAACCCAGTTCTATGGATAACAATCACTATATTATATACACACGACATTTCAACAAGAATTAACTGGCTGTTATGATTTTATTAATACATGTATGCCTTGGTATGGGTAATCCTTTGGATGAAACAAAAACGAGGTCCTATGTACACATTAGCGTGCATGTAAAAGATGCCATGGCAGTTGGAATTCGATATAAGAGTAGGCGATAATGCTACTGTCTGGGCAAAATTTCCCTCATAAAACACTGTATGGCCGTCTTCATTAGCCCAGTCAGAGCAGAACAGTAGATGTTAAACCCATTTCATTTCATTTGTACAGGCATACGCGGAGGAAAAAATTTATATGCACAGGGGCATTTTGGTCCACTTTTATATTCGAATTCCAACCGCCAAGGGTTCTTTTATGTGCACACTGTCGCCAACATATACATGGAACCCATGTTTTTGTCCCATCCACTTGACACAAACCAGGTCATTTTGGGACTAATACATGGTTCAATTAGCAGAGGAAGAAAATCGGAAGACCTGGCAAAAAACCGACAAGGTTAGACAGGTGCCCCTGTTCCTTTTTCACGTACAACCAAGGAATCGAAACCATGCAAGTCGACTCAATGACAGACCTTATTATACAGCACACACATGCTAACCTTTCGGCTTTCGGCCACCCAACCCCCCTCTGTAGTACCTTATAAATGTAGGAGCTATTCTGAGGATAATTGTACATCTTTCCTCTATCGGACGACCATCATAAAAAATATCTCTAATAACCTTAGAGTCTGATGTTACACACGTACCAGCACGAGTTGTTGGTATGCCTAGATGATGTATGGCCTAGAAAAAAAACAACATTTGAATAAAGTGGACATAAAATAAGAATTAGTAAAATTATAAACTTTGAAAACAAAGAAATAGAGATATGGGTTTAACCTCCACTCAACAGAAACTAGGTCATTTTGGGACTAACATACATGTACTACATGATGTAGGGTACAAATTTATTTCCATAATTTACCTGTACTTTAGAGGTCTTTATTTAATTAGCAGTGGGAGGAAACCGGAGAAAACCTACTCTAAGAATTAAAACCATTTTAGTTGACTCAATGACAGACCTTATAATCTAAAGCGTCTCATGTTTCCTATGATTAAAGATACATTACAAGAGATAAATCTGCCTATTGCAGGTCTTTCTTCAGGCTTGAAATGTTATCTAAACTAAATTATTTATTAGACATTCATTAACTTGACCATAATCAACTCACGATGTCATCGCTAGACTGTGATATTTACTGGATTAGGATCTGTTACGTATGGTGCTCAACTTTTAATCATGAGTAAATCATGAAATAGATAATCGAAACTATGATTTTTATGGTACCAACTTTAGTAATGATGATCGAGGCTAGTTTGAAAATTCAATCATTTAATTCTCGGTTCATGGTGGATCAATTTGACTGAAATTTTCAGCAAATTCCCTCTACATTGTCTAGTTTTTAACTATTATAGTGAGAACTGCCAGTATCTTTAATCAAATGTTGTCGAGTTCATACCTCACTACAAAGAAATTCTCTGATGCTACTACGTAAAACTTTTCTCCCATCAGCCGTTCTACTATACGGTGTTAAACCTGCACCTTTAAACTGTATTTCCCATCTTTCTCTCTTCTTATTTACAACTTCTCCTAAATACCTGAAAAAAATAATAATTCAAAATAAATTATATTCTCAAGATAAATTATATTTTCAAGATAAATTATAAATTATATTTTTAAGATGAAATATAAATTATATTCTCAACATAAATTATATTTTCAAGATATATTATATTTTTAAGATATATAATATTTTCAAGATAAATTATATTTTCAAGATAAATTATATTTTCAAGATAAATTATATTTTCAAGATAAATTATATTTTCAAGATAAATTATATTTTCAAGATAAATTATATTTCTGCACTAATCATATAACTCAACAGTTGGTGGATGGTGAGGAATTTATTTCTAAGATTTTGTCCAAACAATAATGGTACTTTGTTCATTTTCAGGGGGGGGGGGGGGCAACTACATAAAAAAAATTGTAAAACAACCCTTTTTATGAGAAAAGTGTCACAGACGTGTGCTTTGTCTATTATTATCTGACAACACGAGTACAACTACCTGTGCCCAACAATAAAAAAGAGACTGCTAAAACTTGATGCCATTACTTACATTGTCGCTCCATCTCCTAACTGTCCTGAGAAATATCCAAACTGATGTCCGCAGTAACAGTGAGCGGCTGGATCTGATCCTGGTAGTAATTTGTTACCACTGAAAATTTCAGCTAAATCGGCTCTGTCCAGTTCTTCTTGGGATAATTCTAACAGTTCCATTGCAGAGGCAGAATATGCTACAAGGACAGGATTTTTCACTGGTATGGGTTTAACTTTAGAAAAACAGGCACCAGAAACTTGTCTTGGTCTGATTTCATTATTAGGATCGATTGGAAGGGATCGCAAGGCCAGATTATCAAAATTCAAAGTTTCCAATTTAGCCATTGTTGAAATATATCTAATCACAGGGGCACAAAGTGTAAGAAATCTAGATTTGATGCCTAATCTTGAGCAGCAGTTCACACGATTTTCTCTCGGAGGCCGAAGTCCGATGCCGGTCATTAATTCTCTGTGGATTGTTTGTCCTCCATTTTTCAACACAGGCAAAAATTTTAGCATTTACCCCGATAAACAGTAGAGTGGTTTAGATATCGAAAATAAGTTACAGCATAAAAAAATTGTATATTTCAAGAAATAGCGAAAAAGGTGTATGTTTTTGTTTACAAATGTTACATAACGGAAGTGGTAACTTTCTGTCCTTTTCTTATTAAAGATTATATAATGGGAGACAATCCAAATTTTCAGTTACCTCCCTTGGATATCAGACTGCATTTTGGAACAATTTCCCTAAAAATACGAAAAATATAGCTAAATCTTGTAACATATTAACTTCGACATTTTTATTTGCAAAATAATTAAAATAATTCAAATGTTTCATAACATTATAAAAACTACACAAATCAAATCCCAGACCACCTTCTATTTCTAAACTAGAATAAATAAATTTTCATTTTGTTATTATAAATGAATCCGGGGATGCAAAATTAGTTGGACTAAAAATTAAATATAATTTTTAAAACCCAAGCTCAGTATGATAAAGCTTTTATTACAAATTAAACCCAGTTCTGAAAGGTGCGAATATAAATTATGCGACTGCCGATGTCGGCATGACTACTTGTGACGTAATCGAACAATAGCTCATTCTAGTTCTACCAAGAAGTAGGCAAGGCGAACTTTTCAATCATCTTTACATATTTTCCCATTTAAGTGAGTAAAATTCTTTCTCTTTTTATTTATTTACACTCTTTTATTAGTATAATGTTTTAATTAAATAGTCGCTGAATCAAATATCCCATACACTACTTTGAATGGTTATGAAATTAAAATTAAAATTATATTTTTTGTGGGCACCCCATCAATTATATTATGGGCACCCATGATGTCGCCGTGGGCGACCTACCAATCTCAGCATTATGGCCGCCCCTCCGGGATAAGGCACCATACCTATTTTGAAGATTTTCACGCCATTTTGGGCGACCAATTCTTTCGTGGCCACCTAACCAATCTCATTGTGGGCGCCCCGCGAATGGGCGCGCATGGCGTCGTCGTGCCTCGTGGCCCACGCACCAATCTCGGCTTTATGGACACCTCTCCGGGTTGACATAATTATACCATTCATGACATTTTGGGCGCCCTTACTATTCTTACTCTGCATTATGCATTATGTGCGACCCAACAATCATGTATTGTCATTATAAGGCGCCCACCAATCATGTCATTATTGGCGGCCTTCCGGGATAAGGGACCTGCACAGATCAAATCGTTCAAGTTGTGATGATTAAAACGTGTGAGGCATGTTAAGGCGCCTCGCCATTTCCAGGGGGTTGGGGGGTCATATATAACGACATGATTGGCGAAGCGCCCATAAACAAATTGACGTTGCCAATCTTGTCGTGGGCGCCCAACCAGTATCACTCGGCTTTAGGTGGCGCCCGTACTGATATGTGCACGTTGGTCTTCGACGCTCATCCGGGTAGCCGATTTTCTCCTCAATGGGGAAAGGGCGCCGAATTTTTCCAGGGAAGGGGGGGGGGGGGCAGCTGCCGCTTGCTCCCCCGCTTGGTACGATCCTGACATTCCTACAAGCTGGTGTAAATGTTGATCAGTGTTTTAATAAGTGAGCGGAGCCACGTTGGCTAAGTGGGTAAGACAAGAAAAAAAAAAGACGCTGGCTCGCAAGCCAAGAGGTCGGGTGTTCGATCCCTGTATTGGCCGAGACAGTTCATCGGAATTTTTAGAGGTGGATTCCCCTTGTCAGTGGTGCATAACGGAGGGCCTGACAAGGTCAGCTGTCTAATCGATTGGACGTGACGAAAAATTGAGGTCCCGTGTATACATTGGCGTGCAAGTAAAATATTCCTTGGGAATTAGAATTTGAAATAAGAGTAGGCCATAGTGCCACTGAAATTTCTCCCATATAGCACACTGAATGGCGTATGCCCTTCTTCATAAGCCAGTATAGGAGTAGGTCGTTAAACCCTTTTTAATTTCATTTAATAAATGAGACCAGTGAGGTAGTCCCAGTGATGCCTGACGGAAGATTTCATTTTGGGCACTGAATTTAATTAATGCCCTACCCAAATGGCAAGGAGTAGGATCGCCTGTCCAACCTCGTGGGTTATCTCTGGGCCCCCCCTCCCTGGAAATAATCTTGCCCCCCCCCCCCTGACAAAAAGACCATATCGCCGGGGGGAGAGAACCACCCGGCCCCCCTATCAGCCGGGCTGTTCCCCCCTACCCCCTCCGCCAGCAAGCTAGCTACGGGCCTGGTTAAATTCCACTCTCTCTCTCTCTCTCTCTCTCTCTCTCTCTCTCTCGCTTCAGCTGTAGGTTACTTACATTTCAATGTCCTCAGAACTAGGCCCTATAATATATATTTGAGTCTATGGGGGTGGTGTGGGGCGACAAGCAACCGTGAAATCTGTACGCACAGATCAATTCCAACGTGTTGACCTCACACCACACTAATCCTTTGCATGTATGCATAGACTCTAAATCATAGGATCTGTCATTGAGTCAAGTCAAGAGGTTTCGAACCTGCATTTGTATATGGCCAGGACTAGAGTCGTCTGCCCCACTTCGTGCGTTTCCCCGTGTCTGCACATCTTCTCTCTCTAGCCCCCCCCCGCTCTCTCTCGTTTTCACATACCCCCTGAATTTTATTACCAGGACTAAAGTGTTCTGCCCCACGTCGTGAGTTATCCCCGTGTCTGCCAGCCCCTCTACTCTCTCTCCCCCCCCCCCATCTCTCTCTCTCGTCTTCACACACTCCCTGAATTTTGTGACTAGGACTAAAGTGTTCTGCCCCACGTCGTGAGTTATCCCCGTGTCTGCCCCCCTACTCTCTCTACCCCCTCCCCCTCTCTCTCTCGTTTTCACATACTCCCTGAATTTTATGACCAGGACTAAATTGTTCTGTTCCACTTCATGGGTTTTCTCCATGTCTGCCCCCCCCCACTCTCTCTACCCCCTCCCCCTCTCTCTCTCGTTTTCACATACTCCCTGAATTCTATGACCAGGACTAAAGTGTTCTGCCCCACGTCATGAGTTATCCCCGTGTCTGCCCCCCTACTCTCTCTACCCCCTCCCCCTCTCTCTCTCGTTTTCACATACTCCCTGAATTTTATGACCAGGACTAAATTGTTCTGTTCCACTTCATGGGTTTTCTCCATGTCTGCCCCCCTACTCTCTCTACCCCCTCCCCCTCTCTCTCTCGTTTTCACATACTCCCTGAATTTTATGACCAGGACTAAATTGTTCTGTTCCACTTCATGGGTTTTCTCCATGTCTGCCCCCCCACTCTCTCTACCCCCTCCCCCTCTCTCTCTCGTTTTCACATACTCCCTGAATTTTATGACCAGGACTAAATTGTTCTGTTCCACTTCATGGGTTTTCTCCATGTCTGCCCCCCCACTCTCTCTACCCTCCCCCCCTCTCTCTCTCTCTCTCTCTCTCACGTCTTCACATACTCCATGAATTTTAATATCATGTTTTTATTGGCAGCTCATCCCTCATCTCATCTTCACCAATCATGGATTCCTGGTTGAACGCAAGCGATAGTGAGATAGAAGACATCATGCCAGAGAAAGACCTCGTTACCTTTGAAAACATGCAGAAATACTACAGCCCCCACTCCGATATTGTCGCCTCCTACACCCTTGGTGAGAGTTTCACTACCCACAGCCGAGACTGGGTGGGTCTGTTCAAGACAGGCTGGCAAGATGTTACTTCGTATGAAGATTACCAGTGGGCTAGCACGGATTCCTTCTCACATCTGTTACCTAGGAGACGACGAGTTATCTTTCAGGTGCCCGATCAGAAGGTTCGTTTTTTAAAAAAAATTCATTCTATTGCATGTTATCCACAATAACGAGTCATTAAAGTATGTTATCCAAAGGAATTGATATAACTCAAAGGGTGGGCCCTGAAACTAGGTTATCCATACAAATTAACGCACGGGGCCTTGATGTAACTCAAAGGTTGGGCCATGAAACTATGTTATCCATAATAACTTAACTCACGGGGCCTTGATGTAGCCACCAGCATTGCTTTAGTTTAAATCGTGGGGGCTCGAACTATGTTTTCCATAAGAATTCAACAAAGTCATGGGGCCTTTACTTATGTTATCCATAAGAATAATTGTTACAGTTGAATATGTTAAAGTATGTTATCCGTATGGATTATTATACAATGTAGTTAAAAGGGCGCGGCTTTAACGTATGTTAACCATAATACTTGTCATATCACAACGTGTGAGACTTTAAAGTTTGTTTTTCATAATATTTGTTATAGAATACGTGTGGGGCTTTAAAATATGTTATACGAATTGTTATTGAATAGCTTTCAGTGTCGTATGTAGGATTTTAAAAGTGGGCGTGCAGCAGATGGATGGGGGCGACAATATAATGCCCGAGTTACTGAGCGCGGAGCGGCGACCGGTAAACTGAGGTCCCGCGAGAGCCTGTGGCAGCGGTTAGGGGAGGGAGTGTCTGGGAAGCCCTTTCCCTCGAAATATTTGAAAATTAGGCTGGGTCTGCCCCCAGAACATTTGGAAAAATAACAATTCTGGAAACACGTTTTTCGGCCACTCTGGTGGTATCTAAGAGTCGATTTTGTATTTTATATGGTCGATTTTTTTTCAGGGGCGCCATATTTAGGAAGGGTATTTCTCCTGGTGACTCCGCTCCTGTGGTGGCGCCCCATTGCCTCCACATAAGTGATATAAGAAAGTTTTGACCAGGGCAAACGAATCAGGTAGCCATCGGCGTGTGGGCGCCCTTAAAACCGACCGACTGACTGATCAGTACCTTAAGAATATCACTGTGTGATAAAATCTTTTGAGGGGGCGCCTTATATTCTTGGGGGTGCAATGTACACCCTGTACCCCCGCTAGATACGGCCCTGATAGCTTAAGGGGCCCGGCTTTAAATTATTATAGATTAAAGGGCGAGGCTTTAACGGATGTTATAGCAAACGCGTGGAGCTTTGCAGTATGTTATAATAATTGTTTTAGTCTAAGGGGTGGGATTTAAATTATGTTATAAATAGGAATTGTTAAAATTAACGTCTAGCGACTAGTTTAAGACGTAGGACTTTATAGTTTAAAGTGCGCGGCTTTAAAGTATGTTATAAGAATTGTTATAGTTTAAGGGGTAGGTCTTTAAATTATGTTATTCATAAGAATTGTTAAAGTAAACTAAACGTCTGGAGACTTTTAAGTATGCTATTCATTAGAACTGTTATTATAGTTTAACACGTGGGACTTTATTCAAGTATGATTATCAATACGAATTAGTAGAGTTTAAAATGTGAGCTTTATGTGTGGTTTAATGGTCGAGGGCGAGACATTAAGTAATATATTGTAACAACAAGAGGACCGTAGGTCCGAGTGTTTTTACAATATATTACGCAATGTCTAAACCAGAGACGATTAAACTACTTAAAATACAGACACTCGGTCACACTCCGCACGTGCGTTTACAGTGAAAAACGGCATGCCAGTCTAATATTGAAATAATGTACTATTGGCAAGTTGCCAGTACATTACTTGAAATAATGGTACGCCAACATCAAAGGATGACGTCACAACTGTATTTTAATATAGTTTAATGTGTGGGGGTTTTAAATATGAATATCCATAGGAATTGTTGGAGTTTAACGCTTGGGGTGTATTTGCAAAAGGGGGGGGGGTGGATGGCAGAATGGTTAGCGGGCTGTATCAAAAGGTCTGCCATTGAGTCAACTAACGTGGTTTAATTCTCCGATTGTACGTGTTAAAGGGGTAGGGTCGCGATCGCCTGTCCAACCTGTTTCGCCTAGTTCTCCAGTTTCCCCCCACTGCAAACGACCGCTATACACAAACGAATTATTGAAATCAGATATAGTGGACGCTACCCACCCAATCTCACTCACCCACTCTGTGTTTGTGTGTGTGTGTCTCTCTCTCTCCCTCTCTCCCCCTCTCTCTCTCCATTAATTCATTGCGGAGTTATTCCCTCGTATAAACTCAACTGGATAGACTTGAGATATTTTATAAACATGCTAGCATTTTTCAGGGCGGGGTTAATATTTGGTGCCTGGCAACTCTATGTTTTATAGCTTAACCCCAACCACTCAGACACACTTTTAATTATCTATCATAACTATAATAATATACAAAATGGGAAAATCCAACAAGTCCTGCACCCGAGCCCTCCGCGAGCCCCCATTCATAGCCACCACCACCGCTTAACCTCACTAATATCGCTTAACCTCATCCCCTATATTTTAACAATCTAACATAAATATCATATACAAAATGGGAAAATCCAAAAAGTCCTGCGCACCCAAGCCCTCCACGAGTACCATTCACCACCACCACAGCCACCACCACCACCACTACTATCAATACTAGAAACCATATCTACCCAGTGAATGTATTAAATTGTGTATTACACAGAAATGTATATTATAAACCGTATTTCAGATCAAATATATATCATAAAACCTTTTTTTTATTTTTTACCCAATTCTCTTCATTGTAGGCGGAGAAACAATTAAGCACCTACCAGTTCATCTATGTGTCCAGTGCGAAGCAGATTATCGGAGTCAGTGATCTTTTTCACATCCTCGATCTACCAAAGGAATCCTCTTTGGACTTTGATCTCTTGGAACAAGCTCTGATGGACGAAGATGAGTCTGATTTAAATAAAGGTATTTAGGAGTATTAAAAGGACACTATCCATTCCCCACACTTTAAGTTTAAGAAATAGTCTAGTCCCATTTCACTCCAAGGATTTGTTTGTCCAAAAATTACCCAGTACGTGATTTGTCCGCGTAAAACCCAAGTCCCTATCCCTTTAGATTTTTCCATGAAGCCTTTCCATTTTCTCTCTTTCAGATTCTATCTCGAAAACTCAAAATGATGGTTGGGATTTCGCCAATGTGTCGTTCAGTTGGGATCAATTCACCCCGGTAGTTGCACTCGGCGCTAATAAGACATTCAACATCAAAATCATGAAGAGAGAAATGCCGTTCCCAAGAGTTGAAAACAAGCAGATCATTGAGTTCTTTAATATCAAGGATTCCAGCCAGAAGAACACCTCCAGTTGGCTGCAGAAGATATTCACAAAAACACGCCCATCCGTGGAGATGTTTTCGAGAGAGTATGATTGTAAGGTAATGGAGCGTGAAATGCCGTACACCCAAACCTCAAGCACCAAGTTAACATCTGTGGATACCACCAGCCTGACCAGAAGTTCCTCAGAACACAGTTGGCTAGATGATCTTCAAATCATCAATTCTTCTTCTATCGTGGAAGATTTTTACGATTCTTCTGCCAATGTGATTGGAGCTCTGTTTAACGAAGACCAAGAGGAAATAGAATTCAGTCCACCCGAATCCCCGGTTATGCTAGACTTAGATGATGTAGTCGATGACACTTATGAGGGTTGTGAAAATCTGTTTTCAACTGATGATTGGGTTGATCTTCCCGGCTGTGAACCAACTGACAACTTCTATAAAACCTGTGGTCTATCTGTTCCATCATCTGCGAAATCTTCCTACGATTTCCCCGACGAGCTCTGCCTCGATATCTTATTTCACGAAGCTGAAGACACCAAGAAAGAAAAATCAAAGCCAAAATCAAAACGCCCAAGACGAAGGTCCAAGAAGGGCGGAAAGGGAAATAAAGCTTTGGCGAAGACACCCCAAACAGCAGATGCTGTAACAGATGATTCTGGATCAAGCGCCAATAAAGAGTCGGAATGCAAAGCTTTGGTACCTTATAAAGCATCAAAAATCACAAAGAGAAATAAGAGACACCGATCTAAACCCTCTAAAATCTCCAGTGAAACATCTCCCAAAGCACCAGCAACTATGAAGGAATCCGCTGAAGCTGCTCCCCAGAAGCCATCGCTGGAAGTTGTTCCTTACAAAAGACCCCGAAAGGGCAAGATGGTAACATTTGACCCTATGATGGTTACGCAGCCGTTTATATCGAGCCCAATTTTCTTTCCGAATACGTCTATTCCACCTTGTATCCGGCCAAATCTAGCAGTTGTCCCCTACGTTCCCTTGTTACCGTTTGAGAAGATTCTATCTTGTATCCGGCCAAATCTAGCTGTTGTTCCCTACATACCCGTGTTACCGTTTGAGAATAAACTCCTTCTAAAGGTAAGTTAATTCGAAATTACCATCATAGTGACTTTATTACCTCCCCCCCCCCCCTATGTCTAACATATATTCACAAGGAATAGGATTTTACGACCCTATATCAAAGTTGACGATGCACTGGCGTGATTGGTAAAGTTACATCTCCCTCAGCCTGTCGAAACGTCGTGCTAAATGTGTATAAACCAGTGAATGGTTTTCATATAAATTGTGTTGTATTTTTTTTAATCGTTTTATTCACTTTTGCTATTAAAACATTTCCATTTGTAGCCAACCCTCTCTAAGAAACCCGAAGTACCTACACCCAAATTTCAGTTCAGTCTGAAAAGGCAGACACTGTGCCGAAGATCGTGTCTGAGTCAGGGATGTTACAATTGTAAGATGAACCGGAAGTTAATGGTAACGTACCGGGAAAGATGTAAAACATCTCAGAAGCAAATGGAAGTGTTTCAGAAAGAAAGAGCAACGCTGGAGAATCAACTCAATACAGTTGTAAGTTCGTCTAAGATTTCCATTTTTTCTCTCGATTTCAGTGGTCCACGTATTGTTTATGTAATGGGGAGGGGGGGGGGGGTGAATGGTTAGCACGTGTGCGCTGTATCATAAGGCCTTTCCTTGAGTCAACTGGCGTGGTTTAAAATTTCCGGTTGTACGTGACAAGAAGTACGGTCGCCTGTCCAACCTCGTGGGTTTTCTCCGATCCCCTGGCCCCCTACACTGCTAAAGACCCCCACGCGCAAGCGAATTATTGAAATAAAATTAAACCATATTATGTTAGTCCCGAAATGACCTAGTTTATCTCCAGTTGACGTTAAACCCCACTTCTCTCTCTCTCTCTCTCTTTATGCAATAGGAATTCGCTTCTTGATTTCAAGATAGGTTTCAAATGTTGCTAAATTATATATTTCATAAAACTACCCATTACGTTTTTTCCAGGCCGGGGAACTGGATCAACTGAAAAAAGAAAGTAAAAAGGAAACCAAATCTGTTGAAACCCTGACAACCAAAATGGATGAGCTTATCTGTATAATACCCAACGTGGACGTCATCATTAACGGTCTGGAAGAAAATAATAGTTTGTTAGATTTGGCTTTCCAGTCTGCTTTGATGGACAATTCTCAACTGAGAACCGATATGGTAAGTTGGTTTTGTCAAATTGTTGAATTTGATACATTCAAATCCCGGTACAGAATATTGGTGCTAGCTTCACATCAGCATTAATAGAGCCACACCCCCTTTAATATTAATTACAACATGATTGATACAAAAATTTACACAGAAAGTGTTGCTAACTTCACGTTTATAATTAGCTTGGTCGTTTACAATATCATCGTTAAGTGAGTGCGGATTTAGGCTGGGTACAGTGTATTGTATACCCCCACCCTCTGCCCGCTATATTTCTTATACACAATCGATGATAAGCGACCTCCCAATTCTTAGAATGTATAGACTTCCACCACTCTGGCCTTCGCCACCGGTGGCCCTTTTTGTCCAACAACCCTCCTACCCCCAATTGGGGATCACCAGAGGCTAAGCTCTACTGACATTAGCTTGATAACGTTAAGGGAATACTCTTCGAAACGTCGCTCAAATAAATAAGTAGGTGTTTTCTATAAGTATGTGTTTGTGTTATTGCTCTATCCAGTTACTAAATGCCCCTTAAAGATTAATTCTTTTAATGTATAGACTTCTGCCTCTCGCCACCGGTGGCCCTTTTTGTCTAGCACCCCACCCCTCTACCTCCAATTGTGGATCACTTCCTGAAAAATGTAGAACCGTTTATATTGTTTAACGATAAGTTACATGTCATTCATCATCATGTTTTCAGAGTGGGATTCAAGACTCCATCAAAAGTTTAAACAAGCAATTTTTGGAAACCGAATCAGAGTTTAAATCTGCCATTCGAGCCATTGAAGAAAAACAAAATGTCGCTGAAGGTGAGTAGCGTTATAGTTATAGATTACTCATATAATTGTGATAAGAGTCGTCCGTCCAATCACGTCGGGGATATTTCAAGGTCATCCACAGGGCCGGATTAACTTTGCATGGGTCCCTAGGCTGTAAATGTCACTGGGGCCCTTTTCATCCACAGTGAAAATGGGACACGGATAAATTATTAGATAAATAGCCTAATCACCCCCACTCTAAGTCCGACAGGGCCGGATTAACTTTGCATGGGTCCCTAGGCTGTAAATGTCACTGGGGCCCTTTTCATCCACAGTGAAAATGGGACACGGATAAATTATTAGATAAATAGCCTAATCACCCCCACTCTAAGTCCGACCCAGCTCTATTGTACACAGAACACAAGTTTTGGTAAATTCATCCAACGTTAATGTTCACCAACTGAGGTGTGGCAAGGAGTAGGGTCGCCTGTCCAGCCTCGTGGGTTTTCCCCGGGTCCTCTCCGGTTGCCTCCCAAGGCTAAAGACCCCTACGCGCAAGCGAACTATTGAAATAAAATTAAACCATACTATTATATTAGTCTCGAAATGACCTAGTTTGTGACAAGTGGACGTTAAACCCCATCTCTCTCCCTCCCTCCCTCTCTCTCTCTCTCTCTCTCCCTCTCTCTCACACACCAACTGAGGGTATGTCATTTTTCGTTCCAAAGCTTATTCTCGATAATGGTCAGCTGCACTACCTCTTGGGGTTTTCCAGGTTCCCCTGTTTTCTCCCAGAGCTAGCGACCCCTAAGTGCAAGAAAATTGTTGTAATACAAATTCCCGAAATGACCTGATTTGTGTGGAGTAGATCTTTAAACCCATTACTCTCTCGATTCTCGATTTTACCAGTTTCCTAATACCAGTTAATTTATTATTTGAATGTGTCTTTTCCATGTAGTTAAAAGTGACTGGCAGACCAAGGCTCCCAAGAAGATTGGTAAGTAATATTGTAGCTATTTGTCGATCAGAAGCCGGTTGCTCAAAGCTCCGTTATCTTTAAACGATCCTTTAACTTTATTAACGGAAAGAAAGATTGTTGCTGGAAATAAAGGCCCCGAACATTCTGGGGTGCAAATTTTTCCTACAGATTTATGCTAATATTTCTAATGGAAAAATTAAAGTATTCTATAGTGTTTTCTGTAGTAAATTTAATGCAAACAACACGTTACCAAGATATGTCCGTTAGAGTTTAACGGATTTTGAAAATAACTTAGTTTTGAGCAACTGACCCTAGCACGCTAAAGAACCCTTTTCAGTTTGAATTAGAATAAGAGTAGGCGTAAACTCGTCTGTATAAGCCCGGTTGGTACAGGGGGTAGCTTGCGCGTGAAATCATAAGGTAATTCAGTCAACTGGCGTGGTTTTAATTGTCCGTTTGTACGTGACAAGAAGTAGGGTCGCCTGTCCAACCTCTTGGATTTTCCTGACTCCTTTAGCATTCAAGTTAATTTACAAATGTAAGTGTAAAGATCTAGCTAGAGTATACAGAAATCAGGTCATATTGGTAATTGATTTTTCTTACACTGCTCTACGTAGATATAAGGCCTGTTTTGACCCAGTTTGTCCTTGCACATTTGGATTAACGTAATTATAACGTGACATTTTTCAGAGGGGGTGGGTGGGATGGCCTAGTGGTCTAGAGTGCCGCGCTTCGACCGCTAGATGGCCGGCCACCTCTGGCGTGTGGCTGTGGTTTCGAGCCCTGGTGTTAAACCTCATCTCTCTCTCCCTCTTTTCAGAGAGACTACAGTCAATAGTAGCCAGAAGAGAACAGATGATCGAGACACTACAAGAACGAGTGAACAATCAGTCTTTTCAAATGGTTAGAAATGATGAAGAGATTCACAGATTAAGAAAATCTTTAGCTGTAAGTGAAATAAGTGTTTGATATTGTATTTGGACTCAGGGGCTGGGGGTGGGGGTGTTAACGCGCACGAGTTTGACCATAATGTCTGTCATTCAGTCAAGTGGCGTGGTTTCGATTCTACGCGTGTACGCGATGGTAAGGTTTCTCACGGTCCTCTGGTTTTCTGCCACAGACCCATACCTGAAAGCGGATTATTGAAATTAAGATTGAACCATATGTTAGTCCCGAAATGATCTGTGTCGAGTGAACGTTAAATCTCTCTGTCATTAAGTCAACTGGCGTGGTTTCATTCCCGGGTTGTACGTCGCTCTCTCTCTCCCTCTCCAACCCCTCTCTCTCTCTCCCTTTGTCTCTCTCTACCCCCTCTGTCCCTCTCTCTCTATATATGTCTGTCTGTCTGTCTGTCTCTCTTTCTTATTTATTTGGACTCTTGATATTAAGAGATTCACATCGGATGATTAGTCACCAATAGTGAAGGGTAAACGATGGTTTCAATGCGGTTTTCAAAAATTACAAATCACAGATTTTGATCATCTGCATAATCATATACAGTGGCTCTGATATGCTACTGGACTCCGCCAGTATAAATACACCACCAGACCCCCTCCCTCGTCAAAGCTGGATTTGATATAAGAGTAGGTCGTTGTGTCGTCGCCATGCAAAATTTCGCTCATGGCAACACAGTATGGCACATGCACGTCTTCATTAGCCCAGTTGGTTCAGAAAGGTGGGAGAGAGAGAGAGAGAGAGAGGGAGAGAGAGAGAGATGGGGTTTAACGTCCACTCAGCACAACTAGGTCATTTCGGGATCAACAGAAAGGTAGGACGTTAAACCACATTTCATTACCACTTGTAGTTGTCCCTCGATAGTCGTACGGACTTCCCAAATAAACAAGAAGGGCTATCATAATATGTTCTTTTATATTCCCGACCAGGAGGAGCAACAGAGAGCAAGCAACGCGGAAGGTCATCTAGCCCAAATGAAATCCAAGATGGATGCCATGATTTCCAGGCAGACGTCATCCCACCAAAAACCAGCCTGGGGCCAAGTTGTTGCCGCTCAGGTTTGTAGATTATATTTTTTTCTGGGGGTATTGACTTTTATTTATTATAGCCAATATTTCCGAAAATGTCGACGGCCTCTACAAACCCAAACTACCCTCAGTTACATAATTCTATGAATATTCGCATGTCTGGTCTATAACAATATCGTTCACATATGGACTATGCCAGGTCCAAATGAATATTTTAAAGTGAACAGACTGAAACCGCATCGAAATGTTGGATGGTGCTACGTGCTATGACTATTACGAAAATTTTGAGAAGTAGGCTATATACTCTGCTTACATTTAATAAAATTGAAAAGGTTTAATTAGTCTTTCTGTGTATAACAGTATAAGCTTACTAATTGCTGTACATGTATATGGCGGCCATTTAGGGCAGAGATCTTTTTTGGTCAGTTAAAAACAAATCCTTTTTTTATTGATGTGATCTGTGTAAAGGCGGACATAAGTTTTAAAAACAAAAATAAATATTTTAAAAAATCTAAATTTTTGGAAATTAGATATTTGAAATTTAAATTTTGGGTCCGCCTTTATTTTCAGATTCCTACCATGAATAATTTATGGAGATTAACCCAAAAGGCCGCCTGCTTTCCTTTCTGTAGAAAAGGTTCGTTATCCCCACTTTTCGTTTTAAATCTCAATATTGTATCTGGCACCAAGTTTACAATGCATTCTTAGACTTAACTTAAGAATTTACTAAACTTTCAATCACTGTTTCTGAAAAAATATCTTTGATCCGGAAACACAAAACTTTGCACATAGTTTTTATTGGTGTATTTGATACATTAAAACAACAAAAGAAATATAAAGGGCTATATCTTAGTTAACATAATGCGAACAATTTTGAGTAAATTCTTAATTTAAATCTGAGAATGACTTGGTGAACTCAGGGCTTGATGTGTACATACATACATCCTCTTCGGTTCTTCTAGGCCGAAAACCTGTAACCGTTCTTAACTATTTTCTGAACACTTTGACTGTTAATAAAACTGTTATGGGTAATGGGGGCTGAATTATTTCATTTATTGTGTATGTTATAAAGTCTATCATGCCAATCTCCAGGAAACCCGTTTAATTTAATCTCCGGGAAAGATATTATGTCACGTAACAATCCTTTCCATTACGCACATGTAGCAGAGTCTGCATAGTCTGCCCTAGCGAAACATTTCCTGGACAGAGCTGATACAATCATTCGATTGTCATAACAAGTTTACCTATTTGTGTTTTTAAAGAAAAAGTAAATGACCAATTTCACAATACCTAGTTCCCAAAAAATATTTGAACCTACATGTATTTTATCCATTCACTTAATTTGATAATTGTTTAATTTTTGCAATGTCTATTTTCTGTCTTGTACGCAGGTTTATCTTGTAGATTTTTGTTTTGCGTGTAGTGCGGTTGTCCTGCTCTTACTAATAGAGGGAATCAGCGGCGGTGCCAGTCGGTGCTGAGTGGGGGGGGGGGGGTAAAAAAGTATGGGGGTCTGGGGGCTTTGCCCCCAATTTTTTTTTTAGCCACGCCCTTTTTGCTTAGGGAAACGCCCTTCTCCAGCTCCGCCACTGGAGGGAATACAGATGTACCCACCCCACCCCACACACGTACACTTTCCTCCTCTCCATCTTTTCCCTGTGAAATAAGGGCAGAGGTCGGGGCATGCAAATGAACCATCTGCCCTCGGGCGTCCGACGAGCCTTTGGTATGTGGGCAACCTACAGCCTTTTTATGATCGCATCTTGCTTTTCATTTCAGCCGATATTGAAGAGTCCACCTGCAGTATACACCGTTTGTAACGAGGTGTCTGGTCACGGGACCGCCGTGCCCAGTCTTAAAGAACCTGTCACAAGCCAAACATGGAAGGTTTATAACGAGGCCCTGAAGAGAGAGACACGAGAAGGGAGTTGTCGAACTTGTGGTATGAAATTCTCACCATTTGTTGACAAGCGAATCATCGAAGAACACATTTTGTATCATCAGCAGTTTAAACAATAAATCTTTCATTTTCATTCATTCATTTAGGAAAATTGGGTGAATTGGGAAAGTCTTTTATCAAATTTGACAAATGCCATTCTAGTCTACCGTTGCCGGAAACAATTAATTCAAAAATAATTAAATAAATAAATAGTTAAAAAGTTAATTTCTGAATTGCATATGATATATATTTTTTAGAAATCACGAATGATATTTTTCAATTTTTATTACCGTTTAACAAAAACAATTTTACTAAATTCTAAAAGCGCATAAATGATATATTTCTTAGAAAAAATAAATATATGGATTTTTCATAAAGAATTAGAAATCCATTTTTACCATTATTTGGAAATTAAATAGTTCAATTTTATTATTGAATATTTACGTTAAAACAATGTCAATAATTTCACATACACCAAAATATTAATTCACCCCCTTTTCCTTAATTTTTTTTTTCTCCTTAACTTGTTCGCCTTGCCTACATATTGTTGTCTTTTAATTTGTTTGTTAAAAAATGTATGTGTTTTGTTTTGTTTTGTTTAAAAAATAGGGTAAAATCTGTGTAAATGGTAAACATGTTTATATTTATATGTATTACGTAAAATATGTTAATTCTTACCAATTTCTATCAAATTGATAATTAAATTTCCATGTAAGTTTATGTAATCTTTTATAAAATTCAATATTTAAAACAGACATGAAATTTTATGTAATCATTTATAAAATTCAATATTCAATTAAAAAAGACAAGGAAATGTTTTTTAATGATATTTGTTGTTGGGAAACTAAACAGAAATTAAGTTTAGTTTTTACCATAAAATAGAAAGAAATTTGTAAACACTTTGTTGATATTTTCACATTTACGTATATTTGATTATATTTGTATCATTGTAGTTGTATATTTTGTAAATTAGTGTGTATTTTTATCTTTATGTGAATCTTTATGTATATTTAAATATATTTTATATCTGTATGTATCTTTATGTATCTTTGTATATATTATGTATCTTTACGTATTTTAATGTTTATTTGAAAATATTTTATTTCTGTATCTATATTATGTATATTTAAAGCTATTTTATATCTGAAAATATGTAGTGGTTATAATTTTTTTTTAATTCTTTACAGATTTTATGATTACATACTAACGATAACGATGTGTTTATTTTATGATTACATACTAATGATAACGATGTGTTTATTTTATGATTACATACTAATGATAACGATGTGTTTAATTTATGATTACATACTAAAGATAACGATGTGTTTATTTTATGATTACATACTTATGATAACGATGTGTTTATTTTATGATTACATACTAATGATAACGATGTGTTTAATTTATGATTACATACTAAAGATAACGATGTGTTTATATTATGATTACATACTAATGATAACGATGTGTTTATTTTATGATTACATACTTATGATAACGATGTGTTTAATTTATGATTACATACTAAAGATAACGATGTGTTTATTTTATGATTACATACTTATGATAACGATGTGTTTAATTTATGATTACATACTAAAGATAACGATGTGTTTATATTATGATTACATACTAAAGATAACGATGTGTTTATTTTTATGATTACATACTAATGATAACGATGTGTTTTTTTATGATTACATACTAATGATAACGATGTGTTTAATTTATGATTACATACTAATGATAACGATGTGTTTATTTTTATGATTACATACTAATGATAACGATGATTATATAAAGATGTGTAATTGTTCAAATGCACTTTAAAATTAAAGAAATATAATTATGAATTTTAAATAATAAATTATCTTAACAAATCCCTCTTTCTTTTTTGAATAATTCATCAGTTGATCTGGGGGTTACTGAAAGGTTTACAGTGTATTGGACTAAAAACCGCAACATGTTCCATTCAAAAGAATTCAGATCTTCATAAAACATGTCCGTAATGCTTTTAGTCCGCGATAATATATTGTGTTGACTAGGTGTGTGTCATGATGTTAAAGTATATACGTAAGTAAGGAGGCGGTACTGAAGGTGGGGTGTAGAATAGGATGGAAAAGAAAGTCTTACCCAGTGTTGCGGGGGTCAAAAGTCTACTAAAATGACATTGGAAGATTAATACGCTTTGTAATATTCTTTTTTTCATTCTCGCCATACAATATTTTTTTTCTAAACAATATTTTTATTCATTAAATCTGAATTTTGATTGGGGAACAGGCTATGCCTATACCCTCTCTCTACGCCATACAATATATATTCGTGGGGGGGGGGGCGCCAGGCCCGTAGCTAGCTCGTAAAATTTGGTGGGACTATGGCATTTTTTGGTGGGGCTGAGGGCAAGGGGTCTTGGTCCTCCCCAAGAAAATTTTGTAAAATTTGATTCTCTCTCCTCGCATCTGAGTGCATTCCTGGGCCTCAGATTCAAGTGCATCATGTGTGACGCTCATGCCCACGTCAGTGGAGAATATTTAGGAAAGTGTAGTATTAAACCCGATGGTTAATTCCGACATGCGTTCCTGTTGCTGTGAAGACATGCCTCCTCTCTGTTAGAGTCTTATATCACAACACCCTAGATAGTGCCATTTCCAGTTATTCTGCTTCCAGTTTCATATACCAATTTTTCCTTCAGGTGCTTGCCAATTTTTGTTCCATCCGCAGGACTAAGCCAAATTGTTCCTCTCAGCTCCATAGATTAAAGGGACTAACCAATAACGTTTCATTCTCATTTTTGTCTCACACGAACGTCTTTCGCGTTCGGGGAGCCACCGTGACTTTGCGAATAAGACGTTGACTCGAAAAACTCCTTGCATTGGCCGAGAAAGTTGATCGGGATTTTCCTTCGCCCCTCCCCCTTGTCAGTGGCGCAGGATGGAGGGCCTGGCAAGGGACAACGCATAAAAGTTCGAATGGGACGAAAACCGAGATCCCATGTACACATTGGTGTGCACGTAAAATGTCCTTTGACAGGTACCGCTGTCCGGGCAAAATTTTCCTCACGGCAAACTATATGGCGTATACACGTTTTTATTAGCCCAAATCGGAGTAGAACAGAAGGACGTTAAACCCCATTTCATGTCTTTTCCATGTGTGCCAATGTTAGCACAGGTGGATTTTGATTTCTGTACAATTCGAAGGACTAAGCAACTTATCCAAGCAATATTGAAATCAGTAAAACAAAGTCATTGATCTGGATTGGTATAAAAAATACAAAGTTTATTTTCATTAATTTGAATCATCAATTCCATCAAATGTACAGAAAATGTCTTAAAACTGAAAACAGAACACAAACAAAATATTATAAAAAATTCCCCCAAATTATTCACAATTAAAACAAACACTGAATAACGAGACATTTGACAAAAAAACATTTCCTTGAAAAATATTTTTTATTGAATCGGCCTTTATTAAAAATATGAATACGCTGCTAGAAAAAAAGATTTTTGACGTAAAATTTTCTTCAAAATTAATTTTAATTGATTAAGCAATTTGACCCCCCAAATTCTATTCTCCAGGGTATTGCGGCCCCAGGACCCTCGGCTTAAGACCTAGAATGTAAGCCCCCCCCCCCCCTATTCAAGAATTGCTTCCGCCGGCAGTGGGAATTTTAAATGACATTATTAGGCCTACCACGATTTGCTTGTAATAACTAGAAAAGAACACAATAATAATTTACAATGGGAGACATAAACGTTGAACACATGCAATAAAGTTTTCAAATCATTACGGTTAGTTAAATTAACAGATGCTAGAATTAATGGTGACAATTATTGTAAGAGCGTACTATGATCAAGGAACTGGGCGTGGCGTTATGGCCGCCATCTTGGAATTGTGACATCATATCAAAAATCAATGCACCCCTATACATAGAAAAAGGCATGTCAAGTTCCATATCGATCGTATTTGACTTGGCGCCCTTTTAGTCAACACTTTTTTAGAAAAAGTGTTAAAGGCCTACAGCCAAAATTTCTAACTTGCTTAGAAACGATTCCGCAATAATATGGTCCTCGTAACTAAACAAACTACATTTTAGGGAAGCTTAAAGGGACAATAACACTCTTGCTGGCTTAACAGGTCCAGAAAAAAAAATTAGCCTTATTCTAACTACAAGATGTTTAAGTGTCCTACCTGTTGTGTAAATTATCAATTACAACCCATCTTACTTGTCCAGAGGGTTCGAAAATATGTTTAAATTCAAGTTGCATTTGAAAGTGCTTACGTAAGGCTTTTCAAACCATGTTACGGCATGTAGTTGAATTTTTCCAATTTTTAAAATTATGTGTGTTAAGTTGAAATTTGTATCATTTTATAATTGAAATATTGTAAAATAGTACAAATTGTCGACCAGAATAAAGATTGGAACATATTATTCAGTTACAACAAGAGTGGTATTGGGGCTTTAAGCGTATAGCCTAACACCAGGAACACACAGCCAAGAGGTCCATGAAAATTGTTTCCACAAACTCGATTCAGAGCCTGGTGAAAGTCACCACAGTTATCAGGTAAATGCTATATACTAATAATTCCGCGTGATCCCTTGTCCGTTATGTTTTCGGACAAATTTAATAATATGTCAACTTCAGAATTGTTAGTAAAAATTATATAGCATTTACTTGACAATTATGACGATTTTCATTACGCAAAATCGAGTTTTTATTAACATTTTTCTCGGAATTCTGGAGAACTGTGTTCCTGGTGTTATCAGCTTTCTAACAATGTAGAGTTTGTTCAGTTACGAGGACCATGTAGTGGAATTTCACGCTATAAATTCTGGCTACCGGCTTATTACCCACAAGAAAAAACAAATTCCAATCAGAACGACAACAACGTCCAAAGCGCAGTTCCTGGCCCAAAAAAATCCACTGATGGCATTGGTTAGAGTGGCGCATACAAATATTAACATCGAAACAAACGAAATATTCAGACAAAACGAAACGAAAAGTTACAAAGTGAAACAGATATATTTATATATATTTATATAAACCCCCATCTGTACATAGTTTATGTACATATATATTTATGCTTATTTAAATAAGTTGTTTTTTTATCTCTTGAAAACGGTTGTTATGCTTATTATATATATAAAAATAATAATAGAGAACGTAACCATGTTATAAATATAATAAATACAATACGTCATCAGCTGCTCGATTCACCTTTACAGGGGCCTGTTTCACGAAATTTTAACTAAGATAAAATCTGATTTTAGTAATTTGGTTGGATAATATTAGATTGATTTTAGCGATTAGCCAATCAGATTCAAGTATGTACTTAAATTAGGATTTGATCTTTGGTTGAGATTTCGAGAAACAGGGCCCAGAACACGTTTATACCTTGTTGGTTTCACGGTTTGGTTGGTTACCTGGTTTGATAAAGAATCGATTCCTCGTGTGTGTGGAAAGACAGGATTGCCAAATGTAGAGATCGAGTCATACCATAACAAACATTACCGGAATGTACATCACGGTATTGTTTGGTATCCAGTATGAGTCGGTTCATTGTAGAAATGGAAAGGCAAGATTGCCAAAAATAAAGGAACAAAGTCAAGCTTAAGGTCGAGTCAAACCTTGACACCATGAGACCTTACCCTGTCGTACCCCATAAAACAGCCCGGACAGAAAACGACACATACAACGGTGTTCCAAATGTTGGCTCTGTTGGTACAGTGAATCGAGCAACTTCTGGCGTGACAAACAGAACGCCTAGTCTATTTCCGTATTTTTCTATAAAATGATCGACAAAGTTTATATTGTGAGATTGCATACCAAAAGAGAGGATCAGTAAAATAATAAATTAATATTCTTGACAAAAAAACTTTCGAAAGTTTGACTCCACGCATTTTAAATATAAATATACATTTTGATAACAAGTCTAAGGAATTGTTAAATTGTTGTTGGCTTAAAACACAATTTAGTCTATTTTCACAATTAATTTTCACCGAGAAGTAAGTCTTTTCATATTGTCCTAGTATTATACACTATATTATAAGATATTATTTAATTTTATGAGGTTGAAAGACTAAATTCATAAAACAAAACCAGTAATATTATCTTCTGGAACTATTTTTTATAGACTGGATAATCGACGCATCCAGCACTGGTCCACCAGTCGCACACCTTCAGTCGTTCGTTATAATGCAGATTGGCTGGACATTCCTTCACAAACGGCGTACCATGGGCACAGTGTATCCACAGGGTGCAGGAAATCGGATGTGGGAAATGACCATAAGGGGTGACGCAGTTGTGATTTACTCTTTCTGAAAACAGAGAACAAAAGGTAAGAATTAGAGACGATATATTACAACAGAATAAAATGAAAGTAAACAAGCGACGCCATCTTGAATATAGTTGCTGATGATTGCTCTTTGGTTGTCGTCTTTTGACGAGTCTGCTGCATAACGCGCGCATGTTCCAATATGTGCCTGTCAAATTTGCTGCATTGTATTGACTGGATCTTTCAAACGACCCCGTTTTTCACTTGTTTGACTGCCGCAAATCAATTGATCGATTTTGTGAAACCAAAATAAATATTAAAACAACTGACAATTAATAAAAAAGAATGACAAAAGAAAGGAAACTTACTTCACTCACATCAAATCTTAATATCTGACCTTGCCGACTCCAATAAAAACCTTACCCTAAGGAACTAAAGCCTTAGATAAAAACCTTACCATAAGGAACTAAAGCCTTAGATATACACCTTTTCAATAATAATGAAGCGGCCCTTTAAGGGATCAAACATAGTATATTATAGACCAAGTACGGAAGCCCTATCATGACATCAAAATAATAGAAACTAAGGATACTGAATTCCTGAACTAATTTATTTAAGAGTATTAACTAGACTATCATACGCATGCGCTAACTATAACACGTGATATTATCTAAAGATATTGTAATAAGGATACCTCTATATATGACCAACTTCCAGTCTACATCCTTTGTAAATACCTCTAGAGTAAGACCACCTCTCAATACCGACCGCGTATATAAATGGTCACCATAGTGATTCCAAGTTCCAATTCTCTAATTCTTTATTTCCTTTTCAACTCGGAACTCGGAATTATCCCTAAATATGTATTTATAAGACCACCTCTCAATACCGACCGCGTATATAAGTGGTCACCATAGTGATTATAAGTTCCGATTCTCCTTAAATATGTATTTATAAAATGAACTTCTGATAACCATTCCGTCAATCCACACAAACAATAGAAAAACGACTGACCTACCTTGTACGATTATGACCGACTGAGAAAAATACAAATAAAAAGGTGCTGTGCAAATTCAAAAATAAATTAAATTTCTACATGAAATCTAGGATGATAAAAGATCACGGTTTAAACTAGGTGCATTTGTTTTACTAATACGAATATGAATGGAAAGAGGAGTATGGCCACTCCATACGTCCACTCGACACAGAATAGGTCATTTCGGGATTAACATATGGTTCAATTTTGTTTCAAAAATTCGCTTGTGCTCCCTAACAAGTACTACCGACCATGCAGTAAGAATATTTTGGCTTCTCGATACTAAATGAAGATTTTGATATCGAAAATACTGAACGACGATTTGGGTATCCAAATTACTGAACGAAGATTTTGATATCGTAAATACTGAACGAAGATTTTGCCCTTTCGATACTGAACAAAGATTTTTACGTCTCCATGTTGTAGGAAGAATTTGACCTTTGCATACTATTGGAAGATTTTTGACCCCTCCATAAAAAAGGAAGATTTTGGACTCTCGATACCGTAAGAAGATTGTGGTCTCTCCATACCATAGGAAGATTTTGGTCTGTCCGTAACGAACGAAGATTTTGGTCTCTTCATACAGTAAGAAGGTTTTGGACTCACGATACTTTAGCAAAATTTGGCATCTCAACACAGTAAGAAGATTTTAGCCTTTGCAAACCGTAGGAAGATTTTGACCTATTAATACTGTGAGAAGATTTTGACTTCTTTACTCAACGGATATCTTTTTTGGCCTCCCCATTTAAATTTGGCCCCTGCATACCATAGGAAGATTTTGACCTCTCCATAATATTGGCTTCTCCATACAGTAAAAAAGGATTTTACTGCCTTGATACCATATGAAGATTTTGGTCTCTCGATACTGTATGAAGAATTTGGCATCGCCATACCGTAAAAAGATTCTGACCTCTCCATTCTGAACGAAGAGTTTGGTTTTTCTATACTATTAGTGGTTAACTAACCTAATCTAAATCTAGATATCTATCTATCTACTTATCTACTCTCTAGACAAAGGCCCCTATATGTAGCCAATGGCAACTAATGTTCTTCTATATGTAGCCGATGGCACTACTTTTATCCCGTATGTAGCCAATGGCACTACTTTTTACCCTATGTATTGGTGCAAAGAAACAAGGAAAATTCCTACCCATTTTATTTTTAAATCCATCTTTACGACTTTGGCACTTTCAAAAGTATGAAAGACTTATATTACCGTAATTATGACCAATCATATTTCACCAAATCATTAAGTTCAAGACTTCTGTAACGGAAATGACGTCATTGTGTTTCTCTGAATGACTTCAATGTGGAAGTCAAGAAACCTTTTCAACGCTAAACATCAAAACCTGTGGAACTTTGTTATATACCATGTTTAAAAACAAAACTAAACTATATTAAAACTTTCAACTATCATAGCTCAACTAAATCTCAGATAGTCCATAAAAAAGCAGATTCAGCAAAGTCTATTTTTATAAAACATTACATTGTCGTGTGTTGATTGGCTTTATGTCCTTGACCTTACAAAAAGTTATTCCTTTTAAATTCAGAGAATGGCCGTCGAGTGTGGCTCACTAAGATGGTGTGATAAAATAATCGACCTCTTTTATGCCGGTGAACAGTGAATGCATCATCTTTATTTACTGTGGCGCATTAATTTGTTAAGTGAAATAAAAATCTTGCTAATTCCTTTTTTAATTTTTTTTTGATATCTTAGATAATTTGCTTTTAACATTCGAATTAAATGCGAAAATGGGAAAAGTAGAGAAATTGACTTCTGGGTCTATGTAATATACCAGTAGGGCTAGATCTATTTGTTAAGGCCAACTGAATTTTCGTCAAGGCCGCTGAGATGTAAAAAAGGTTAGAGCCCGTGCTTGTTGGCAAGATTGTAGGTTAGGGCTAGGTCCAGAGTTAGGGTTAGGTCCGATTATCCTGCCCATATGAAACTTGTAATGGGAGAGAAACTGGGTCATTATACAAGACCAATGCAATTTAAAAATAAAAGTCACTATGCCGTAATTTAAAGTGGTCTGGGGCCGTATTTATAAAAATTCTTAGAGTTGTCATATCTTTTTCTCTAAGACTTCCTAAAACAACAATTAGTTAAAAGTTACTCTTTAGAAATATTTATAAAGGGTCTTAGAGTTACTTTTAACTAAATGTAAGACTTGGGTCCCAACCAAACTAAATCTGTCACAAAAAGAATCCCACCCATGTCCATTCCTTATCTCCTTATCAACTCGTCATTGTTGTTCTCCACTAAGAAATCTCTGCTTGTTTTAAACTCCCTAAGGCGGCGTACACGGACGGCCTTGTTAACCAAGATAAGAGTACTTTTAACAAGTTAGGAGTGCTACAGGAGGACTCCTAAATATGTGTCATAGTTAAGAGTAATTCTTAAAGTAAAGTGTTTTATAAATAGGTCTAAGGGAAATCTACAAAGTTAGGAGTAATTTTTGACAGTTAAGAGTTGATTTCAACTCTTAGAATGTTTATAAATACCGCCCCTGATTCCTAATTTTAGATGTTGTGAAGTTTTAGTTTTTATAACGACGTTCAATACTTGGATGATAATCCAAATAAATATCATTTTGGTAAGGTCATAAAGCCAATCAATTATCATTTTAACAACTGCACGGAATAAAAATTTAAAAAAATCTGAAAGAAACAGAAATGGATAAATTATTTTCAGGGAGTGGGCTTCAGTGGGATTAGGTACCAGTTGTCATGTTGTTGTCAGTCGCCATTACCTTTCTAGCCCGGCCCCACCATCGCTGCCCCTGCAACTTTACTATTATAACCACCCTGATCTTGCTCGTAGTACATTTAGTTATCTGCCCTTCGTAAGAATGGCGATACACCTAGGCCTACACCCAATGACGTGATGATGTTATCTATACGTCATTAGATACATCATACACGACCTTGTTTGCAATCCTAGCAGACAAGGTATCTTTTATTTAGGTCTAAAAACTTTTTTTTACTTTTTGTAATCTCGCAAATAAGCAGGATATATCACTATATTTACAAAAAAAACCCCAACATGTTCAAACAGACATTTGCATATAATGAAATCTCATAAGTATAGGCGTTCAGATTGGAGGGCGTTGATATGACTAACTGATCAAGTCTAAAGACTTTGTTAACAGTATCCACATGTAGTACTTCCGGTCATTGAACAACCAAATATCGATATTGAACACGAAAGCCCAGTATTACCAAGGTCCCATGACGTTATAAGTGAACCGCGGCGAAGATCAAGGTGCATTGTTAAAAAAATAAATATACAAAACAAATAAACCAAACATTACAACAACGACGGACGGAAAAATTTGATAACAATACTAAAGGATGAACGTGAACATGCAGGATGGATATTACATACATATACATATATTACATCCATTTCAGATTTAAATCGTACCCTATCCGTCTAAGTTTACTACCATGCTCCCTAGATATATGAATGATTGTTGTTATTAGTTTTAGTAGAAATATTAGTATTAGTATCTAGCTGTTACTAATCAATCTAATAATTCGGGGTGAAATGTCTGAAGAGATAAAATTTCGCGAATTCAAAATAAAATCGGGTTTAGCGGCCTTTGGAAGACAGATATACACAATGCAGTGTGTTGGGGGGGGGGCAGTTTTGGCCCAGTTACTCAAACTGTCACAAGAAACCTCGGTTTTTCGACGATTCGAACGTCTTAACGCTGTTCTTTGCCAGACCCCGGGTTTTACAACACTGACCAAGGGGGAACTACACTGGAAAAATTCCGAAGAACCTTCTCTGCCAAACTGCGGGATCGAATCTGTGAGAAATCGAGGTTAGTGAACCAGCGTCCTACTCACTGAGCCGCCGCCGCTTTAGGAGTTTCCGTCCGAACGATTTACTAAACATTATAAAAAATACTAATAGTGGTATTCATCGTCAACTATTTCGTTAAAGCAATTTTAAATCTGAAATGGATGTATCTAAGCACACTGTAATAAAACGAGATTTTTTTTTATAAAGAATAAAATCAAAAACTGTTCCTTTTATTTCAGGGACAAATCTGTCTTCCTTTTTAAAACTAAAGTGTATTTAAAAATTGTATCAGAATTTAACGTTAAGTTATGATCAATTATTATTTCGCATTTTAATTGTGGAACAGTTTTCGTGTATACTTGCATCCAACTCCCACTGGGTCCTGAACCTAGCCGACCGGCATTCCGCAGACAAAATGGCGTCAACCCATACGAGTTGATCTGAACAAATAAAAAGCAGTCTGGGTTAACAATATTACACTTCTTACTCCAGTTATCTCCCTTGGATCATCCGATACCACACATAATCATCGTCATTTATGTCTCGAGCAAATTTGGTGAGATTATATACAAAAATAATATACTTTTGCTGTCTTTCCCGCCATATTTACTAATACCATGCGTTTAATAATAATCCTATATCAACCCAAAGCAACGACAAGGGGTTTTCCCCGAGAGCAAAAACCATCCACGTGGCAGACATTACCAAATATAGGTATAGAGACATTTATAAAACAAACTTGTAAACAAAAAACAACTTGTAAACATATGTATGCTAATCAGAGGCGTGCAGAGATTTGTCGGTGCCCGGGACTAACTTATTGATTGTATGCCCCCAGGACTCAAGTATCGGGCCTAGTAGTACTCACGCCAGTTTACTGTGAGAAAGGAAGCCATTTTAAACGAGCAGAAACACTACTCTTTGGCACACATGGGTATAACAATGTAATATGAATGTATATAAACTAATTTACAATCGATCGTTTCTGTTTTTACTATAATTTCTGAACAGTTATGTTCGGCGAAATACGAGAAGAGTGCCGATTCTATACCAATCTTTGGTGTAGTATTCACATGTGGGATATGTTTAGCCTCGTTCATCGAGTGGCTTCATTACAAATGGCACTTGAAACCATCCGTACACACGATTCGTGTACTATTTTTAAAATTATCATTTTGTCTTATTAAAAATATTGGATATCAGAAGCTCATCTTTTCCAGGTAAGATAACAACACCAATTTTGATTTAAATTGACCAAGCCGTGAAAAAACAGATGGAATTAAAGTTTGATTCAAAAGTTAACAACGATAATTTAATTTTCAAAAATTTAATTTCACTCATTGATTAGATGCTTCCACCCCACTGAAATGGATGCCCGGGCCCTCCACCCCCACCCCGCTGTCCCACCCCATCTGCCCAACTCTCTGCACGCTACTGATGGTAAATAAAAATTCATAAATAACTCGCACTGTAAAGGGGGTCATTCCGAAATTATTAACTGCTCACTTACCCTAATTCACAGCGCAATTCTTTAAATAATTTGCCTCCCCTTACTTGAAAACCAGCCCCTTTTGAACAAGACTTTATTGTAGCCATCTTGTATCATTCAACCGATGCACAATTGTCAAAGGAACAAACATGCCACGTTTCATTTCGTTCGTAGTTGAATTGGCGAAGCCTTGGGTTTTCCTCAAGGAGCGTCGCTCCGAAGAACAGCACGAAGATTAGCAACGCATGGGAGTTGTTCCTGATCCAAAGCCCAATACCACTACATCGGCGAATTGTCTGTGCCCCTTTACAGTAGATATTGTTACGTTATTTATGAATTTTACCAACAAATTAAAGCTATACTCCCTTCTTCGTCACAGCTCCAGCATAAACATTTAAATTTCACAGATCAGTTTCCGATCCCTAGGTCTACTTCTAATGCAATTAAAGAGGCATTATGCGAGAGTTTCAAATGCTTTATATATTATTGTTCTCGACATTTTATGCGCATGACAAGCCAAAAAACCAACCCTCTTAACCATCGGATGTCTTGGATTTTGGATGGATTATATACTACTCGTCATACAGGCCGAAAGTTTCCAACAATGAAAATTTCATAAAAATTTAAAACAAAGTCGCCATTTGTAATCTCTCCTAGAAGAAGTATTTTGACTGAAATCTTTGATATTTTCATTATCCATTTTCAAAAAAGAACTTCCAATTTTCAATATATTCACATTTCATTTTCTATTTCCATTTTCTAAATCTCGCATAATGCCTCTTTACTGTGGACTGTGGAGATTTCGATGTATATAGTTAGACTGGAACACCCAGTCTGCTGGTGACAGTAAGGCTTAATAATAAAGCTCCACACATATACCACACTTTTCAAACTGGATGATCTCACTAGTATTCACCAGCAGGGCCCTCACAAGCCTATATGGTGTCCAAGGACAAAAGTTTCAGTGGCGCCCCCACCCCTGTACACTGTAACCACTTTGTTCAGTGTCTGCGCCCAGTTAACTTTTCATAAATTAAAGAAATTTTATGTTTGTGTCCTCTTCAATCCGCCCTTTGATCGAAAAACCCTACAATATCTCTTGGAAAAAAACCCCCCATAATTCTACTTTCTCTTTTTTCTGAAATATGAACTGACAAGTGTAGGAGGGTGAGCGAAGGCCGGCGGTTTGCTCGGAGGCTAGTCCATAAATATTCAACAAGCCCCCTACCCCCATTGAGTAATTTGCCGTCCCCCGCTCCGCCAAGAAGTGGCGCCCCATATATCTGAAACACAGAGGAATACGTCTGTGAATGTTTGCATACGTCGTTTAGATATTTTGTAATTTGAGAAATGTTTAAAAAAAAAACTTAACAAAAAAAGAAGATTTGAAGAATACTCACCAAACACTGGTAAACCGGGTTAAACTACACAACCCTTGGAACATCTAGGTTGGTCGAACTCATCTCGCCTTAGACTAATAAACTATTTCTTCACTCCAATAAATACTTCCTTACCTCTTTTATCGCTGTCTCTTGATTTCAACTTCAATCATCCTAATTCACTTACACTTTACAAGTTTGGCTTGATTCCGTTTTAAAAACACTTTCCATTACATGGCAGCCAAGAGCAGTGAAGAGAAAAATCAGATATTCACGTGCATTTTGCACACGGATTAGCCAATTACGCTATATTACAGAGATTTCGTCTAATGGTTTGGATGCGGCAATTGCGGGTGTTGTGCCAGACAGGGTAAGCTTACTCCTCCGGACACCTGTTACCACTGTTTGTCGTGTATTTTGTACACGGTGTACAGTCCATTTGCTGATTACACTGTTTTGCCAATACCGTTTTTTTTTCTAATGGCTTTATTTTATTTCAGGATTACAGAGGTTAGATTTTAAAAAGAAAATGTAACCCAATGCTCCAAATATTGCGGTGTCGGATTGCGAATGGAATTTTGATTAATTTTGAGAGAGAAATGAGGTTTAACGTACACTCGACACAAACTAGGTAATTTCGGGACTAACATATGGTTTAATTTTATTTCAATAATTCGTTTGCGCGTAGGGGACAATTATTATTGATTCTTCACTGCTCAATCGTTACCATGGTAATGAAATTGTAAATAAGATATAAAACCGACAAAAAGAGAAGAGGATAGAATTAAAAATGGTTGTGGTTTTTGCTCTCAAGGAAATGCACGAAACATATCATTTGATACCCAGCATCTAATTATCTGTTACTATAGCTACATGAATGTCTATATATGGGCATTCAGATTACATACGTCACGTCCGGTGAGTCCATTGTTAGGGATGTTTAGTTAAGATGTTAAACAGGATGAATGGGTTGATTAGTTGATGAAATAAATAGATTAATGAATTGGGAGGTCAACTGGCACATACGAGGCATGTATATAGCGTTTGATGAGCTTATTGATCAATATTAACTATCAAAAAGATCGATATAAGATATCTAGAGACCGATATTAGAAATCAAGTGATCGATATTAGATATCTAGAGACCGATATTAGATATCTAGAGATCCATATTAGATATCTAGAGACCGATATTAGAAATCAAGTGATCGATATTAGATATCTAGAGACCGATATTAGATATCTAGAGATCCATATTAGATATCTAGAGGTAAAACTAAAACACATTATAAATTATGTGGACCATATATTATGGTAATTTGGCGCAAAGATGACGTGCTATTAAATACCGTTTCATGTTGACACGAGGAGTGGTATCGGGTGTTTTAGGGCAAATCGTTAAGGGTTCGACACTGTCATTACTTAAAGGTAAGTATACATATTGGGTGATCTCAAAAGAACTAATTAAACATAAAATCGCTGCAGTGGCAATTGCCGTGAATCCATAATTTACAAACGGCTCATTCATGAATATCTAATATCTAGCTCATTAACTTCTGCTCATCAAATAGAGAGATAGAGATAAATGGGGTTTAACGTCCACTAGACACAAACTAGGTCTTTTCGGGACTTAGCTCATCAAATACTATAATACATGACTCCCATATCGCACCATGTGTTAAGGTAATGACTCCAGGTGTTAACATACCACAACGAGTTCCCTCAGCAATACTAGGACATCGACATCTCGGTAGACCAGTCTCATCTTTATAGCACGTTCCAGCATTGTAACATTGAAGTGGACAATCATTTCTAGCTCTCTGCACACAGGTCTTTCCAGTAAAATCACCAATACAGTTGCATGTGTAGGCTGCCGTTCCTTCGTTGACGCAGGAACCACCGTTACGACAAGGTGATGAATAACAAGGCCCGTCGGTTGCTGGCGGTAGTTTAAGGGATTCGCATCGGTCGCCAACATATGATGCTGGACAACGACAGACGTAACCTTGAGGAGACAGGGTATTTGGTGAACATTCTCCTCCGTTCTCACATGGATTATTCGAACAAGCATCCCTCAAGCTGATCTCACAGTTTGGTCCACTGTATCCTCTGAGGCACTGGCATGAATAACCGGTGACGCTATTTTCAGAGACATAGCAAACTCCACTGTTAGCACATGGTCTAGCATAACACATATCTTGTTCGTCACAATTTCTTCCCGTAAACCCAGGTGCACACTGACACTGGTAACCAGAACTACCCACTGGCGTACACGTAGCGCCGTTAAGACACGAGTTAAGGTTGCAACCAGATCTTGCTTCACATGTTGGACCCGAAAACCCTGTACGACAGTCACATATAAATCCGGTACTTCCCAATGAACGACAGGCAGCACCGTTCAAGCAAGGATTAAGATTACAACCAGTGGCATCTTCACAAAATTGACCAGAGAACCCAGTTTTGCAGTCACACTGAAAACTATTCTGTCCCACAGGTCGACAGTCCCCTCCGTTATTGCAAGGATTCGACGTGCAGCCTGAAGTAATTTCACATCTTGATCCTGAAAACCCATTCAGACATGCACACTGATATCCGGTGTCGCCGACAGCTCGACATCCGGCACCATTGGCACATGGGTTAGATCGGCAACCAGCAAGATCTTCACAAAACTGTCCGGAATATCCCGTGTTACAAGCACATTGGAATCCCGATGTACCAATAGGTAGACAGGAACCACCGTTTGTACAGGGATTTAAGTTACATCCAGCTAGGACGTTACAAGTTACTCCACTGAATCCTGTCAGACATTGGCACTGAAATCCAGTTTTGCCTACCGCCCGACACGATGCGCCGTTACGGCAGGGATTAAGACGGCAGCCCGTTGCTTCTCCACAATTCTGTCCCGAAAAACCGACCAGACATTCGCACTGGAAATCTGTATTTCCCACAGGGCTACATCTTGCGCCGTTTTGACATGGGTTGAGGGTACACCCTGCAGCTACTTCACAATACTGACCAGTATAACCAGCTTTACAGCTACACTGGAATCCATTTTCAAGATTACTACACAACCCACCATTTTCACAGGGACTTTGACTACATGGGTCTATAATTTCGCAGTTGGAGCCTTCATAGCCTTGAGGGCATGCACAGAAATAACCATTGGGTATGGGCGAGCATATGCCTCCGTTTTCGCAAGGATCAGAAGAACAGGGAGTGAAGACTTTACAATTGGTGCCCGTGTAACCTTCAGCACAATTACAGTAATACCCAGTGGTAGTTGTGACGCATTCTCCACCATTTTCACAGGGATTGGACTCACATCTGTTGATAGTCTGGCCACATGTTGTCCCAGTGAATCCTCTCAAACACTGACACGAGAAGGTCGAGATGCCAGAATAACAAGCCGCACCGTTTTGACAAGGATTAGAGGCGCACCTGTCCATAATCTGACAATTGATGCCGTTGAATCCATTTGGACAATCACACGTGTAGCCTATAATTAAACCATCAATGCAGCGTCCAGAATTTTGACAAGGGGCGGACGAACAGGGGCTTGGTTTAACTTCACAATTAACTCCGGCTGTTCCTAAAAGACATCTGCAAAAGTATGTTCCTTGCGACACCAAACATGATCCGCCGTTTACGCATGGAGAAGGAGCGCATGGACTGAGTTCACAATTTGTGCCGGTGAAGCCATCTGGGCATGAACAATAATACCCATTACCATTTACTAAGCAGGTACCGCCGTTATCGCATGGCTTTAGGGAGCAGGAGGTGACAGTACAATTCTGTCCAGAGAATCCCGCAGGACAATCACAGGTATAAGAGGAACCTCGGGTAGAACATTGAGCACCGTTTTGACAGGGACCACCGTAACACGCATCCCTTTCTTGACATGTGGATCCCGTGAAACCTGCCCGACAGCTACAGATATACCCGGTCAATCCCAGGAAACAATTGCCGTTTGCTCCACATGGATTAGGATCGCAGGGTGTCTCATCACAGTTGACTCCAGTGAAACCTAAAGGACATCGACAAATGTAAGAATTCCCGGTAACAAAACATGTGGCACCATTTTTACAAGGGCTCGGTGAACATGGACGATCGGTACAGTTGGTTCCTGACAAAATAAATTAGGCAATAAATAAAATCTAGGCAATTCATAAAACATACAAAGAGAAATGATAATACACCAGCCATTGTTGTTTTGATATGGTTTTACAATAGAATCGCATTAAATCCGTTACTTAAACTCCGGGGCCCCAAGTTCAGAATGCATTCTCAGACTTAAGTTAAGAATTTACTCAACTTCCAATTACTGTCTATGGGAAATTTCTTTGATCCAGAAACACAAAACTTTGCATACAGTTTCTTATTGAAATATTCTATAGTTTAAAACAACAAAAGTTTTCAAAAGGCCTACAATAGAATCGCATTAAATGCGTTAATTAAACTCCGGGGCTCCAAGTTCAGAATGCATTCTCAGACTTAAGTTAAGAATTTACTCAACTTTCAATTACTGTTTATGGGAAATATCTATGATCCAGAAACACAAAACTTTGCACACAGTTTCTTATTGAAGTATTTGATACATTCAAACAAAAAAAAAGTTATAAAAAGGGCTATAATTTAGTTAAAGTGAAGCGAACAAGTTTAAATAAATTCTTAAGGTTTATAAACCAGCGTCGTACTAACAATACGTATTCAAAGAAATTATGCTAATATTTAATCCGAACGACTAGGCAAGGGGAAACCAACTCGGAAAATCCCGATGAACTTTCTCGGCGCGTATGTTTCGACCGCGAAGCTAACAGTTTGGATTAAATATTAGCATAGTCTCGGATAATACCCCCTCCTCCCTCTGGTCTAAGATGACAGTATTAACTTACCTGTATATCCGCTACCTGGTGGGCACGTGCATACATAATCATCATCACGAACAGAACAGGATCCACCATTCTGACACGGTGATTGATTGCAGGGGTTGTACTGTTTACAGGTGGGGCCAGAGAACCCGGAACGACACAAACAGGTGAATCCGGTAGCACTCGTCGGAACACAGGTACCGAGGTTCTCACACGGGTTACTGTCACACACATACCTCTCACATCTCGTACCACTGTAACCGAGACTACACTGACATTCGTAGCTACCCCGTACAGATAAAGCACATCTACCGCCATTTTCACAATTCTGTGTCCGACAGTCGTTGAATGCTGTAACAAGAGAAATAAAGTATATAATGCACGGTGGTCAATTCCCAGGATTTTAAAGATGCTTAAAGGCTCAATGCCACTCTTGTTGTAACTGAATAATATGTCCCAATCTTTATCTCCAGGATTTAAAAAATGTATAATTGGGAACACAGGTGCATAAGGAGTGATTTTGTAGACGAAGGTAAACGTTGGTTGTTAGAAGGGGGTCGGGGTGGCCTAGTGGTCTAGAGTGCCGCGCTTCGACCTCTAGCGGGCCCGTCACCTCTGGCTTGCGGCTGTGGTTTCGAGCCCTGGTGTGAGCGTATGTGGCATGGAGATAGGGGCGACTTCCCAACCTCGTGGGTTTCCTACTGCTAAAAACACCTACGCGCATCCACCTCTCCATACAAGTCTCCCTATAAACTATGTTGGGATGAATGCGCCCTACATCCCAACCCGCATCCGCCCACCCTTGCTTCGTCACTGATTGTAGTCTATTATCCAGAAATATATTCTACATTTGAGCATAATAGGTCATTTGGCTAGATTATCCGGTCTTTTACATTATTATTAACAGTCAAAGGGAGGAAACTAGTCCTTAAACATGATGTCGACGCTCATGGAATTAATTTAAGATTTGCCATTTCAGAAAGTAGGCCCTATCTCCATGAAAAATCGCACCGAATCGAAACTGAATATTTATCATCACCCATCAAAGGACAGGAACATCAGTTTATAGTGATATCTAACTTTCAAAGTACTACATCCAGTGCCAGGTATAAATGACAAGAGGCCCCCACCAATCCAGTAGAGGATATGGAAGCGGGTTTTAAACGCAATTGATCAAAGCCGAGGATGATAACGGATTTTAAGGCTACAGCGTGTGTACCAAAGGCTTATAAAAGTGTTAAAATTGATCAAAGCCGAGGCTTATGCGGATGTTTCAGACTAAGCTTATGTCAGTGTTAAAACTATTATATACTTTGACCGGAGACTCCCCTTGATCTTGCGGCCCGGTGCATCGGCCACTGCCAAGGCTCCTGCCAAGGTATAACGGACGTTTGAGACGAAAGGCGTGTGGCATGGGTACGGATATTACATCCATTGGTCGGGGGTCTCCCTAGGTCTTGAAAACCGGCGTTGGGTACATTATAATTTAGGAAAGAGGTCATATAGGCTTTGCCTATTCCCCAATCCCTTTCAATATACAGTGAACTCCCACTGAACGACCAACTCAGTACTACGGGCAACTCACGTATACGACCACATATTAAAAGAACAAATTTATTTCTTCTATATTTCTTATAAATGGAACTCAGTAATACGGGCAACTCACTATTGCGGATAACGACCACCTAAGCCATCCCAATTAGTCAATTTCATTGTTTTTGTGACTCGGGATAACGACCACTGATTCGGAGTAGTCAGCCCGCGACCGAGATCAAAGGGATAACGATCACTCAATAGTCAATCTAAGGACCACGATCAAAGCAATCAAACAGTCGTGGTAGATTGATTTGTTTAAAATTTATGTTTTTTTTACCTGTTTCACAATGTGTTCCTGAAAATCCACTTCTACAATTACAGGAATAGCTACCAGGTGTATTCACACAGGTTCCTCCATTCTGACAGATTGCTCGATTAGAGGCACATTCATCATTATCTTATATATAATAATAATAATAACAATAATAATAAAAATAATAATAATAATAAAAATAATAATAATAATAATAATAATAATAATAATAATAAGGGTATTGACATGCTAATTCGTTACTGTTATTTGTATTAAAAATACAGATGTGACGTACCATTATTTCAAATAGGTCAAGCGTACATTATTTCTAGTTGAAATTTTGGACCTGCGTGACGTATTTCATTACGAAGCACTTGTGAATGGCCTCCAGCTTTTAAGCTAGACATTGCGTAATATATTGATACAACAGCTCGGTGTTATGCCTCTCGTGATGTTTCAATATATTACGCAATGGCTCGTGCTCGACCATTAAATCGTCTATAACATGCTTGGTTGTATCATTGTTTGGGGGTTGGGATGGCCTAGTGGTCTAGAGTGCCGCGCTTCGACCTCTAGCTGGCCGGTCACCACTGGCTTGCGGCTGTCGTTTCGAGCCCTGGTGTGAGCGTATGTGGCATGGAGAAAGGCGCGCCTTCTCAACCTCGTGGGTTTCCTTCGGGCATCCCGGTTTCCTCCCACTGCTAAAGACCCCTACGCGCAAGCGAATTATTGCAATAAAATTAAACTACATGTTAGTCCCGAAATGACAAAGTTGTGCTGAGTGGACGTTAAACCCCAGTTCTCTTTCACTCTCCCTCTCTCTGTATCATTTTTTGATGACAGTGACTGTGCCCTCATTGAAACCTTGCAGTTAGAGAAATCCTAGAGAATATTATACATAACAGTGTCCATTATTATATTTTGCTTTCACTAAAAGCCCTTTAAAGATAATGTTGATAGTAGGTACATAGGATTTTAATAAGAAAATATATCCTTATGTTATTAGTAAGGCACGTTTGCCAAGCGTGCTATGATTCAATTTACGTGATCCCCATTGTATCATAGGTTCCATGAAATAGACTTGAAAAGTCGTGTGTGCGTGGGGTTTAGGGGGGTGGGTGTCTAACAAGTATAAAAGTAAAAATTTGACCGACAACCGAGCATGACGTCATCGTATCCATCTTAGAATTGAGACGATATTATTACATACATTTCGCCAATCGATGCAGATTTGGTAAAGGAACAAGCAAAAAAAAAAGTATCATGTCGATAAAACATGCATTGCCGGGGGTTGCTTTCGGAAAAACCTGTCGAAAAATAAGAGACACACAGGTCCGGCGGAAGCAATTCTTGATTGGGGGGGGGGAGGTGGCTTCGATAATAAGTCCCTATAGGCGAGGGTCCAGGGGCCGCAATAACCTGAAAAAAGAGTACTTGCGCCCCCCCCCCCTAGAGCCCCCTACTCCACCGGATCTACGTTATTGAAGGTGTACACACAGAAACTGTACTTACCTACGTCACAGCTAGGACCAGAGTATCCAAACGCACATTGACATAAATACGATCCAAACGTATTAATGCACGTGCCACCATTGTTACATGGGGTACCCTGGGTACATTCATTTATATCTGAAAATACAAATACAGGTAATTACACAAATTGATTCAAACACAAAGGCCTATAAAAGTAAGTTACAAACCTATTTGTACCAGAACTGCATATACGAACACTGATCAAAATACAGATCCTATTTCGTCTTTCGTTTTTATAGTTCAAAATTTCGTTTTACTTGTCTTTACGACACTAGGATCTGGAAGAGTCGTTATCATTGACGACGAGTGCTTGGCCTTTTGATGCACGGAACTATGGGTAAACCACCAGAAACGCCAACGCTGATTGATTAATCAATGTATGACGTCATAGGGTCAACAACCGCTCGTTTGACCCCTGACGTATAATTCCCACTGTAAATGACCAGATATTCATGTAGTGTAGGCCATCGAAAGTATAAAAGACAAACGTAATATAGATCTGTATTTGTATCAGATTGCTACTATGCTTTGTGTCTATATTATCATATAATTATTTAAACTAGTAAATAAATTACACATCGTACCCACAGGGAAGCAAATTAATAAAAACCCACTTGGCATGTTTTGTATCCTATTTCTTAAGCATTTAAGTTGCACAATATTTCAAAAATAAATATTGTTTAAACCAAAAGTAAATTCTCTAATTATTACAATGTATGTACTTAAATCAAACACAGTTTTGGGGCTTTTCTATTTACCCCCCCCCCCAAAAAAAACCCAACAAACAATCCCAATACAAGGCTTGATTTCACTTTAATGGCACTCCATCCGACCCCGAATAAAACTCAAAAACAAAATAAAGAACTTATTGTTTCCAGAAATAATTTAATGACAATTTCTACCGTAAATTAAATAATTTAACCATGTACATAAAACAGGGTACTCACCTGAATCACATTTTTTACCAGTTAGCCCACCTGGACAGGTGCAGCTATAATCCCCTATACCATCAATACAGGTACCGTTATTACTACATGGCTGACTTAAACAATCATCGACACCTGGTAATGTACAAATACACAATTTATTGCCTTAATTATTCAGCTTAAGCTTTATACAGTACAAATTCTGTGGAATATAATTACTTCTTATTACTGGGCGACATTATGGCTAGGCTTCTTTCGTCATTATCATAGTCGAAACGTCGCTTAGTAATACCCAGTTTCCAACAGAACTGAGACCTGTTCATGCCAGTTCAATTACTAAATGCCATTGAAACAATTGATTTAGTTTTATGGTAAATTATGCTTAAACTTTATAGAAATTTCCATTGGCTTCTTTCATTACTGATAAAACATGTAAGATGTCAAGTAAAATTCAGTAAATATATATAAACACAACGAATTCCCTGAATAACTGGAAGATATTGGGAGCATTGCACAACCCACATGGTAAACCAAAGTTAAATTATAAACTATTATAAAACATGCACTGATTATGTTTCTTACCCAAACTACAATCTGTTCCAGTATATAATTTCTGACACTCGCACCTGAAAGAGATCGTCGAGCCGCTATCCACATTAAAACATCTACCGCCATTTTGACATGGGAAACTACTACAGGGACTGACTGAAAAATACAAAATATAATTTAGGATCAACCGCCATTTTGACATGGGAAACTACTGCAGGGACTGCGCGTATTTTTCGAAGTCAATCAATTCAGGATCCAAACTAGAATTTCATTTTATATACAGAACCAACATGCAGTTTTTCTTTCAATCTGTCATTGAATATACGAGAATCTCCAACCTGACCCTTGACACCTGATACAAATTTGGTGGTATTTTTGTCGGAGATAATATAGGTGGGAGATGCTAATTGTAGGCCGTTTAGGCAGGTTCGGGTGTTTCCGGAGTCCAAAATGGCCGCTTTGTATAAATGAGAATTTTTGGGAATAGTTACCCTAATCCTAACCCTAGCCCTTTTTAGGAGGCTGAACTTGGGTCTAATTTGCCCTTTATTTCTCTTAAAAGGGTTAGGGTTCGGTTTAGTATTCCCCAAAATACTCATTTGTATAAAGCGGCCATTTAGGACTCTGGAAATTACCGAATCCCCCCAACCGGCCTACAATTAGCACCTCCCAATATAAGGTGGAATGAATTTACTTACGAACATCACAGTTGGTCCCGGTCCAGTTATTATTACATTCTCTGTTACCATCGTCATCACAATCGTATCTGTCAGGATCTGGTATACATTTTCTAGTACAATCTCGTCCATAATAATTATCAGCACAATATAACTATAAATAAAATGAAATGAAATGGGGTTTAATGTTTGCATCAACCGGGATAATGCAGACGGGTATATACCATACAGTGTGCAATATAGGAACCCAAAAGCGGCGCTATGGCCTACTCTTTTATCGAATTCTAACTGCCAAGGAATATTTAATGTGTAAACCAATGTGTATACGGGATCTCGGTTATTTCGTCAGATCTAAACGACTAACCAGGACAATATAACTATAAAGAGAATAATTGGTTGAAGCAAACAATGATCGAGTCCCTTAGCATTATCCTTTGCAACAGGGGTATACACAGATTGAATTTAAAATGAACCTAAACTCATCTAATTATAGTAAATCAAAGCAGTACGGAACTCATAGTAGAATATTTTGCACACGAATTTCCGAACCATGAGAGTAGAATATTTTGCAAATGAGCTGGTCGGATGGCCGTGGCGATAGAGAGGCGGCTTCTCACTAATGTATCGAGGGTTCAATCCCAGCTCAGGGCAAGAGCTTTATCGTTGTAAGTGAGAGGGATATTCGGTCTCCCGTCCGATCAGGCAGGTTTCCCCCGAGTTCTTTGGTTTCTTCCTGCAGTAATAATCGAAATCATTCGCACGATCTGTGCAAAGGGCCAATTCGAAAACAGGTCTCAGGCCTAATTTGCTACCCTTGTAAAATGACGAGATTATTATTATTATTATTATTATCCAATTTGAAAAGTCACACCCTGATAATCGTATCATTAAACTTAGAGTATATTGTAATCTTATGTATGATTCCGCGTTACTAAAGAGACCAAGAGAGGCGAGGGATATTATCTCTGATTTCAATTTAATCTAGTCACCCTTTTTTGAATTTCAAAAGTTAAATAAACTAAACAGGCTCAGTGGTTGGGCCAAAAGTCTTTAAGGTTAAAGGCCACGCATACTCGAAAGTATTAAAACATCTTTAAATTCTTCCATGGTTTATCATTAAAACATTTGTGAAGGGCGAAGTTTGGTATTATCTCCCTTTAAACGACAGGAAATCGTAAATATCCATCATTATTTCTATAACCGTTAATTATAAAATGAAGTAAAATGTAACTTTTATTATTCTTTTTTTACTATCACTCCATTGTTTTTCTTGACATTTGAAAGGACACTAGTATATCTTTAAATCTATTCTTTTCAAACATTCGCCCAGAATAAAGTAACTGGATTGAAATTTTCAATATATTCATCTTTTGCCAGATTTTGTTTGCTTTTCCGGATATTGTATCCCTTGCAAGATTTGTATTCCTTCAAAGATTTGTATGCATTGTCAGATATGTATGCATTGACAAATTGAAATACCTTGCCAGATTTGTATACCTTGCTAGATTTGTATACATTATTGACAAATTTTTATACCTCGACAACAAGCTTATTTTACATGGGGATTATATATTAAAATACCTACCCTGGCTTGAATTTGTAACGTGGCTGTGTTCTGTGGATAAATGCCAACAGATGATTCAATGTTCGAATATCGGGTTTCATATATACTAGCACCGGTAGTTAAATCTATAAAAACAACAATAATAATACATCATATATACTAGTACCGGTAGTTAGATCTATAAAAACAACAATAATACATCATATATACTAGCACCGGTAGTTAAATCTATAAAAACAACAATGATAATACATCATATATACTAGTACCGGTAGTTAAATCTATAAAAACAACAATACATCATATATACTAGTACCGGTAGTTAAATCTATAAAAACAACAATGATACATCATATATACTAGTACCGGTAGTTAGATCTATAAAAGCAACAATTATACATGATCTAGCACCGGTAGTTAGATCTATAAAAACAATCTATAAAGGCAACAATAAATTATCATATGTATGAGTATCGAGTAACTTGACTATTCTTTGCCATCATCTATTTGGAATCGGGGGTTTGGACGAACGAATGGTTAGCGCGTGTGCGCTGTATCATAAGGTCTGTCATTGTGTCATCTGGCGTTGTTTTGATTCCCCAAGTTGTACGTAACAAGGACTAAGGTCGCCTGTCCAGCCTCGTGGATTTTCCCCCGGGTCCTCCGATTTCCTCTCATTGCTAAAGACACCTACCCCCCTCCCCCCTCTCTCCCTCTCTCCCTCTCTGGAATCACATCACAATTATCTAATTTGGGAGTTATAAATTATATTAATACATACCATTAAGATCAATACTATATTGATTAATAAGTTCTTCACCACGGGTTCCATTGTGTATCATTTGTACTATCAGACCAAAATCCTGAAAAATTAAACCATCACATTTGTTATTACCCCATTTCTGTCCCCCTCTCCTTTCTCTCCTCCATCGGTAACACACCAAGGCAGTTTACCCCACATCTGGACTCGGGTGTATGACGAATTACGCCATTTTGGAACTATTTTAAAGGACCCGGATAAATAATGGTTGCCCCCATGGAGATTATATCAACAAACTAAAAAATGACTGCCATTTTGGGACTTTTTTTGTAAGAGCGGCACGTTTTCCTGTTAAAGTAAATCGGTAGTCGACTAGCCGCATCGCAAATGTATGGTCGTAGGTACATATTACTTACTGTCATACATCCGAGTCTTGATGTAGGGTTACGGAGGGTACCGGAATCTATCGAGGTTTTGGGGGATCACGGTGGCTAAGTGGATTAGGCGCTGGTTCGCCAGTCTGGAGGCCGTGTGTTCGATCCCTGCATTGGCCGAGAAAGTTCATCTCGATTTTCCGACGTGATTTCCCCTTGTCAGTGATGCAGAAGGAGGGCCTGACAAGGACAGCTGCCTAGTCGTTCGGATGGGACGAAAAACCGAGGTCCCGTGTACACATTGGAGTGCACGTAAAAGATCCCTTGGCAGTTGGAATTCGATTTAGAGTAGGCCATAGCGCCGCTGCCCGGCAAAATTTCCCTCATAGCACACTGTATGGCGTATGCCCGTCTTCAATTAGCTCAGGTTAAGTGCATAACAATAGGACGTTAAACCCCATTTCATTCATTCATTCTATCGAGGTTTGCCGAATGGTTCCAGTGTATCTTTGTGAATACATGCCGCGTTTGTCACATGCCGCGTTTGTCACATGCCGTTTCGTATAAACATATTTATAAGACTGATTAATCGCGTTCGTGTTAGCTATGCAGTATTTGTTGATACCACAGAAATAAACCAGTCGCAACGTAACACAGAAAACACCGTTCTATCCAGTAGAGCATGTATTACCGTTTCATTGAAAAGAGAATAAACGTTTAGGGTAAGAAATTTAAAATCTACCCCAATTTGGCATTGTATTTGGAATAATTTAAATTCTAGAAGTCCACTTACGTCAGTTAGTTGTTCTTTGTTGAGTTTGACAGATCTTGACCCAACAATTACATTACCACCTAAAATATAAACATATACATATTCCTAAACAGATTGACAAGTTGGATGATTGAATCGGAATGGTCTAACAAGGACGTTTTATTTCATAGGGTCTATCTACTAGCATGGCTGCAATTCCATACGTGTACGTTACAAGTAGTAGTGTCTCCTGCCGAACTTCATGAGTTTTTCCGGGTCCTCCTGTTCCATCTACTGATAATGACCCCCTGTTTGTACAAAATCATCATGTTAGTCCCAATACAATCTATTTCGTGCTGAAAGTAAGCTTGTTGATTGCAAACGGCTTCTATCACTCAGCATTACAAGCGTGGAGCTATGCAAAATATATGTTTTGTATTTAGTTCCCTTGGAGTCACTTACAAACAATCAAAAACTCACCGGAAAACAGTCATCTAGAATTCTAATTGCATTTTAATAAATATGTTGTTATTTTGTCGTTTAGTTACTTTTAAGATTGCCCCGTACAGAATGACAATTATTGAACTAAACGGAGCTAATCTAACCCTGCCCCCTGTGTTTCTTTCTTGTACAGAGAGCTCCAATATAAATTTGCCACAACCCTAAATTCTGTTGTTACACCAATCTGATTGAAATACAGGTCCCATTTCGTTTCGTTTTTATATTTCAAAATTTCGTTTTACTTCTCTTTAATACACTAGGATCTGGAATATAACCCACGTTCTGGATGGTGTGAGGGATCAGCCAATGGAACGGTCTGTTACCGTGAGTTTTAGGCGTGGGGTGCACAGAACTGTGGGTAACCCACAAGCAACATCAAAGCTGACTGGGTATCAATTGTCTGACGTCACAGGGTCAAATGCCATGACCTGCCACTACAACCGATTAGATCTTCATGCATTAGAGGCCATAGAAAGTATAACAGAACGAAACGAAACATAAATCTGTATTTTAATCAGACGGTTGTTACACGACTAACATTTTCTTTCATTTTAAAAATGATATTCGGTGATATCGTATATTTTTTTTACATCTAACAGCTTCCTCTTTTTAATGATCTTTCGTTTGTTTATGAAACAAATCCGGAACATACACTTAAAGCGGCATTATGGTAGATTAGACAAAGAGCTGACGGTTAATCATAAGGGCTGTTGAACAGCAGTTCGGATTAAAACCTGTTTTAAATCGCAGCATCCGATAACACAGAGAGTTGATCATTGTCTTGTTTTGTTAATAAACATCTAATCAATAGTTTATATAACATTTCAGCTCTAACGAAAGGCCTGCAATAGGCATATTTTGCTTTTGCATAATGCATGTTTAGATTAAGTTTATAATAAAGAGTTATAACCGTACAATTTTGTGGATCAAATTACGTTTTAAAATAAAGAAGAGGCTATTCGTAACAATGTTATTTAGGGTAAAGGGCAACCTGCCGAATAATAATGTGCTTGCTCGGTAGTTTCATTGAGAGACTTGTTCGTCTATTTAACCCAAACAAAACTGCGATGTCCCAACAATTTTAAAACCTACTATACAATTAGGATTAAGAGTTGAACTATTTTATTTATTTTCTTCAAGTCCTACTCGATGTTGATTTCATTTCAATTTTCTACCGAATGTTTAGGCAACCTCGTGTCGGTATTCAAACTATTTTACCCCGGTTTAAATCGAAGAGTTTGTTTAATTAAATTGTAGCCTTTGATAACGTGGAGTAGGTACAGAATGTATCTGTTAAAATAAATAAAAACACAAATCATTAACCAATTGTACACTGTTAAAAATGTGTGTAATTAAAAACTATAAGCGGTGTTAATTAAGTGTAAACTTTACACCACAGCGAGCGTTTTTTAAATGTAATACCTTTCCAAGGGTAACTAACTAAAAGAACTACACCTAACAAGTGTAACCGATATTCATGACTACTTAACACCTGAATAGGTGTAATTGTGGGGTGTTTTGGATTAGTTACACCACTACCAGTATTATATTGCATTTACACCAACGGGTGTAACTATTATTGGGGAATAAATCATAGAACAGTGTTATTTTTACACCGTTTATTGGGTTACAAAAGTGTAATCGATAGTCATGAGTACTGAACACCAGGATAGGTGTAACTGTGGCCGCTAAAGAGTGTTTGCCATGAGTTACACCTCTTCCATCTTTTTATGGCATTTACACCAAATTATTTTAATTATTTTAAGGAAACATTCCTCCGAATAAGGTGTCAATTTTACACTGTATCTTGCGTTACAAAAGTTTTTGTTTGTTAAATATAGCGTTAAATGCCCTAGTAACATAACTATAACTCATTTTAGAGTGTTTACTGATAACGAGTAAAGTAAAGATTGTTTTAGCTTGTATTCACCTTAAGACGTGTAAACGTTCCAAAATATTACCAAGTACAATATCTTAATTAATTATTTTTAATTCAGTTGAGGTGCCCAAATGAATAAACCACATTATTTAGCTTAGTAGTAAGGATATGCGTATTGATTTTTCCCCATGATTTATATTAATTATAAATTGATACAGATTGTCTAATTGCCCAACAGCAGTTGAATTTGAATCAGTCTGGTGGGTATCTGTCAATTCAATGTGGTTGTAAAATGAAGAGAAGTAGCCAACGGTCTATATGTAATCTGGGTCGGGCTAAACGCCCTATACTAATTATCAAAGTGACCGCTAGCCAATTTCAAGTTTTCTGAACTAAGAAGTCGTTGGCTTGAATTAAAATATCCAACCTAACAAATTACAACCGGTTTTTGTGTAGTAATTTTAATTTACAAAACATCCTTGAGGTGTAATGCTTAATCTACACCAACGAGTGTAACATTACACTGTCTGAGTGCATCAGGCAGGTTACACTACCGGAAGTGGCAACTAGTTTCCACCTGAATTGGTGTAATTTTCTAGACTGGTTGGGTGTTATCAGTTTACACCACTGAAGGCTAGGAGTTACGCCTATTTAGGTGGCAACTAGTTGCCACCCGAATTGGTGTAAACTTCCTTATTATTTTTAACTGTGTAGCCCCAACTCATAGTTATCTTAAACTCGTATTTACGAATTTGCGTTCAACGCGTATTTTACAAAGTGTTTTTGAACGTGAATTTTAAAAAACTTTTTTAAACGCGTATTTTTAAAATTTAACTTTCTTAAAGGCGTTTTTCTTACAAGGCTGGTTGGATGACCGTTCGCCTCGTAAGATAGGGTCTGTCAAGTGGTATGTTTCAATTCGTCCGGGTCCACCAGTTTCCTCCCACTGCTAAAGAATCCTAAGCGGAAGCTAATAAATGAAATTAAATTGAACCATATGTTAGACCCGAAATGACCTAGTTTAGTTTGTGTCGAGTCATATATTTCGTGAAAACTTAAATTTTGTAAGATGGATTATAGTTTTAAACCACAGTGGATGCGCTCACCGATTTGACCTGACCTTAATGTATGTCCGAAACGTCTGTCTATTTACGACCGGCTACCAAGTTTGTTCATGAACAACAGTTATCACCCAGTTTTTACCAAGGGTAGCCCAATATGATTGGTCACCATAGTTGTCTTGAAATAATGATTTTAACCAGTGCCGGACTGGTGGGCCTGGGGGGGGGGGGGTCTCCCCCCAGAAAAATTTGAAAAATAGACAGCCGCAAACCCATTTTCCAAGCACCTCAGGCCAAGGCAGCGGATGCAGATATATTCCATTTTTTGGCCATTTATCAGGTTTTAATGACTTATCAAGAGCTGGGAGTGACTGAAGAAAGGTTGTAGGTTTATAAGCTGTCACAATCTTGAGGTTAAACTCATGAATTTATGCATAATTTCACCAGGTGGTAGAATTTGTTTCTCCCAACGAAATCTATCTTTCTGCTTTTCTTTCCTTTCCTTTCCTTCCCTGTTTCCTCTCCTCCCCTCTTTTACTACCTTTTCTTTTTCTTTTTTTTACTTTTTTCTTTTTTTTCTTTGAGGCTTAGGCCCATATTTTTTTTCGGCTTAGGCCCACTTGCCATGTGCAAGTGGGCAAGTGGGCCCAATCCGGCACTGATTTTAACATACAATTATCGAGCCTTATTCCTACAAAAGCTAAGCTTAGGTATTTCAAACTTATCCAAACTATCACTGGTAACGTAGTTATAATAAGGTGATATGGATGCAGGCGAGGGTGGGGGCGGGTGGGGTCAATTCAAACTTACCCAAACTATCACTGGTAACGTAGTTATAATAAGGTGATATGGATGCAAGGGAGGAGGAGGGTGTTGTCAATTCAAACTTACCTAAACTATCACTAGTAACGTAGCTAGTTGCACATTCACTAGGGTTTCTATAAAATATGCAAATCTTCATCACAGTTTTACACACACAGATATCATCACAGCATGAACTATTCTGTAATTCACCATCACGATTATCAAACCTGGTTATTCTTACTTCTACCTGTTTTATACTTGACGCAACCTGAAATAAAAAACGAAATGGGGTTTAATTAACGTCCTACTGTTCTGCTCCTAAACTGGGCTAATGAAGGCGGTCATACGACATGCAGTGTACTATGAGATAAATTTTGCCCGGGCAGCGCCACTACGACAAACTCCTATATTGAATTCCAACTGTCAAGGGATCTTTAACGCACACGCCCCTGTGTACATGGCACCTCGGTTTTGTCTCATTCGACTGGCCTTCACCACTGACAAGTGGGAACCACGTCGGAAAATCCCGATGAACTTTCTCGGCCAATGCAGGGATCGAACACGCGACCTCCAGGCTAGTGAGCCAGCGTCTTACCCATTTAGCTTCCGAGGGTCTCAGGGAGTGTGAGAGGGAGAGTGGTGTAATACAGGAGTATCGATGCTTGATAAGTGTTATCAGATTCCATATCCACATACGTTCTTGGTTTAGAAAATTACGATATAGGGATACAAAGCCTCATAGATATGCCAAAGTACCAGCTCATCATCTTGCTTGAAAACCGATACTTGTAAAATTGTATGCAACCCAATAAAAACCCCAATGCAATAATTATTTTACAGTCACAATTTATTGTCAAATGTAATTTTATAGTAAAAATAAAACTGATATAGTCAAATATATAACCATGTAGTCAAATAAGTGTGGTTTAATGGTCGAGGGCGAGACATTAAGTAATATATTGTAACAACAAGAGGACCGTAGGTCCGAGTGTTTTTACAACATATTACGCAATGTCTAAGCCAGAGACGATTAAACTACTTAAAATTCAGACACTCGGTCACACTCCGCACGTGCGTTTGCAGTGAAAAACGGCATGCCAGTCTAATATTGAAATAATTTACTATTGGCAAGTTGCCCGTACATTATTTGAGATAATGGTACGCCAACATCAAAGGATGACGTCACATCTGTATTTTAACGTCAGAGAACCTCAAATCGAACTGTATTTTATGTCTCGACCAGCAAAGATCAACACCGCTTTAATTGCCCTCTGACATTTCCAAATAGACTGGATGATTCCCCTAAAAAGTGCCCAAGTAGAAATGTCCATCGCGAAGGTGTGAAAGATAATTACAAATTGATTGTTTGTCTCCTTTTCGGGTGTAATCAGTGTTGTTTGTTGGTTTGACAACTAAGCACCTGTATTCATATCAATTATTATTTCAATATTAAATATTTCTTCTTCAATCGATTTCATTTTAAACTGTGGTCACAGCTCAAACATGCCAGAAAACAGCTCAAAAATTATTCAACTCAATTAAAGGGACTAACCCGATTTGAGCAGTCTCAAACATAAAAGTCTGAGTGAGTATCCAATTTAAGCGCCATAACAAAGATGAAAGGTGTATTTCACGTGACTCAAAATTTCAGTTCAAAATATTGAGTCGTTTGAACGTGAACGTCAAAACTGCTAAGCCGGACACGTTACCCCTTTTTATGGTTTCGGGTTAATAATATCGTTCGGTGACCTAATACAATGAATGACCTATGTGCTTTACTTGATAACAATAGGTAAATATTACCTACACATTATTTTTATAAAATAAAAGTTTGGGACACAGGTCTCCATTTCCAGATGAAGACTGATCGCTGTAAGTTGTTCGAGACCGTATCACACAATGTTGAGTTAGTTGCTCGGCCATGGGGTAGAAGATTTTGTGAGAATTTAACACAAAATAAAGCAGTTTTATTCTCTAAAATATTATCGGGGTTCGTTCTTTAATATTATACACACTCACGATGACACCAGGGTCCTATTATCGTTCAATCTGTTATTTTCTGCATTTTCAAATTTCATATCATTAAAATGTTTACGTTGGTTATTGAATAAAAGTAGGCGCGATATTTTGTAGCACATAGCCGACCATTCACTTACTACATAAAATATAATATTCTCTTTTAAAGGGCCAATCCCGATAACTTTTTGGGGAATAAAACTGCTTAATTTTGTTTTAAAATCATGTAAAACCCATTATCTAAGGCCGATCAACTAACACAATTTTTGTGACACGCTTGTAAATAACTTAAACCCGACAGTCTGCATCTGGAAATGGAGATCTTTGTATCATACAGTATCTGGATAAAACCAGACTATTTTCTATAAAAATAATATGTAGGTAAAATTTACCTTTTGTTATCAAGTACAGTACATGGGCCATTCACTGCATAGACCTCTCAAGAAACGTAAATCGATTATCAGGTCACCAAATGAAAAAAATGACCCGAAAACTTAAAAGGGTTACGTGTCCGGATAAGCAGTTTTGGCGTTCACGTCCAAACGACTCAATATTTTGAGTTGAAATTTTGAGACAAGGTATATACACTATTCCCCTATATTTTGGTGTTTTATTTTCAAATATTCTCAGACTTTTATTTTTGAGCCCCTGTATAATACGGGACTGTCCCTTTAAATGTGAATAATTAAATAATGCTTTTCAGATAAATGCCACAGAAGAATGATACTAATAGTCCCCAATAAAAACGCCATGCGTCTGTGACATTTTTTTGAAAGAAATTATTATTGTAATCACATTTAAAAAATGAGTGTACAATCGGAATGGGTAACATTCTTTGGCCAACACTTACCTGTACACAAAAAACCAAATATCACAGTAAATATAAATTAAAATCAAATATCACAAACTTTGTATTCAACAGAAATCGTAGATATTATATACAATTAATATTTTCTATAAAAATTGCCTCTTTTAAATAGTCTAACGTTCTACAAAAATAAACCCGGTTGGGGAAATTACTGGCAACGGTTTATAGCGTCTTGATCTTACATTCTTGAGATACTGGCATAGAGACAGGGCATACTAAACGTAGGCTGCCAGTCTACAGTTAGCTCCGCTTGAGAACAGACACTAAGCTAGTTGACCGACATTTTAAGTCCTAAATCGACGATTTTAGTCGAAAACACTATGTAAACTTTGAGATTTATGTTGAGTAATTATTCCCCTTCCATTTAATATAATTGAGAAAGTTTACCCAGTCTTTGTGTGCATGATAGATGTGAATCGGAGTAGAAATGTATTACAAAACCGTATACTAAATTTTGGATATGGTGGCCATTAAGGACAGAGATCTATTCTCGAGGAATGAAGTAAATGGATCTCTGCGTGCAGAATTAGAGACAGGGATAACATTATTGTCTAACCCAGTGGTCGTCGTGACTTTAAAAGTCGACAAAAGTATATGACGAACACTACAAAAAATATATTGACCCTGATGGACCGATGAGAATTCAGCGTCGAACTGTTCCTTAATCTTTTGTTGTTTGAATTATATTGTATCAGAGAATATTTCTATGGGAAACTTACAAAGAATTACGTTGGTCCATGCCAACAAAGAGATTAATGAAATGCTATTGCATGTCATCGTTTGACAATGATAATTTAGCGCCAGGCAAATATTTAAATATTTGATTTGGTTTGCTGTAAGTGTAGATACGATATTTATTTTTTGATTCAGTGATGAGAAAATATGTTCCATTTTTTTATTTTTGGATGTCAACTACGAACTCTTAAGGTTTTGCTTTTAAAGTGGAGGCCTGATAAAATTAGATGGAAAACTTCTTTAACGTCCACTTCCCTGAATTATTTAGGGACTAGCTCAACAAAGTTCTTTAATATTTTTAGCTTTGAGAGAGAGGGAGTGGAGAGAGAGGGAGGAGAGATAGAGAGAGAGACAGAGAGAGAGACAGAGATGGGGGTGTGTGTTAACATCCACTTGATACCAACTAGGTCATTTCGACACTAACATATGATTCAAATTCATTTCAATAATTCGCTTGCGCATAGGAGTCTCTAGCAGTGGGAGGAAACCGGGATGGGGGGTAGTCATAGTTTCAATCCCTCTTAGTGTGATCGTATGTGGCTTGGAGATGCCTTCTCAACTTCGTGGGTTTACTCCGGGTACTCCGGTTTCTTCCGAAAGGAAAGTCCCTGCGCATGCGCTAAGATAATAATTTGTTCGGATGTTAATCTATCAAACTTAGGGATCATGGCCAGATTTGTTCAGACGCTATTTATACTATTACTACGTCAGGACGGTTTCCTGCCTCTGACCCAGTATATATTATGGAGAACTACCATTCAATTAATTTTCACCGACACCCAATATTCGTTCTCATATTTATCTTTTAATCTCACTGATTGGCTAACAAAATGGCGGCAATCTATATTTTATCACTGTGGTCCGGGCACTCGAGTTTTTTGTAACGGCTGTTAATTCTTGTTAAAACCTATGTGGCGAACAACCGAAGTCCCGTGTATAGTTCTTTAATTTCATTTCATTTTCACCAATACTCAAAATTAGTTCTAATGCTTATTCATCTCACAGATTGGCTGGCTAACAAAATGGCGACAATGTCGGCAATCTATATTATACGACCCTGGTCCAGGCACTGAAGGTTTTTTACGGGCTGTAGAAATGTGTTTATTCTTGTTAAAACCTATACTTACATGTTGAGTAAAATTCATGACATCCCGCCTCTGACCCAATATATCTTATTGATAGCTACCAATCCGCTCATTTTCACGGACACTCAAAATGGCGACAATGGCGGTACTCAAGTTTTTTTTAACAGCTGTAGAAATTTGTTTATTCGTGTTAACACCTATACTAATATGTACGGTGTAATTCATGACATCCAATGGACGAAAGACTTAACAAATAATGATTGTTGAGTTATGCTTGTTCCCTAATCCCCCTGTCGTGTTCGATCTTAATCCCAATTGTTTTAACATTTGCCGTTTTAACACCCGGATTAACGCTCCTTGACATGGATTAGCTCCAGAGAATTTGAAACGCGCTTCCAAGGTCTACAGATATTTAACATAAGAAATATGTTAAATGGATGTGAATCTGTCTCTCGGCCATGGCAACGACACTCTTTAAAAGCCTGAATTATTTCCTGCTTAAAGGATTAGACTAGTCACGCTATGTTATTACAGTTATTAAATCAACGATGTCCATGATATTCTGATGGATTAAAGGGTTCACTGTTTTCAAAAATCCCGCCCCCTTTCCAATTTGCATCTGGGGTCAAAGATACCCACAATCAATTTTAAATTATTGGTAACGATGCGAAGCACTCTAAATGATATATAGTCCAAAAATGACCTAGTTTGTGTCGAGTGGACGTTAAACCCTATTTCTCTCTCTCCCTCTAAATGATATGAAATCAAATCAAATCAAATTGGGCTCTAGGTCCTACTTGTCGCTGCCAACAGGGCCAATGAAGACGGGCATAAAGTGAAATACGTAGGAAATATTGTCCGGCGTTTTTTTTATGGAATTCCAACTGTTCAGTATTCTTAAACGTTGACGCCAAGATGTCCAGGGGTCGTCGGTGTATCATGCTATCGGTATAGCCACTCGGCAGCCCTCTTTCACTCCCCCCTCCTGTACTGCTGACAATGGGCAATCACAGGACCGTTCCCGGTCAACATCAGAACTGCTTGGTCAGTTAGCCAGTGTCTTATATTACTTACCGACCATCTGCAAATGATGTTCCATGACGGAGAGCCTGGCAAGGACAGCTGTCTAGTCGGTCGGATGCGACGAAAAACCGAGGTCCCATGTACACATTGGCGTGCGCGTAAAATATCCCTTTGTAGTTGGAATTCGATATAAGAGTAGGTCGTAGCACAGTTTAGGAGCAGAACGGTAGGACGTTAAACCCCATTTCATTACATTTCTCCAAATGACGTATAGTACAAAGTGTTTAGACAGGTTACGTATATTCTGCGTCATACACAACACATGCTGAATTTTAAATTCCTCCCATTAAGTGGATGAGTTATGCATAGTTTTTATTCAGTTTAGCTAGCCCACGCCCATTCGAATGTTGGTTCTTCGGGAACACTCATTCGAAATTCGACTTCCTATTTCTTCAGCCCCACCCCATCCAAACTAATTTATAAATGAAAACAAAGTTGCTCTTCTCAAAGCATAATTCATTAAACTCGAATGGCTATATTTATTTTATCACGACCCCGAGGATTAGAAAGTGAATAGTTTTATCCCATAACGGTCACCTAGAATCCTAGCCATTGTGTGTTTCATTGATCCGGTGGTATCTTGAGTGTCTTGACGAACAAGTAAAAAATAGACTAGATTATCTATGTCCACAGATTAGTTGAACTAATTGTTTATTCTGACAAACAAAGGAACAATTAGGACTTGTGTCTTATTCTATAGAACCAAGCTTTAGGACTGGATTATACGTCTATCCCCCTAGATTATCAAGTCACTTTGCATTGTGTATAGACGCGACCATCTTTAAAGAAACTGGAACCCTTTGACGACGTCGACTAAATAAAGGTGACCGTTTAATTAGATTCCATGTGTTGATTTGCCTGCCCGAATGACAAGCCTTCGACATACTAACATGTCCATACGTATATGACAATGTTGAGGTAAAGGCAATTTCACAAAGTCTGTCATTTGGTCAACTGGCTTGGTTTCGAATTTCCGGTTGTACGTGACAAGAAGTAGGGTCCCCTGTCCAACCTCATGAGTTTTCCTCCGGGTCTTCCGCCCCCACACACTGATAAAGACACCTACGCGCAAGCGCATTATTGAAGTAAAATTAAACTATATATTAGTCCCGAAATGGCCTAGTGTGTGTCGAATCGACGTTAAACCCCATCTCTCTGTCTCTGTCTGCCTGTCTGTCTCTGTCTCTCTCCCTCTTTCATTTCTGTCTTCAACAAGTCTCTTAAAACGTACCAGCTTATTGCTAGTTGTGAAAAATTGTTCCAAAACAATTGACTACCCTTAATTTCTCTTAAAATTAATGTCTTATGTATTTGTATTTTAGTTTTTTAGTTTTTAATTAATGTTTACTTGAAGTGTTTATATTTGTTTTCATTTTTATTTTATTTACTGTGTTTTGTTTGCATTTTAACTCGTTGTTTATAAGACATTTCTAATAAGGTGAGCTGTTTTACATTATTATCGATATATATATATATTGTAAAAAATTCAAGCAATAAGAAAACATGATCAACATTTGCTTCTCGGTCAATCAAGGAACTAAACCCCTTGGTTGATCGCGGCACGTCGGTCCGCAAACCCGTAAAGAATGACAACAGAATGCCATTCTGTTTTCTTAGAATATTGATCGGAGGCTTCATTACATAAACTTAATCATCCCCACCCAGAACAGTTGAGCCCGGCTCTACTTCTCTTTGGTATGGCGGAAGTATGTATCGAACAGGACCGCAGTAAAACAAACATGGCGACAAACTTCATAGACCATTCTTAACAAGTTCAAAGGCCTGGTCATAGTTTGTCACACGGGCCAGCGCGAAACCAGGAATAGGAAACTCAAGCAGACAAATAGGTTTACAAAGTAAATTGATGTTTAATTGTACTTTTAGTCTTAAGAGACTGGGGAGCAAAGGGAATTCCATACGCGGTTGCTAAATAGATAAGACCCCTGCTGCCTTAGTACAGGAGGAATTTGTGATGCTCCGAAAATCTTTTATATCTATTGCTGAATTCCATCGAATCTCACGGGAACGGAACAAAAAGTGCAGGAGGATGTCCGAGTTAGTGAATTTTTTTCCTGAAACCATAATCCCACTGAATTGTCTTTTTTCGCGTGGAACCATAAATCGACTGAACGTTCGAACCGTAGTCGGGCTTCTCATTTTCTTTCTTGAACCATCTAGTGGCCATTTCTTTCTGGATTATGAAGGAAAAGTCACTTTCATTTTTTTTCTCTTTTACACGCAAGTAAAATAGTTGTCTTTGAAAACAATTTAGGGTATTTTAAGAGAGGAAAGAGGAATATAATGTTATGATAAAATTCCCTTTTCCGATACAAACTGAAAATTTCAGGCGAATGTTTTACCGACAAATCTCACCGAGACAACAACAACATCCCCATCTACAGTTTGGAATTTCAAAAACATAATTTCAACATGAAAACATAACTAAACACAACTGGCACAGTTATATTAGGCCACAATCACCTGTTTTATTATACACAGGCACAATATCGCAGATTTTCTTTTTTCCGATAAAAATCGTAAATTCGTGGGAATATTTCTCTCCATAAACAGCGGCGAAGATAATACTAATGTTCGCAGTCTACAGTTTGAGATTTCAGAAATATAATTTCAATCCCACAAAAATATGCCATTTAAACTCGGTGAACCGTACAGACCTCCCTCCTACGCCCGTTCCTGTATGCCAGTAATGACTTCTATCCGCAAATGTGCTGGTTATAATAATAACTAACAACCCCATTCTACATGTTGCAAATTTCAGAAAAATAATTTCATTCCTTTTAAACACGCACTTTAAACTGAATGACCCGTCAAGCGTTCTCCTATGTCCAGTAGTGGTCAGTAACATCGTCCACACCGCTAATCAGCTGTAAACATGACCGATTGTTTAAGATTTAAACTGGAAGGAGACGTGTCACTTGTTTGTCTCTCGACTTAATTTTAACTTGGACGATTCTCGCCTAAACCTCAAAGTTTTTACAAGTTTGAAATTCTTGTTTCAAATCAGTAAAGACAAATTCAAACAAAATGCGCGAGAGTTAATTACATGATGGCGGAAGGATGTGAACCTGGGGTGGTGATAAGACAGGGTTACCTTATTAGCGGCGTGTTGTTGGGTGAAAGCGGACGCATGAAACGCCCAGGGATACCTTTAGCCGAAGGGTGTGAACACGAGGTGGTTGTAAGAGTTTATAAAGATGTATTATATCCCCCTGCACTTACTATTAGATTTAAATAAAGGGCTGGCAATAATAGATAAAGAAAAAGGAATAAATTATGTTCGGCGAAATACGCCAGAAATCTCAACCGAAAGGCAGTTTCTAGCATCTGGTTATTCCAGTCAACACCGATATTACTTATTGCGCATGCTCGCCAAATAAGAAAATGGATTCACCGTTTGACATGACTTTGAGCACCATGTTACAAATGGCATTTAAACGCATTATGGTACACGATTCGTGTAACAATTGTTAATTGTTTATTCTGTCTTAAATATTGGATATCAGAAGCCCATTCTTTCTAGGTAAGACCACAACACCAATTCTGATTTAAATTGCAAAAAAATGTGTGTTTTCAATGTCGAATATTTTGGATGATATTGAATTACGGACTTGGCTAATTTAAAGTAGATATTTTAAAAAGAAAAACTCAATCTAGATCGTGTCATTAAAATGTAAAAAAAGATTTTGAGAAAAACTCCGTCTGTAACAAGTTCAAATCGATGTTGAGAATTTGCATAATCTCGCGATGTTTACTTAGTTGCAACTCAAGAGTTTAACGACATAAAGGTAAACAAAAACAGGTTGTGAACAAACAAATAAATCAACAAAGTTTTTCACGACTTTTACAATTTATAAAACCTCTTGACGAACATGTGACGAGTGGTTAAACACAAATTAAAGTTGTTAGGTGTGTAAAGCGGTTAGAACGCAAATTGAAGTTGTTTTCAATGACATTTAGGAATTGAATCGGGAGACGCCGTGGCTCATTGAGTAGGTCGATGACCAACCAACCAAGAGGAACAGGACGAAGGGCCTGACGGGGAACCTTCTCAGTTCTTGTTTTCTCAGTAAAGTTGTTTTCAATGACATTTAGAAATTGAATTGAGAGACGCTGTGGCTCATTGTGTAGGTTGATGACTCACTAACCAATGGTTGTGGCTCATTGAGTCAGTCGCAGACTCACTAACCAATGGGTTTCTCTTGGCAGAGGCGAAGAGTCTTACGGGGAACCTTCTCAGTTGTTTGGTGTGTATAGCTGTTTATATGACAGTGTTTACCTCTTGGCAAAGATGCAGGAAGAAGGGCCTGACGGGGAACCCTCCCAGTTGTTATGTGGATATAGTTGTATCAATGACATTTAGAAATTGAATTGAAAGACGTTGTGTCTCAGTGAGTAGGTCACTAACCAATAAGAGCTGGATGGAGGACCTGACAAGGAACTCTCTCGGCAACACCGGGATCCCACCCGGGCCTCCTGATTATTGAGTCAGTATCTTACTCATCGAGACACCGGGGGCCCTCCACAATACAGCGGCATCTCAGACATATTTGAGGTAGCCCGTCTTCTGTTTTATCTGTAAGTCAGTCAATAATTGATGAACGAAAAACCTTTCAAAACAAACAATAGTGCTACACGTCACTCTAGGTGGGGTTCACGTGATTAGCTTGTTTTAAACCATTCAATGAAGATGACTGACTACAACCGCTTCCGATCTACAGTGTCAAATAATGTACATTGTAACGCCAGATCGAATCTACCTAAATTATTTAAATTCTTTCACTGACTTATTGACTGCCACCATGACACCTTTATTTCTTACTCTCGCGATATCAAATGATGTAAACGTTAAACGCTTATTAGTAATATAACTTGGTTTGTCTTGAAAGAGCAATTTATTGATAATAACGAAGTCGACTGGAGAAGAAGATGTTAAACCCACTCAGCAAAAGCGTAGAATTGAATTTAGCTGATGTTTAACATGTAATTCTATATAAATAGTTTTAATATCTCTAAAATGAAATCATTTGGGTTTAAATAATCGGGCTGATGATTCAATGCCCTACAATGTATTATATAGTAGGCATATATTTTATATTTTAACTCATAACGTGCAATATTTAACATTTATACCTTAACTCATAGCGTGTAAGTTTCAACGTGTTCACCTTAACTCATAACATGCAATATTTAACATTTATACCTTAACTCATAACGTGCAATATTAACATTTATACCTTAACTCATAATGTGTAAGTTTCAACATGTACACCTTAACTCATAACATGCAATATTTAACATTTTGTACATTTACTCATAACGAATCGTGTAATGTGTAATATTTTAACTCATATATTAACTCATAATATGTAATATTTAATATGTTATACCTTATCTCATAATATGTAATATTAAACATGTTATATATTAACTCATAACTTATTTTAATATTAACTCATAACGTGTCATATTTAATATGTTTTATATTAACTCATAACGTGTCATATTTAACATATATTAACTCAAAACATCTAATATTTAACATGGCATATATTATCTCAAAACGTCTAATATTACCCAACATTGGAACAATTTCGTTGATCTAATTTATGCAATGTTTAAGTGCCACGTGCGTGAAGACTTTGTTTGAGTAATAATGTCGTTAAGAGTTTTTAATGAAATGTCTTGTACAGATTTTGTTGAACAATTTCCCACTTCTGATCATATTTAGAGTTTTTATTTCGTGTTTTATGAAGATTTTGTTTGAGTAAAATGAGTGATATTTATGTTATGTTTGATATTTTCTCACCGTGTATTTAGCTCACAAATATTGTATATTGATAATCCCTTCTAGTATTGACGTGCTACATGTAGCATGGGTGACATTAAATATCAAGCATTCACGCCATATTTGATGATTATCTGCTAATATTTTAGACAACATGTCTTCTTTTTGAAAGGTGGTTGGATGGCCGAATGGTTAGCGTGCGCACGCTGTATCATACAGCCTGTCACTGAGTCAACTGGCGTGCTTTCGAATCCCCGGTTGTACGTGGTAAAGAGTACGGTCGCCTGTCCAGCCTTGTGGGTTTCCCGGGATCCTTAGGTTTCCTCCCAGTGCTAAAGACCCCTACGCGCAATGAATCAGCCATTTATAATTCCTCCCCCTTCGTCTGATGGGATACGTTTTTCGTTGTCCATTACAAATGGCCCTCAAAACCATAATATACAGGACTCGTATACTGATTTTGAAATGTCCATTGTGTCATAAATATCGGATATTAGGATCACATATTATCACTGCAAGATATCAACATTAATATTGATTGACATGGACCAATATTGAATTTTAATTCGTGTTTTTAATTTCGCGGATTCTGGTAATATTGAGTTATGGCTTACGCTCCTTTAGAAGTAGCCATGTCGTAGACAAAAGCTATGAGCATTGAAACTGTGCTCCTGTATACAAGAATATGGTTTTGCAATCTTACCATTTTTGGCCAATGACAACGAATTAGGTTATCGAGAATTCCTGCCCTTTATAAAATCAACATAATAGCTAAAGCTCCCGCATAGCACGGTGGCGCTGACATCGTGGTACTCAAGTGATGCGGACTAACGTCCCTGGGAAGCAGTAAATAGGCTACGCGCAAGACATCGAGCATCACGTAATAATTTTGATCCTCACGCACCGAGCACCACGTATTACAGAATCCTAGCTTAAATGAATGATTCCAAGATGAAGATTAGGGAAATATTTAATATTGACTATTATTTAATTCTAGATTTCCGTACGTTATCATGCCTAATAGGTTGATAAATAAGCGATTTAGTGTATAAATGATTTCAAATCCAACAGAAATAACTTTCAATAGCCTAGAAACCAAGGCAAGTCATAAAAAATATAACCATATTAACGCGACAACTGATTGTCCGTGACCGAAAACAAATTTCTTGGCCAGACAAATATTGAAACTAAATGAAACATGTTTTGGACCGGACGACTCACAACGCGTGAAATGTAACATCTTCGTTAATCAAATTTTTGATAAAAATCCTTTTGCTTCTGTCACAAGGTAAGGTAAATAACACGATCCTCGTCTAAATTATCCGTAATGTGGTTCCCAGTGCCAACTAATTGACTGGGGGGGGGGGGCGAATGGTAAGCAGACAAGCGCTGTATCATAAGGTCTGTCAATGATTCAACTGGCTTGGTATCGATTCTCCAGTTGAATGTGACAAAGAATGTTCGTCTGTCCAATCCAATCTCGCGGGTTTTCTCCGTGTCCCCAGTTTCCTCCTACAGCTAAAGACCGCTACACTCAAGCGAATTATTGAAATAAAATTGAACCATGTGTTAATCCCGAAATGACCCAGTGGATGTTAAACCCATCTCCCCCCCCTCTCTCTCTCTCCCTCTTTCATCTCTCCCCACCCCTCTTTCTCTACTTCCATGAACTCAACTATTGTGAAATATGATAAAGGAGGCCATTTTAAATGTTTTGTAACAATAAATCAAAACCAAGTACGAACAATCGAAATCATAAGACAGAAATCGAAGTCCTAAAAAACGTTATAGGCAAAATAGTGTATTCAAGCAAAATAGTGTAATTAGGCAAAATAGTGTAATCAGCAAATGGACTGCTCCTCATGTACAAATATACACGACAAACAGTGGTAACAGGTGTCCGGAAGAGTAAGCTTACCATGTCTCGCGCAGCACCCGCCATTGCTGCATCCAAACTATTACGACCAGGAAAATCTCATTCACCAAATCGATGCAGAATTGTTAACAAAAACAAGCATGCCAATTGTCATCTCGATCGGACATGAATTGGCGGAGCCTTCTGATTTTTCGAAGAGCTTCACCCGAAGACGAATAAGAAGAAGGGCTAGAACAAGATGGGTATAGTGGTTAGTGCAAAAATAGTTAAAATTGATAATTTCAAATTTCAAAAACTTAATTTAATTTCACACTTTGAACCTTAACTGTAACCCCTACATTGGAATATAGTTTATTTAAAGCCCTATTGTAAACCTAACCTGTACGGGATTGGGTGGAGTGCGGTGGCGGCTACTTAGATTTAATTTAGGATACTTGGGACCCTAACTATTCGGAATGCCGTATACAATTTCTATTTTCTGGGTAGGCTACCAATACCCAAAGCGTGTTCTTGTGGAACCTTTCGCGCTGCGAAATCTCGCTACGGCACTTCAATATGAAGATATGAACCCTTACTGAAAATCGTGGACCCGCTCCTGCATTTGTGTATATAACCCTTTTCTTTCTCAAGGTGAAGTAATTAAAATCTATTGTACTATTTAATTAAAAAAACACAGTCTATTTTGGTCATGTGTTGTTAAAATGTAGAGGGAGTATTCGCGAAGCCAAACGGCATACATGCATCAGTTCTATAGAACCTTTGAATAGCTGAAAATAGAGAGGGTGTGTATTTTGCAAGTGCATTAAACGATCACACAATTGGCGTGTCTCATTGCACGATCGAGTAGATAAACCTTTTTATACGAGGCAACGCCAAATGTTTAAATCTTTTTTGCGACCTCGACAAAGACTTCATTTCGTATAACTTTCGTGTTTGTTAACATGATGACTCAAGATTTTGTAAGGAAAGTAAAATTCGTTAGTTTAAAGATTTCAATAAAAATTCAAAAAACGTGAACGACTTTTAAAAGAAAACAATTTTTCGTGTGTCGTGTGTCAAGTTCAAAGGAAAGTAGAAAAGGAGAGATTTGTAGTAAATGTTTAAGTTGTACTTAAATGGCAAAAGGTCTCCAACAGATGTAACGGTAGGTTATCCGTGATCGTATGAAAGCATCTGAACGGTGTTTTTAATGCGATTATGTGAATGATTTGAAGTATAAACGAGAGAGAGAGAAGACATATTTTTATTTCATTAATTTGTTTCCGTGCGCAGATCGGGAAAAAAACTGGTTAGGGTGGCGAACTTACGTCCATTTCAAACCCGTAGTCGAACCCATGGCTTATAAACGGGCTTACGATCAACAGCGCGCGCAATTTCGACTCGAGTGGTAAATAAATCCATATTGAGTATGCAAGCCAAATGACTTTAAACTATAATTTACATTCTCCTTATTCATTGATAATTTCTCCGATGTGATTTCCGCTTGTCAGTGATGCAGAATGAGGGCCTGACAAGGACAGCTGCCTAGTCGTTCGGATGGGACGAAAAACCGAGGTCCCGTGTACACATTGGCGTGCACGTAAAAGAACCCTTGGCAGTTGGAATTCAGTTGCTGCCCGGGCAAAATTTCCCTCATTGCACACTGTATGGCGTATGCCCGTCTTCAATTAGCCCAGGTTAGGTGCTTAAGCGTAGGACGTTAAAC